>CM055957.1:15899711-16499711 GCA_029490685.1 Schizonepeta tenuifolia
ATTCATAGGAGCATGATAGTGTGGATTTTGTATATGTTTGTTAGATATCCATAGCTGGTCCATGGAAAACAAATCGGTTTTCAATAATCGGTTTCAACAACCATCGGAGAGCTGGTTATGGAAGAGAGCGGATACCCATGCGCTAGGGTTTACAAAGATTTTGTTTATTCAAGCAGATCAAATCTCTTCAGTTGCTTGGTATTGTACGGCAGCTACGATGACGCCATCTTGGAGGAGTGGGACTTGCTATAGTCGGAGATCGTTTGGACCCAGACGGAGGCCTAGCTGGCGATATTCGACTCCGGGGAGCAGATGCCGGAGATTGAATTCGGAGACGAGTGCTGCTGGCTGCGTAAGAGGGCGGAGGACTACTTCTGCCGCAGCTGCCGGATACTAAAACACCTCGTGTTCGCGGATGAGCTGTTGGTGTTATTCCGGTGCATGAACAGCTACGGCGGCGGCGCAACCGTCGGTTTTACTGCAGCCACGGTTGAAAAAAATGGCGGGAAGGTGAGGCTGGTCGGGAGTTGGTTGGAGGGCTTGGCGATCGATAGAGAATAAAATTCCATGCCCACACTAATGTGATTATCATAATTGAATGATTTAGTATTGCTGATTTGCGAACATTCACACTAAACATTTTGTTAATTTGCTGATCGTGAACATGGGGTTGGGTTGTTCAATTTTCTTTAAAGTAAATAAAATTTTGATTGGTTGAATATTATACTCCAAATTGCATGGGTGGTTTATGAGAAATAGCATGAAATTGTGAAGACTGTATAATATCATTTGTCTTTTGGGACTTGGGTTAAGATATTATAGAATTTTTAATTTACTCTAGACGGTGTAATAGTCGTTTGGTCAAATTTAGTACTCCATTCAGTAGTCAAAGGAATGACGTGGTAGATATATTATTAGTACTTTTTGGATGTGATTAATTGTTAAAAAATATAATTGTAAAAATACAATATAAAATCAGCGACGATTTCTCTTTTTAAACTTAGAATGCCATAAACATGCCAATCTTTATTGCTCTCCCCCTCCAAGCAAAATATAACTTCTCTTTTAATTAGGATATCCTAAAGGAAAATGATTTTAAAACTTAAAGCCATAGATTTAATTTGGTTTTTTTACCTTTATAATTTAAAATCTGTTTTCATTTAATCAGTTTAATAATTTCAGGTTTTTGATATTTTTATTTTCTCTAATTTACCCTTATTCATTTTGAAATGTTTCAATTATTAAATTAATTCTAATTTAGTAGATTTGATTTAGCTTTAATTAGCTAATCTTCTAGCAATTTATACCAAATTTCTTCCATTTTAGAGTTGACATAAATATAGGCCAAATCAATCCTTACGTAGAAGTTATTCTGCTGCATGATTGAACCAAATTTCTTCCATTTTAGAATTGTTGTAAATATGGGCCAAATTCTTTCGTAATGCATTTGATGGATTTCTTTTTTCATGTCATTATTTTTTTGATGAATTTTTTTTTTCATATCATTAATTTTTTAGAGATATCTATTCATGATATCATTATATCCTTACATGTAATGCCATTTGATGAATTTTCTTTTTTCATATCATTATATTTTAGAGATATCTATTAATATCTATTATTCTCATAATAAGATCTTTAAAACAATTTCAACTACAGACAACGTAGTGTTTTGATCGTCGAACTATACAGATTTTCTCTCAATTTCAATAAGCATGGCGGGCAACAACACGATGAGATTTTTTTTTTTTATGACTTGTTTGGACCTGGACATAAAAGTTCTCATGAAGAAGACAATGCAATGGGCGACGACGATGGACAATCAGACAATCGACCTGATGAAAATGAAAAATCGTGAAGATGAACGGGCTGAAGAAGAGGAAGAGGATCGGGCTGAACAGAATCAGGTTGAAGACGAATGAGCTGAAGAAGAGGAAGAGGATCGAGCTGAAGAGAATCAGGCTGAAGAAGAGGAAGAGGATCCGGCTGAAGAAGAGAAGAGGATCGGGCTGAAGAAGAGGAAAATCTCGGTCCTTGTCTTGGTTTGGAGTACGACTCGACACTGGTTCGAGCTCCCTTACGTATCAGCGGCTTAGTTTGGGCTGACGGGCTCGCTTTGAAATTGTATTGACGTTCATGCAAGAAATTATAATAATTAGTATTCAAAGAAAATGCTATAACCTTTTATTTAATTCAAATAAATAAATTATAAATTACTCATGGCATGCAATGCAATTTATGTGTCGACGCTCGAGTAGGGGTGTGACAGGCTCCCTTACGCATCAGCGGCTTAGTTTGGGCGTGACGGCTCACTTTTTGTATTGGCACTCATGCAAGAAATTATAATAATTAGTATTTCAAATAAAATATTGCTATAACCTTTTATTAACTCAAAAATAAATTAAAAATTACTCATGTCATGCAATACTATTTATGTGTCGGCGCCAGGGTAAGGGTGTGATAGTCTCCCTTACGTATCAGCGGCCTAGTTTGGGCGTGACGGGAAATTGTAATGGCGCGCATGCAAGAAATTATAATAATCAGTATTTCAAATAAAATGCTATAACCTTTATTTAATTCAAACATCTAAATTAAAAATTGTTCATACTATGCAATGCTATATACATGTCAGCGCCCGGTAGGGGTGTGACATACTCTCTTACATATCATCAGCTTAGTTTGGGCTGACGGGCTCGCTTTGAATCTGTATTGACCCTCATTCAAGAAATTTTAATAATCAGTATTTCAAATAAAATGCTATAACTTTTTATTTAATTCAAACAAAAAAATTATTATTTACGTGTCGGCGCCCGAGTTGGAGTGTGATAGACTCCCTTACGTATCAATGCTTGGGTACAGTGGGGCGCAGCGGGTGCCATATATCATGACGCGGACATGAACACGAATGTTGTGACGACAAATTTATAATGTAAGCGAACCAATAATTCAAAAATTTCGTCATAAAATAATTTTGATATTTCAATACTGATTTATTTAATATATTTTTATATGATAAATTATTTATTGCGAATCAAATGGACAGTTCGACACAAATATTATTTTTTTTTATTTTATTTTATTTTAATTATATTCACAATATTCTCAAATCATTATTTATTGGCATGCATGCATATTTTTTTTTCAAAGTGTCGGGATTATTAATAATCGTAACCTCACTAATATGATTGAAACTATGATCATTAATTTTGTATATTTTATTTTAGAATTTGCATATTTTATTTAAATTTAATAGAAATTTTATTGAATTTCGAAGTTGATTATTTATTTTAAAACAACAAAAATGATTTTGAACATTACGATGAACGATCAAATCAAGAAAATACCAAAATATTTTTTACTCGATAATGTGTCAATGTTTTAACGTTAGGATAATGCAGGGAACCATAATGTGATGTCGGAAGGTATTCGGGTGAATCAATATATTCTTATACCATTTTTTTAATCTCAAATTCTAATGTTATCTACTACAACTATTTATTTTAGAAACAATTAATTTTTGATTAGTTATTGCAAGTTTTTAAAAATTTCGTATAATTTGCATTTCAGTGTCTTGTGACATAAGTTATGATCAGAAGTTCTTTTATTTCTCGAATTAGTGGGATGAAATTTGAATATTCAATTTGAATCAGTATAATTATATGATGAATCTTAAAACTATAATACTTAATTTCAAATCAATGATGAACATAGTCAACTTAGGAAGATCTGACTTCGTGTGATACAAAATTGATTATGGAAATGATTTTGGATTGATTTGGAATTATTATGGATATAATTTATTCTATAATTAGGCTAAGAATAATAGTGTCATCTTTAAAATTAAATTAAATTAAATTAATTAAATAATGTGAAAATAATAAAATATATAATTTGACTAAAATACCCTAATTAAATCTAGGACATTATATCCCATTATCACTTCCCTAGGGCTAAATTAACCCTTAATTTTCAACTTTTTTTAAATTCTTATTTTGCACTTCCTATTTGTTTTTTAATTTTCTTATACAAATATCAAAATGATGTTAGTTTACGTAGTGCGAAATATCGTGGTTTAGTCCGTCGGTCAAATTACCTACTTAAAATATTTAGGCTATCACGTCATCGCACACATTTGAAGGGAATCCGACGATGTACGAAGTTTAGAAATATATACTGATTGTCCCGATAACGAGTAATTGGTGCATGGAGGGGGGGAATACACTAGTAAGAATTTGAAAAAAAAATCAATTTTAACTCTTGAGGGAAGGTCAAGTTCCCTAAACCGTTTAGTGCAGATTTGTCACACCCCGACTCTCGAGGTGCGACTTACGAACAACAATACAATCTAACCAACTAACAATCAACTCAAATAAGGGGAACATGCTCCGAGAAAACGTTAATGAAAAGAAAGGCAATCGATTAAGGCTTCCAAAGACACAATGAAGTAATAACCGAGCATTTCAAAAATCACATATATCAAGAATATGATAAGAATTTCATGCTGACAGGGATAAGATTTCAACAAGTACGAGAATACAAAAAAATATATCAAGTCAACGAGAACCAGATTCAGCAACCATTTATAGTCATCGAGCCCAACGCTCGGAAGCAAAATAGGTATCAAAGTGTATCAACACACATCAGTTCAAAAGTATTGCAGCGGAAACTTGCATCAAAGCCCAACATTTGCACGTATGAAGACGTACAAATGTCAGTCCGACATTCGACTCGACTCAACCAAAAGAAATACCACACCACCAAGCATCCATGCCATCGCCATCCAGTCAACCTGCACGTTTAGAAATACACGCAGGGCTGAGTACTTCGTACTCAGTGAACACAAGCCAAAACATTTGGATAAAGATGCTTTTAAAAGCTATAACAATTGAACTTGCCTTGCCGAACATCACAAGTATTTAAATAACTTAAAACAGTTTTACTTGTGCATGTTAAAAACATTTTCTTTTAAACAGACTGCGCAGTCAAACATAACATATAATAACAGTATGCATCATCTGTCACAAACAATCTTACTGTGCCGAGAAGTAGGCCTCCTTCTCGAACACTGTGACCGGCCTAACCGAAGCAAGGCTCACAGTCACCTCAATCATTCAACATACCACACGTGGGTTTCCTACCTCTCACAGGATAATAATAATCTCAAACAAACAGATGATAACACATACCAAACTCAATAAAAACGGCAAGTCAATCCATTTAAATCACATAATAATACTCATCGATAGTTTTGGTTCAGAAAAGCCCACCTGACTTCCGAAGATTCTAGCTAGGTGGTTTCAGGGCTATTTGTTCTTGCTTAATTCCGTCCCGGCTCGATCCTTCACAGTTCGACATCGATAAAGAAAATAAGATACGCAAAGACGGACAAAAAGGCGTTGAACTCAACTGAAGGACTTCTACTTGAGTCGTTTCTCTTCTTCGCTTAACTTTCTAAAGGATCTCGCGCTCTCGTCTTTAAACCATTAACTACTACTCGATGATTGGCTAATATTACAAACCAATGTCTTAACACTTCTCGCTTAATTATGAAATGTCGTCTATCTACATTCCATTACTCGAAGCTTTCTTTTAAAAACTAAATTAATTCTCGATTTAACAATCAATAGCTCAATCATTTTGCATACAAATAATTTAGTAATTCTTCACATCACAATTAATATCATGCATTTAAATACTTATTCAATTACCTAATAAATTCAATTAATTTAAAACACATTTCAAGGACACATATACATTTATTTCAATTTAAACATTAGAACTTAACTCGATTATGCATTTCTTTTCATAAAGATTCAAACAACATACTTTATCTTTTCTTAATTTATAGACAACGCTTTGTTCTAAATTCGTTATCTTATGAAGTATTTTATAAACTTTTACTCATTAATACAAATTCTCTTTAATTATTAATAAACTCTTATGAAATTGGAATTTCCTTTCCATTTCTAACTCGATTTTTATTTCTTAACTCAACTATTATTTTTCCAATTATTAACTCGATAATTCTTCGTGGATTTATTTTTAATTCGCACGGTTTTGAAAACAACTTACTCAATTAATTAACTTAATTAATTTCTTTACAAAACCATTACTCGACATCTTATTCCATATATTATTTCTTGATTAACTATACGATTATTTAACTTAACTCGTCTAGCATCTTTTCTCCATTCGATTAAAACTTCTTTTTACTTCTTATTAATTAATTCTTTTTAAATCGATTTTTTCAATTCTTGTTTACTTATTTAATAAATCTTTCTTCTTTGTTCTTAACTTAAAACCACTTTCTTACTTAACAATTTCTTTATTTTTTAATAATCGTTTTTATAAAAACTAGTTCATCTTATTAGTTAAATTACAAAGTTTCTTTTTGGTTTAGTTTATTAAAAATTCAAATCTTTAAGTTTTATTACAAGAACATTTATTAGATATATATCTTTTATGCATTTTTCAATTCTTAATTTTTAAAGCTTTTACACTTCATTCTTTTTGTTTAAAAAAATTTCTCTTTTCATCTATGATTTCAACTAACACTTTAGTACACATTAACATTAAAACTCAAATCTTCTATATTATCAAAATTGTTTTCTTCAAAAACTTAACAGGTAACTTGTTTTCTTATACTTAACAACATGTAGGATTACATCAACATATCACATAATAATTTCATGAGCAAAACATCACTCAAATCATCACAAAATCAACAAAAATAATTCCTTCTTTTTCTTCCAAAACACGACGGCATTTATGCATATTTTGGGGCAATTTATTTCTCAATTTTTCATGCATATATATTCATTCACAACATGAATAAAATCATAAATCAGCATCAATAACAATAACTCAAGAGATTCACATTTTTCTATTTTTCCCTTATATTTTCGGTATTAACCAATTTTTTTAGGGGGATTTAATTTCTTTTTCCTTCTCTTAATTCACCGATTAAATCCTAGTGTTTCGATTCTCCTATCGATTTCTTCTTACTTAATTCTCACATCGATAACCTAATTTTGCCTAAAACATAAATAAATACCATGCATGCATGTTTTCTTTCTTTTAGGGGGCTTAGAGATATACATATATACAATTAAACAAATGGAATATCATACTTTGAAAATTAAAATGGATCTCTTCTCCTTGGCTTCTTGGGATCGAAATGAAAGGGGAATTGGGCTTCAAACTTGAGCTTGGATGAAAGGAAGAACTCTTCTTGAATCCTCAAAGAAAATATAATACATTGATTAATCATCCATTTTTAGGGCTTAGAGCCAAAATGAAGAAAAATGGGGGATGATTATTTGATTTTAAATTAAGAACTTGATGGATTTTACCTTTCTTGAAGATATGGATGAACTAGAATGAAGGACTGATGATCTTCACTTCATCTCCATGGATTTTAAGCTTGAATACAAGGCTTGCATGGAAGAAAATCAATGTATAGTGTGTAGTGTGTGTGTTTGCCGAGAGTGAGGGAGAGTAGGGAGGGAGAAGTTTTCTTTTTTGTTGTTAGATGTAGATGAATGAAATGAAATTCATCTCTTTGGCAATAAGCGAGAGATCAAAAGAGAGAGGAAAGAGTGCATGCATTTGCTTTCTTATTTTTCCAACAAAGAGAATAAATTGTATTGGAAATTGATTTAGTAAAAGGATTGATGGGATGGTTTTGCATGCAATCCAAGCATCACAACTTACTAAATATTTTGTAGGAATAGATCATGATTAGTTGCATAGGAAATTGGAGAGAGATGGGAGAGAGATGGTGAGGTGGCGTGAGAGGGAGAGAGAGAGTGACACTTGTCCTCGTTGTGTCGTTACGGGTATTATTTACCCGGTTCGTAAAGGTTTTCCGGATTAAACGATTCGTATTATTCATTTTTGCTATAAAACGGGTCTAATCTCTCCTCGTCTCATTTTCGACACTAAAACATCTCAAACTTTATTCACATTTTATTTAAAAGATTAACGATTCCGATCACCTAGTCTTTTAAATCTTAAAAGAATTTAGTCGGCTTATTAATCCGTTATTAATCCTTTAAAGATTAATTCCTCATGACTCTTCTCAAATTATCTCAGGATAAGCTCTTATCCTATCTCAATGACCTTAGAAGAAATTCCTAGGTTCAAAGATCTTAATTCAACTCTATTCTAAGTTCATCGGTGCAAAGAAATTTCTCGGCGACCAACATTATTCTTTTTCAATTAAAACAAACTCTTCGGGGGTTTTCTGGAAATCAATCTCGTGCTCATTCTCATATAAATAAACTCAGCATATACATCACATTATCATTCAAGAATTTGAACAGATAAATTCACACAATAACATATAAGACATTTCAGTCGTTTTACTCATTTCTCTTCATTTAGAAAAGAAAAAATTTTTATTCCACAAATCACATCTTTTAACTTACTCGATTAATTAATACGCTCTCTAAAGATATAAAAGGCTCGGGTATCACAAGATTCAATCGGTAGTTTTCGTGCAAAGATCAGTTAGTTAGTTAACTGAATGAAAATGCCGAAAGTAAATACTGAAAGTAAAGAACACAGTATTTACGTGGTTCAGAGATTGATCTCCTACGTCCACGACTTCCTTTTCAGGGAAGTAATAGATAAGCTTTTGCGTGCTTATCAAACGTTCAATTTGGTTTGCGGGCACCATAAACAGCCTAACTTGTTCGATTACGGGTTCGCAACAAAACCTTACATTTCTTTTGTGGGCAAGTGTACAACCTAACTTAGATTGCGGTTTTCTAAAGGGACCTAGTTTATTCGATTACGGGTTCAAAGAAAGACCTGGGGATTTGGGGTTGGGGGATTTTTCCAACTATGAAGCCTTATACACTTAGAAAAGTGGAGGCTTCTTCCTAAGGCTTACAGACTCAGATCTGGAACAAAGAGTCTGCTTAGAAACTATGCAAGGACCTAAGAAATTCTAGACTCGATCAAAGAATGAGATTCTAAGAGGCTAGATGGAAGAACAGAAAGAGGAATGAACACTCTACTTCGACTAGCTCTTCAGCTGGTGTGTTCTTGCTTGGAGAGCTTGATTCCGCTTCTATTTATGCTATGTGCGGGATGTGCACTCTTATCTGTTGTCTTAAAATCCGCTACCATGAGACCTCTATTTATATAGAGGGAGATCAAATTAGCCGTTTGATCTCTACCAAAAGCATGACACTCCAACTACTCCACTGAGAACTTTCCTAAAATGGAAACTACGACCATCACTTTTTGCGCAACTCCTTGGTCGGTCCATTTATAGTAAGTTCCAGCCTGTCTTGTACTTTTAAGTATATTTGAATTTGTGATTCAACTCTACTGTCTCAACGTCTTCAAAGTCTTCTCTTCTCAGCTTTGTGACGTCTGACTTCAACACACTACTCTACATGCTTGAGTTGCATGGTTCAGTTATGGAGTCAACTGAGTTGTGGTTTAACTGACCAAGTTCTTATCGAACTGCCTTCTTCAGTCTGGCTGACTTCTTCAGTTTGTTTCCTGTAAAAAAAAATCCATACACTCAACAGTGAGCTCTAGCTAAGTTTAGATTGATGGCTTCATCTACTTGGTTGGGGTCAGTTGAGTTTTGAGATAAATCAAAATCTTTACTAATTTTTCCAACAATTTCTCTCTTTTTGATGATGCTAAAACCTTAAATTGACATCACCTAACTTACAAACGAATTGAGTTCTAGTCTATAAGAAACAGAGGGTTAGCACAAGACAAAAAAAACTAACTCCGAACTTGGACCAAGGAGATGGTAGTCATCAAGCAAAGTTAATGATTCAGATTTTCTTTCAAAAAACATAACTCATTATTAAAGATAACAAGTTTGGGAGATTACATTACACTGATGTTAGGAATTTTAAAATATCAAAAACACGATATATCAGTTGTCTTCTCTTCGCAGCATCACTTGTCTTGATCTTCTTGGAGCTTCAGTCCATACTTCTCATAGATATGCTTCCTCAGCTGCAGAAATCTCTCGGGAAGTTGGACTGTGTTGAGGTTCAGCTTCATAGCTAAAATGTCAGCTTGTTTTTCAATCCTTGTAAAATTGATTTGGCTAGTTCCTTGAATCCTAGGTGAAGGATAGGTTCTCTTTGGAGGTACGACTGAAGAGTAGTTGTTGTGTTTTCCTTAGGACATCCAACAAATGTCCTCCAACCACGTCTTTAGTTGAGAAAATCTCAATATGCAGCAGCCATGCTTCATTAGCTTTCATCCTCTTGTATTCGAACTCATAGTAGTATTCCAGCTAGAACTCATCCTTCAACATCTCCCACTGGTCGTTTTGCTCTTCAGGCATCCATTTGTCAACATGGGGCAAGGATGTGTTTTAGTTCCTTCTCTTTCTTTGTTGAGTTCTTTCACCACGAGTTCGTCTTCTTTCATCTGCCTGGTGCATTCGGCTTTGGTAGGACTTTTTCTTTATTTCTTAAGAGCTTGATTCTATTTTTCTTTGAAGTCTCCCAGTTTGAACTTTTCCAAAATAGTAGCCTGCTTTTTCTCAAACACTTTCAACCACTTGGGATTACCCAATTGTTTTTCAATTGCTCAACTAGTCTGGCCAGATCAAAGATTTCCTCGGTTGTTGGAGGGGCATCATTGTCCACCTCTTCACCATCATTTGTATTCAAACCAAGTTCCTCGGCATAGTCAGCAATGAAGAGTGCAACAACAATATCAGTGGCCTCCTCTTCATTGACGTAATTTTCTTCAAGATTTAATCTTTGCTTGTTTTGCTAATCTTGAAGGATGCATCCAACTCTTTGGCAACCTGTTCATCTTTCTCGATCTCTTCTTCCACTTATTTTGTTAGTTCTGCCTCTTCCGCCTTTTTTGGAACATTCTTTTCCATTCGGGCCGTTTTGTCCTCATAGTCTTCCAAGGCCAGCTTGTTTTCCTGGATTTTTGCAGAAAGACCATGGAAATCTTGTTTGGTCAGTAACTTTTCTTGACTGGACTTGATTTCAGATGTGATGATGGACATCTGAGCTGCGTGTTTTACGTCCATTTCATCAGAAAATGTGTTGAGTTATGCAGTCATGTCAGCAGCCGTCTTATTGATGAGCTTAATCGACTGATTTCTAATGTTATCAAGCAAATCCTTAAGCTTCAGGAGAGTCAATCTTCTCATCAAAGTCCTTTTGGACTTCAGCTTTGAATGAGTCAAGGTCCCCCTTAACTTCAGTTCGATGTGTAATCAGTTCCTCAATAGACTTTTGATCACAGAAACATCCTGAGTCAAAGCCTGGAGTTCTTCTTGAGCTGATGTGAAGGGGCCAGCAAAGCCAGGGGTAGAAGCAATTGCAATTGCTAGACTTGGAGGATTTTCAACTTGATCTCCGTATTTAGATACCTCAGGATTAACCAGGTGGCAATCTTCATGTTCGGTCTCAACAGTTTGGGGCTCCTCAGAATGGCCCAATACTGGAGAAGGATTATTTTTAGTTGGCTGCTCTTCAGCGACAATCATTTCTACATCTTCAGTTGGAGGTACCCATCCACATTCTTCAATGTTCTTGAGGTGGAACATGGCATAATCTGGGTCAGCTTCTTCACGATGAGGGTTTTCTAATCTGGCTACCGAGCGAAAGTTGAGAAAGGCTCAGACCAGTTCTTCTTTCTTGTGAATTAGCTCAAGCTTCGTCCCGAAGTTGAATGCTTCTTTAAGAATTCCCTCAGACTTTTGAAGGTCGGAGATTTTATGTAGCTTGAGGAAATCTGCCTGAACATAATAATCCCCAAGACTTACCGAAATGTACATGAATAGCTCAACTAAGGAATTTAGAGTTTTGAGATGGTGTCTCAATTCCGGATGCAAGTTCAATGCCTTTTTGTAGGTTGTCAACTAAACCCTGGTGAATGATTGGTTGAGAGCCATCTTCTCAGTTTCAGCTGTTGTCAGGATTGGATCGTTGTCAACATCATCACCGAGTAGGAGGTCCATTTCAGCATCTGGTTCAGTTGATGCCTAGTTGGACAGATTCTCACCAATTGTCGATACAACCATGTTTTGAAGGGTGAAAAGTATGTAAGGATCACCCTGGGTTGACTAATCAATGATAACTATGATATCAAGCTCTTCATTATCTTGCATTTTCTCATCTTGTGCTTCCTTAGCAGGATCTTCATCCTTGGATTCCTCATCGAATTCATTTACATCTTCAATGATTGGTTCAACTTGATTGGCAGTCGAACCAATAATGGTTGTGAGTAAGGGTCCAGTCTCCGTTGGTTCCTCTAAAACTTGCTCAGTTTATTCATTCACTTCATTAATGGCATTTCCGTCCTTAAGATGATCATTGACTTTGTCAGTGGAAAGTACAGTTGACAATGGTTGATTGTCAAATTGTACTTCAAAGTCTTGTAAAGCAGTATCTTCCAAGTTTTTCTCAAAGTTCTTGGTAGCTGATGAGGATGAACTTGAAGAGATTACTCGTTGTTTCTGACCAACGAATGATATTGCTAGTCTCTCAGCTGCTATAAGGTCAGTTTCAACTTCTTTTGGCAGAGTTTCTTCTGACTTTTGGACTCTGCGTCTCTTTGAAATCAAAGTTTCATCTTGAGACTCTTTTCTTGGTCCTCATCCCTTGATAGAGCTTCCTTTTTGGACTTCTTCCAAGATTTCTTCTTCTTGGGGGAGGGAGTTCGCTCACAGTCTACTTGCGAGTCAGTCGCATTTTGACTGTGGCTTGACTGTGATTGTTTTGACGAGCGCCTCGACCTCGTCTCTTTGTCTAAGGGAAATGCTCCTTGGAAAGTCATTTCGAGAACTTTGTTAATTCTTTCTTCCGAACTGAATAACCGCTCTTTGTCTGTCAATGTTTTTTTTGTCAGTGTGGATTCAATCCACATCAATCTTCTGTTTCTTGACTGCATGTAGAATTATGCAGCTCGCCTTGGTTCCATATAAGAGCTTGTTGGAGATTTTGTACACTTTTTCTTCTTTCTCAATCTTCGCAGCTTTAGCTAACAAGAGAATCTTCATGAATGCCTTCCAGTTCACTTTGCTATGGTTGATAATTGCCATTGCAATTCGCACCTTTGGTTTGCTGATGTCTGCTTTGGATCGAGACATGACATGAGCATAGTTAACCACAAAATCATAGAGAAGTTTGGGCTCTAGTTCATTTAAAGAGCGTTGCATTCTGGCTTTGAACTTCGCTCATTCGACTGTGATGCTCTAAACGTAGTTTTCCACATCTAAATCCGAAAGATATGAAATAGATTGTCCTCCAGAGGGTAGACGAAACACTTCATCCAAGCATTTGTCCACATAAATAAACACTTCCACGGCCTTGAAGCTTCCTGTATCTCCATCAACAACAGGAAGATGAACGGTTGTTGAGAGATTTTCCTGATCATCTTCGCGCAGATTGAGAAAGAATTTTGTTACCGCCGATGGAAGAAGATATGATGGTTCCTGAGTAACCCATCTCCAAGTTCACAGATTCAATATGAGAAATAACTTTCTTCATGACCTCTTGATCCTTGTGTGTAAGAGATAGAACGTTCTCAAACACGATGACGTTTCTTACTCCAATCAACTCGCTGGAGATACCCATCACATTAAATGTAAGGGGCTTAGGGGTGCGGGGACGAGCCATAAATGAAAGAATTCTGGAAATGGATTCTTAATTTGAACAGAGATGGATAAAATAAGAGTTGAAGTAAAGTGGTAGAGAGGATTAGAAATTCAGAGATTGAAAAGAGGAATAAGGCTTTATGAGATCCCTTATATATAGTGACGATGCATAGAATTAATGCTGGAAGATGATTCCCGCTTCTTTGAGATTGACAGTTGTGATTGGAGACGGTTAACCTTATGGATAACGTGGCGTGGGACGTGGGTCCAGCAGTGTCTGGTACGCGTGAGTGAGGCGTGTTAGAATGGCCATGTCAGCCCACTCGCGGTCCCAAAAGCATAGCCTATTGATTAGAACTAGCTTTGCATTAAATGCAACCGTAGGGCGAGTCAATTTGTGATCATTATCGTCAGAGGATGTTTGAATTAATTTTCAAAATGCCTGCCTTAATGACTAAGGGATGAACTGATCCAGATTGTTCCTCACAGTCGGTTTGGAACTCAACTGTCTCTTCAGCTCTACATACACTCAACTGACTCAAAGTCAACAGTTCAATTGAGATTTGACTCTGTCTTTTCTTCGAACTATCAGGAAGGTCTAACTTTGCACAGTTCCCCCTCAACTTGTGATCTCCATCTTGTCTTTGACTATGAAAGTCAGCATGAATTTTCCTAACAATGTATACTGACTCTACAGGGTTTTCCTTTCTTTTAGCTTATCTTGTACCTGGAAAAAATACAAGATAAACTTTTGGTACCCAATCTCAGTTGGGAGGGGGTGGTTAGTGACAAGATATTCCTTGAAGAATCAAACTATGTGATCAGTTCGAATCACTTTCCCTTCTTCATCCACGTAGACAGCTGACTGAATTGGCTTGGGAGCACGAGTTGTCCTGTTCTTTGGTGGATTTCCTTATCTCTAGTGAGCCTGGTTTCAACCTAGTTGACTTGGTCAATTTCTCTGTGGTGAGACTTGTCTGGGAGGTACCCAAATTGTCTAGCTCTTGGAGCATACCCGTACTATGGATACCCCGGACCATGATACTGATCATTGAAGTTTCCATGTCCTTGATATGCTTGCTGGTCGTGAGGTGGAATTGGATATGTCTGATGGTAGAATTTTGGATTATTCCAGTTCTGATGCCTCTGAGATTGATGTTGAGTTTGGTTGTGTGGCCTACGCTTGGGCTGATTCTGCCTTGGCCGCGAAGGTCCAGCTTGTTTGTTCCCCTTCGCTCTGCGACTCAAGGTCTTGACTTCCTTGATAACTTCTAAGCATTTTTTGTAGTACAAGCTTCATCTTTCTTAGGTTCATCTTCTTGAACCTTCTTTCCTTTGTCAGTCACAGGAGTCTTAACAGTCTGAGGAATAACTAGAGTCTCGTGAACTTTGTTATCAATTGAGTCAAGTTGAACTTAAGGTATCTCAGTTGAAGTCTGACTAGCCTTGATGAACTGTCCTGGCTGTATTCCAGTGTCCGTCTCTACTTTGTATCCAAGACCTTCTACGCAGTTGGGAGGTATTTAGTTGCTGATCATGCTCTTTAGAGCTGCGCTCGAGGCATGAAGTGACACGATCTTCTCATATGCATGCTTCAGCTCCATTTGCAATTGAGAGATATATTCAGCCTTTGTCCTCGTCATATTGGTCAAGTTGATGACCTGGTTGTTGGTTGACTGAGCAATTTCTTCATGGAGCTTTTTGTTTTTCTCCATGAATTTTTCTATGTCATGATCCTTCATGATCAGCTCATTGCTCATGATGTCGCATACAACTTAGAGGTCTTTGCACTGATTAACTTGAGCATTGCACAGTCTGCTCAGTTGTTCAATCTCATCCAAAGATGGTTCAATGACTTCGTCTAATTCTCCGGTACAAGGGTTAGCAACATGAATAATTTGAAAGGGATAGAGATAGGAGTTTACCTCGCTTGTGGATTCTTCAGGCTGTACCACGAAGCACTTGTCTTTTCCTCTAGAGCTGGATAGGGAGTCATCTTCCTCTCCTTCTGACTTGGTGAACACGTCGGTATCGTCGATTTCATCCTCAACGATCATGGCCTTCTCTTTGGCCTTTGCTCGGAAGGCATCTCGATCTTTCTTGGAGAGAGTAGGACATTCGATCTTGAAGTGTCCAAGCTTTCCGCATTTAAAGTATCCATCGCTTTGATTCTTCGAGGAGGTTTCATTATAGCTCCAACTGCTCTTATTAATCCTCCTATACTTATCGATCTTGGAGTTCATCTCCTCAAGCTACTTGGTCATCTCTTCGACCTTCTTTTTGGAGTTCGGACTTGCTCGGTCGATCCCTAGCTGATGAGCTTGCGGACCATAAGGGTCTAGCGAACTTTGATCATCCTTAGTCAGCTCGAAGCGCCACTGGCTTAGTTGCTGAGCTTTGCTCTGTCTGTTCTGGTTTCTAAAGCTTGGCTTGCTATAGTCAAAGAATATCATACTCATTCGCCTTGAGCATGGAGAATATATTCTCAGTCTTCATCGAACTGAGGACACTCTGATTCTGATGGACGACTCTGTAAACCGCCCAATCTTCCCCTAGTGTGGAGAGAACTTTTAGATTCATCTCACACTGAGAGTATTTGCCTTTTCTTATACTCTCGATGTCCATAATAACCTCTATAAATCTCAGCTCCATTTTGTCGATGGACTCGTCGGTGAGCTGAGCGAAGTTCTCGTACTTCTGACAAGCTAAGGTGAACTTGTTCTTCTTAACCTCATCAGATCCTTCACAGAGTGAAGCTAATGCATCCCACATCTCTTTGGTTGTTTTGCAAGAGATGATCTTCAGCAGGTAGGCTTTTCTGACAGTGGATGAGATGACGATCTTCGCGATGTCATCTAACTGAGTGATGTCTCTTTCTTCTATGGTGTAAGCTTCAGGATCCTTCGGCTCCATCTTTTTGGTGACAGTGGGAGGAACTGTGACGGACTGAGTCACACAGATGGGACCATTTGTGATGGTCTCCTACATCCTGTGATGTCGGGTAGTAAGCGCCATCTTCAGTCGAAATCTCTACGTAGGGTAGTCATCCATGGAGAAGTCTGGTAAGCTTCCGAGTAGGGTCTGATTCATGGTTCCTGCACACTAAAAAAAACAAACAAATATGCAGCAGAATGCACTAAGGGGTTTTCAAAAAGATCTATTCAGTTGACCATTAAAAATCTCAACTCACACCTAGTGAACCAGAGTCAGCAGTCTTTTGAACCATTACTCTAATATCACTTTATGGTCCCGGTAATGAGTAACTGGTGTATGGGAGGGAGGGGAAAAATAAACCAGTAAGGAATTTTAAAAATAAAAATCAATTTTAACTCTTCAAGAACTTTACAGTTCAATTAGTGAGCTCTAGTTAAGTTCAGACTGATAGCTTCATCTACTCGGTTGGGGTCAATTGGATTTTGGGATAAATCAAAACTTTTAATAATTTTCACAACATACACTCATATATAATCTTTTGCCGTTGAAAAAAGTTGGAGACTAAGAGGATATTTGTCGTTTTGGAATTTGGATATGTGGAATCGCTCTCTCCTTTTTTTTCTTTGAGGTCGTGGAGTCGCTCTCTTTGTAAAGCTGAAAGGAAGATCTCATAACTAAAGTGATGGTCCCGATACGAGTTAGTTGGTGTATGGGGAGGGCAATACACCAGTATAAATTTTTACTTGAAACACGTCTTTTAGAACTCGAAATTGTAAAACTCAGTTGGAGTAGTCGCACAATCAGGTATACAGTTGACTTATTTGATTGATGGTCAACTATTTTTTTTTTACTGAGGTTTTAAAGTCCAATGCAGAAGTTTGGTGGAAAATAGTCTTAACTCATTTTTAGTGAAAATCCAATGTGAAGGTCAAGTTCGCAAAACTATTAGTGCAATTTGTAATTATGCTCAAGTGTTAGTTTGAAGTTAGTGAATAAACAAAAACTTAAAGAACAAATAAATACGAGGAAATTTTTACGTGGTTCAGAGTTGAACTCCTACGTCCCCAACCAGCTTGTTTGTTGGTAATCCACTTAGTAGTTTACGCGTACTACTAAAATGCCTTCCACATAGTTTGCGGGTGGTACTAAGCAACCTGATACAGTTGATTTGCGGGCTCAACAAGACCTAACCCCTTTCTATATGGGTACGAAGAAACACAAAACCTTTTGAACCTGGTAAGGGTTAGAAAAGGGGTTTTGGGATTTTTCCAACTAAGAAAATCTACACACAACAAGTGGTGATTTTCTCTTCGGGGGTGGATAGCTTTAGGAGGCGAGGGATGAAACTTCTAAGGCTCAATCGTAGAAAGAGAATTTAGGAGAGCTAAGAACTTCGAAGAGAGCACAAGGAGAAGGAAGAACTCTAGCACTTGTAAGCTTCAATTTTATTGGTGTTGTAAACTCGCAATCTCTTGAATGAAATCAGTATTCCTCACGTTGAGAGTGGGCCTCTATTTATAGGCGAAGATGTCTAACAAGCCATTGGAAAGAGCCGATTGACCTCTGCCATTAAAGAGATGGGCTCTTCTCACAAGTTGCATGCTTTCCTAAAATGGTAACTTGAAGCTTGCTTTTGAACTGCACAACTTCTTTGTCTGCCCAAATTAGGAAATAATAGCCTGTCAAACTTTCACGTGATCTCATGCTATTTGAATTTGAATTCTGATTCAAGTCTTCGGTTCAGTCTTTTTCTCACTTATGACTGCCATGTTTTGAGCACAGCTGAAGGGCTAACTTTGATGCTCAAGTTCCAAAGTCAATTGAGGTATCTTCTGACTTGATTAGTTGAACTTTATCTTCAATCTCCCTCTTAGTTCGAGTCCTGTAAAGATAATACATTTATGCTCAAATAGTGAGCCTAGCTAAAAGACTATAAGGCACATCTACTTAGTTGAGGTCAGTTGGGTTTTGGTATTAATCAAAACATCACTAAATTTCTCAAGATAAAGGATCATCATGAACTTGAATTTCGCCAATTACGTAGTGTATACTAATTCAAGTTACTAACTGCGTACATCGAAATTTGACGGGGTCACTTAACATTATGATATTTTATTTTAAAAACACAATTAAACAATTTGTTTAAATTCGTAGTACAACCACGAATCACTAAAAGAATTGCTAAATTACATGCAAATGAAAAGAGGCGGTGTATTCACTCGTTTACCAACTTTTTTCAGCTACAAGGAAACAAAGGAAATCTTAGTAAGCACATGCATAAAATAAAAATAATCAATTCTTAAAATAATTAATTTTGTAATTACCTCATAAATTTGTTTTATCATAAACCATGTAGTGCCATGCGCCTTAATGTCATTGTCACACATCAAAATTTTGAGACTCCTTTGGCTAGTGACTTGTGGGATATCAATGTACAACTGACCATGACTAAACACAGGTTTTGATTGTTGGGAAAATTAGTAAAGGTTTTGATTTATCCACAAATCCAACTGACCCCAACCGAGTAGATGAAAGCCATCAGTCTAAACTTAGCTAGAGCTCACTGTTTGATGCGTAGGAATTTTATCTTTACAGGTTTCAAGCAAAAGAAGATAATCGAACTGAAGAAGGCAGTTCATGAAGAACTCAGTTGAGATCACGAGCTCAGTTGAACCGGAATGCTCAATTGGATCACGAAATCAGTTGGACAACAACTTGACTCCTCAACTGACCCATGCAGCTCAACGGTGAAGAGAAGTTGTGTAGAAGTCAGACGTCACAAAGCTTAGAAGAGAAGACTTTGAAGACGTTGAAATCAGAAGAGTTGGAGTCCAAATTCAAATCTACTTGGAAGCACAAGTCAGCTGGAGAACTTACTATAAATGGCCCGACAACAGAGATGCGCAAAAAGCGAAGGTCACAATTGTTATTTTAGGAAAGTTATCAGTAAAGCAAGTGGAGTGCCATGCTTTTAGCAGAGATCAAACAGCTCTTTCCAATGGCTAATTAGATCTCCCTCTATAAATAGAGGTCTCCACAACAAAGCTCTAAGAGAGAGAGAGAGAGAGCAGAGTGAGTTTGGACGAGTGCAGAAATATAGAAGAGAGAAAATCATCAGCGATGAAGAAGCAGCAGACTATCCCACTCTCCAACAAGAAGACCTCAGTCGAAGACCAGTAGAAGTAGAGAGTCCACACCTCCTCCTGTTCTTCCATCTAGCCTCTCAAAAATCCACTTCTTTGATCGAGTCTAGAATATAGGTTCTTGCTTAATTTTGATTCTAAGCAGACTCTTTCCCAAAAGATCGAGTCTCTAAGCCTTAAAACAAAACCTCCACTTCTCTCTGTGTAGAAGACTTCATAGTTGGAAAAATCCCCAACCCCCAAATCTTAGGTCTGACTTTGAACCCGCAATCAAAGTCACTAGGTCCCTTTTAACCCGCAATCAAAGACCAGATCATTTTGAACCCGTAATCAAAGACTAGGTCACTTAGAACCCACAATCTAAGATTAGGTCCCCTTAGAATCCGCAATATAAGTCCAAGATGTACACTTGCCCGTAAAAGTGTTGTAAGGTCTTGTTCGAACCCGTAATCAAACTGGTTATATTGCTTGGTACCCACAAACCAAGTAGAACGTTTGATAAGCACGCCTAAACTTATCTAGTGGATAACTTCCACAAAAAGGAAGTCGTGGACGTAGGAGGTCAATCTATGAACCATGTTAAAATATTGTGTCCTTTACCTTTTTGTATTTAAATTCAGCTACCTAACCAACTAACCCAACATACAAACTGCATACAAACTGCACTCTCACAAACTGTACTAAATTTTAGGAACTTGACCTTCCCCGGTTTTCATAAAGGTTTCAGTTATAGTAACGAGCTTTAATTTCCACCAACTTCCGCAACACTAAACTGTTTGAAACCTCAGTTGATATACACAGCTGACCCTCTGTCAAAGAAGTCAGTTTTGCACCCAACTGTGTGATCAGCTCCAACTGATCATCTCAGTTGTAGTGCAGCTCTAACTGACTTACCCAGTTGTTGACCAAACTGACCTGAGCAGTTAACTCAGTGAAAAGATTTTGAAAGCAAAAATTGATATTGGTGTATTCTCCCCCCCCCCCCTCTCATACGCCAGATACTCGTTACCGGGACCATCACTAAGTACAATCCTATGTTCGAATCAGATTAGGCAGACTCTTGTTTATGGTTATACCTAAACAAACAGTCAATGAAAACCGCCTCCTTTGGAATCGAATTTGAAATTTAGTAAAATCCAATGGGTTCATGAGCATTCATGCGATTGGAAACTTTTTGTTCACATTCTTCCCAGAAATTAATTTGGCTTCAATTACACGGTCCCCGAGTTTAGTTACTAGCTATTATCCTAGTGCCATAGCAAAGCTCATTTGACGGATCATTATTCCTAGTAAGCATGATGATGCATCTCTCCTTCAATTTAATATGCCTCAGCAACCTTGATTGCTTGATAGTGTTGAGATATTCAAGTGAGAATACATCATCATTTTATTTATTTATATACACGTTATTCTCTTATATCCCATTAAAAAATTAATTTTCGATCTTGTCATCATTTCAAACTCGGATATTAATAAAATATCCATGAACACTACAAATGATTAAAAATTAAGTTTACTACTCATACTTGCCACAATATGTATAGTATCTCCATTGATTCTTTACTCTACCCAGTGTGTACATGGTCTCCATAATGAAAGTCACACTCACCTCTTTCTTAAAGAGTTGTTGGCTTACTGTTCAGCTGGTAAGGGATTTAGAGCCTTGCCGTTCGATTACAACAGCTATAAAAGAACTTGATTATACTCCATCCATCATGTTTCATTGTAATAAGCAAATACGCCAATTTTCAGTTCTATGGAGTCCATGTGTGATTTTTTGAGAGATACTATTTTATTTTTATTTCTGAGGGAAGAGAGAAAACGTTAAAAAAATAGAGAGAGAGAGAGAGAGAGAGAGATTAAAAGAAGCTATCATGTTACTTTAATTATCAATCTGAATTTTTGTTTGGATTTGTACAACGTTTAAGAGGTGGAAAAAAGAATTAAAGAAAAGAGATCGACAATTACAATCTCCGTAGATTAATGAAAGAATTCCAACATCATCATATATAAATCAACGCAGCCACCACGTGGCATAATCATCGGTCGACTCCACGGCGGCGAAGTCGAACATGAGGACCTCGCTGCGGCGATCCGCCGTGAAGTGCGCCGGCTTGACATTATGCCGGCACAAGGGACAGGTGACGTGGCCGTATCCGAGCCACCTATCGATACAACCCCTGTGGAAAACGTGATCGCAGCTCAGCTCTCTGATCTCATCTCCGCCGTCGATTCTGCAAAGACATACAGCACATTCCTCGGACTCGTCGGAATCCATGTTCTTCTTCTTGCAGTAATGAGTTACGCCGCCAAGGTTGTCCGCATACTGCACGGCCGCTCGAGTTTGGAAGAAAGATTGATCGAGAATAACATTGCATGCCCACACTAATTGTTTTGTGATTATCATAACTGCATGATTTAGTATTGCTGATTTGGAAACATTCACTCTAAACATTTCGTTATATATTATAGGTGGAATGGAGATTTGGGAGGTGACGGCGTCGTTTGAGTGTTCCTATGAGTTGTCGGGAGGGGATATATGTTTATAGTGGAGATGAAGATCTTCAATTCTGTTAATGGTTGAGTGTTTCTATTAATGGTTGGATTGAATGGGGTATTTATAGGCTCGTAGTTGACATCTCTCCTGTTAAATTTAATTTATGGTGAACATGGTGGGGTTGATCAATTTTCTTTTGAAATGTAGGACCGAATTAAATTAATTAGAATTTTTGATTGGTTGAATATTTATTAATTACCTCCGAATTGCACGAGGTTTTTAGGCGAGTTTCTGAGAAATAGCATAGTGATATAGCATGACATTGTGTGAAGTCAGTATGTTTTTTGTCTGTTTTGGGTGGGTCAATAATTGATGGCCATATTATAAATATGAAGGCAAAAACTTAGTGCAATCGATTTATTCGCTATATAAAATAATAGATGCTGTAATATAAACCAAAAAGTCGATGGTGGCGGAAGAGAAACACTCCGGTACATAAGTATGTACCTAGGAAATGGATACATGACCCAACCCGACCCGCCATGTGCTTGTCCCGTCCCGTGCGTGGGTCTCACGAGTCCCATTTTTTTTTTCAGATTTTTTTTTTCCGACGGAGCCTTCGGCTCTGATTTTACGGTTCCGTCTTCGCTCCGATTACTAAAATAAAAATAATCGGTTGGCAACATTTTGGACTTTTACGGCTCGCTTCGAGGCCTTCGGCTCCCCTCGCTTGCGTCTTGATCATAGAAGAAGCGGCAAACAAAAAAAATGGAAAAAAAAAACTGGAAAAATTAAAAAACAAAAAACAAAAACTGATCAAAGGGGGTTTGACCGGGTCAAACCCGGATCAAACAGGTCGGGTCCGAGCGGGTTGGGTCAAAAATGGGCGGGTATTTTATGATGCACCCAAGTTTTTATCGTGGTGGAATGATTACAGCTTTAAATTTAGGGTGCTACTATTCTCTTTGTTGACTAGGGTTCGAATCCTAGTGCCTACAAGTTTATTCATTCAATCTTTTTTCTTTATTTTACCTCTTTCTTCTTTTTAGTTTCTGAACTTTTTTTCCTTCTTTTTTTTTTTCCTTTTTCTTCTTTTTTCTCTTTTCTTATTTATTTTTATTTTAAAATATAAATAATTCAAAATAATTATTGTCATGATTAAAAGTAATTAATAAAATAAAATCAATGAAGGGTAATTGATGATATAAATAAAGATAATGTTTCACAATTAAAAATTTTCTTAAAAACAATGTTTACTTTAATTTACGACAATTTGTACCTTTAATTATGTAATCAAGTAATTATTATTATTATGATAAAAAATAATTATTGATATAAAAGAAGGTAATGTTTCACAATTATTACTTTTCTTAACGACAATGTTTATTTTAAATTACGATAATTTGTACCTTTAATTATGTAATCAAGTAATTATTATTATTATGATAAAAAATTAATTATTGATATAAAAGAAGGTAATGTTTCACAATTATTACTTTTCTTAACGACGATGTTTATTTTAATTTACGACAACTCGTACTTTTAGTAATTCGGTTCAGTAATTATTATCGTGATAAAAAGTAATCATTGATATGATGAAATTTAATGTTTCATAAGTATTACTTTTCTTAACGACAATGTTTACTTTTATTCACGCCAATTTATATTTTTAGTTATCTGGTAAAGTAATTATCATCGTAACAAAAAGTAATTATTGATATGAAGAAAAGTAATATTTTTGAAACATTACATTTCTTTGTATCAATAATTATTTTTCATTAAGACAATAATTACTTAATTTATTTTATACATATTATGGACAAATGTTTGTTTAATCAATTTTAATTAATTTTTTATAATAATCACAGAAAAAAAAGTGAAAATTAAAAAGTAAAAAAAAGATAAAATAAATTGAAAAAGCAAACAAAAAACCGAGAATAAACTAAGGAAAAAGAAAAAAAAAAACGAAAATGAGAAAAGTGAAAAAAAAAACAAAAAAGGAAAGTGAAAATAGAAAAGGAAAAAAATAACCGAGAATAAACTCAGGAAAAAGAAAAAAAAAATGAAAGTGAGAAAAGTAAAAGGAAACAAAAAGGAAAGTGAAAAAAAAATAGGAAAAGAGCAAAGAGTGCGACCTCCAGGAATTGAACCCTGGTAGAGCACCATTGCAAATACCTAATGTCCAGCGTGCTACTGCAAGGCTATAGCGCGGTATTTGGCATTTCACGTAATGCTTAATATTCAAATCTATAGCAGCACTAATTTTTCTTTTTTTTAGGGGCAAGCGGGTCGGGTTTCGGGTCGAACTGGTTGCATAGAGTGCAACCGGTTGCACCCAAGTCCAACTCAAATATGAAAGTTATGATAAGTAAACAATCAAAGTTAATTAGACTTAGCCAATTAGACCTAGTTCGATTAGCTTACTGATGTATTATAAGTTTATTTTTAACGAGACGTTTACAATTCAATTCTATCTATATGCGGTTTAATATTTCTCACCTTATGAGTTGTCTCACTTGTAAGTTGTCTCACTTGTATATGGTGTAGAGGTATTATTTATATGGTGAAGGTGTAATGTTTCCTAAATAAAATTGTAATACCCCGCAAATTCCTTACGTTCTTAAAAATTTAAAGTTAATAATAAAAATGGCTTTGCACGCCTAAGTTTGCGATTGTGAATTCTAAGACTAACGGTCAAATCCGTTTCCGAAAATAAATTATGGAAGTCAGCTAGACGACTACTGTATTTAGGGTTATCGCATACGAAAAATTTTTAGTTCTGGAACTCAGAACGGAAAACCGTCTGATTTTTACATTCACGAAATTGCGATATGAACTCACCCGAGAAAGTTCGTTTTTATGATTTTCCGGACGAAACTCGGACTGTGTCGTCCCGAGTTTTTGTCGGAAATAAAATTTTAAATATTACTTTCCGATTAAGTTTAGTACGTTAGAATTTTTGGACGAATCGGACTGTGACGATTTTGTGCCGAGCTTCGTTGTTCGTCGTTCGATTTCCGTAACGTCGTATCGCGTCGGAAAAAGCGCGTAATTTTTTTCCCTCCCCTCTCTTGGCCGACATTACACTCCCTCTCTTCACTTGATATTTTGATTTTTATATAGTATTAACTAGTGACTAATGTCCTTTTAATCTTTACACTTTACACCTAATGTTAATTAGAAAATATCTAACTTGTTAGTCATCTTCCTTATCCCTCTTTCCCCCAAAGAAACCGAACACACACACACTATACTTTCACTTCCATTTTCTTCCATCACCATTGTTAAAGATCAAGTTCTTGAGCAAGAAATTTCATTCAAGTCTTCATCCAACCATCGAACTTCAATTCTTCCTTCACTAATCTTCAAGGTAATTGTCTCCTCTATATTTCTATCCATACCAAGCCCTTTTCTTTTTATTTTTCATTTGGATCGAAATTTAGGAGTAGATGAATTAGATGTTTGATCTTCGATTAGTATAATTAGATGTGTTTAGATATGAATTTTAGGGTTAAAAATTGAAAGAAATCAAGAGC
This sequence comes from Schizonepeta tenuifolia, assembly GCA_029490685.1. Lineage (NCBI taxonomy): Eukaryota > Viridiplantae > Streptophyta > Magnoliopsida > Lamiales > Lamiaceae > Schizonepeta > Schizonepeta tenuifolia. Next base: position 15,925,431 of record CM055957.1, read on the forward strand.
CCTAAAACCTTGATAATACCGAAAATTTGGGGCAAACATGTAGGTTGTTTGAATTCTTCAATTGATGATATGATATTGCTTAGAAAGTGTTTAATTAGTGATTAGAACAAAGAGAAATCGAAATCCCCAAGTATGAAAGAAACCGATTCTAGGGTTTAGGGTTTTGATTTGGGGTTTTGCAATTTATTGTGTAATTAGACTTGAATTTGATCAATTGATAATATAGTAGTATGATTAAGAGATAAATGATGTTAATCGATGAAGAAAAACACCCTCTTTATTATTGTGTAATTACCGAAATTATATGAGAAAATAGGGGTTTGCATGTAGTTGAATTGGTTGAGGTTTTGTTGATGAAATAATGTTGTAATTGATATTAATTGATGTTATGAATTTATTTGGAATTTTCTAAAAATAAATTGTGAGTCGTAAGAGACAAAATAAGTCGATTTAAGTTGAGATGTAGTAATGATATGAAGTGATGATATGCATGAAAATGAATCTCGTTAGATGATGTTTGATAACGTAGAAAATAAACGAAATCCGACAACTTTGGAAATCTTGTAAGAGACGAACAAGTAGCCGTAATTAATAACCGAGAAGTCGAATAAGAATTCTAACTTGATAATATTGTTTATTATGGACTAAGGTACGACTTTGTAGTTGACGTCATTAGCTTTCGAGCTATTATAATATGAGTTATAGTCATAGTCGAGAACTAGAAACAAGAAATTGTTAATTTCTTTGGTTTAGTACTTGATAGTTGAAAGCCGACGTTTAGAACGTCGTGCTTTTGGACGAGTTTTGAAAAGGAGTTCATCACGTACGGGGGTACGTTTTGACTGCCTTGAGAGTCCAGTTTCATGAGAAATCGAATACGAGAACTTAGAACGAACCTAAGAAGTTATACGTCGATTCTATCGAGCAACTAGGGTTAGCGCGGCAGTTTTGCGACCCTTGCCGGAAACTGTAATATCTTTTAGCTCGTTTATTGGATTTGAGATCCGTAAATTGGAGCGTAAACTAGACATCCCAAGCTTTCAAATGGTACAGGGCTCATCCCCTATTTCCAGTTCTCCTGTTCTGGGCAGTCCCCAGAGTTACTGCCTTGCGCAGTGATTTTTCAGAATTCATTCTTCTAAGTTGTTTCGTTCGCAACTTAGTTTCTTTCGATCGTTTAAGCCGTAATAACTTGACGACTATCTTCCTACTGACCTCAGTGTCAATTATGGAGCCTTGAGTGCTAAACGAGACGAGTTTGTATCTCGTATCCGTTAAAGTAAAGAAATTTAGTTAAGCGTGAAAATGCCTAAATCGTCTAAAGAACTAAAACTTAATTTCCTAAGTTGATTTCCTTTCCAACTTAGTTCCTTTGATCTTTTAAGTCGTAATGAGCTAACGACTACCCTCTCTACTGACCTAAGAGTCGAGTATGAAACTTTTCGAGTTCTAAACGAGTTTTGTTCGAGTCTCGTTCCCGTTTAATTAAAATGAAACTAGTAGCGTGCAAATACCTAAAGAAATGAAACGACTAAAACCTATTTCGATTTTCAATGATCGATTATCTTTTACGACCCGATTTTTAAGTGTTATTATTTTACGATGAAGGAGGAAGCCAGCAGTAAGGAAAGGACGGAAGATCAGGAGATCGGAAGCTAGTACTTAGTAGTTCTGTATCACAAAGGTGGGCTTTTATATATGAAATAAAACGAGCAATGCTCGGAAAAACCTTTCTTTATCGCTTTGATATCTGTGTTTTCAAAGTGATAATTATGGCATGAACTGTTTTATGTTTTATGTGAGTTCTCTTGTACCTATCTGAGTTAACATTCGTATTTTCCAGATTTAGAGTTAATCTAAATAGGTTAACTAACGATCGGCTCTGAGTTAGCTACTAAGTGCTTTCCAGAGTTAGTGCACTTTGTAACCTGTGGTGTATGTGATATCCTATTGAGGGGTACCAGCCACGGTGAATGAGAATTGGTCAAGATTTGAACGTAGCATACCAGAAAATGCTCGGCCGAGTAAATTGTGAAAATCAGTCAGAAAATATTTAGTAGACACGGGCCCTTTTTAATAAAACCCCCGATGTGCTACAAATTATGAAATGCCATATTTATCTTTACTTATGTTATGATTTCGGCATCGTGCCCACTAAGTACTTTTGTACTTAGCCCTGCATGTGTTTTCTATTGTGCAGGTTGAAGCGACGGGAGCGGCGGTGGTTGAAGTTGAGTTGAGAAGATAGGATGCTTTAGCTTATGACTTACTTCTGCTGCAAAACTCTAAGTCTTTTGAGAATATGTATATTAAACAAACCACTGTAGCATAAGTCTGTAAACTTGAACTTAGTTACTATCGTGTAGTTTTGTCGAGCAATCCTTCGCGATTAACTCTTTCTTTATAATAGTCAAGTCTTGTTCATTGAATGCTTGTTGTCTTTTATGTATGTTTAGTTAGTCAGCCCCCTTCTTCCCCGTTTCTTTAATCCAATCCCAGTCGCACCGCGGCTTCGGCCGTCCCTCGGGATTTGGGGCTGTGACAAAAATTTGAGAAAAAAAAGTTACTTAGACTTAGGCTGTAGGCAGCGGTGCGCGTGCGAGTGCGCTCACTGCCCAGCGAGCTCTCCCATCACGCTCGCAAGCCATTGCGGAGCGCGGAGCTCGCGAGTAGGGGTGAGCATTCGGTTATTCGGTCATCGAATCGAACCGAATTGTAAAAACCAAATTAAAACCGAATTATATAATAAATAATCGAATCCGAACCGAACATGGCTAAAACCGAACAAAATCGAACCGAAATATTTCGTTTCGGTTTCGATTAAAACCAAATAAACCGAAATAAATACACAATATATTTTCTACATTTTAAATAAGTAACTAACATTCAATATTCAAGATTCCAAATCCGCAAAAAGTAATAATCCAAATTCTAAAACATCTTTAACCAAACATAAATAAATCAGTGATGTTTATTGATGTTGCGGGTCCAAAATTCCAAACAACTTAAACAAAACATAACCAAAATTCCAAAACATATAGTATATAAAAATTAATAATAATCATTTTAATTTTTAAATATATATAAAAATTAATAAATTATTAATTCGGTTCGGTTTTCGGTTAACCAAATATTTTTTTTCAAAAACCATATCCAAACCGAAAAACCGAAAGTTCAAAATTCAAAATCAAAACCAAATCGAAAACCAAATTAACCGAACCGAATTAGTATTTCGGTTAGGTTCGGCTCGATTTTTCGGTTTTAACAGAATTTTGCTCACTCCTATTCGCGAGCACACGCTCGAGTGAGCGAGCTCGAGCTCTGGCGCTCTCAAGGCCACGTGGTGACCGCTGGTTGGTCGCGCGTAGCCATTGCGATCGTCAACGGTCACCATTCGATTTTCTTTTTTTCAATTTCAGGCAAAAAGTGATGATGTCGGGCAAAAAATTCAGGCAAAAAGCGATGATGAAGATGAAGATAATAATGAACAAAATCAAGCAGAAAGTGATAATGAAAAAAATTAGGCAAAAAAAAAATCGAGGTAAAAAGAATCAGGCAAAGGTAAACATCACGCAAAAAGAATCAAGGAAAAAAAAATAGGCAAATATCAGGCAGAATAGACAAAAAAAAATCAAGCAAGGCAACGTCAAATAAAATTTAATCTTATTATTTTCTTAATTTATTAATTTTGTATTAAAATAAAAAAAAAAGAGCGAGCTCCGATTTTGAAACTCGCCAAAGCAACTCAAAATCCATGAGCACTGGGGGCCCACAATAATGGCATGCGAGCTCCATCTTAGAGCTCGCCGCTGCCCATGGTCTTAAGACTGCCTGCAGCGGCACGCGTGCAAGCGCGCTCGCACCCCTAGCGAGCGTGCTCGCACCGCGCACGCACCACTGCCGAGCGCACCCTTAACGAGCGCAGGCTCGCTCTGCCGATCGCCACTCGTTGCGCACGCTGGCAGCCTTAGGGACACGTGGCGATCGCACAACGATCGCCAGGCGACCGTTGGCGATCGCAACAGTTATAATTCAATTTTTTTTTTAATTCTCCATTTTTAACACTATAAATACCTTCTTCCACTTCTCAAACATCACACCTCTCCTTCTCCCTCTTTCAATCTTTCTCATTCGGCGATCTCCAGCGATTTTTCCGACGATGCCTCCTCATCCCTACACCGATGGCAAAACCTTGGAATTGGCGCGGGCGTGATTGTACGTCAGTGGCGGACCCAGGATTTTGAAATTGGGGGTATGAAATATTATGATACTTGAAGAATTGGGGGGAGGGGAAGGGGAGAGGGGGTTGCAGGGGGCTCGACCCCCCGAGAATTTTTTTTTCCGCTATCCAATAATAAAAATGATTTAAAATGCACACAATTAGATAAAATGTATATAAAGAAATATTCATAGAGTTCAAAAAGAATTATATTATTCAGTAATTACAACTCAAGAGTCGAGCCCGAGCCGACGAGTCTACATTCTCAGGAATCGATCTATGACATCTTCATTAGGAACGTGCATGAACATTTTTTCCTCAATGAAAGTTACTAAACAATCATTTAACAATCGATCGCCCATTTTGTTTCGCAACTTATTTTTAACATAAGTCATCCCCGAAAATACTCTTTCCACACCTGCAGTAGTTACTGAGAGAATCAACACCAACTTGATCAACAAATAAATCGTCGGATAAGTCACATGCTTTTTAGTTTCTACAAGCATCACCAAAAGAGCACCAAGATCATTCAAATTCTCAAATCTTTCATCCTTTTGCAAATCTTCAATAAATATATCAAGTTGGTATTCAAGAGAGACAACACATTAATATCTGAAAATTCAAATCTAACTCCTAGTTATTTGCATATTTTCAACAATACATGCTTTCTTATGAAATTGAATTTAGAATTCTAAATATATTGAATTATTAAAATATTATTGTACGGGTATTTTATATATATATATATATATATATATATATATATATATTAAAAAAAATTGGGGGGACCGGTGTACCCCTTCGTCCCTAGCTGGGTCCGCCTCTATTGTATGTCTGCAATGGCGGCGGCGGCAACGGAGCCATGTGGATGAGAGTGGAGACTCGCTACAACGCGAATTGCCCATAGTACTCGGCGGAGCGCAACTCGACGCAGTTGCGCACCACTGGTCCCGAGTCAAGACCAATTGCGGGTTATTCAACGCGATGTACCGGCATACCTGGAATCAAGCCCTGGCCGGCGTCACTGAGGAGATGTTGGTGAACTCGACGCTCAATGAATGGGCGGCCATGCACGGCGAGACGTTCAGGCATTTGGCGGTTTGGAACCTCGTGAAGGACGTGGAGGGTTTTTTTAGCGCTTAGGGTTTTTTTTTAACTATGTCAATGTATTTCTTATTAGCGTTTTTTTTTAATTATGTCATTGTATTTTTTATTAGCGTTTTTTTAATTATGTTATTGTATTAGGGGTTTTTTATAATTATTATGTTTGTTTTAATTTGTTTGTGCAAGTTAATATAATTTATAGTGCAAAAATTAAAATAAATGTAGAAATAAAAATAAAACAGAAAAAAAAATAGCGAGCTCGCCGCTGCAACCCTAGCAAGCGCGCGAGCTCGCTATGACGTGGCATATGAGCGAGCGCGATTTTGACGATCGTCGCTGTTCACAGCCTAAGGACTTCCCGCTTTAGAACTTTTATTGTAGGACCCAAGTACGTGACAATTATTTCCCAAAAACACTATTTTCAATTCATAAATAAAATCGCGTTCTTTTTTTTGTTTTGTTTTGTTTTTTTTTTTTTTTGTCCTTCTTTTCTAAATGTGATATATTTAAAATATATGTCAAAATAAGAGGCAACAGTACTAGAACTAATAATTTCAATATTTTAAGTTCATTTATCACGTTCTAATAGTGCTTAATATATTATTTGTCCATATTATGGGCATTGTTAATTCAAGTACTACTATAACTCAACAGTTTATGAAACAGTGATCTCCTAATAATTATAGACGTACGATACCTAATTTGCTAAATTAAACTGCGGATTAAGAACGCCAATTTTTTACTTTGCAACAATTCCTTCCCCAATATCAACAGGTTTGACATCTTACACTTTTCGTTTTTAAAATACATTAATTAATCATAGAAAAAAGAAAGTAACTTTAATTAATCTTAGAAATTTAATTAATTGAACAAAATGAGAAACAATACTTTAATTTATTCACTTGACACCACCACCGATCATCTGCTCATTTTATGGTGTAAATTAGTTAGCAATAATCAATTGCTGCAACTAGCGAATTCTTTTACTATAATATTAAGTAAAATCACAAATGAGGAACAAAATAAATACTATTGATTATAGGCTGATGGAACTCGTTGCCTCTCCTCCGGATCGAGCAGCACATAAGAGTAAAATGTAGTAATCAAGAAGATCATTAAATGTGAAACTACAATTAGAACATTTTAATTAAAATATTATACATTTATTTCTGAGGGAAGAGAGAAAACGTTAAAAAAATAGAGAGAGAGAGAGAGAGAGATTAAAAGAAGCTATCATGTTACTTTAATTAATTATCTGAATTTTTGTTTGGATTTGTAAAACGATTAAGAGGTGGAAAAAAGAATTAAAGAAAAGAGATCGACAATTACAATCTCCGTAGATAAATAAATGAACGAATTAAAGAATTCCAACATCATCATATATAAATCAACGCAGCCACCACGTGGCATAATCATCGGTCGACTCCACGGCGGCGAAGTCGAACATGAGGACCTCGCTGCGGCGATCCGCCGTGAAGTGCGCCGGCTTGACATTATGCCGGCACAAGGGACAGGTGACGTGGCCGTATCCGAGCCACCTATCGATACAACCCCTGTGGAAAACGTGATCGCAGCTCAGCTCTCTGATCTCATCTCCGCCGTCGATTCTGCAAAGACATACAGCACATTCCTCGGACTCGTCGGAATCCATGTTCTTCTTCTTGCAGTAATGAGTTACGCCGCCAAGGTTGTCCGCATACTGCACGGCCGCTCGAGTTTGGAAAAAAGATTGATCGAGAATAACATTGCATGCCCACACTAATTGTTTTGTGATTATCATAACTGCATGATTTAGTATTGCTGCTTTGGAAACATTCACTCTAAACATTTTGTTATATATTATAGGTGGAATGGAGATTTGGGAGGTGACGGCGTCGTTTGAGTGTTCCTATGAGTTGTCGGGAGGGGATATATGTTTATAGTGGAGATGAAGATCTTCAATTCTGTTAATGGTTGAGTGTTTCTATTAATGGTTGGATTGAATGGGGTATTTATAGGCTCGTAGTTGACATCTCTCCTGTTAAATTTAATTTATGGTGAACATGGTGGGGTTGATCAATTTTCTTTTGAAATGTAGGGCCCGAATTAAATTAATTAGAATTTTTGATTGGTTGAATATTTATTAATTACCTCCAAATTGGACGAGGTTTCTGGGTGAGTTTCTGAGAAATAGCATAGTGATAGCATGACACTGTGAAGACTGTATAATATCAGCATTATTTTTTGTCTGTTGGGACTTTGGGTCAATAATTGGAGGCCATGTTATAAATATGAAAGTTATGTTAAGTAAATAATAAGGATGCGTTTACTTGAACGTAAAAGGGTAGAAAATAAATATTTTCACTTTTTTTATATTTTTTTCACACGTTTATTATATTGGTTATTTTTCTTGGGATGGAATGGATAATTTTTTAGGGCAGTCTTTTTTTCATCATTTTCTCTCCAATTGTGGATAATATTAACATGGGGGAGCGTGTGATAATATTTTTCAATGAATAAAAGGTATAAAAATGGAGAAGGGGTAGGGAAACCATGTGATAATTTTTATTTCCATCATAGTAAACATGTGATAAAAAAAGATGAAAAAATTAATACTTTCTCATCTTTTTTTATCCATGATTTTCAATGGAAATATTTCCATCTAAGTAAATGCAGCCTCAAAGTTAATTAGACTTAGCTGCTAAGCTCAATTAGCTGGTTAAAGCACCCCAAATTTTTCCTTAGCGGTATAATTGTCCCACTTATGTTTACGGTTGTGTAGCATTTCTCACCTTATTTGATGGTGTAATTGTCCCAGTTATGCATGGTAGAGGTATGAATATTTAATCAAATAAATTACCACACATAGTGTAGTTGTCCCACTTATGTGTGGTATGGTGGTGTAGTGAGGTATGGTGGAATAAACCACTACACTACCATATAACACGCTCAGGATGAGACTACTACACCACGAAATAAGCGACTAAATTACTATACATAGTGTAGTTGTCACTTATGTGTGGTAGAGGTATAAATATTTAATCGAATAAATCATTCCACTATACCTCACAACACCATCATATATCACACATAAGTGGGGCAGTTGTCCCACTTATGTGTAGTAGATGTATGAATATTTAACCGAATAAATCACTAAATAAGGTTTGAAATCTACACCGCGTAGTTGTCTACCTACACTACCATATACCGCGCTGAGGATGGCACTGCACCACCAAATAAGGTGTGAAATCTACACGACACTCAGGTGGAATTGAACCCAAAACCTCTTATTAAGGAAAAAATTATGATGTCTCAGCTAATTAATTAAGTTAGACTTCATCGACTGGTGGTGTAATGATTTAACTGATAATATTATATACCTTATATAAGAGCACCCACAACGGCGGCTCCGAAGCCCGGGCGAAGGAGGTGACGCCCGGGCGCCGTGTGGGCGCTTCCCGTTGGCGATGGCGAGGGCGGACGAAGGCGCTGGAGCCCTGGCGCGGCGAAGCCCGGGGGCGAGACGAAGAAAATGGAGGGGAGGAGGGACACGCGTCGCCTCCTCCCATTTTCTGATTTTTTTTTTTTTTTAAATTCTGATTTGTAAATTTTTTTAAAAAAAAGGTAATAACGGTAACAAACGGCTATTTGAGTTTTTTTGCTATAAATATGTCATCTATCTCCTCTCAAACATCCACACCTTCTTATTCTTCATTCTCATTGCTACATTCCAATTACATTCTCTTTATAATTTTATTTTTTTCTTAAAAAATGGGAGATGATGAATTCATTGAGTGGTTCTCCAAAAATTGTCCACAAAACCCTCCTCCCTCTTCCCAATCGCCCAATCCAATTCCCTCACGATAATTATTCACTGGTAATAGTCCGTCGTTTTCAACCCAGCAACCTACTGGATATCCACAGTACTCCTCGCCTTATGGATTTGGGCAGTACTCGCAATCACCGGGCTTCAGCCACTTCAGTCACTCGCCTCCGCTGTCGGGTGCATTCCAGCAATTCTCGTCGCCGCCTGGTGGCTACCAATCATTCCAGACACCTCCGTCTGCATATCGCCAGTTTAGAGGAATCAACCTCAATGACGAGGACGACCATGTCCCTGATTAGGATGAAGAAGAGAGTGAGGAAAACGAGGAGGCCGAGGAGGAGCCGGAGTCGGAGCCGGAGCCACGTCGTAGAAAGGGAAAGGCCGCGGCCAAGGAAAAGGCACCGGCCAAGGACAAGGAAAAAGGAAAGGTTGCGGAAATGAACTACGGAGCTCGAAGCGGGAACTACACGCCGGATGAAATTGAGTGGGTTGCCAAGTGCTATGTTGATATCGGGCTTGATGCGGTAAATGCAAACTATCAAAAGCTTGATAAATTTTGGGAGAGAATTGCCGACAAATTCAACCAGTTCATAGCTCCTCAACCACCTCGTGGTGTAGAAGCCATTCGGTCGGCGTGGAAACGCGCCAAGACCGAAATTTTGAAATTCAACGAGCAATACATCAACTTCGAGAGAGAAAATGCTAGTGGGCGGAGCGACCACGACCTCTACAAGCTAGCCGCCGATGGTTATCATGCAACCCGTGGCAAACATTTCATCCATCGGAAGGCGTGGGAGGTCGTGAAGGATATTCCCTCCTTCTGCAATTCGGATAAAAAGACCCAATCGAAGCGCTCCAAGACTAGTGAAGATGGTGGCTACACAAGTCATTCCAGCAACTCCACATCTGCAAACGAGGCCTCGTCGATGCTAGCCCGCCCGACCGGCATAAAGGCGGCGAAGAAGGGAAAGGGAAAAGTCAATCCGAAGGCGGCGGCCGTGCAAACAATGGGCGGCATCCAGGAACGTATGGTCCAAATGGTGGCTAATCAGGAATTTAAGCAGGCCTACGACATCTACACGAGAAAAACAAGCGACATGGACCCGGAACAATTGATGCGCCACCGTGAAGTGTGCGCATTTCTCAAGCAAAAATACGGATTTCCGGATGTTAATATGTAATTTTTAGTTTCGTATTTTTAATTTGTACTTTTTAATTTGTATTTTTTAATTTCTAGTATTTAATTTGTAGTTTTTAAGTTGTATCAATTGTATTGTAATTTTCCAATGTTTCAATACAACTTCGGATTTTATTATTTTTATTGTCATCAAAAATAGAAAGCAAAATTAAATAAAAATCAATCATTGCATAGTCCTAGGGGTCGGGCTTCACCATAGTGAAAATTTCAAGCCCGGGCTACCAATCATTGGGACCCCACCAAAATACCCTTAGCCCTAGGGCTTCGGAGCCCAGTGTTGTGGGTGCTCTAATGCCCTAAAAAAGAAGTGAATTAGACTTGTAGGACCCTGCTACGTGACAAAATTATTTCCCAAACACACTATTAATTTTCAATTGAGGAATAAAATCGCGTTTTTGTTGTTGTTGTTGTTTTCCTTTTTTTTTAAATGTGATATATTTAAAAGATATGTCAAAATAAGAGGTAACAGTACTAGCACTAATAATTTCAATATTTTAAGTTCATTTATCACGTTCTAATAGTGCTTAATATATTATTTGTCCATATTATGGGCATTGTTAATTCAAGTATTACTATAACTCAACAATTTATGAAACAGTGATATAATAATTATAGACGTACGATACCTAATTTGCAAATTAAACTGCGGATTAAGAACGCCAATTTTTTGCTTTGCAACAATTCCTTCCCCGATATCAACAACAGGTATGACATCTTACACTTTTCTTTTTTTAAAGTAGTTTAATTAATTATAGAATAAAGAAAATAACTTGAATTAACCTTATAACTTTAATTAATTGAACAAAATGAGAAATAATATACTTTAATTTATTCACTTGATACCACCACCGATCATCTGCTCATTTTGTGGTGTAAATTAGTTCGCAATAATCAATTGCTGCAACTAGCAAATTCTTTCATAATAGTAAATAAAATCACAAATGAGGAACAAAATAAATACTACTCCATCCGTTCACGAATAAGTGTCCACTTTGAAACAGTAACTAGGTTCGTGAATAAGTGTCCATTTTGCCTTTTTGTACAACGCTACCCTCTTTACTTACCCAACATTACTACCCTTTGCCATTTAGGACTCCACCTCACATCAACTTTATTTTTACTTTTTTATCATCCCAACAACTTTATTCTTATTTAATTTTTTATCAATACCACCTCTTTTTTGTCATTATCTTACTGCCCCTACATCGCAATTTTTACCTCACTAACTTTTACTTTATCAGCTTTCTTAATCTTCGTATCCAGTACAAAGTGAACATTTATTCCTGAATGGAGGGAGTATTAATTATAGGCTGATGGAACTCGTTGCCTCTTCTCCGGAGCAGCATATATAAGAGTAAAATGTAATCAAGAAAATGTTATGTGAAACTGCAAAAAATTAAAACAAATTAATTAAATATTATAAGTCGATTCACGATTTTAACCTCAGGTTTTTTCCCAATTGGATGCTATAGTTTTGTGGTTCCATAAATCAACCATCTATTAAAGTATTTAAGAAAAAGAAAAGAAAAGTGGAAGATGATACTCCCTCCGTCCATCCATTTGGATGCTGGCACGGAGATTAAGAAAGCTGGTAAAGTTGTTGTGAGTGAAATTGAGGTCCCACTTGTTGAGAATGGTAAAAGTGGATTGGAATTAAAATTATTGTGAGTGGAATGAGGATCCCATTTATTGTGAGGGAAAAAGTTAAAGTTGTTGTGAGTGGAATAAGGGATCCATTTATAGTGGGTGGAAAAAGTAAAATGAAAGTGGAAGTAGTTGTGAATAGAGTAAGGTCCCACTTGATTTGATTGTATAAAGTGTTGATTTGATTGTAAAAAATAAAGTAGGTATTTTCTTTGTGGACAAATTTTTGGTAGTAAGTAGGTATTTGTTTCGTGGACGGAGGGAGTATAACTGTTACTCCCTTTGTCCCACCAGACTTGACCTGTTTCTTTTGAGCATGGGGTACACGGGGTTTAAGGAGAAAATAATTAAGAGTAGAAGATATATTCAGTGAAACCTTTAAAGTAAAATAAAGTGGGTAGAGAGAGAGAGAGTAAATAGTAAAATAAAGTGGAATAAAGTGGGTAGAGAGAGGGAGAACGGTAAATGACACAGAAAATGAGATGGAAAAGTAGGATGAAAGGTGTAAAGTAGGTTGTTTAACAAATTAATTGAACCCCTATCATCTCCTAATTATTTCCAAATAAAAAAACATGACAAGAATAACGAGACAGCTCGAAAAGGAATATAGGCCAAGAATAACAAGACGGAGGGAGTATATTGATTGATTTAGGACAAGGAAATGTTGCATGCTTGTCATTACTTAAACATTAATTTAAACTTAACTTAGACAAATCTCAAAAGTAGAAACAAATAAGAATGAATCTGGACCACACATTGAAAAGGAGAAGGTGGACGCGTGAGATATACGTGCGGCGCGTGAACTCACGCGCCATTTTTCTTTTCTTTTTTTCTGTTTGATTTTTTCGTAAAGTATGGTACATTTCATTACACTGTTTGGTGCATCTCGCTACACATTGTAGTGCATGTTGTTATGCAGTGTGGTGCATGTACAACATTTTTTCAGTTTTTTTTTTAAAGGTTTGATTTTTTCGTAAAGCATAGGGCATTTCATTGTACTGTGTGGTGCATCTAATTTCACGTTGTGGTGCATCTCGTTATACAGTAACGTTGAAATGAGATGCACCCTACTATATTGAAAAATCATACCTTAACAAAATTAAAAAAAAATAAACATTTTACATACACCACATTGCATAGCGAGATGCACCAGATAAGTGGTGGAAATTTATTCTCATCATTCTATATATGATCTCTCTCCTATATAAGGATTCTTAAAAATCTTTGAATTTAATAAAATTATATATATATTCGATTGCTATTTAACATATTTAACTTCGCTCGAGTCTGGAGATTGATCATCATTTATCTGGGCGGTTGACTTATAGTATGATTTCAATTAATCTTCTTAAACATACTTTCATCCTCCATTCTAAAGAATTCAACAGATTAAGTTTCAATGAAATAAATCAAAGTATGATTTTGAGAGAGAGAGAGATTGCAAACCCCTTTTTTTTTTAACTTGGAGAGGTTAAGTGCAAACATTACTATAATCCATACCCAAAAATTGCAAATTTGAGATATATATATTTATATATATATATATATATAGAGAGAGAGAGAGAGAGAGAGAGAGAGAGAGAGCTATCATGTAATTAATTTAATTTAGTAGGTGAACGTTTGTTTCTGTCTGTACAATGATTGTGCTTATCATTTCGAAAGAAAGAATTTGAGAAAATTAAGTGATCGAAAATTTCAATCTCCTATCCGTATATATATCAACGAATAAAGAATGCCAACATCATCATATATATATATATATATATCAACGCAGCCACCACGTGGCATAATCATCGGTCGACTCCACGGCGGCGAAGTCGAACATGAGGACCTCGCTGCGGCGATCCGCCGTGAACAGTGCCGGCTTGACATTATGCCGGCACAAGGGGCACGTGACGTGGCCGTATCCGAGCCACCTATCGATACAGCCCCTGTGGAAAACGTGATCGCAGCTCAGCTCTCTGATCTCATCTCCGCCGTCGATTCTGCAGAGACAAACAGCACATTCCTCGGAATCAAGATTCTTGTTCTTGTTGCAGTAATGAGTAACGCCGTCGAGGTTGTCCGCATACTGCGACGACAGCTGTACGGCCGCTCGAGTTTGGAAGAAAGATTGATAGAGAATAAAATTCCATGCCCACACTGATTGTGTGATTATCATAATTGCATGATTTAGTATTGCTGATTTGCGAACATTCACACTAAACATTTTGTTGATTAATTTGCTGAAATGGAGTATGAGCTCGTTTGGAGACGAGATGATAGTTCGGTTCTGTTATTGATTTGAGTGGTCGAATAGGGAATTTATAGTTGAGGTTGTGTTCCTTTACTTATCGTGAACATGGGGTGGGTGGGTGGGTGGGTTGTTTAATTTTCTTTTGTTATAGGACTATGTAGGACCGGAAATAAATTTAATAGAATTTTCGATGGGTTGAATATTAGTACTCCAAATTGCACGGGTTTGTTTGGGTGGTTTCTGAGAAATAACATAACATCAAATTGTGAAGACTATAATATCATTTGTCTTTTGGGACTTGGGTTAAGATATTATAGAATATATATTTTTAATTTACTCTAGACAGTGTAATAGTCGTTTGGTCAAATTGAGTACTCCATTGTAGTCAAAGGAATGACGTAGTAGATATATTATTAGTATTAGTATTTTTTTGCATGTGATTAATTGTTTCCATAAACATGCCAATCTTTATTGCTCTCCTCTGCAAGTAAAATATTACTATTAGCCCTTAATTTTCAACTTTTTTAAATTCTTATTTTGCACTTCCTAATTGTTTTTAATTTTCTTATATATATCAATATCAAAATGACGTTAGTTCACGTAGTGCGAAATATCATGGTTTAGTCCGTCCGCCAAATTACCTACTTAGAATATTTAGGCTACCATGTCATTGAACACATTTGGAGGGAATCCGAAGATGTATGAACTTCAGAAATGTACACTCATATATAATTTTTGCCGGTGAATTTGAAAAAATTGTTGGAGACTAGGGGGGTATTTGTCGTTTAGGAATTTGAATATATGTGGAACCGCTCTCTTTTTTTTCTTTTTTTTTAGGTTGTAGAATCGCTCTCTTTGAAAAGCTTGACTATGGAAAAGTACGATGATCTCATAATTAAAGGATAATCATGAACTTAAATTTCGCCAATTACGTAGTATATATACTAATTCAAGTTACTAATTGCCTACATCAATAATGGTTATATGTATTTAAAAAGAAAGTAAATTTGGGATCATATATCATGAGTCAGACCCATCATATGTTTATAAAAGTAATAGTTCTGGAGAGAATTCAGTCAAACACAAGTATTTTTTTTTTTTTAAGAACCTATTTAACACAAGTTAAATGTTCCATTAAATAACAGTGAGAGAGAGAGAGAGAGAAAAATTACTAAGAAAGGCAAAAATAAAATGCATTATGAAAAGTTAATTCTATAATAAACGATTAACTCAAAATTCAAAATATAAAAATGAAAATGAATCCTACTTATTATTAATAAAGACATAAACCCTATATAAAATGATTTAACAAAAATTAAGAAGAGAAAAATGTAACAACTAAAAGAGAACAAAAACAGAGGATAATTAGCTCATAGTATTGGTTCTATAATTTATAGTTTTAGTTCAAAAACTATACAGCATGAGGTGTTGTGATCCCCTGCACATACAAGGGTCCAAATCTGACAAGAGCATCCTCTTTCGACGGGATCCACCACGCACGCTGCCAGCAAAATTCAAACGCTACCGCCGAGCAGATATTGGTTTGGGCAAAAGAGGACTATGCATCTTTTAAAGGGGCCTCGTTCACGATTGTCGACACGTGGAGGACGTTGAAGGATGATCCTATTTTCCATCATCAAGTTTAGGGTTTAGTTTTTTTATTATATAATGCTTTTATTTTTATTTAAATTCAATAAATTATTATATTTATTTATTTATTTTACATCTTGAAAATTAAAAAAAAAATTACCACAACTGCAAGCTGTTGGCGCCGTTGTGGAGGAGCATTTTTCGACGGCGTCCACCAATTTGGTAGGCACCGTTGTGGATGTTGTAAGGAATCGTGCGTGTATGTGGTAGATTGTGCAAAAAAGAAAAATCTCAAGTACATGTACAACATATCTCTCTATAATTCTTGAAGTTTAATTCGCGTGTGTATATATATGTATATAATTACTCGACATGTTGATTGATTTCACCCATATTCTCATTCACTCATGCTATTCATTCTTGACTTTTAAACCCTGCTAGATTCAACACACGGAGGAATGCATAATAAAAATATATAATATAGAAGTTATTAAATCATAAAAATAAGGAGTAACATTATAAATCATAAAATTACTAACAAGAAAGCAGAATTAATACTAGTAATGTTTATATATTAGATTTTCAGTACAAAGTAAGAACAGTAACAAATACAACAGACTTACATTTCAAACATTCTCAAAAAAATACTTCTTTGTGCACAACACTTTTGGTAACTGTTGAGGTATGCTCATCATTAAGATTGAACGCATTATGGATTTATATAATTAATATAAATTATCAAATTATTAAAAGAGAGTGAAAAAGTATATGTATTACGTTAGTATAATTTTTATTCCACATTTGCCCTCAAAAAGGAAAAAATTCCTAAAACAAAGGAATGAAACATGCTCAAAAAATAAAGGAACGAAACAAGTCAATATTCTTCATTGTAGAATACATTCCAGAAATTCAGTCTGAAAAAAATTACTATGAAAATTTTATCGTATCAATTCTTTTAATGAATAATGAGTAGACATAAATACACAAATTTTGATTTTTAAGCCCGACAAGATAACCAAGAAAGAAGATGTATACTATAGATGAATACGAAGTACAATACTAATTAACCAATACTCCCTCCGTACCGCCGAATACGGCCTAGTTCATATGGACACATAGACTAAGAAAAAAGGTATTGGGTATAAAGAGAGAGTTTAGTGTAGTGTGAATACAATATTATAATGCTAATAAATTTATAGATGGATGATGGATAGTATATAGTGGGAGTAGGTTAGTAGGGTTTAGATGAGATGGTGGGCCACATATAATGTGAATGCAATATTTTATAATGCTAAATATATACTAATTATTTCCTTTAAAGTTTTCAGACCAAGTATAATGGGACGTCCCAAAATGGAAAACATGCCGTAT
Organism: Schizonepeta tenuifolia; assembly: GCA_029490685.1. Lineage (NCBI taxonomy): Eukaryota > Viridiplantae > Streptophyta > Magnoliopsida > Lamiales > Lamiaceae > Schizonepeta > Schizonepeta tenuifolia. The sequence goes on from CM055957.1 coordinate 15,942,598, forward strand.
TCGATGGGACAAAGGGAATATATATTATTCATCAATCATAAAATGACATAAAGGTCAAGACCTATTATCTATTACTCTCTCTGTCCCACCAAATACGGCCTGTTTTTCATTTTGGGACGTCCCATTATACTTGGCATGTTTCATCTAAAGGAAACAATTAGTATATATACATGGTCCACCATCCCATCTAAACCCTACTAACCTACTCTTACTACACACTCAACCATCTCATCTATAACTTTATTAGCATTATAAAATATTGCATTCACGCTACACTAAACACTCTCTTTATATTTAATATCCTTTTTTTTAGTCTCCGTACCCATATGAACTATGGCATATTCGGCTGGATGGAGAGAGTAAATTGGATTGAGCGAGAATAGGGCAAACTTGTAATATAGTCATAACTCGATTTTTTAGCATAGTACAGATAGATAGATACTCCCTCTGTCTCACGAAATATGTCTCGCTTTTCTTTTTGGGTTGTCTCACGAAAAATGTCTCATTCCTTTTAGGGAAATAATTATTTGCGTTCACACTGCTTTTACATTTGCATTCACACTGTTTTTACATTCTTTATTATTTATTCACACTACTTTTGCATTCTTTATTATTTACTCTTAATCTCCGTGCCGAAAACAAATGAGACGTTTTTCGTGAGACGGAGGGAGTAGTAAACTTCAAAAAAAATAGATAGATAGATAGATAGATAGATAATATAGAAGTATAGATTACTCCATTCGATTCACTAATATTGTCATCTTTTTCTAATTTACGTGTCTCACTTATATTGTCGTCATTCAAATAAAAAAGTTTTAATCCTTCAAAATCCTTGCAAAATAATTGAACTTTGTATTTTTTTACTCTTATTCTTAATTTTCGTATAGAATAATAATATGATAATTTTAATGAGCAGGAGGGCTAAATTTTAAAATCACATACAACTATCAATTACCTCTATTCTTTTTAATTACTCGTAATTTTACAAAAAAAAAAAAAAAAAAAACCATGCCTCTGAGTCGGTTTATAAAGAGAGACATTTGAATGAAAGAAAAAAGTCCTGGCTGACTGGGAGAAGGATTTGGAGATGGCGAAATTGGGTATAGACAATGAAGCCAAGGAAAGGATAACGGCCAGATTATCTCTGATCGATGACTTGTACTTTCCGCGCAAGGTACAACTTGCTGATGCAGCTAGCCCTAACCCTTCCCGCCGCAAGTCTCTGCTCCTCGACCTTCTCTCTACCGACGCCCCCGTCTTTCTCGGTACCTTCTAAATCCAACCTGCTACTCATTGGTTTCATTTTTTTTTTACATTAAGTCGGCTTCTCCATCAAGTTACAGTGCTAAATGTTCGATCTCGATTCATTTTTATTTAATTTTTTGCATAATTCCTATTTGAGTTGCGTAATTGTTTTACTGTGTATACTCTGAATTCTCATGATAATCATGTGTGTCAGATGTTGCTACGAATGTTTGTTCTGAATTCGTGGGCGTTTAAATGGGATTGGTGAATTCGTGAATATTTTCCTTTACTTTTGTGGATATGTACTTGTTCATTCTTCTTTAGCCACTATGTAGCAAAAATTCATTAATGCTTGCTAAATAGCAATAACCTATTTGAGTTTAACGAAATTGATGAATACAGAGCGTTATGGGTCGAAATTGTCGCTGGAGGAGCTTGATCACTTTGATGTATTGAGGGATGATTATGAAATTAATTGGCACCTTAACCATCTCCGAAGCATTATGAGCCCGACAGAGAAGGAGAGGAAGTCGAGGTCAGCAAAGATCAAGAATCGTAGGCTAGCGTATATGGATAAGTTAATGGTAGATGGGAACTATTTTTCAGAAGATGCAATGAGGGAAAGAGAACCTTATTTGCATCATGAGTATGTCGGGATGTTTCAGGATCCGAGTGGTAGAAGCATGGCAAGGCCTGGTGAGCGGTGGTCAGAGACACTTATGAGACGATCGGAAGAGGCAATATTGGTGGAGAAGATCAGAGGGGAGCAACAGAGGTTGGGGGTGGCTCAAAGTGATTGGGTTGGAAATGAAAGACATAGGCAAGAAGAGGAGGAGGAAGAAGAAGAGGAAGAGGAAGAGGAGGAGGAGGAAGAAGAGGATGAAAGTGAAAGAGAAGTTGTGGTGGAGAAGGAGAGAGTGGAAGAAGTGGAAGGCATGGCAGTAGAGCCCCCTACTAGGAGCTCTCAGACGGTCGAGGTAAATTATTTTCTTTTTCAGTGTATCGTATTGAATTGTTTCAGTTATCAAAACTATAATTTTCCTACTCATTGCTGTAATTGAAAATTAGTTTCCTTGCCCTTTTTTTTTTTTTTTTTTTTTTTTTTTTTTTTTTTTTTTTTTTTTTTTTTCTTTTCTTGTTTTTGAGAGCTCAAGATTTAATTGATTATTGAAGAGTGTTGCACTTCATTGCATAGATAGTACATTTACTGGCCATCCGGAGTCCATAGCCTGAGTAACACATGAAGATGTTCTGTGGATTCTCATGAACTCTAAAAAATTGCAACCAAGATTTGGAGAAAGACATGAAGAGTTAAAGCTTTTGAAAGACACTGTAATGATTCTAATATTCTAAGCATCTTCTACCATGTGTTTAGTCCATTCAGTTTTTTCATGAAATAAACTTCAGCTCAACTGGCCAACTTTATTGGAAAAAACATTAATGAATATACGTACAAAGCGTGAGACACATGGTGAGAATTGAGCCATGGACATTCTGCATAGAAATTCCATCCGCTAGGATGTCAACAGTTATTGAAACTTCTATGTTAATCAATAGATTATCCTTTCCTTTCTTTTCTTCGCATAAAACCATTAAACTGATGCAACTATTAGGACCCAACCCATGTCGACTTGTCATTGTCCTAGAAAGGTGATACAACATTTGTTAGGCTATCCACACTTGTTCAAAAATCTGAGTTTATAAATACACAATAATCTCTATTTTCTGCCAAATAAAAAATGACTAAAGCCGAATTGAACCAAGGATTTTGATTTCTTTTGTTTGTTTTAAATGCAAAATTTGTTCAGTTCAGTTTCTTTGAACATAAGATTTCATTTTGACACATTCATTTTGGCATTCGACTAAAAGCCGAATTGAACCAAATTGGCCATTTTCTCAAGCTACTTCTTCACAGTGATGTTCCTATTCACAGTTGTTACCTGATTTTAATGAATTGATCTATATATGTTCAAACTTTTGTTATGACATCTTCTTGATTCATTTTTGCAATTCTGTGCACCAACCCATTCTGTTAAAACTATATCAACAAAAACCGGTTACTCGTTGACTGACTGACTGGTCATCAATCAGTGGTTCAGCCATTATATCAACCTTAATTGAATAAGGATGCCTTAACTGGGTGAAATTGTATATTATCATCTTCTGAGAATGTATGAATAGTGACTTTAGGTAAAAGATAATGCAATAATCCTCTTATTATTTTTAATAATCCAATTGATTTTTCAATTTTACGCTTTGTGCCCCTTGGGAATTTGTTCTTATAGATAATGAATTAATGATACCTTTTGAATTAGGTGGTTGTCTTGCCAAACGCATTAGCTGTCCAAACCCTCCTAGGATCTGTTTGAACTTTGAATGGGTTTTTAACGTGCCTAAGTGGGATGAGTGGTTAATTAACAAAAAAAGTGGGATGGGAGGTTTGGTCCCAGCCTGTTCCAATGCCATCCAGTTCATGAAAGGTTGGGGGTGATGGTTGAATTAGGTTGGGTAGGTGGGAAATGGTGGCAACTTTTCTCTGTATAAGCTCATACTAGTTACTGCACACGGCTCTATACTTCTGACTCAACATTATGGTAAACTTCATAAATTGGCTGGTTTTGTGGTGGTGTCCTATTTAATACTTATGTTTGAACATTTACTCCTATGTTATAACCCGTTCAAGTTATAACATATCTAGAGGTTATGGATTGCACCTTAGGACTATTAAGACGGGTGGTGGTAGTATTCTTTAGCTTGGATAAATTGAAACTGGTTCATTTTCTTGGATCGTCTTCCAGCTCAGTCACCAGCCTAGATACTGCTATGAATTCATAATATTTATCATATATGGAATTCGAATTGTGATAGCTGGTGGCATGTTCATGCTGATCCCGTATCTCATTACGTGTATGATGATCACGTGTAGGTGGAACAGGATCACAACGCGGATACGAGAGCTGCAGAAGCGTTGGTGGGTGGCAGTTTGTCCACGGAGGAAATGCAAGATCGGATGGAGCAGTTCATGTATATAATGCAGCAGAAGTTTTTGTCAGGGGAAGACCATCAGCATCTCGATTACTCAAAGATCGATGAGGATGAGACATTGGATGATCACTGGATGAAAGAAGCTAATCAAGATGCTGAAGAAAAGTATTTTGATGATGTTTGAGGGCGCGAACATGATCATAATTTCATATCTTCACTTTGGTTGTCGTATATATAAGGTTTTTTTCTCCCTTCATTTGGTTTCGTAAGATATGCAGTTATCACAATTGCCTTTCGACAATTTCATTTATGATTCATCCACCATACTCGAACAGGAAGAGAGTTATCGTACTAGTTGACAAGGTGTCGTACAGCCGCATTTTTGCCGCAATACATTTCATGGTCATCAAATTCTGATATTTCGTCTTCAAGTGTGCAGACTTAAAATTTTGGTCAGATATAATGGAATTTGTCAAACAAAAATTTTAGAGTATTGCAACTGAAAAGCTTGCAAAAGCTGGCTGTAATTAGATTAGAAAATAAGTCTCATTGTTCTCTCTCTCTATCTTAGAGTGGAGTTTAGAGTTTTCTATTAAAAACTTGTTCCTTTAGTCGAAGATGAGTTAACTTTGCTTGACCAAATAAAGATTTGCAGTGAGGTTCGAAAGTTCTTTAAAACAAAATTCAGTCATATAAAAACAAAAAATATCAAAGCAACAATAGTTAGATTAAATGGGGACCCTCCCTCCTAATAGAGAAATCTCGAATCCCACATAGTTTAATGTAATAATACATAGTTCAAAATTGAGCAAATACTGAAGCTACAACTGTTGAACATGTTCAGTGATGACATCAGGGCAGGACTGAGCTTGAAGAAGCTCCAATCTCATGTAAGGAGCCACGAACTGCAATATATAGTCTTCATCTGCAATCAATTTTTTACCATTACTTTCAAAACAAATGTTCACCACATCGACACCAACAGAAAGAACATTGAAATGAAATCCTACATTGTTGAGGCAAATTCGAAGAAATTGTCGATTTACAGTGAGACTAAAAATAGAGCCGAATCTGAAGAGTCTTATCTATGAATATCCCACCGCCGATAAAACTCACATATCAAGTTAGTAAGAAAATTTCTCATTTTACCCCTAATTATTAAACTAAAGAACTTTCCCAGATTACAAGAGCAAATTTGGTAGTTCCGCATATAGAATTCTAAAATATTTATCTTATCCATGACATGAAAAAATTCAAGTAGGCGCACTTAATACAGGACGGAAGGAGTGCCAAACAATGATCTCTCTAGGAATTTCTATTATGAATGTTGGTGTATTACCAACAATTCATAGATTATTCGACACGTACCAGTTGGACACACATTTCTTAAGGAAAAAATGTTATGGGTCCAACGGCCACATGTCACATAATGTAGGCATAAACCCACACCCAAAAACTACTTTCCAACAATTTAACAAATTCCAATGGTCAAATTATATGTTATTAGGGTTCTTACTTTCCTTCACTGTCCCGTAAAGCCAGCACAACACCTCATCTGCAAATGCTAAGCACACTCCTCCCTGCCACAAATCCAGACAATGATAAGTGCGACTTGGCATACGATACGAATAATAAAATACTTATTATAAAGCACACATTGCTTAGGCCAAAACATTTCCCATCGTCGTGAGACGCACGAGTACTTCTGCAGAAATAGAAAGTCCGACTTCCAAAGGAAAATAAATAAAATCCAAGAAAGAGGAAGAATTCAAATGCCTATTTACAAGCCTGTGTAAAACAATGACAGGCTCAATAGTACTAGTATCATGCTCCTTAATCAGTCCATTCTTAATAACAATGTGAGAAATGTTAATGGCCTAATTGGAAAGTTTCGGGACCTTTGCCATTAGATTATAATAAACACAAGACACGGAGAAGACAGAATGAAAGATGGCTAAATGCAATTACAAACATACCTGCCAGTAATTTTTCATCTTTACTCTGTGCGTTATATCTTTGGTCCTAAGTCGTTCTGTACGAACAAGCCGGCCACCATCATCCCTGCAACAAAAAAGACCAATAAAAACTTATGGTACTCACCAGGGATGAAACCAGAGGGGGTCAGGGGTGGTGGTGGGCATTATAGTTTCATGTGTGATATAGAAAAAATAAAGATAAATATACATTCAAAAAAATACAGAACCGTAAAATTAACATGTCAAGCGGAGTTGGTTAAATGCATGCCTCTTTTATCTTTGGTCCAGGTTCGAAACTCGATTGCCACATTTGGTACATTTTCAAATGTTTTTCTCCTTTTTTTCTCCGTTGTCCCCCTCTCTCTTCCCTTCTTTTGTTTCTTCTTTTTCTCCTTTATGAAGATGAATACCGTATATTTTTCAACTCTAAAATTCTTGGTGGAGAATATATTTTGCTTTAACAATGTCGATATTTCTAGACCTTGAGTTCAATTTAAATTTTAATTTTTTTTTTGTTGAATCGAAACTAGTAATGATTCTGAGAACATGCAAGTTGTTTTAACTTGTTTTTGGAAACTAATTATTCAATGACTTAACTTTTCATTTTTAGTGTGGTGTAATTTAAGCACTAACATTGTTTTTATTTTTAATAACTAATGTTTTAAAAAATCTTATGTATTTATAAAATCATGATTAGTTGTACCCACCAAAACACCAAAAGAAAATAGAGTTTTCCAGTTGTTCTTTTATCACTATCGAATTAAATAAGATAAATAAGAAATGGCCGAAAAGATAAAGGCAATACCTGAAGCCAATCACGATATAAGGTACACCAGCAAGGAACGATTGAATCTAGCATAATGACAAAATGAAAAATGTCAAGATCAACTTATACACTAAACTCATAACGTATTTCCTAAATATGCAAAGCTTGACTGACAGATTCACATGAAGGAAAACTGATAGAGCAAGCTATGAGCTTTTGCAGCATGTTCTGCTCCAACAGTCCCCATTGCGAAAAGAGTAGGTTCCATGATAATAGTATGACCTTTATCAATAAATAGCTTTCAAAGCATTTAATATTGATTTAGAAAGGAAAAAATAGTTTATAGGTTATAAGTGCTTCATTAATTTATACTAAAAACTCAAACCAAAATTTTACTATACTTCAATTTCATGACTGATAATTGAGAGTACAAGTAGTCGAACCAAAGAGTTATTGCAATCCTAAGTACAATCAATTAATTATTAAATACGATTTAATCCAAGTGCATTTACAATTCAAATAACACATATGCCGAAAAACTCATTGTAGTTTATCAGTACTATAAGTCAATTTCCATACAATACTGTCAGTTAACGTGTTCAATAATTCATTATTAAAACAATCCCCGATTCAGACAATTGAAACGCATTATATCTATATGATTAGCAATTATTTACATGTGTCTCTGTCTTGCGTTTGCTAGGAAACAAATGAGAAAAAAATGATGTCTAACAGGAAACAATAATTGTTTTTGAATACACATAACAATTTGGTTTAGTATATTTGATCGCGCTTCCCCATATAATTTTGAAGTACTACGATAATATGATGTAGTTCATGTTTCAGGGCTTATAAAGGCAAAGGGCAATATCATTAACCGGAAAGCTAACGTGCAAGGTACGATTTTCTGGAACAAATAACTTATGAAGATGTGAACTAGAATCAAGGATCAACCTCTCTATCTCATAATGGGACATGCCATCTTCATTGGTCTTGAAATTTTTAGCAAATTATAATTTGCTAATGAAGCAAGCACTTCCACATAATTCAGATACAATCAAAATAATGCAACAGATATCATTGAAAAATTTATTTGATAGCACTCAAGCAGCAGAAGAAGAGGAGATGAAGATCTGTGTAAAAATCAACATATGAGCCGCAAGGTATTTACCCAGAACTTGAGTAATTTCTCCCTCTCAAATCTTTCTTCAGTGTGATAATCTAACTGTACAAGCACAAGTGGAAGACTTTATAAAACCAGAGTAGGGAAAACTAGATTAGACTCCAGCAATAAAAATAAAAATAAGGATTAAAATATTACAAACCTCGCGACTTGTTTTCAGTTCCACATAGAATCTTCTACCCTCATCAGTTGAATCGCAACAGTCCATTTCAGCACCCATGAGTATTCGATGAGCTCCTAATTTGGTTTTAATTACAGAGCAGTATTCAACATTGGCATCAACATGATGTATCGGTTCTCCATCAGCTCTTCTTGGATCTTCTGTGGCAAGAGTCTCAAAACTATATCCCCAGTAACATCTATCTCCAAAAGGTTCAGGAAAACTGAAGTCAGTTAATAATATTCACTAATTAAATTAGGTTGTGTTTGGTTTCTATACCTCCATTTAGAGTTAAATGGAGGCATAAACAAAAATCTCACCCTTTAAATCATCCCTTCTTTTTTAAATCTCTCCTTTCCACCACCACAAGAATGGATATTATCTCCTTGTGGTGGTGGAAAGGAGAGATTTAAAAAAGAAGGGATGATTTAAAGGGTGAGATTTTTGTTTATGCCTCCATTTAACTCTAAATGGAGGTATAGAAACCAAACACAACCTTAAGGTATTTGAGACCAGACCGGTGAGCTTATGGAAACATTTTCCAGAAAAGAAACCATTTACTATATTAAAGCTAGTTCTAGAAAGCCTGAACAGACATCCCTCAACCTTAGACTATAGCTTTAAATTAGCGTGTAAGAAGCCATATGTGATTAGTTTATGCTTCCCTAGGTTAATTTTCCCTAGAGAAAGGTAACTTGATGGCAGCTACAAGGCAATCTATTCACAAATATCTGGAGATATGGAGATAAAAGGAGGCTAAAAGCAGACATACATACACAATTATAAGCCTTTTTCTATTACTGTGATATGCTTTGCATCAAAGATTTTCGAAAAACTAATTTTGTACCTTCGACGATCCAGTTCACTTTGAGGCCTTTCCGGCAATTTGTGCACATCAAGATAGACTACTCCATTCCTTTTATGAACCCCCATTTCCCAAGGCTCGTGCCTCATATAAGCAGTCCCCAGGATCTAGACGTAAATCATTCAGAAATAAAATTATCACCTGTTAGAGAAAATAGCCTATATAGCTTGATAACCAACAAAAATAAGAGAATATAATGCTCCATGAAGTAGAGTAATACAAAACGCACTATACAAGTAATTTTTTGCCCTACAGAAAATAATAAAAGAAACATACTAGAAGAAAATTCTTCTACTCGTCTGATAGAAATGAACTCATGGAAAAGATTGAAATAGAAACAGAAGCTCATTCATAATTATAAATACATAGAATTACAGTTTTAAAACAAAAATATTTCCAGCTATAAATTCTACAAACTTGTAGCAAATTCTAAACTGCCCACAAGTTTCTCCATCTGTCTTTTGTCCCTTCACTTATGAGTTTATAAACTTAACACAATCTCCACTGTGGTTATTCCAAACCCCAGATAGGGGATGGGCAAAAAGGTATATCTTTGGATAGTCACTTGGAGCTTACTAAACACACATCAGCAGCAAAAAGAACCACCAATTACCTTGTTAAGATTGTTACGATATGTCTGCAAAGGGAAGAAGCCAAAGAAAGAGAAAATGTTAGCATACTGAAAGCACCTTCTTAAGCTTAAATGATACATGAAAGCTGGGTAAGTTGAATACTGTTACCACAAAATGCATGTTCTGAAGAGGTATATTTTTGTTTCTTATTGTAGCAAGGAGGTCACCAAAGCCTTGAGAACCCAAATCTGGAATCAAAATCAAGAAGTTGATCACTTTTTAACAGTTTAAAAATAAGGAGCAAAAGCAATAAAAGCTTCACACAGAAAGAGTTTAATACAAATGCTTTTTCTAATTTAGCATACCTTTCTTTGCAATAAAAGTATCAAAACCTTCATTAAGATCGGTTCCAATATCTTCAGTAATAAGCCGCTTAAAAAGCCTCTACCAATGTGAAAAACTGATAAGATAGGTTGTAAATCAATACAGAATGGAAATCTGAGGGAAAAAAAGGAAGGCTCACCAAACTGCGATCATCAAAGAAGACCTCCCCACCTTCTACACGGCTGAAGCTTGCAAGCTCACATGGCTAGTTGCAAAACAAACAAGCTACTACCAATAAGAAAAAATGAAGTACAATTCATTTATCAAAATATACATGCATGTAGAGATACGGTATCAGATTAAGACATGGAGATTGGCACTTCAAATTTAATAGAAAATGGATCCACGACGACATGTCCCAAAGATAAACTAGACTAAGCATGGCACTGTAACAGGCTAACAGCCCATCAGGTTCAAATGTTATGAGTTATTACTAACATTAAAATTTGAATTCCAGTTCAGGGATTTAGGCCACTTCCCAATAGCTTCATTTTTAACAATTTCTGGTGGCTTCAAATAATCGGACAACAATATTCAGACCCAAGCCTCATCAACTAATGCCCTTTCAAAAATTCACATGGCTATCTGCAGTTCACTAACTCAATTGCTCGCAGCCAGCAAACAAAGTTTTGGTACCACATCATGCAGTGCTCTACACAATAAGCATTAGACAATAGCAGTGCCAATGATGTTGTCCATTTACCACCAAATCATTAGTAGACTCAACCCTCAAGTGGCCTTGCAGTCTACATTTATCATCACAAATAAATATAATGAACAAATTAGCATGTGATTAACCCCTTTAATGTAAAGCATGTTCAAAAGACACAGATGTTAATACATTTTAGTCTGTGAAGATTAGGTGTCTTTGAAAATGATAACACAAGTGTTACCTCCTGAAAAACTGTGGCCTTTCTGGATAATGTTTCTTCACTTTTGAATTTCAACTCAGAAACAAAACGTTCATCACGAGGAGCATTAAAGAATTTTGGACCATAACCATAGTTTTGCCTTTGTGGATAAGGCCCAGGACGGGGGAGGAGACCGGGTCCTCTATCATTTTGCCAGCGACCACGCCCAAAACCTCCTCTTGCATGGTTATTTGTGTTGCGTAGGGGCGGTAGAACTAAGTTGGAATATAAGAATGAGAATATACCGAGAATACGTAACAAGACATGGTTTCCCAAATTTTAGATATAAATTCAAAATGCATTAAAAGGTGTCATGAATCATGATCATAAGAAACTATATATTGGATGATAAATAGTTCCCCAATTGTTTTGCCTGAGCTCCAAATTTCAGCTGAAGCAAATATCTCAAGAAGCTATTGATTAATAAACTAATCCAGAGATATAGTTTATTTTACACAAGATTGTTCGTAATCCAGCTGTTCCAGACAGAGACTACAGAATAACAAGTTTTACCATGCCTCTCAATCAAGGATTCAAGATTAGCCAAAGAAATAAGTTCCATTAGAGTTGATACTAGAGATAGATCGTTTATGCATTAAAAAAAATGTTAAAAAGAACGAATATCCACACTAGCTTAAGAAAGTCGGAAAATCCAATATAGCTACTGCAAGCCCACAAATAAATGAAAAAAAAAAAAAAAACTAGAAAAGAAGTTGTATTGGTAAAACATTCAAACCAATGTGGATAGCTATGACCCTGCTTACTAGCTAGTGAGAAAGAAAACATAACTAAAGAGCAAAGACTGAAATCCATGGCCAGAGCAGTCCGAGCGAGAAAATCAGACAAATGTATACAGAATTCTAAAAAGAAATCCTAAACAGACTGCAATTACTAGAATAACTTCAAATCAACAATCAAGTAACGAGAAACAATAAAGGAGTATATTTATACCTGGCACCGGGTGAGGACTCTTGGCCAGAGTTTTGGCGTAGTCCTCATTATCAGAACCAAACAGATCCTTGTCCTCCAGTTCTTCATCATGCTCATGCTCGTAATCGTGACTATTACTGTCATTATCGTAGTGGTTATTTTGAAAAGAAGACATGACTTCGCCACGATTGGCGTCGTTTTCTTCTTCGTCAGCAGCGCTGCTGCTGCGATTGGACGAGGAGGAGGAGGAAGAAGAAGATGCCGGGGAGGAGGAGCCGCCGGAGGATGAAGAGGAGGAAGACGATGGCGAAGAGGAGGAGCTCCGCTGCGGCTCTTTGTCTTCTTCCTCGTCGTTGGAATGATTGTTGTTGGTTGCGGTGGTGGCGGTGTTGTTCTCTTCCTCTTCTTCTTCTTCCTCAGAGTCTCCGAATAAATTCATGGCTTGCTCAGCGAAGTCCATTTTTTGTGCTGCTCTGCTTAATTTGTTGGGTTGGGGATTAGGGCTTTGGCGAATGAATTTATGAATGCTGATGTATTGCACAAATTCCGCACAAATTCCTTTCCTTTGGACACCTCTCTCTCTCTCTCTCTCTCTCTCTCTCGGCTCTAGGGATTCCAGTTTCTGCACAGTAAAATGGCGTTGCGACTTGAAAATAGGTTTATTCTCAAGTAGCATCAATTTTGATTTAGTGGGGTTTTTAATTTGACATGATCGACTCTTTTAATTTTTTATTTGTTGCAGTGCCACCCATCTAAATTTTTTTGTTTTTATGAACATAAAACTTTGGTTATTTACATTTTTCGTCTGCCGTAATTAGTTGACGAGCAATTATTTATACTCAAATTTCAAAGAAATTACTCCCTCCGTTCACCAAGTAATGCCCCATTTTAGTGGTGGCACGAGATTAAAAAATCTGAAAAAGGTGTTTTGAGTGGGGTAAAAGTTGAAAAGTAGGGGTAGTATTAATGAGATGTTTATTTTTGCTAATCTTTAATTAAAGTTAGTGGAGGTTAATTCTATTGATTTAATGGACTATTGTGTGTAAATGGAATTGTTTCTTATTTTCCGACTTGTTCGATTTTTATTTACTGAGCTTGTTTTTTACTCATCATGCTCGTATTTTTTTTTTGTCTCACTGACTTGTTCGATTTTTTGTGTTGTGCTTGTTCGTTTTTTTTTGTCTCAATGACTTGTTCGATTTTTATTTACGAAGCTCGGTTTTTTTGTTTAATCGTTCTCGTCTTTTTATTTTCTCACTGACTTGTTCGAATTTTTTGCGTTGTGCTTGTTCGTTTTTTTTTCCTCACTGACTTGTTCGTTTTGTTTTTTCTGTTCCTGTTTGTTTTTCTTTCAATTCATGTTCGATTTTTTTTCCTTGCTTATTTGTTCATGCAAAAATGTGTATAGATACATCCAATGAAAAAAAAAAAAAAACAAGTACAACAAGATAATGAGAAGGGAACAATCTGAACAAAACATCACTTCATTAACCTTTCAAATTCCTGATTACATAAGGGAATCAAATGAAAAACATTGGAGGGAAACAATTGGGGGGAAATTTAAATATCCAAGTGTCTAATCAACTTCCAACTAGCTAATGGCCTATATATACAAGCATTTAGCTGCCAAATGCAGCACAAATACAAATACAAAATCAGCTTCTACTTCTCTCTATCTTTCCTCCTTAATTCACAGCAGCAAAACAAAATGGAAGAAGCATCTCGAAGGCCTGATCTTACAGAAATTGAAAGAAACAACCTTGCACATTGGCTGCTACAAAACAACAAAGACTTGAAGCTTCGCTATGGCGCGAAGAAAGAAGCAGGTCAAATTTTCAACTTGAATGTAAAGAGTGTGTAGCGCATTTAGAAGGAGGTTTGTGCACAAAAACAGCTTGGTGTCACAGTGCATCTCAAATCAATGAAAAATGGTGCAAAACACAAACATGCATGGGTGCTTGATGAAGACAAAGTGAGAAGTATGTTTGTGCTAGAAAGGTCCAGCCTCAGAAAATTATCATCACAGTTGAGAGTATCTATACCTTTGATGCATAAGTGGGTGAAACAGAAAAAAATACAGCCACATACCAATGCAATCAAGCCATTTCTCACACCACAGAATATGATAGCAAGGCTGAAATGGAGCCTCAGCATGCTCAGTTCCATAAGCTCAAATGGGAGAATCAATTTTCAGAGGATGTATAACATTATACGTGTGGATGAAAAGTGGTTCAATCTCACAAAGACAACACAAAGATTCTACAAGTTGGCAGATGAAGAGGTGTCTTACAAAACATGCAAATCCAAGACACACATTCAGAAAATAATGTTCTTATCAACTCTGGGAAGACCAATATATGATATAGATGGAACAGTAATATTTGTTGGGAAATATGGCATTTTCCCATTCATTTATAAGGAGGCAGCAACAAGAAATAGTAAAAATAGACCAGCAGGAACCATGCTAACAAAGCCAGTGCAAGCAATTACAAAACTTGTCATGAAGGAGGTGTTTATCCAGCAGGTATGTTTTTTATTTCCAAAATCCTATCAGAATGTGTACAAATTCATCATATAGGCACCTTGACACCTCAAACTTCCAATGTACAGTTTGTACCATGCATCAAACAGAAATGCCCACCAGAAATCAGAATGCACATCATTATACAGCAAGATAATGCAAAACCACACATTAGCAACAATGATCCAAAATTTCAAACCGTGGCACAAGCTGATGGATTTAATATCCAACTTGTTTGCCAACCACCTAACTCACTTGACAGAAATGTGAATGACCTATGCTTTTTCAGAGCTATACAAAATCTAAAAGATGAGAAAAAGACAACTACAGTTGAGACTTTAATACAAAATGTAAAGGATGCATTTCATGAATATCCAGTGGACAAGATCAATGATGTTTTCTTGAGTTTGCAAAGCTGTTACTATGAGATTATCAAGGCTAAGGGCAGCAACAACTACAAGCAGCCACACTTAAGGATAAGCTTAGGAGACAAGGCTTACTACCATAAACTTTAGAGGTTGAAGAACATCTTGTAAGGAAGAGCATGGAGTATCTACAAGAGCAAAAGTATGAAACAGGTGCAATCTACAACCTTGATTCACTAGTTGAAGGGTTACAGCAGCTGTTTTTAACAGAATAGGTGGACCACATAGGCAGTTTTTTGTAATGGTTTATAGGGACAAACATTAAAGCTGTAGTTTTTTGTGTTTGGAATGTAAATTGTCATTGTTGCAGCTGAATTTTGAAAAATGTAGTCTCAACTTATTTAATGAAATGTTTTTTGCATCATTGACTTGGTTCATATCTATCCTAGGTTGCCTCCAAAACCAGGTTATCAAAAACCAGGTGGTGGCATTAATAAGATAGATGTGAAGCTTCCAGCTACCATCAATTTCAGACAACCAATAAGGAAACACAAAAACCACATGCACCAAGTTCAGCATTTTAGAATCAGAGACAAGTGTAGTACCATGTTCATCAGTTTTAAAGCCATCAAAGAAGGCATTAATAGAATCAGATTCATAACCAGTACAGGCACAGATTTCCCACAAATACATGCTCATCATATTACTCTCAAATCCATCATGTAAATAATCAAGAGAATCATGGCATGAATTTCAGAATCAAAGACAAGTGTAGTACCATGTTCATCAGTTTTAAAGCCATCAAAGAAGTTGTCATTGAATGAATCAGATTCATAACCAGTACAGGCACAGATTTTACACAAATACATGCTCATCATATTACTCTCAAATCCATCATGTAAATAATTAAGAGAATCAGGGGCATGAATTTCAGAATCAGAGACAAGTGTAGTACCATGTTCATCAATTTTAAAGCCATCAAAGAAGCTGTCATTGAATGAATCAGATTCATAACCAGTACAGGCACAGATTTCACACAAATATATGCTCATCATATTACTCTCAAATCCATCAAAGAAGCTGTCATAGAATCAGATGGGTGGAACACATGTAGAGATTTCAGAGAATCAAGAGAATCAGGGCATGAATTTCAGAATCAAATTCAGGTGTAGTACCATGTTCATCAGTTTTAAAGCCATCAAAGAAGCTGTCATAGAGTAGTTCTCAGATATCACAACACATGTAGAGATTTCAGAGAATCAAGAGATTCAATGCATCAATTTCAGAATCAAATTAAAGTGTAGTACCAGGTTCATCAGTTTTAAAGCCATCAAGGAAGCTGTCATAGAATCAGATATCAGATATCACAGCACCTCAACATCATGTAAATAATACACAGAATCATAGAATTGCATCAACTAGGTAATCAAAAATTGGCATCACCAGCCCCAACACCAAGCACATTCAAGCAAATGCATAAGGTAAATGAGAATTTGGCATCACCAGCCCCAACACCAACTTAAATGAATGAATAAGAACAAGATAACCTGATGAGAAAGGCTACGCATCAGTTTTCTCTGATTTTTTTCAGGTGAGCAGCCTCAGCTGCTTTTTTTGCCTTTCTTTTTCGCCGGAACATAGCAACCTCGGACATTAACCAGTAAGCAGGATCATCAGGCGACATCGACTCCAAGATGGAGTCCAACTGCTTCGGTCCACATGTACTCGGTCCACATGTACTTGGTCCACATGTACTCGGTCCAAAGGGCGGCAGAACAACATCCACCGCCGTCGATGGAGTTGCAGGCACCGTCACAACCGCCGCCTCAGCCACCGTTTCAAGCACCACCTCAGCCGCCGCCTGAAGCTCAGATTCAGGCACGAAGTCGACCGGCGCCTTAAGGTCAGTTTCAGGCACGAAATCGACCGGCGGCTCAGAGTCAGTTTCAGGCACGAAGTCGACCGCCGCCTCAAGGTCAGTTTCAGGCAAGAAATCGACCGGCAGCTCAGAGTCAGATTCAGGGACGAAGTCGACCGACGCCTCAAGGTCAGTTTCATGCACAACATCGACCGACGGCTCAGAGTCAGAGGGATGTGGAGATGAGCAGTGCAATGGCATCGCCGCTGGCGGTGGTGGAGAGATGAAGCAGATGGGGATGAGGAGTAGAGAACACAACGACTGAATTGGAAATGAGGAGTACGAGGGTTAGGGTTTCACCTCGAATGAAAATGGGGATCGATCTGATGAAGAAGATCGCCTCAATTGTGAGAGATGGAGCAGATTTGGGTTAGATGTGTGGAATGGAAATAGGGATCGAGGGATCGAAGAATGAGGGAATGAGAGAATGAGAGAATTAGGGTTTCTGTGTATTGAGAGATGTGGGTTTGGGCTGGATCGAAATGGGTGGGTTTGGGTTTTAGTTTTAGTGTTAATTAGTGGGTTGTAATTAGTAGGTTGTAATTAGTAGGTTAATTAAATATGGGTGGGTTAAATAATGGCAAAGGGTAGTAATTTACATTAAGTAGGAAAGGTATGTTGGTAAAAAAACAAAACAAAGCATTACTTGGTGAACAAAAATAAAAGGTGAAACAGGGCATAACTTGGTGAACGGAGGGAGTAATAAATAAATAAATATAGAGTAATGATATTCGGACACACTGTGGCCAGCCACACGCGTGAAAAAAAAAAAGTTGACTGTAAAAATGGAAATAACCCTGGGCCCAATTAAGGTATATTTCCATATTCAAAACTTATATTACCAATTTTAGCACGTGTGGCTGGCCACAGTGTGTCCTAATATCATTACTCATAGATATATTGAGCTTTAATTTTCATGTAATTTGCAAATAAAATGAAAAGATGTTTTGTTAATTCAAAAACTTATATGCAATCTGCTGCACTTCATGCGGCCGCGCGTGGTGTGCGTAGGGTGCACGCGTTTTTTTTTTATTCTAGTTTTTTTTTTACTTCTTGTTTTTGTTTACCTCTTCGTTTTTTTTGTTTGTCGCTTCTTCTTTGGTCAAAATTCGAGCGAGGGAAGTTGAAGGTCTCGCAGCGAGCAGAATAATCCAAATTGTTGCCGCTAAGATTATTTTTATACTTATTAATAATTGGAGCGAAGGCTGAGCCTAAAATTGGAGCAGAATGTGGAGCCGAAAAAAAACTGAAATAAAAAAAATAAAAAAATAATTTTTTGACCGGGCATGACCATATGACAGGTCGCATGCAAGTGTTGCTCTTTTTTTAATTACAATGAGCTAAAAAAAACTCACTATACCACCACAAGATGGGACCGCTACATTACATAATTGTGGGATCACTATACATCATGTGAGAGTACTACACGACCATATAAGATGGAAAATTTATATCGTATTGGCTATTCTATTTCTATTCTCTATTACAACATGCTTTTTAAAATTATTATACGAACGGAACATTTATTTTCTCATTATCGTCAATTTCCCAACTCAATTTTAGTATTAAATGTCCAACGATAATTAAAAATATGAGTAGACACTTCACACATATATTTGGCTTCAAAAGTTCTCGATCAATTTCAAATTTTATTATTTTTATAATATCATTGTAATACATTAAAAGCATCGGGAAAAATATTAGTATATCTATGATGAAGTTTTTCCTTTAAATGCCAATTATTGAATCAAAGGTGATGCCAAATTATAATTTTTTTTTGAACAACTTTGCGACTCTTCCAGTAACAGTAAGAACGTGTTTTCTCACTTGGTAGTAGAGAATATATAATTTCAGGAAAAAAATGTGTCTTCAATCGTGAATTTTCTCACTTTATAATGTTAATTTACACTTTGAAACTTTGCATATTAATTCGAACATTCAAACTTTTAAACTTTTTCGTAACTTAACTTATACTTTCTTTCACTCATCGGAAAAGTTATCGTAACTGAATTTACATGAATTTTTGGCATATTAGATTCATTTGTTTAGGAAGATGAAACAATATCGTTTTACATAATATCCCTTAAACTTTCTGACGAGTGAAATGGAGCATGAGTTATAATTACAACAAATTTTAAAGTTCATGATTTAATATGCAAATTTTTAGTATTTAGATTAAAACTGCACGATGGGGCAAAATTCATGATCTTAACCAATTTATATACAATCACAAATACAATTTGGTTGTATGAATTTGCACTTACTAATTTGAAAATTCTTCCATTATACCATTATGTTAATAACCATTAAATCATTAGTGTGATGAATGAAAATTTATAGTGTAAATTTATTTTTATTTTTCGTAGTTAGAGAAATGAGCAATGAGTTTGAATCTTAGTGCATCCACAACGGCGCCTACGATTTTGATGGGTGCCGTCGAATTTTGAGTGTGCCCACTCGCTCTCAAAAAATCCTACAATAGCATCATTCTTGGGAGAATGGCTCTCCCTCTTTAATTTTTATTCATTTATAATTAATTTTATTTTGTGACTTTAAGAAAATCAATTAAAAAAGGCTAAATCAACAAATTAATCATGTCCACTGGCGCATGAAAGTGACGGAAATCCGCCATTTTGGAGCGCCAACGGACAGACTGCAATGGGAGCGCCTATCAAAATTAGCAAGCCCCACAACAAGCGCCACTGAAAAATGGCGCCACTCAAGGTGCTCTCAGAAAAGAGATATTCACCATTTGGATGTCTTCAAAGAAACAATCAAGTATTCATTTGAAATATGTTTATATTTACCTTTTAAATTGCATATCATATTTCAAGTTGTTGTATGTGTCTTATAGTTGCCGGGTCATTGCTTTTCGAACATTTTAAGTGCTTTAAATCATAAAGGTCAAGAAATGGATAAAATGTTGTTGGCTACTAAAAATCAGCAATAAATGTATTGCACTTTTGGTATTGTTGAATAGTATCCAATAAATTACTTTTATTTTCAAATCAATATTAGGTCCATTTCTATTGATATTAGATTTCCAACCGAAAACTTGAGAGGAACTTTATTAGACTCAAATCAAAATAGTGTTATGGGAAGACAATTAACTGGCAACTGAAAACTCCACCTATTCTATACCGATACAATTTTCCAATATAGAGTAGCACAATTTGCAACCAAAACTTTCATTCAGCAAGTTAAATGGTTGAGAAGATGGTTCACGGTTGAAAAAGTAGTTTGTAGTTTTGATAGCTGACAATTGATTTTGGAAAAATCAATTTGATTGTATCATCAACTACAAATAAAAGAAATTGATAACGAACTATATTATAGATTCTCTTTATACTGTTTCACACATCGATTTTTATTTTAATAAAATATCCAAGAAACTCAGTATCTACAACCGTTAAATAAACATTACCCTCAATAAAAGATATTGGGTGTTTAGTACATTCGTTAGAAATTTTATGAGTATTTTGTGCATAAGTAATTTTATTGGGAAGGAATTTAAATATTAAACTTATGTGATGCTTCACAATAAATTCGGAAAAACGACATTAATCGTGGATTCGGACAGGAAATCTAAAATAAGTAATGGTGACGACAAATGAAGGTCATGCTTTAAAAAATGGGATTAAATTTGAAAAATAGTTTGGATGAAAATTTTAAACTTTAAACAATGGCAGAAAAATGTTTGTAAATCACGAGACCGCCAGCTCATAGCAGAGGCCGTCTCTCTCTCTGTCTCTGTCTCTCTCTCTCATCCTCCCCCCAATTTTCAATCAGATCCATCCGACACCCATCACCACGACCACCACATTGCTCCAAATTCCAATTCATCCGCCGTTGATGCGGTTGTTTGAATCCGTCTTGACGTTTTTTTGATCGGAGTGATAATTTTTAACGGCTATCTTTTACAGTGGATATTTGTCTTTGAAGATCTTCGACTCGCATTCCGGTTCTTGACTCCCTGCAAAAATGGTGAGCGAAGAGCTCGCGGAAATCGAGGGCCAGATTCAAGATATATTTCGCGCTCTTTCGTAAGCTTTCGTTTTGTTCAATCTTATACCTTTATGTTTGATTTTCTGAAAGGGTGATAAAATGTCAATGGCTTTTTAAATAGATGTTTTGATATATTGAAAAGCAAATATTGAGACATTTGTCGCTCAAATGTCATTGAAAGGGAAGAGTTGTGGTTTTTGTTGATGTATTGATCATTATTGATTGCATTGTGAAGGAATGGATTCCAAAAATTGGAGAAAATCAAGGACTCCAGCCGGCAGAGCAGGCAGCTGGAGGAGCTCACCGATAAGATGCGTGAATGTAAGAGGTATTGATTGGAACAGTCGATTTTTGTTCTTCTTCTTGTTGACTTGAATTGATATGTGAGCTTTCAAAATCTTAGCTTTTGGTAGGAAACTGTTTTGTTAATTAGTAACTACAAGTAGGTCTGCAGGTGTTGTGAGTTTGATCTTGAATCCCGTGTGGTAATAAAGTAGTTGTTTTTAAATTAGGTGTTGAGATTGTACATGGTAAGAAAGTCGAGCCAGTGGTATAAATGTGAGTTGATAGGTGCCAGGGTTGAATTTAGTTGGAGAGTTTTGTTATTTTCACTTGAAAAGGTTGGGTAGTGGTTCGAGTATACGGGGTAGAAATCAGTTGCCATGGTTTCATTTCCTCCCCATATACATGTTGGAAGTAATGGACAGAGGTGACACCAATACTAAGACGAATAAATTGTTTCTCTTCACAAAACGAAGAAGAAAATTTTGATCTACTTTTGGGGTTCACCTGTTAGAAAACAAGATATGAGCTCTCTCAAATAAATAGGTCAACGACCTATTTTCTTGAGAAACCAATGATGTATTTCATTAGAAAGGGAATAGGCCAAATAATAAAAACCACTTTCCAGCATGTTAAATTGTTTATACATGTAAAACTCATCATCTACCTATAAATACGGTAGTATTGACATGATAATATTATTACAAATACTGGAAAGTATTTACCTTGTTTGGCTTGGAAGACCCTGTGGAACTACGCCAAGCTGGAATGTGCAAAATCTGGAAGAAGTTGTTCCATTTTGTCATTGAACTTAAGAAAATTGAAACAAGTTCTGCAAAGTGATTCAACTGGAAAGATCTTTGCAGTCTCCTGGTTTGAGCAGATATTCATCTTCGACAATATGCAAATTTGTATTTCTTTGTCACCCTTGCATCGTTTTTGTGTATCATGACTCTTTATGGATAGAGGACATGTTAATACAAGCCTCTGAAAGATCAAATGACACTGTTGTGAGTGCTCTTGCACATTGCATTAATATAAGGTGAATTAGTTCTTAAAAATTCCAAACAAGTATCAACACAGGCTTAATTTGATGATATTCTCAAGTTCTGAACTACAGTGTTCTTTTTGCTGATGTGGTAAAGTTTTATTAAGTCCTAGAAAATTGAACTTCCAAGCAAAATATTATCTCTGCATCAAGTTTGAACAGCTTTGCTGGTTAGGTCTATAGAAGCATTCCATGTGAAAAGCATGGTGTAATGCTGTATAGGGTATTAGTAAATTAAAAGTACTAGTTGTTACTAAATCAACCATGTGGGAGCCAGTTAACTCGTACTCCCTTTGTCCTGCTCATACTGTCATCATTTCCTTATTCATGTTCCAAATAAGGAAAGTTTTAACCCTTCAAAACTGATGATTCTTACCCACTTTCTATCTTTTACCCTTATTCTTAATCTCCATGCGAAACAGTAACATGACAATATGAGCGGGACAGAGGGAGTATCATTTAGCTTACCAAGAACATTAACTACTCAATTTCATATACCCCAACTGAAATCTCTCTCTCTAACGCTCACATACGCACAGATGTACTTGTCCAGAAACCATAAGTCTGAAATGATCCTTCTTTCTGATTCAGGCTTATTAAAGAGTATGACCGAGAACTCAAGGACTCAGACTACAAGAATGACCCTAGCACAAACAAGATGCTTACTGAGAAAAAGCAATCAATGGTGAGTTCTACATCTTTTTGTAAACTATTTTTTTTCTATAGATTCTAGAGGATAACTTATTTTTTCTTTAAATATCTCTAAAGTTCCCTGCCTTATCTTGCAGATCAAAGAGTTGAATTCATATGTTGCTCTCAAGAAACAGTAAGTTCTTTCAGGATAATCAGAATTGGACTATGGAGCATTTTATACGTTATTTAACTTATATTGCGCTTTAAATGCACCACCTTTCTGAAAATTTCAAACTGAATGCATTTAGTATGCGGTATGCCCACAGAAAGCCCGCTAGACCTTATTTACTTTATTGCACCTTCCAAGTATCTATATGTTTAGCAATAATCAATTTTTATCATAATGCCTTTTTAAGGCAGTAAATTACTGATGTACCTTGTATTGTCTCTTCCCTAGTATTTCTAACTTATTTTATATTGTTAACCTCATCATCATTGTTTGTTTTCACTGTGATGCTGTAGGTATGCAAGTAGTCTTGAAAACAAGCGAGTGGATCTCTTTGAGGGCCCGGGTGAAGGGTTTGCAGAAGATAATGTGCTGCTTGCTTCAAGTAAGAACCATCCATCCTATGATTGGTAATCCATTCATGCTCGTTAATGTTTCTGATGATCTTACAATTGATTGACAAGAAAAGCGGGTTATAATGATTTATATTTGCAGTTTGGTCTGGTTCAGTTCTTTCTAGTTGAATAAGGTTGCTCTGTGGACTAAGAAGCAAACACTATTAGATCATGAGGGAAAAACAATATTATTGGGTTAAAGAGACTGATATTCATATGATTGCCAACATTGGTCATCCTTAACTTCACTATGAATATCGTGTCCGTACTCCGAGGTAAAAGAGGTAGTCTTTGGACATGTAAGGCCTGTGCTTAGCTTGTCAACAAATTGTCTGCCTCAACGAAGAGAACTCAGAGCCGATCATTACCTATAGAAGGATGCACTAGGAATTATGAAGATATAAATGGCCTGACTTTTGCTAGTGTTTAATTTTCTGATTTGTGGGCTAGGTGATGAATCAACTTGTGACTTCTTCCCTTCCTTTCTATATATGTATTTTTAATTTTTCTTTCTCTCCTTTCTTCTTTATCATTCTCTATTTTACTAGAAATTGCATGGTAGCCTACGTATTCGTTTTATCTCCCAATAAGCTGCATTCAAAACTTGTGGTTGCTCTGTATAAGATCATTCTCTTCTGGTCTCATGTTGATGAATAGTAGCTTGGAACAGATTGAAATTCACTTGAACTTATGTTTAAAAATCCGGAGTAACTTTACATTCGCGGATACAATTCTATGGACTTATTATCCTTTTCCTTCTGACAATTTTTTTTTCACTCAAACTTACGGGGACTTGTTACTTTGAAGATATGACAAATCAGCAGTTATTGGATCGTGGAAATCACATGATGGATGAGACTGATCAAGCAATTGACAGAGCTCAAAAGGTTTGTAAATTTGAATGCCTATCAAGTTTCTTGTATTATGTAGGATGAGTTATCCTGCTTTATGTTCTATGCGATTGGAAATTCCTTTTATCTATTGATCATAACTGGAATTGTTCTTACAAAATGTAAATTTATAAATAAATATCGTAATTGGAGGTGGCATCTTGCCATTAGACCTCACATTTTAGTTTTAAAGTTGTAGCGTCCACATCCTGGTTTTTCTTGTGTGGATAGAAAGCTCTTTCATCTATAAGGTTGGTCTGAATATTAGCAACTTTGTTTCATGCCACAGCATATTCTAGAATTTAAGAAAATAAGAAAACCTACTCGTTTAGATCCTCTGTGAAACAACAAGATCTCACTACCTGCTGAGGCATTATATCATTCAGTGTCTGCTTTTACTTAGACCAGTGTCCTCAAGAAGTTAATATTCATAAATCCATGACATGGTCTATGTTCTATTCTTTTTAGGTTGTTCATGAAACCATTAATGTCGGAACAGAGACTGCCGCAGCACTTAAAGCTCAGGTGTGTTTAGTATTGAGAAGAGGTTCATTCTTCCAGGAAATTTTTTTACCTGAAACTTGCCAATAAGATTTTTGCATGTTGTGTATTTTCAGACTGAACAAATGAGCAGAATCGTTAATGAGCTGGATTCGATTCATTTTTCAATAAAGAAGGCAACACAGCTAGTCAAGGAAATTGGTAGGCAGGTGAATATCTCAATGAACATCCTTCTGCTGTCATGTGTCTAATTCTTTTCGTTATAGATGTTAACTTACCTTGGTTCCCTCATTAGGTTGCAACTGACCGATGCATCATGGCCCTCCTTTTCCTTATTGTTGTTGGCGTCATAGCTATCATTATAGTGAAGGTCAGATCCCCGTTTGCTTTCCAATTTTGTATTTGGCTTACAATTAAATGGCTTGATTTTTCTAACCATTGAAAACAATATATGCCATTTTGGAAATTTTCTGTTTGAGAATTTCTTGCTTGGCCTATAGGTACCGTCATTATCCATCTAGTGTTTCCATGCAATTCGTTTTAAAAGAATTGAACGTAAACTGATGAAATTGTTCCCCTAGATTGTAGACCAATAACTAACCATCATTGAATACTAAATACATGTTTCTTTGGTATTTTATTCATAGTTGCTATCAACATGTTGTATATCTTGATTGATACCATTTCGCTTATTCTAAAATGTTGATGTTGCTGAAATTTCAGATTGTGAACCCTAATAACAAAGATATTCGAGATATACCCGGATTGGCTCCACCGGCACCCACTCGGAAACTTCTATGGTTATCTGATTGAGGAGGAATATATTGTTTGTTACCAATTACATGCAGCGCTGGTTGATTGGATGAAATTTGGTTGGCTAAGTAGTCGAGTTCTGATCAGATTATCTTGTTCACATATTTTTTAGGTGGCGGCTACCATAATTTTAAATTTCTACCTTGTATCTTCGAATATTCGTGTATATGCGCGGTTGGCATTCTTTATATATGTAATTGTTTATGTCTTATTGAATGATGAATCGAACTTTGGTTACTTCATTATAAGCTACAACCAGAAGTTCTTGCATTTGCACATTTAAATGATAATTTTTATAGTACTAATTTAAATTGTACTGGGTGTATTTAATATTTTTATTTTAGTACTCTTTCGAATCAGTTGTTAAACTATATAGAACCTCAGTTTCGTTTATTGGACAATTTTTAGTCTTTTGTTGATAAAATATTGTTGTCAATGGTGTCATACTTCATATTGAAACAAGAATATGCTAAAGTTAAAAAAAAAAAACCTGCAAAATACACAAAATTGTATATTCTTTCAGACTCATTGATATTGTCATGTTATTGTTCGACACGAAAATTAAGAATAGGGGTAAAAAGATAGAAAGTGGGTAGTTGTCATCACTTTTAAAGGAATTTAAAGGGTTAAAATTTTCATTATTTGAAAAATGACAATATGAGTGTGACATTTAAATAAGGAAATGATGACAATATGAATGAGTCGGTGGAAGTACCATTTAGTACTTTTTATTTATTTAATTGTTTGTAAATACACATAATTTAGTAATTTTTTGATTCACTTGTCAAATTAAATACACAAATTTTGCGTGTTTTTAGTTTTGCTCATGATCTTGAAATTTGTTTTCAAATACAACAACTTCGAACAAATCAACATAATTTTAATTTTAATAAATCTATGCCTATTATAAAAAAGTCGATTCTTACAAATTTGAGTCTGATATATCTTATTTTATATTTATTTTAAGAACAATATTGTAAATTTATATTAAATTAATAATCCTACTCCTATAATACCTAAACTTAATAAATAATTAATAATATAATAATCAATTAATAATAGGAAAATAAATGGTGCTCCCTCATTGGTGCTCCGTTCTGATTTTCCTTTATTATGGTATTTTTGGCATTATTAATTCGTAATAATACACATATATTACTCATCGTATTCATATAATATTTTCTAATGTCTCATGTATATCCATTATTACTATTTTTATCTTGATTTTCACACTTCATTAAAACTTTGTATATTATTAATTCATAATGTTAATATTATATACTATATTTCAATTCTTAATATATATATATATATATATATTCTCAATTTCTAAATACAAATTATATAACCCATTTTCATATTAATTATACGTTTAATAATTATGAAAGTAAAACTAATTTTTAAGTTAATCTACAAGTAGCGTCAATAGTTAAATTTTAAAGCAACAAAATAAGCAAATTAGCATTTAAGAGGCCAATATAAATTTTATAATTGAAAATCTCTATGAAAACTAAATAAATATATTTAATCAATATATCTATATGAAATTCTCTTTATCTTTCATTCATATTTTTCTAAAATCTTCGATTAGTGCCTGCTAGAAAATATTAGGCAAAATTGCATAGAAATTACTGACTTTATACCGAATTCGCATTTTAAGAATGACTTTTTAAAATTAGTCCTAAATTACAGGACTTTTAATTGTATCGCGATTGGGTACCTCCGGCGGGTTTCACCCTATTTATTTGCTGACATGGCGTTCGGAATGCTGACATGGCAAGTCGTTGGATTAGATCGAATGACGTCGTTTAAATTTGACCCAAAACGACGTCGTTTTGTATTAAAAAATTAAAATTAAATATATGTCACCGGAATTGATGCCGGAGATAGCAAAAACTTGTCGGAATCTGGAAATCACCCGGCTGCCCAACTTCAGTCACCCCTCCGGTAGCGTTTCAACCTTCCCAACCACCACCAATCAACTCCCAGAGCCACGGCAAGTCCAGCAAAGGTGAGCCCAAGCTTCGATTTGCCATCCGGCAGCCGGAAATTGCAGGTTTTTCACCGGCGACAACCTAAAACCAAAATAATGGCAGAATTATTCCGGCAGCGAATCAGCCTACCCAACCACCACCAATAGATGCGCAAGAGCAAGACGAAGCGAATGGTACCTGTCCCCCCCTCGACTCGCCTGGACGGCGCCGGAAATTGCAGGTTTTTCACCGGCGGCAACCCAAAACCAAAATAATGGCAGAATTATTCCGGCAGCGAATCAGCCTACCCAACCACCACCAATAGATGCGCAAGAGCAAGAAGAAAGCGAATGGTACCTGTCCCCCCCTCGACTCGCCTGGACGGCGCCGAAAACCTCAACACAAACGACGACAGCAGGAAAAAGAAAAAGCTCTGGTAATCTCAGTCGCCATTAAATCGAGGCACAGAACCACCACCGTAATGTGCGCCTTGAGGAGAGGATTCCAACGGTATATGGCAGCAACGGTGGGTCGTTCGGACGACGCCGGAATCTGCAAAAGAAAACCTCGCCGGAATCGCCATGTAAGCGACGGTGGGTCGTTAGATGATGTGTAATTTAATTTTATTTAATTTTAATTTTTTAATACAAAACGACGTCGTTTTGGATCAACGAATTGCCATGTAAGCTTTCCGACTTCCACCTCAGCATAAAATTAGGGGAAACCCGCCGGAGGTACCCAATCGCAATACAATTAAAAGTCCCGTAATTTAGGACTAATTTTAAAAAGTCATTCTTAAAATGCGAATTCGGTATAAAGTCAGTAATTTCTATGCAATTTTGCCAAAATATTACTCATATCACATTGAATAAATGTATGAATAGATAGCTAAAAAAGGAAGAGAGAGAGAGAGAGAGAGAGAGAGAGAGAGAGAGAGAGAGAGAGAGAGAGATCTTCAAAACATAGTGTTGGGAAAATTAGTAAGGTTTTGATTTATTCCAAAACCTAACTGACCCCAACCGAGTAGATGAAAGACATTTGTCTGAACTTAGATAGAGCTCACTGTTTGAGCGTAGAGATTTTTATCTTTACAGGTTTCAAGCAGAAGAAGTTAACCAGACTGAAGAAGACAGTTCGTAAGGAACTTGGTCAGTTGGACCACAACTCAGTTGACTCCACAACTGAACCATGCAGCTCAAGCATGGAGAGAAGTTGAGTTGAAGTCAGACGTCACAAAGTTGAGAAGAGAAGACTTTAAAGACGTAGAGTTGAAGTCCAAATCAAATCTACTCGGAAGCACAAGTTAGTTGGAAACTTACTATAAATGGACCGACAACAGAAGTGCGCAAAAGACAAAGGTCGCGGTTGCCATTTTAGGAAAGTTTTCAGTAAAGTAGGTGGAGTGCCATACTTTTGGCAGAGATCAAGCGACTCTTTTCAAAGACTAATTAGATCTCCCTCTATATAAATAGAGGTCTCCACATTGAAGAAGGAGAAAGAATTGAAGAGAGAAGACAAGAGAAAATATTCAAGCAAAGCAGCAAACAACCACTCTCTCCAGAGCAAGAACAACCAAGTCGAAGAACAGTAGAAGACGATTGTCTACACCTCTTCCTGTTCTTTCATCTAGCCTCTCAAAAAGCTCTTTCTTTGATCGAGTGTAGAATATAGATTCTTGCATATTTCTGAGCAGCCTCTCTCCAAAAAGATCGAGTCTCTAAGCCTTAGGAAGAAGCCTCCACTCCTCTCAGTGTAGAAGGCTTCATAGTTAGAAAAACCCCCAATCCCAAAACCTCAGGTCTGTCTTTGAACCCACAATCAAAGACACCAGGTCCCTTAGAACCTGCAATCTAAGGCTAGGTCCCTTAGAATCCGCAATCTAAGACTAGGTCCCTTAGAACCCGTAATCTAATACCATGATGTACACTTGCCCGCAAAAGTGTTGTAAGGTTTGGTTCAAACTCGTAATCGAACTATCTAGGTTGCTTGGTACCCGCAAACCAAACGGAATGTTTGATAAGCACGCGTAACCTTATCTAGTGAATTGCTTCCCTAAAAAGGAAGTCTTGGATGTAGTAGGTCAATCTCTGAACCACGTAAACATACTGTGTTGGGAAAATGAGCAAAGGTTTCGAAAGATACCAAAACCCCAACTGACCCCAACTGAGTAGGTGATTGCTTTTAGTCTGTTCTTTGCTAGAGCTCACTGTTTGAGCATAGGATTTTGTCTTTCTAGAGTTCAAGCAAAAGAAGTCAGCCAGGCTAAAGATGGGAGTTCGTGAAAGAACTCAATTGAGGACCAAACTCAATTGAGACCCAAAACTCAGCTGAGGGTTCAGACTCAGTTGTGACTGGAAATCAGTTGAGACATCAACCTCAACTGAAGCACGGACTCAGTTGAACAACAACTCAGTTGTCTTCTCAACTGATCTACGCAACTGAAGACGTTCAGTTCACGTGAAGAGAAGTTGTCAGTCGTCACGAAGTGGAAAAGAGAAGACCTTGAAGACGCTGAAGACTGAGGAGTTGCAGTTCAAAATCGAGCCTACTCAGAAGCGCAAGTCAGCTGGAAAACTTACCATAAATGGATCGACAACAGCGACGTGCAAAAAGAATGGTCGTAGGTACCGTTTCTGGAAAAGTTACCAGTAAAGCACGTGGAGTGCCATGCCTTTGGCAGAGGGTCAATAGCTTTTTTCAATAGCTAGTTTGACATTTTCCTCTATAAATAGAGGTCTCCACATCTAAGCACGGTGACACAAATCTTCAAATTAGAAGACTTGAGAGAAAAGAAGAGTAGTTGCAGCAGCAGCAGACTACCTCTCTCCTCAAGCAAGAAAACCTCCTCCTATCAAGAAGCCTTTCCTTGATAGAGTTCTGAGTGCAGGTTCTTGCTTGATTTGTATTCCAGCAAACTCTTTCACAAGAGATCGAGTTTGCTGTCTTAGGTTGAAGTCTCCACTCCCCTAAAGTTTAGTAGGCTTCTTTGTTGGATTTCTTCCCCCAAATTCAAACCTTAAGTCTGACTTTGAACCCCTAATCAAAGTTACTTGGTCCCTTAGAACAAGTAATCCAATACCAGGTCGCTTGGAACCTGGAATCCAAGCAGAGGTCAATTGGAACCAGGATTCCAAGAATTGATCCCTTAGAACCAGAAATCTAAGATAGGATGAACACTTGCACGGAAAGTGTTGAGGGGTGGTCTTGTTCGAACCCGGAATCGAACTGGTTAGGTTTGCTTGGAACCCAGAATCCAAGTGGGCATTTGGTGAAGCACGCGTAAGCTTACCTAGTAAATTACTTCCCCAAAAAGGAAGTCGTAGACGTAGGAGGTCGATCTCCGAACCACGTTAAAATACTGTGTGCTTACTTTTTGTACTTTACATTCAATATTTAAAATTCAATACCTAACCAACTGACCCTAACATATGCACTGCACTAACTTGAGAATTTAACCTTCCCTTTTCACAAAGGTTTGAGTTATTGTAATGAGCTTATCTTTCACCATCTTCCGCATTGCATAACTGTTTGGAACTTCAGTTGGTGCAAGCAGCTAAACTTTAGGCATAGGAGTCAGCTAAGCTACCAACTGTGTGATTGGCTGCAACTGAGCAACTCAGTTGTAGAGCTACTGCAACTGTTTCTTCCAGTTGTGAGTAAATTGACCTG
The DNA here is from genome assembly GCA_029490685.1 of Schizonepeta tenuifolia. Lineage (NCBI taxonomy): Eukaryota > Viridiplantae > Streptophyta > Magnoliopsida > Lamiales > Lamiaceae > Schizonepeta > Schizonepeta tenuifolia. Next base: position 15,973,814 of record CM055957.1, read on the forward strand.
AACAGTATATCTCAGTGAAAAGACATTAAGCAAAACGAAAATTGCTACTCGTGTATTCCCCCCTCCCCCCATGACACGCACCCGTCGTATGGTACGATCAAAATACCTGTGTATGCCCCAGTCGGACAGTACACGCTCCTATGCCCACTACCGGACTGGTTAGTCTTAGCGGCAAGCTAGGGTCGATCCCACGGAGAGTGATGAACCACCTTACTCTTCAGTGTACAAATCGAGTTGTCACTATCTCAATCTGTGTATCTGCACAATAAAATAGACGGAAATCAAATATAAAAAGGTGGTAAGATTTGGGGTAGGTCGTGATCATTGTTGACATGTAAATTCGGTCATGGCACACTAAGAATCCGTCCACGCTTCGTATAAACTCAAGGCGTGGCCCAAAGATATTGGAGCGTTTCAAGAGTCATACTCCACACTTGGGATGGTTGAATCCCTTATTGTCGTTTTGGTCCGAAGGTCACGCTTCACCCCGGTCACAAGGCCGTGCTTCACTCCTCCTTAGATAATAGTCATACCCGATCTCTCCAAGTATGACCCTCATCAACCTTCTCTTCTAAACTTCCCATGTCCGCACCTACAGAGTAGACACCACTCGCGGGATACTCATTTCCGGGACCACGTCCAACCGGTCATTGCAATGCCTACGATACGCGAGATGAGTCCTTTGGTCGATAACCATGGCTTGATGCCTCGTCACAGTTGATGGGTGATTGTTAGAGAAGCCCAAGACTGAAGAAGGACGCAGTATCCCCTTGTCCAATCCTCACCCTCCAGATCTACAACACCATGCCAGGTGCTGCTTAGCTACTCGGTCCTGGCACCTCAACGCTGCCGTTTGTCATGCCCTGCCTTTGCTTGACATGGTACAACTCCAACCAAACGGAGATCACCGTTAGATTGGAACTGCCCATGAGTTCTGCTCCAGTCCTTCCGGAACTACTGGACTCAACCGATGGCACAAATGCCTCACGAATATTTCAAATGTCAACAGTCAATCATTTCCCATACCCAAATCTCACCAAGTAAACTACTCACACATAATTGAATATATAATGATAAGCGAGAAAGAATACATTAATAAAAAAAATACGAAATACTCGAATTAAAAATACCTAAGACAACAGCCTTGGATTTGTTCTTCACAGCGGAATGTAAATAAAAGCAAGTAAAGATTGTTTTGAGCAGAAAATATAAAAGTGTTTTCGGACTAAGAACTGTAGGCTGATAAATTCTCCAACATTGTGCCAGCCGCCTTGGCTGGACTTTTATAGCATGCAGTGGTAGTGGCAAAACCCTAGGCCGGTGGATTGAAATGGCATGATTGGCAGTTTCCATGTTGAGCGAGATTTCGAATATCTGCGATTGGTTGGATGGATGATTGGCGATCTCCGATTGATTTGATTATTTAAGGTAGGGCGCTGACCTCCAAATCCTTCCTTTCATGAATGCTTGGCAGATATTGGCGAATCCTCTCCACGCGGCTTTCCTTCTTGAGCTTTGGCGACAGACTGGAAATCTGTGTGGTGGTCAAACTGGTTGCTTGATTCATGGTTGAATTCCTCGTAGGCAAAGCAGCTGCAAAATCTTCTTTGTTGTTGGGTGCATTGCGTTAATACCACGAATGCAAATGATGAACAACAACTTAGCTTCAGGGTTCACATGGAATCCTCTTTTCAACCTCGTCTCTTGCTTCAATTCATCTCCTGCCCTGCATACTCCTTTGCGTAGTTCTTGCAACCGACTGGATTCACTCCAGTTCTGCTCATTCTGACCACCTTTCCTCTGTTTGACATGGACTGAGCTTCCTTCCTTCGAACAACAGTTTCCTTCCCCTGGACAGACTCTAACGACACAAAAAGACATGAAAAATAGGGCCAAACGGCCCAAAAGTCGAAGATGCATCACCCTACCATATACCAGTTACTCGTTACCAGGACCATCATACTGTGTCGTTTATTTCCAGTATTTACTTTCAGTATTTATATTTCAGTTACCTAACCAACTGACTTTGTATACAAACTGCATTTCTTACAAACTGCACTAAGTTTTGAGAATTTGACTTTCTCCTTTTTCATAAAGGTTTTAGTTTAAGTAACAAGCTTTAATTTCCACCAACTTCCGCATAGCTTAACTCTTTGAAACCTCAGTAACCCTCAACCAAAGAAATCAACACCTGACTGTGTGATCAACTCCAACTGACTTTCTCAGTTGAGCAATTTCCTCAGTGAAAAGATTTCAAAATAGAAAAATCGCTACTGATGTATTCCCCCAATATACCAGATACTCATTACCGGGACCATCACATACATATATCTTTCTCGCCTATGGATAAGATTAGAGATATCAATTTACCATAAACCAACGAGACGATTCAAACCAACGAGACGATTCAACTACACATAAAAAGAACAATTTTTACTAATTTTAGTTAATATTAAGTTTGTATTGTATTGTTCAGATCTTTATCGAGTGTTATTACCCAACAGGTTTGCGACGGGTTATACAATAAAATTATAATTTTAATCGAGATGTAAAAAAATTCTAAACAAATTTAGATTTGAAAATTACATAATGAAAATACAAATATATCTTTCTCGACCTTTGACTAAGATTAGAGATATCAATTTACCATAAATTAACGAGACAATTCAAACCAACGACACGATTCAAATAGACATGATTTTTTGCTAATTTTAGTTAATATAAACTTGTAGTGTTTTATCGAAACTATTACCCAACAGGTTTGCAACTGCCGTATATACAATAAAGTCACTATTCTAATCGAGATGTAGAAAAATTGTAAACAAATTTAATTGAGAGGTTTTATGTGTGTAGGCACCGAAATTTTGAGAAATATTCTATTAATTTTATAACTTTATTTGTTATGGAAAGATTATGATATCCATATTAAATAAGTTATTTTATTGATAAATATATTTTATATGGTGATAAATATCTATTACTTTGAAAACAAGTAAAATATATATATATATTTTCAAGAGCCAATCAAATTGCATCACCTAAGCCCTTAGAGCCCATGATGGAGTCCAAAGCCCATTCAACTTCTTTCTTCCTACAACTATAAATAGGAGTCTCTACACAACTTCAAATCACACCTAAAAATCATCTTCAAGAACTCAATAATTGAAGAGAAAAAATCTCTAAGATTTCTCTCTCAATATTCAAAGTGTCCCGGCGAGATTCAAGACGTTCTTTGTGGGAAGCAACGTGTTCTTCGGCGGAAATATCTCGAGTGACGTTTGATCCAGAAACAAGACGGAAGTCCTCCACATCAACGTTATAAAGCTCGACGCTCAACGTTTACCTCGAAAACAAGGCGAACGTCATCCGCATCAACACCATCAATCTCAAAACTCAAGTCAAAGCCATCAAGTAAAAGATCAAATCAAAGCCCAACGTGTACCTCGGAAGCAAGGCGAAAGTCATCCATGTCAACGTTACAAAACTTGAAGATCAAGTCCAAGGAGATCTAGGAGGCATACTTCTACAACAAATCTCAAAGGCTACTTGAAGACTGCTCGAGGGTTAACTTGAAGAGAAGAATCGGAGGATCAAATAGAGATTGAACCCGCCTATATTCGATATTCTTATATTTGTATTCATATTTATGTTTATTTGAATAAATATAATATTTTGTGTTTACAGATTTTGGCACGCCAAGTGGGACAGTCTCTACCTCTCATCTCTTCTCTTCACCAACTTCAACAAATATGTTTATAACTTTTGAGGAGCAAATTGCAAAGTTGACAAAGCTTGTTGAAGGACTTGCCAAACGTTTGGAAGAACAAGATGTTCAACTCGTAAGGCTGGAAATGGCAAATACTTTGGATATGAGAAACCAACAAGAGAAGGATGATCAAGAAGCCAAACTTTTCATGGAGTCAAAAGATAGTGACAAATCTCCGACTAAGGAACTTGAAGTCTCTTCTGATGGATCGATGCATGCCGATCAACTCAAAACATTCATCAGGAAGACAATCAAGGACAAGTTCGTAGGGACTTCTAAATCCTCATGGACTTATAGAAAGCCATACACTCCAAGGATTGAAAGCTTGAAGATGTTGATCAGTTATTAGCCTCCGAAGTTTCAATAATTTGATGGCAAAGGAAATCCAAAGCAACATATAGCTCACTTCGTGGTGACTTGCAATGATGCTGGAACATATGGAGATCACATGGTGAAACAGTTCGTGCGTTCCTTGAAGGACAATGCCTTTGATTGGTATGCTGACTTGTAGCCAAACTCAATTGATAGTTGGGAGCAATTGGAGTAAGAATTTCTCAATCGCTTCTATAGCACTCGAAGGATTGTGAGCATGGTGGAGCTTATAAAATCAAGTCAATGGAAAGACAAGCCCGTCATCGACTACATCAACGTTGGAGGGACTTAAGCTTAAATTGCAAAGATCGATTGTCTGAAACTTCAGCAATTGAGATGTGCATCCAAGGCATGCATTGGAGTCTTCAATATATTCTTAAAGGAATTCAGCCAAATACCTTAGAAGAATTGGCTACAAGAGCTCATGACATGGAGTTAAGCAAAATCGCAAATGGAGTTGATGATCTTTCGATTGAAGAGGATCACAACTTTGAAGAAAATTAAGAAGCAACCCATGGGACGAATCTCCTAAACAAAGTTCAAGTGATGAAGAAGCTACAAGTGAAGACGAAGAAGATACTACAAATCAATCTTCTAATACTTGGTAGAATCCATGAAGTCAACGCTTGTCACAACCCGAATTCTAGTGTATAAAATCCATTGGACAGTGAAGGTGAAACAACGGAAAATAAACAAAGGAACATACTCGGATACAAAAGATTATTTATTTAAAAGTGAAAACAATGGATTAACTTGCTTTCAATTAACCATCTCAAAAGCTCAATTGAATAAATTTGTTATGTAAGAGTCGAGAGGAAATCAAATAAGGTGTTGAGCATGAAACTCATCAGATAAATATTAGAGTTGGAAGAATTTAAAACACGATTAAGTATCGGTGTTGCAGCGGAATATTACATCAAGTACCAAAGTTATATGTATGAAGACATATAACCCAAGCTTAAACAAATCTTGACTCGAAACAACGAACGCCACCAAGCACACCGCACCATCATCATCCGAGCTAACCTGTACGTTTTAGAAATAACATGCAGGGCTGAGTACATCGTACTCAGTGAACACATGCCAAAATAAATTGAAAGCTTGCTCGATAGAGCTATATAATTGAACTTGCTCCTCTTGGTGCATCACAAGCATTAGAGTTATAAAACAGTTAACTTGTGCATGCAGGAAAATCATTTCACTTTTAAAAATGTGTGCGCACACGATAATATATATAGCAAGTATGAATCAATCTACCACATATCTCTTGTGTCGAGAAGTATGTCTCCTTCTCAAACACGGTGACTGGCCTAACCGAAGCAAGGCTCACAGTCACTTCAAACAATTAACAACATTTGTGTTCCTGTCTCACATATGATAGTAACTCAAGTAGATGATTAAACATACCAAAACTCAGATAAAATGACAAGTCAATTAATTTAAAAACTCACATAATATAATAATAATAATCACATTCATCACTTTAATTCGGTTAAAAAGTCCACCTGTCATCCAGTGGTTTTGCTCAGAATACCTCTTTCCGTCTCGCTCCTTATTTCTGAACTCCACTCGTTTCATATTATCGAACTCCACTTGTTCCTTCAAGGTTAACATTCTTATAAGGACGAGTTTTATTTCTCGAATAAAAGCGAAATCTAAACTCGATTATTCGGATTTCTACTTGACTCGGGATTCTTAACTTATCTCGACTTATCTAACTCGATTTTTCTCAGTTTCTCGACTCTACCCAAGTACTAAACCAACAGACTCTCAGACTCGGGTACTTGACTCAACAACTCCAATTATTTTAATAATTAAATAATCCACAAATATCAAGAAATCACTTTTCACATCACACGTCTCGTTTTTCTCGATTTCTCGAGTTGAACGAACTCAGAAAATTACAAAATTAATTTTCGATTTTTAATATCACAAATCATTCACAAACAGACTTTCAGTTCAAAAATCGGACATTCACAAACAGATAAACGATCGAGTTCGATAAATAGATGGAAAAAGAAAATTTTTCCAAATATAATTAAATATTCTAGAAAAATTCTAGAAAATCACATAAATTCATTCAATCATAATTATAAACTCGAAAACTCATTCAAGACCCGGTTATTAACTCATGCTGACTCAACTCTGCTCGACTTTTCAACTTAAAAATAAAAGTTCACGGTTTTGAATGCAAATAGTTTTATTTCTCTTATAAAAATTCAACAAGTCCAATTATGGAATCGGATTTGAAATTCGAGACCTCGTTCAAAATTTCTCGGAATAAAGTAAGACATTATTGTCCCGAAAAATGTGTACGTGTTCCAAAAATTCTCAAACTTTTACGATCAACTTGAAATAAATCTAATCGAGCAATTACTCAATTAATTTCAACTCTCGACTTATGAATCGAAAAAACCCTTACTTTTAATTTTTCATAACTTTCGAATTTTATCGTTTTTCGTGCATAAGGGCTCGCTTTTACTTTATTCAAATTCTAACTTGCTCGATTTAATTATCTAAACTCAATTGTCTCATATTTACACTTAACTTTATTTTAATTTTAGAAAATCGACTATTTGTGCACAAAAATTTCGTTTTGGCATAATTTTTTTATACGAACTCCGAATTTAGAAATTCAAAAGGCTATTATACTTGTTTTAATCTCAATTTCATCTTGGAATCATTGTCTACATCATAAATCATCAAGATTTTTCAGGTTTTTCTGTAAAATTTTCTGCACGAAATTAATTTTTTTATACTTGATATTTTCATAAATTTCAAGTTCTATCATACTTAGAATAATTCTATTTGATCAAATTCATCAATAATTTCATGCTTAATCCATCAACACAAAATTTCCTAAAAATACCTATAATTTTCGGCATACATATAATTAAACATGCATGATTTTCCTTCATCTTTCACATACATATACATATACAAGGATTATAAACAATATACTTAGAAATCAAAATCAAAACTCCTTCTTCCTGGCTTAGATTTTCGGCAGCTATGGAGGAGGGAGAGATTTGGACTTCTACTACTACTTCCTTGCAATAAAAATACTCAAGAGGTGAACAATATAGGGAGAAAACTCAAGAGACCTTGATGGTTGAACAATATAGGGAGAAAAGGAGAGATTTCTGATGGCTTATTTCAAGCATAAGTGAAAAAGAAGATAAACTACTTACTCTTGATGATTTAGATGGATAGAGGTGAAGATTTCTTCAAGAATTTCTCACTTCTTCAAGCTTCTTCAATGGAGGAAATGAAATGTATGTGTGTATGTGTGTGTGACCGAGAGAGAGAAGGAAGGGAGAGAGAGAGAGATGGAAATTATGCGTGAGAGAGAGAGTGAGGGAGAGTGAGAGATATGAGAGTGGTATAAGTTAAGAGAGAGTGTTTCACTCTCTTGAGAGTGAGAGTGGCTAAATAAATTGAAGAGGAAAAGAGAGAGCTACGTCGGCAATGAGAGTGGGAATTAATCTGATTTTTATCAGAAAAAAGTCCCCGGAAGAAAATATTTTCCGGTACAAAACATCCCTCTTAAATCAATTAACTCTCAAACGACTCAAAACTCACCACGTCACTTTCTCGACATCCAATTTCACTCTAACTAGTCACATTCTTCACCAAATAAATCAAGGATACTAGAAATTCAATTTCCGGATCAAAATTCCGAATAACGAAGAAAACCTAAAAATTTACTATTAATATTCGTTCCTCAAAGAAATAAAATTCAAATTCGGCTCAAATGATCTCAGGAAATTTTCAAACATGCATCGATGAATAGTGAATTCTTAAATAAATTCTAGACTCAAATGACACTAATTTGACGAGATTCGGAAATAGTCAATGAATAGTGAATTATCGCCGGCAGTTACTATTCACTGAAAAATCAACTTTCTCATAATTTCCCGAAATTCGCACACATACTTAATTTCTTATTCTCATACTCATATAACTCATTACATCTTTGTTTCGATTCACCAACCGAGAAAATTATGTTTTTACCCTTCAGGGGCATTTTGGTAATTTCACAAGAAAATTTATTTCTCAAAATTTTTTTATCACATAGCTTCGCACATAATCACATATAAACACATTTAATAAGTACTTAGGCGCATTTAATCATAATTAGGATGATTAATTAAGACTCAGAAGATCGGGGTATTACAACGCTTCTTGATAAGAGTCTAAACTATCTACATAGCTCCTAGATGCGAGTAAAAATCATCTAAACTTTTCAATCAAATAACTTCAAGTGCTCTTTGATAAGAGCCTAAACTATCTACATTGCTCCTTAATTAGAATTTTATTAGAAAAATAAAAAGAAAACTTACAACGAAAGAAGCAAAATGTTCAAAAAATAGAAAAAAAGCCTAAACATATCTAGTGAAAGACTGACAAAAAGTATCCGCAAAAATTTCATCCTTAATATGTTCATGCGAAAAAGGCTACCACCCAATTTCCATTCCAGAGCTCGCCATGCGGTCAGCAACTGAATTTCCCTCGCGGTAAATATGTGATGCTCGAAAATTTAGGTGGCCAAGGATGTCCAAAACACTACGCCATCTGTTTAGCCAACGCCAAGGAACCTTAGCCGATCTAACCGACAGCAAATGAACCACATAAGTAGAATCCGACTCCAACCATAAATCTATCCATCCATTTGCATTAGCAATTTCAATCGCAGTAATGGCCGCTAACAGTTCAGCTTCAAAAGTAAACCCGAAGCCCTCCTCCACGTGAAAACAGCCACGAACCAACCCTCTACAATTTTGAAAGACTCTACTCCCACATAATCTTCCCGGAGCATCAACCACCGAGCCATCCGTGTTCACCTTCGTCCATCCCGGCAAAGGTGAAACCCATAATACCAAAACCTCTCATAAACTTTGAGGTGGATAATAAGTAATCTCAAGAGAGGAAGCAGTCGATTGAGAAATACCTCCCTTAGCAAGCTTCGGAAAAGAGATAACAACTTCATTAACTTAAGATCGAAGGAAGCTAATTACTCTATAATGGTTGGGCTGCAAACCCTCAAAGACACAAGAATTCCTCATCAACCAAATAACCCAAATAGCCGAAACAACTACAAATCTCCATCGGTCTCTTTCATTGCTACTACCCGGTATCAACATAGCCTCCGAAATAAATCCCCGAAAGTCCGAAATACTAGAAAGTTGTAATTGAAAAAATTGGAAAATAAAGTCCCATACTTCCCTTGCCATCTCACAATGCTAAAAAATGTGGTAAATGCTCTCAGTGTCCCTCCAGCACAACCGACACACCAAGGGTCCTTGAACTCCAATAGAAGTGAAAGAGTCAGTCGTTGGCAACCTCTTATGCAAAGCCCTACAACAAAGAATTGAGCGTTACTCAGGAATAAACGACGCCCAAATCTATTTTGCCCAAGAAGGGGTCGGAAACCTGTTCCGAAAATGAATAGCAGCTAACTTAGAATTAAGATCTCCAAAGGGCGACTTCGTCCACACCCGCATATCCTTTGTTTCTGAAAAATGAACTTTCAAGATATTCTCCACCACATCAGGACATGCACTTACAAATCTTTCAGTAAAGTGCCAAAGTCCATCAAAATAATAATCTGAAACAGGCTGCTGCATACAATGGTATAGATTATTTGGAACCCTCATCCTTTCGTTAATATGATAGCCCGGCCAGTTGTCAAACCAAAAAGAAGTGTCTCTTCCATTTTCCAATACAAATGTCGAATTTTCTTTTATATCTGGGATCATACGGGCAATACCTCGCCATACTAAAGATGCTGACCATGTAGTTCTAGGGGTAGAAAACTCCCGAAGATATTTCTCTCGCATCAAACGACTAGCTAAAGTATCCTTCGTCAGAACGTTCCATGCAAGCTGCAACAGAAGGCTATCATTAATACTCCGGAACGTTCTAACTCCAATGCCTCCCTCCTCTTTCATAGCACAAACCCTTCGCCAATTAGTGGAACTAGAAGGCTTCAAGTTAATATCACCCTTCTAAATGTAATTGCAGCTGCACCGATCAAGATAGTTTAACAGATGGCGAGGCCACCTATAAATCGACATAGAGTGGATTGTTGAGCTTTGCACCAATGACTTGACGAGACAAATCCATCCAGCCCTGGATAATTGCTTGCCGTGACCTCTATTAAATTTCAGCACAATTTTATCTTTGACCCCCGACAAGTCACTGGCACCCCAACAAAAAGCGGCACTCCCAGATAGGTAATAGGCAAAGAACCTTGTCGTAACTACCAGAAAGCCCTCATTTGCCTCTTCAATGAAGAGTCAACTTTAGAACCAAAATAAACTGAGGATTTAGAAACACTACAAACTTGTCCAGACACCTCCGTATACTGATCGAGTAGCCCCTTAATGCACTTGTAATTTTTCATAGTAGCCTTACAGAACAGCATAATATCATCTGTATACAAGAGGTGTGTCGGAAAATTCATTCTCATTGAGTTCTTCATAGGCCTCAATCCATATCGACTAACCTTTGATGATATAAGACGATTAAAAGTATCCTCAGCCAGTCCAAACAAAAGAGGTGAAAGTGGATCCCCCTGCCTAACTCCACGTGAGCATGAAAAGTATCCCTCGGGTTTTCCATTCACAAGCATAGAAAGCCTTGCCGAACCAAATATAATTTGAATCCAGTTTCGAAAAATTGGAGGAAACCCAAAAGCCGCAAGCACTCTATCCACAAACCTCCAACTCAAAGTGTCAAAAGCCTTTGTGATATCAACTTTAATAGCCATGTTTTTGCCCTTGGCAGCCGTCTCCATCCTATTGACTCCTTCCGATGCAATTAAGATACAGTTCTGTATATTGCGCCCCGGGATGAATCCGTATTGATTTTTTGAAGTAATGGCCGAGGCTATGACTCGGAGTCTTGTAGTAATAACCTTGGTAACAAACTTGAATAAGAAATTTGACAACACAACAGGCCTATATTCCATTACGCGCTCCACTGAATTATTCTTTGGAATCAGGATTACAAAGCTCGAATTCAGCCCTTGCAAAAGGTAGGACCTCAAAAAGAACTGCTGAATTGCTCTTATCAAATCCATTTTTACAATGCTCCATGTTTGCTGAAAAAACACTCCAGTAAAGCCATCCGGACCCGGAGAGCTAGCTTTATCCATGTTAAAAACTGACACCCTGATTTCCTCTTCATCCGGGATCTTAGTCAGACTCCCAAAATCCACATCGTCCCTTCTTGGAATAACTTGATCAATTCATGAGCCCATATTTTGTGCTCTTGTCATGTATATTTTAGGTCTAGATCGAGTCTATTTTAGTGTCTTTTATGTCTGTTTTGTGTCTGGGAGGACACTTGAGTTGGCAGGGCAAGGAAAGGAAGGAATTGGGCAAGACTGGAGTCAAAACATGCAAAAAGAGAAGGAACTGGCGATACGAAGCAATGACCATAGTAGCCGTGCTCGTGGCTCAAGCTACCAAGGGCATAAGTCCAAATCAAGATGAAGAGCTGCTCCACTTTCAGTGGTATGGTCAATTAAGACGATCGCGTGTTTCACTCCAGAAGGCAAGGTGCAGGCTGTCGTGGGCAAGTGATGGCAAAGAGATTGGGGAATGCAGAGTGTAGAGCTTAGGCAACGGCGCTGGCGCGTGAAGATGCAGCTATTAGAGTCCTACAAGGAAACAAATTCCTTGCGGCGCAAGATTGAGATCAATGTTTCCTACTTCGGCAGCAGCACGTTTTAGCGATAAAGAAGGAATTCTTTCCAACCTTATCCGTTGATCCTCACATGGAAGCAGCCGGTCCATTTTCTTGAAGGCCCGTTTGTGGGTTTGCCCTAGTTCTTGTACTCTATAAATACTGATGGTCCCGAAACGAGTTACCTGTGTATGGGGGGGGGAGGAATACACCAGTTAGGATTTTAAAACTTAACCCTGAAAAATCACTTCAACTGAGTAAAAGGACTCAGTTGGAATCTCACAGCTCAGTAAGCTGAAGAGTGTAGCTGTGCGGAATGTGATGGAAAATTAAACTCGTTAAAACAACTCACGCTTTTAAGCTCGGTTGGTCAAAAACCAAAACAGCTCGGTTGAAAATGTGCAAATGCAATTTGTGTGCCGGTTAGATTGGTCAGTTAGAAATGCAATAAGCAACAAAAAGAAATAAACACAGACACACGGGATTTAACGTGGTTCGGAGATAACCCTCCTACGTCCACGGGGAGATGTGAATCCTCACACCTCAGTTCAAGTTCTTCTGGACAGATCCACACAGCTTACCCGGGCTGTGCAACCGTTGCAATAAGTTTACGGGTACTTATCAACCTTCACAGTTAAGTTTGCGGGTACTTAACAACCTATGTCAAGTTTGCGGGTACTTGACAACCTAACTACTCAATTACAGGAAGAGTAGGCTCCTAGCAAACACTTTTTAGGGTGTGGGTGGGTTTTCCAACTACAGCTCGATCACGAATGAGAGCTGGATCTAAGGCTTGAACGAATAAACACTCAAACTAAGATCTAAGACAGATTTTCACTCTATGAACCCTCAGCTACTAATGTTCTATCACTCTTGAACTCTCAGCTGCTGATGTTCTTAGAATAGGATTTTTGCAGATTTTTCTTTTGCTTGATTCTCTTGTGATTGCACTTCTCTGTCTCGCTTCTGTATATGTGTCTCGTGTGCCTCTCGAATGAGAGAATGCCTCTATTTATAGGCGGAGAGTATCAACTAGCCGTTGGAGGAGCTGTTGATCTCTGATCGTTGAAAGCGATGGCTTGTCTCTCATCTCTGCAGACTTTCCCGATATGGCATCTGTGCTCTTCTGCTTTCCTTCTGAGACAACCTTGTGTTGGGCCAGATGGGGTAATGACTGAACGGTCAAACCCTCATGTGACTTCCTTTTGAAATTCAAAACTTAACCTTTCTGACAGTCAACCTTGGTCAGTCGGTTGAAAGTCTTGATCTTCATGTGAGTGATATTCAGCTGATGTTCTGATCTGTTGAACTCTCAGCTGACTTTGAACTTCAAGCAGTTGGACTTCTCGGTTGAATTCTACAACTGAGGTTCTGAAACTGAACACTCAGTTGTCTTCCTTGTATTTACTCAGTTGGGTTTGAACCCTCAGATGACTTCCTTTTCATCTGATGTTCTCTTCCTCTCTATTGCTTCTCATCTGATGAACCCTCAGTTGGTTTCCTTCACAACTGATGTTCTGAAGACTTCCCCTTCATTCCATCTGAACAAATGAACTCTCAGTTGTCTTTCATCATAACTGATGTTCTGTCTGAGTAATGCCTTGTTGCCATCTTCAGCTGGAGACCTGTAAAGATAAAATCTTAACTTTGCTCAAACAGCGAGCCTAAATTCTAACATTAGGTTCTGGCAACATGTACTCGGTTGGGGTCAGTCGGTTTTGGAATTCATCAAAACTTTTACTAATAAATTTCCCAACAATTTCCCCCTTTTTGATGATGCCAAAACCACTTACAACTTTAAACCACTATTGATCTAATCCTCACTAACTGACCTAAAATCTCAGCTAAAATTCTAGACAGTCTATAAGATAAAACATCAAAGGGTTAGCATAGTTATAACATGGTATTTAAAAGACTGCGATTCATAGCTTGGACAATGAGATATTGTGCGTCAAGTTGAATCGTATTATATACTTTGAAGTTTTTGTTACAACTGAAGGTTACAAGGTTAAGCACAAAAACAGATAAATATACAACAATTGCTTCAAAAACTACAACATCCAAAAAAAACTTCATCAGCTCAAAAACTTTGACAGCTCAAAAATACTGTTGACCGTACTTGCTGAAGATAAGGTCAAAGATCTCCTTCTTCGCATTCGACTCAATCCCAGTGTTGACGCCGTGTTCCTTGCAGACTTGTCTCGCCTCAGCCATGATCGCATTTTTATTTGGCGTGCTCGTGCCTTTGATCATCTGAGGGCGGTACCTGCACATCTTCGGAACTGGAACGGTGTTGGGATCGAGCTGAGCATTTATCTTAGCTCGCTTGAACTGACTAAACATTCCAAGGTCTCCAGTTCTGAGTTCCCACAGGGCTTCCTTGAAGGCTTGCCTTGGGTCTTCAGTCGAGTAGACTTTCCTGTAATAGAAGTCATTTATAAACTCATGCTTGAACTGCTCCCACTCATCGTTCCACTCAACATTCATCCACTTGTCAACATGTGGATACCGAGACGGGAGCGGAGCATTCTTCTGCAACTGATGCGTCGACTTCCTAGCCTCAGCCTTCATCTGGTGCTTGTTGATTCTTCGCACACTCCGGTTGGCTTTGTTTCTGTCGACGTTCTTCTCCACCTTGGCGAGTTCCTTCTCGAACTTGGCCACCTTCTTGGCCTGATCGGCAGCGAACTTCTTGATCCAAGAGGGATTCAAGTACTTCTCCTTTGACTCCCCCATAGCTTTGGCAGCTTCGATGCAGTCTTCAACAGATATCCCGTCAAGTTCTGCATCGAGCTCGGCCGTAAGCTCGGCTACGAGGTCGTGGTCCAGTTCTTGCTGCGATCCTTCAGCTTCAGCTCCTTCAGCTGGCACTCCTTCCCCCTGCTGAGCTCCTTCAGCTTGCTGGAGAACAGCTTTCCCTCGTCCAGCAACAACTGCTGGCTCCTTGTCTTCCCCATTTTTGGCATCATCCAAAAGGGTGGCAACAGTGCCATCCAGGGAGGTCAGCTTGGCTTCAGCTTGTTGAACGCGGGAAAACAGCTCGTCAACAGCGTCCTTCTCTTCTACCTTTTTGGCCAACTCCAGGTCTTGGCACTCCTGCTCAGCTCGCTGCACGGCTGCAAAGGTCGCAGAGACCTCTTTGTGGAGGGCGACGAACTCAGCTCGGAATGATGCAAACTGAGACATCCACTCCTGGTCTTGGGTCTGCTAGGACTTCGCCAGATCAGATTCAGCAACGGTCTTGAAAACGTTGAAATCCGAGCTGAGACCCTGAACGGCCTTCCTTAGAGCTGAGACCTCCGAGCTGGAAGAAGTGGATAGGTCTTCGAACTTCTGCTGCAGGGAAGAGGAAAGGTGTTCCAGCTGAGTCTTCAAGCTGGCATTCTCTGTCATCAACAGCTGCATCCTGTCAGCTTCCTCCTCCTTGCTGAGTTGTAGCTTGGACAACATTTCATGCCTCAGCTGGTTGACCCTCTCCGAGATCAGCTCACAGATAGCATCGGTTGAGAGAGCTGGCTGATCGGAGGGTCCGGGCAGGTGTTGTGGTTGTGGCTGGGCAGATGGCTCCGCGACAACCAAGGCAGATCGGCTGGCGAGGTAGGCCTTGAGCTTGTCTTCTTCTCTCTTGGCCGCCTCATCAGCTGCGTCGACGTCCTCCATGCATGAGGCATTCTTGGCCAGCATCTCGTCAAGAAACTGAACAGCTCCAGGATTGTTGCACAGTTCCCTGGTGTCTGTCCCTTCTTGGATGCTCTTGTCCAGACGTCGACGTAGCACAGCCACTTTCTGGTTGTAAGCCACCTCCAGGTTTTGGTAATCGAAGTATTCCCTCAGGTTGGACTCTTCGACCTTCAACCTGTCCCAACCATGGATCCTGAGGGTTTCCTCCTTTACATACCAATAGCTGAATATGACGCTGAATTGGTAGAGCAGTTCTGTCCCGAAAACAGTAAAAATGGGCATCGAGGCTGCCTCGGGGAACATCCCAATCAGCTTGCAGAAGCAGTAGCTGAGTCTTCCTTCATATTCAGCCAGGATCGCCTGGCGGTTGTCTTCTTCATCAATGGATGGGGGGTCAATATCGAAGGTAACGGGTTCGATGGTTTCATCAACGTTGGCCAAAGGAATAGTCACAACGTTGGCATCGAGCGAGAGGCTCGGAATATCTGACTGAGGACCAGTTGAGAGAACTGGATCCTCTTTGGGTGGTGAGTCGGCTGGCTCAATGGTTTCTTCAGACTCAGGTGGGATTACCTGGCTGGCATCAACTCCAGTTTGACTGTCGTGGGACTCCTCAGATGAAGAAGAGTCATCTGAGGAGGAGCTGGAATCCTCCACTTGGATTTTCACGTCTTCAGCCGCTTCCTCCTGACGTGGTTGAAGAATAAACCCAGCTGGGTCAACCGATTGGCTGGATTCGGTTGACTCCTTCGCCTCAGCTGGCTTGACCACCACTGGACTTGTTGTAGGTGGTTGAGCCGCTGGTTCGACGATGCGGATCCTGGGTCTCTTCTGAAGAGGTTCCTCCTCTTCCTCTTTTTCGTCTTCCTCTTCCTCAGCCACCTCCTCCAGCTGGCGCTTCGCTGGCTTGGACCTCGAAGGGCGGCGAGCTGCTGACTCTACAGCTGGCTTGGGGGCACCCTTGGGAGTGTAAACAGCCTCCACAACGTCCCTGGCCTTCTTGGCTGTGGGGAACAGCGTCAGCTTGCTGAATGGTGTGTCCTCACTCCCTTCCCATGTCAGCGGCAAACCCTTTGTGGCTTGGAGGATGAGGGCAGAGATCTTTGTCCCGAAGTTGAGTGTCCCCTTGACACTCAACAGCAGTTCTCCGGACTCAGCTGTCGTCTCGGAGATTTTCTGCTTCTCCATCATCAGCTGGCTCTCAAGAAAGCCCAGCCAGTCGACTTGGTGCAGCTCTTCCAGTGCCTTCTGCTGCTTGAGCTTAGGTCGGCTAATGTCACCGAATGCTCCACCATACGCGAAGGCGCATTTGGAAATCACGTCGAAAAGAAGTCGGTGCGCCGGCTTCAGCTTCGTCCTTTGCATGCTCCCCTTCAATGGCTCGGGAACAAGAAGGATGGTTTGAAGGAAGGCATCAGCTTTCTTGTCAGTGAAGTTCCCCAGCACATCTGTGGCTTCGCGATTTCTGGGGATGAGCTTCTCCAGCTCCTTGGATACTTTTATCTCCACGACGGTGTCTTCTATCGTCAGGGAGGTTCTGTGTCGTTGCTTGCACGGGATGATCGTGACAAGCCCATCTTCTGCAACTCGCTGCAGATTCCGATAGAAGTGTACGACCTGCTTCCTGAGCAATTGGGATGGAGAGAGGGTTGCCCAGTCGAGCAGATGGTGGTCGGATAGAATGGCGGCGACGGGGGCAAGTTCCGGCGAGGTGAGAGCTGCTGTGGAAAGAATCTGTTCAAAATGAATCTTCGACATCACCATGTCGAAAGATTCCTGGAAGGTAGCAGGCTCTGTGGAAACCATCTTCTTAGAAGCTTTGGATTTGGGCGCCATCTCGAGGAGATATATATGCAAATAAGAAGGAAAATCTTTTACTGAAAATGGTGAAACAAATTCGGAGGGGATGATGAATAGTAAGTAAAGATATGCACGAAATAAGAAGGTAAGGATCACTTCCTGATTTGCCGTATTTTATAATCTTTGATTCGGATAAAATCAACGGCTGGGGTTAAATGGCGCGTAATTATCAACGGCTGAGATTACGCGACTGTTGAGTAATTTTGACTGATGCTCCACGCGCGCGAGTGAGAAGGTGAATAGTTTGAGGTGTCAGCCCAGTCGCGCTATAAAGTAAGGCTATAGGAGTTCAGCCAGACTTTACATTAAATGCGACATGATGGCTTGTTTAGTCTAGCTGACATGTTCAGGAATGTTTGAATTTATTTCAAACATTCTCATTTAATATCATAACACCTTCAGTCATAAATGATACGTGTCAGCTGATGTCGATATCAGTTGTATACCTCAGTTGAGTTCATCAGTTGCCGCATACCATCAGCTGACTCGAGTTCGTCTGTTCAGCTGACGTCTGATGTCTTCAGTTAGCAATTCATATCTGAGATTCCTCTTTCATCTGAGCTTCCCCCTTCATCTGAGCTTCCCCCTTAGATAGATATCCGACTCTTCAGCTCGGATGGATCCTTATCAGCCCGGATGACTCTTCAGCTCGGATGAATCTTCAGCTCGGATGACTCTTCATCAGCTCGGATGACTCTTCATCAGCTCGGATCCAAGAGTCCTAGAAGATCACACAACATCTTGAACCGGGCTTCAGGAAGAGGTTTGGTGAAGATGTCAGCTCTCTGAATCTCAGTTGGGATCTTCTCCATGGACACATCCTTCTTCTCAATATGATCTCGGATGAAATGATGACGAATGTCGATATGCTTAGTCCGAGAGTGGTGAACAGGGTTCAGAGAGATAGCTATGGCACTCGAGCTATCACAATGAATGGGAACCTGTCCAGTTGCAACTTCATAATCTCTCAGCTGTTGCTTCAGCCACAATACTTGCATGCAACAGCTTCCGGCAGCCATGTATTCTGACTCGGTTGTAGAAGTGGCAACACATGCTTGTTTCTTGGAGAACCATGAAACCAGCTTGCTTCCCATGAACTGGCAGTGTCCAGATGTAGACTTCCTGTCCAACCGATCTCCTGCTAGGTCCGCATCTGAGTATCCAGTCAGCTGGATATTGTCATCAGTTGGGTACCACAACCCAACATTGATAGTTCCCTTCAGATACTTAATGATGTTCTTTGCTGCCAACATGTGTGCTTCTCTGGGTTGGACTTGAAAACGAGCACACACTCCAACTGCGTATGATATATCTGGTCGGCTAGCAGTTAGGTAGAGCAGCGAACCGATGATCCCTTTATACTGGCTGGCATCAACGGGCTTTCCCTCAGCTCCGGGTTCGATCTTCCAGTTCGTATTCATAGGGATCCTTGTTATCTTACTTGTCTGCAATCCGAACTTGGTGATGAGCTCCTTTGTATATTTGGACTGGTTGATGAAGATCCCTTCAGGTGATTGCTTCACTTGTAATCCAAGGAAATAATTCATCTCGCCCATCATTGACATCTCGAACTTCTCCTTCATGAGATCTGAGAATTTCTTGCACAGCTCCTCCGACTTGGAGCCGAAAATGATGTCATCGACGTAAATTTGCACAACAAGTATATCTTCTCCAACTTTAATGGTGAACAGAGTTTTATCAACTGAACCTCGTTTGAACCCCGAGTTCAGAAGAAATCCACAAAGAGTGTCATACCATGCCCGTGGCGCTTGCTTTAGACCATAGATAGCTTTCTTCAGCTTGTACACTCTTCCATCTCCAGTCTCAAAACCAGGAGGTTGTTCAACATATACATCTTCTTTGATATCTCCATTGAGGAATGCACACTTCACATCCATCTGATATACTTTGAACTTGTGATGTGCGGCATAAGCTACTTCCAGCCTTGCAACAGGTGCAAAGGAATCTTCAAAGTCAATTCTTTCTTGTTGGCAGTATCCTTGAGCTACCAACCTTGCTTTATTCCTCACAATGAATCCAATGGCGTCTCTCTTGCTTTTGAAAATCCACTTCAATCCAATCACCTTGACACCATTTGGTCTTTCTACCAACTCCCATACACAGTTGCGTAGAAACTCATTCAGTTCTTCTTGCATGGCTGTTGTCCAGTGGACACAGTTGAGAGCTTCCCCAACATTCTTCGGTTCTGGTACATCAGCTACAAAGCAAGAAATCATGGCTACATCTCCAGCTTGCTCGAACTCCTCTAGAACTGCCAATTCCTCAGCATATTGGGCATAAGTGTTGGAATCTTCCTCGGTTGATTCTGGATTTGCAACACGGCTCCTTGTACGCACACCCTCGGTTGGATCTCCGATGATGTCGTTGGTGGAATGAACTTCATACCATCTTCGGTTGCGTCTTCCTTCTTCTTCCAACTGTGGCTGTTCAGAAATCTGAGTTGGAGTCTTCAGAGCTGGTGATTGATCAGCTGTTAAGTCTGGATCCTCAACATTGACAATGGTTCGAGCTGAGTTTGGTTCTGCTTTAGATGTTGATGCAGTTGGAGGAGCATCAGCTGAAGTTCCCCCTTGGGATGAGCTGAGGTCTTCGCATTCATCTTCAGAGGAGTACGGATCCTCATCCTCGGTTCTTTTCCCTAAGTGCTTGCGATCTGGTGAGAACTGGTAGAACAGCTGGATCCGCGTGTTGTTCTTTAACCTGTTCCCTACACTCAAAGGTAGATTCATCAAAACTAACATGAGGTGTTATTTCCACAACACGAGAGCTGTTGTTGAAAACTCTATATGCCTTGATTCGAGCTGCATATCCAAGAAATATGCCCTTCGAAGCTTTGGCATCAAAGGTTTTCAACTGAGTCTTCCCATTGTTGTGAATATAACACTTAGAACCAAAAACGCGAAAATAAGAAATATATGGCTTTCTGCATCTCCACAGCTCGTAGGGCGTCTTTCCAAACCGCTTGGTGAAAAGAGATCGATTATGAGTGTAGCATGTTGTGTTGATTGCTTCAGCCCAAAATTTCTTTGGCAGAGCTGAGCTCGCTAACATGGATGTGGCTGCATCCTTCAACGTTCTGTTTCTTCGCTCAGCTACGCCATTCTGTTGCGGAGTACGCGCGGCTGATGTCTGATGGGTTATGCCATTCTTTTCGCAATACTCAATGATGGTTTCATTTAGAAACTCTGTTCCACAATCTGATCGGATAGATATGATCTTCATTTCTTGTTGATTCGATATCCGATCCATCAGCTTGGGCAGCTCAGATCGGTTGCGGTTGTGCCTTCGACGCCTCTGATTCCTCTTCTGACTTTTGGAACATTCTCCCTCGGTTGATACCTCAACCGATGGAACATTCTGTCCTACATCAGCTACTCATTTTCCCTTCTCAGTTGTAATCCTATTGGTCGTTTGAACTTGTTGAGAGGTAGAGGTTGAATTAGCTTCTGGAGACTCAGTTGTGTCTGGCTCGACAGCTGTGACCTCTACAACTTTGATGAAGGTTGCTGGAGGAATCCCAGTGTCCTTGACAACATCATAGCCGATACCTGACACGTTATCCATCTGTCTACTATAACTGATAAGATTCTCTATGATCTTGGATGACTGATACAGCTTAATTAGATTATCCTTCTCAGTTTGCAACTCCTTGACGAGTACAACTATCTGCTCGGTTTGTCCATCTGACTTCTTTATCAGCTGTTCGATCTGAGCATCTTGATTTTTCAACTGATCTTGCTGTTCCTTGTTCTGCTTTGTCAACTCCTCATCAGCTGGAGCCTTAGCCTCGTTCAGTTGACTCTTGAGATTCTCAATCTCCTCGGTTTGACTTTTGATCAGATCGTCCTTTTCGGTTAAGGAATCTTCAAGTTTGGCGAACTGAGCTTGAAGACTCTTAAACTCAACCGATTGGTGATGCAGCTCCTCACTGAGTTCTTGAAAGTCACTCCAGGAGGGTTCCAACTCATCGTTCAGAGATTCCTGCATGTTAGATGTATTGGAAGAATTTAACTGAGCAGGATTAGATTGTACCTCAATGTCATCTTGGTTGGTTCCAAGTGCCATGAGGCATTGATCCTGACTGATGACGTTGTTGGTAGAAGTCAGCTCATCTTCATCTTCGGTGTCAGTGAAGATATCCATATCGTCAGCTGCTTCTTGTGCATCCATGGCCGTATTCTTTCCAGTTTGTTTGGCCCTTAGAGCATCTCTCTCTTTCTTCGATAGATCTGGGCAGTCAGCCTTGAAGTGACCTTCCTTTCCGCATTCAAAGCAACCATTGGTGACTAGCTTTGAACTGTCTCGAGTTCAGTTTGATTTATAGAAACGTTTATATTTGCCGAACCGAGTGTCCATTTCGGCTAGCTTCTTTGACAAAGCTGCAATGTTCTGTTGCAGTTCCTCTCTGCTTGGCTCCTTTGCAGTCGTGTCAGCTGATCTGGTTGGCCTTGATCTCGATTTTGAGTAATCAGCTCGGAGAGCAACTGACTTTGAGGCTGAGCCAACATCCTCAATTCTACTTGTCTAACCTGAGGGCTGCGATCTCCTCCTGTTGACCTTATACTCATTTCCTTTCAAGATTGAGAACAATCTTTCAGTTCCCATTTCACCAAGGTCAGCTCGGCTCTCGTGGATATTTGTGAAAGTATCCCACAAAGCCGGTAGAGCTTGCAACACTTTGAGGTTGATTTCTCTTAGTGTGTATTTTCCTCTCCGGATGGACTGGATTCTTCTGATGATGTCCATAAACCGGAGCTCTAGCTGATCGATAGTCTCATCAGGTCACAAACTGAAGTTGTCGAAATCTTGACATGCATGTGAGAACTTGTTTTCCTTCGTCTCGTCACTTCCTTCACTTAGCGATGCCAGGACGTCCCACATCTCTTTTGCAGTCTCACACTCCTCTATCCAGGGCAGATAATCTTGTCTAACTGTGGACATTATTGTGCTCTGAGCCCAGATGTCCAATTGGCTCACCTTGGCCTCCTCTGGAGAGTAGTCTTCTGGCTGTTTCTTCACATACTCCACCACTGTATCTCCATCATTAGGATTTGTGGGAGTGCGAGCTATCCTTTCTTTAATGACGATTGGTCCGGAAGAGAGAACTTGCTGCATCCTGTGATGCTTTGACAGAAGGATCTTCTTCATTCGAGTTCTCCATGATGTATAATTGACTACTGAGAACATGACGACGATCTTGTCCTTGACATCCATCTGCACAGACAAAGATAGGACAAAAATGCGAGCAAATATGCACTAGCGTGAAAAGATCTGTTCAGTTGACCACTGAAGAAAATTTCTCGAATTCACACCTTGTGAAACAGAGTCAGCAGTCTTTTGAACCACTGCTCTGATACCACTTGATGGTCCCGAAACGAGTTACTGGTGTATGGGGGGGGGAATACACCAGTTAGGATTTTAAAACTTAACCCTGAAAAATCACTTCAACTGAGTAAAAGGACTCAGTTGGAATCTCACAGCTGAGTAAGCAACTTCAGCTGGAAGAGTGTAGCTGTGCGGAATGTGGTGGAAAATTAAACTCGTTAAAACAACTCACGCTTTTAAGCTCGGTTGGTCAAAAACCAAAACAGCTCGGTTGAAAATGTGCAAATGCAATTTGTGTGCCGGTTAGATTGGTCAGTTAGAAATGCAATAAGCAACAAAAAAAATAAACACAGACACACGGGATTTAACGTGGTTTGGAGATAACTCTCCTACGTCCACGGGGAGATGTGAATCCTCACACCTCAGTCCAAGTTCTTCTGGACAGATCCACACAGCTTACCCGGGCTGTGCAACCGTTGCAATAAGTTTACGGGTACTTATCAACCTTCACAGTTAAGTTTGCGGGTACTTAACAACCTATGTCAAGTTTGCGGGTACTTGACAACCTAACTACTCAATTACAGGAAGAGTAGGCTCCTAGCAAACACTTTTTAGGGTGTGGGTGGGTTTTCCAACTACAGCTAGATCACGAATGAGAGCTGGATCTAAGGCTTGAACGAATAAACACTCAAACTAAGATCTAAGACAGATTTTCACTCTATGAACCCTCAGCTACTAATGTTCTATCACTCTTGAACTCTCAGCTGCTGATGTTCTTAGAATAGGATTTTTGCAGATTTTTCTTTTGCTTGATTCTCTTGTGATTGCACTTCTCTGTCTCGCTTCTGTATATGTGTCTCGTGTGCCTCTCGAATGAGAGAATGCCTCTATTTATAGGCGGAGAGTATCAACTAGCCGTTGGAGGAGCTGTTGATCTCTGATCGTTGAAAGCGATGGCTTATCTCTCATCTCTGCAGACTTTCCCGATATGGCATCTGTGCTCTTCTGCTTTCCTTCTGAGACAGCCTTGTGTTGGGCCAGATGGGGTAATGACTGAACGGTCAAACCCTCATGTGACTTCCTTTTGAAATTCAAAACTTAACCTTTCTGACAGTCAACTTTGGTCAGTCGGTTGAAAGTCTTGATCTTCATGTGAGTGATATTCAGCTGATGTTCTGATCTGTTGAACTCTCAGCTGACTTTGAACTTCAAGCAGTTGGACTTCTCGGTTGAATTCTACAACTGAGGTTCTGAAACTGAACACTCAGTTGTCTTCCTTGTATTTACTCAGTTGGGTTTGAACCCTCAGATGACTTCCTTTTCATCTGATGTTCTCTTCCTCTCTATTGCTTCTCATCTGATGAACCCTCAGTTGGTTTCCTTCACAACTGATGTTCTGAAGACTTCCCCTTCATTCCATCTGAACAAATGAACTCTCAGTTGTCTTTCATCATAACTGATGTTCTGTTTGAGTAATGCCTTGTTGCCATCTTCAGCTGGAGACCTGTAAAGATAAAATCTTAACTTTGCTCAAACAGCGAACCTAAATTCTAACATTAGGTTCTGGCAACATGTACTCGGTTGGGGTCAGTCGGTTTTGGAATTCATCAAAACTTTTACTAATAAATTTTCCAACAAATACATCCATGTATGCAAGGCGCGATATACACTTTTACTGCATTCTTATGTCTGAAACACTTTTATTTTCTGCAGTTTATGTTTTTAGATACAGTTTACGTTTATTGTTAAGTCCCAATAGGGCGAACATCTTTTGCTTATTGTACTAATTCAAGTATGTTTTTCTTTATCTCTTTTGCTTTCGTTATTTACTTTATATCTAGCTAAGCCTTTAAATCCAGGTTTAAGAGAGATGATATGATGTATAACTTGTAAATCTCGTGAGGTCTAAGTGTTCTTGATAGTTGTATATAAGTGTGTTCCCGAGGTATTGGGCAATAATTCCAAAGAAGTTCGGTGGTCACGGGTAACTCGGAAGGCCAACGAGCTCTGGGCACATACGGATTCCTACATCGCAAGAGGGTTATCAAGTGCTGGTCGTACTTGCCTTACATTCCTTGAGAACGGCAAGAATGGGTTGTATGTCTTGGCCTAGACCTGCAAAGATGTGTCAATGCTGGAGTAAGTCGGACGGAGATCCTCGATATTTCATGGTGCTGGAGTGGGCCCATCTAGAACCAAATGCTGCTTGACCAACATGCGCCTTATAAAGTGTTATGCTGGGGACTTTTGGGCAAGCAAGAGGATTGGCTAGGGTGTCCCTGTCAAGACCTGAAAATAAGGATGGAGCTGGGCAGACTATGTAGCGTACGTGGCGGCGTGACAATTGGGGACCCTGCATAGTTTTAGCCTATAACCACTGACACACGTACGCAACAAATATTCTTGAACTAATGATCGAGATAAAGTTATACTCATGGATTCGAAACCTAAATCTGGATTATTTTTATTACTAATCTTTTTGCTTGTCAAGTTACAGATATTTACTTTTAGCAGTTTGCCAAAAGTGATAGTGACAGTTGCCTAAGGCTATAGTAGATAGAAACACAATACAACCTTTTTGTGCCCCAACCAGAGATTATCGCGAGCAACTTCCTGTGGGATCGACCATGTACTTGCCAACTAGTTGTTCCTAGGGGTAGGCATAGGAGTGAAATACAAATTATATTTTGTCGCAGCTTAAACGACGGCTGCATCATCAATCCATTCCCATCTCGATGCATTAGCATGCACCTCACCTGAAAAAAGCTCACGATAGTAATCCACAATATGGGTTGATATCAAGTTCCTATCCGTAACAAGCTCATCCCCTGCACGAATAGAGGAAATAAGAGATTAACGATACCTTATTTTCAATAGCCTATGAAATAAGGCAGTATTTCGATCCCCATCAGTAAGCCATGTAGCCCTACTCTTACTCCTCAGCAATTCATTCTTCCTATTAAGAAAAACGCTCAACTCTGATTGAATCGCTACCTCTTCATCCATTCGATCATCCATATATCCCTGCTCCGAGATTAAGGTCTGAATATCCTGGAGTTCTCTTTGCCTTCGCTCAATATCTCTATCAACCGAACCAAAGACCTCCCAGTTCCAAGTTTTGAGCTTATTCCTCAATCTTTTCAACTTTTGCATTATAACATAGAAGGGTCAACGACCATGAACAACCTGCGCCTCCCAACTCTCCTTGATAGCCCTAGAAAAATCTGGATGAGAAGTCCACATCGAAAGAAATTTAAAAAACCTGTGCCGAGATCCTTCATTCTTAGACATGGCTAGCACAATAGGACTATGATCCGAGTAGACACGTGGCAAATGAATAACAGAGAGATCATCCCACAAATCCATAAATTGCTCCGAAACAAGCACTCGATCTAGCAAAGACTGAACTTGCACTTGTCGACAGCTAACCCATGTGAAACAGGGACCCATGAAAGCGACTTCCTGCAACTCGTTATCATCAATAAAATCAGCAAAATCCCTACATACATCCGAAATAGGAAGTGAACTACTTCTTCTCTCATAAGCTCCTAGAACACCATTAAGATCTCCCAAGAAGACCACAACATTCGACGAAATGGAGGAAGGATCTGACCATAACCTACTATGTTGAATATGCTCACAATGGCCATGAACAACAACACACGTAAAAGAAACTGCTCCATAAGTAATTGAAAAAGCAATGAGCACGTCCTCATCCAATAAAACCCACATGTCTACTGATCGACCTTCTCTATGATTCTGCGCCAGGAAATTAAGACCTAAGCCTTGCCAAAACTGCAAATTAATACTTGAGAATAATCTTTGAGGCTCAATAATTCCAAGAATTTTCGGTTTGAACCGATTACAGTGCTCCCACAACATATTTCTCGTTTCATTCAAGGGCCCATGCACATTCCATACAATAGCATTCATTATGAGGAAGAAGACTTCCTCTGCTGATTCCCAGCAACTTTGTCCATACTATCCACTGCCGCATCCACAATTTTAAGCGAAGATCGATCAGAAGGTTGTACCACATAATTTTCAGCCCCTTTCTGCTTGAGATTTTTATCCTTTTAACTAGAATTTGTGGCTGGTGTTGAGGATCCTCTACGTAAATTATAGGCAGATTGAACAACTAGATCCTTTCCTGCTCTCCGAGATCTAGGCGGCTTCTCATTTCCTTGCAATTTGCTCATTGCTTCATTGTAATCCATTGATGCTGAGAAAGGGGTAAGAGAATCTCCTTCTGATGCCGAGACAACATCCTCGCTAGCTTCCACTTCCTTCTCCATCTCCTTTCTCCCAATACCAGATTCATCAAATCCATCTACACTGTCATCACCATCCTCCGGATGCTGAGAGTCCCAAATAACATTCTCAGATTTATCCAATTCTTGAGGCTTTTGTCTTTGTTCCATTTCCATCTCTTCATCAGGTTTCTCATCATGCTCAGAAGCTAGAAGATCAAATCTGTTCGGAGATACAACATCCTCTAAACCACTTTGCTTCTTCGTAGGAGATTGTACATCCTCTTGTGTTCTAGAATCCCAAACCCCACCAGATTCTCCATCTCCCGTATCCAAATTTTTTCCGTCATCCAGAGGTGGCAGATCCTTTTTCCCAACCTGGACCCACTTCAAAACCACTTTATGCTCCTTAGGTTCTTTCTTCTTCAATTTCCGGCACCTTTCAACCGACTGTCCCACAATAAAATAGTGATCACAAAAAAGTGGCAGATTTTCATACTCAAACTCCACTTTGAAGGACTTCACCCCACAATCGATCAATAACTCATACACCTTATCCTTACTCATGTCCAGTTCTACCAACACACGAACATATAACCCCATATTTCCTTTTAGAGACAAAGCATCTATCTCCACCGGCTGCCCAACAGCTCGAGCCACCGCCGAAATATACTCCAGTTCCCATAATTGATAAGGAAATTTTTTAATCCGAACCCAGATTTGAGCCATATGTTGTTGCACCGTATAAGGAACAATCTCCACCCATTTTCTTATAGAGAACGAGCCATACGGAAGAGAGAAAGATGAAGGGCACCGGAAAGAATCAAAATCCACCTTAGAAGTAAAGCGGACTGCAAAATAACCCCTTCCCAACATCACAAACCTCCAACTTGATGTAAATTTCCATATTTGTTGCAAATCCTGTTGTATATGCAAAGTAGGGCGTAGTTTCTGTCCAGTTTTCAATAATATACGTCCCAACAAAACCGAACTTTCAAACAGTTTCTCCTGTTGCTCAAAGACCGCCTCTGGAAACGAGAGAGATAGAATATCTCCCTTCGTGATGGGCTAGAACATATTATAGCTATACATCGGGATATTATTCTCATGTTGCTTCAGAGTTGCCGCAAAAGTTACCGTTGCATCAGATTGTTGAACCGGAAAAGAGGCCGTAATAGCCTTAAGATTATTTCTCCATGTAGCAGCCCCCAAACCTACGCCAAACGTAGCAGGTTACTGCAAATTACCATGCTTAGAATGTTTCCCAGCTTGCATGGATGAAGCATTAAGAGGTGGAAAATCCTCTACAAACGGTGCGCTACTAGTATTTCCATGGATTGACGAGGCTACATGTTGTTGCATAGACTTTGTAGCAGAAGTTGGCTGCTAAAAATAACTGACAGCAGATGACGGAACTGTAGACGCAGCAGTAACCGGGAAAGAAACATCCGGGATAACCAAATTTTCAAAACCATCTAAAATGCTCCTGGATGCGAGTAATAACCATCTAAACTTTTTAATCAAAGAACTTCAAGTGCTCCTTAATAAGAGCTTAAACTATCTAAAATGCTTCTAGATGCGAGTAAAAACCATCTAAACTTTTCAATCAAAAAACTTCAAGCCCTCCTTGATAAGAGCTTAAACTATCTAAAATGCTCCTAGATGCGAGTAAAAACCCATCTAAACACTTCAAACAAAAAACTTCAAACGCTCCTTGATAAGAGCCTAAACTGTCTACAACGCTCCATGACGCACGAGCCAAAACTGCATGTTACTCCTGGCCCGCATGAGTATAAACTGTGTACGGTGTCCCTCCTTAAACTAAAATCAAACTCTTTGAAGAATTGCACAAATGATGATTCATTGACACGAGCATAAAATGTCTAGAAACTCCTAAGCACGAGTATAAAAAGTTTACAAGTCCATCAATCTCCTTGATATGAGCATAAATTATCTAAAATCAAGTCCAAATTCAAGACTTCTTGAAATGAGTATAAATTTTCTAACATATTCAAAACTCCTTGAAACTAGTTTAAACTTTCTATCAAATCCAAGAACTCCTTGAAATGAGTTTAAACTTTCTATCAAATCCAAGAACTCCTTGAAACGAGTATAAACTTTCTAGTAAGTTCAAATTTATCGAGACTCGTTCATTTTCACGACAAGTCGTCTATGAACAAGTCTCGAGGGGGCATTTGTAGGCACCAAAATTTTGAGAAATATTCTATTAATTTTATAACTTTATTTGTTATGGAAAGATTATGATATCCATATTAAATAAGTTATTTAATTGATAAATATGTTTTTATATAGTGATATATATCTATTACTTTGAAAACAAGTAAAATATATATATCAATATTCAAGAGCTTATCAAATTGCGCCACCTAAGCCCTTAGAGCCTATGATGGAGTCCAAAGCCCACTCAAATTCTCTCTTCCTACAACTATAAATAGGGGTCTCTACACCACTTCAAATCACACCTAAAAATCATCTTCAAAAGCTCAAGAATTGAAGAGAAAAAATCTCTAAGATTTCTCTCTCAATATTTAAGGTTCCGGCGAGATTCAAGGCATTCTTCGTGGGAAGCAACGTGTTTTTCAGTGGAAATGTCTCAAGTGGCGTTTGATCTAGAAACGAGACGGAAGTCCTCCACATCAATATTATAAAGCTCGACGCTCAATGTTTACTTCGGAAACAAGGCGAACGTCCTCTGCATCAACACCATCAACCTCAAAGCTCAAGTCAAAGCCATCAAGTTAAAGATCAAATCAAAGCCCAACGTGTACCTCAGAAACAAGGGGAAAGTCATCCACGTCAACGTTACAAAGCTTGAAGATCAAGTCCAAGGATATCTAGGAGGCATACTTCTACAACAAATCTCAAAGGCTGCTTGAAGACTGTTTGGGGGTTAACTTGAAGAGAAGAATCGAAGAATCAAATAGAGACTGAACCCTCTTATATATTCGATATTCTTATATTTGTATTCATACTTATCTTTATATGAATAAATACATATTTTCTATTTACAGATTTTGCACGTCCAGTGGGACGTATAAAATTGGTTTCTTCTTATGTTTTGCCAACTCGAACATTTGTTGGTGCCTATAAATAGTCCTCTTGTTTCATTGATTTCCTCCATACAACTCAGAGCTCAAATAAATCCATAGCATATAGCTCTCTTTCCCGCTAATCTTAGTCGAATTTGTTGTAAGTTCTATCATCCATCCTGGTTAGATTCGGTTCCTGTATATCTTGCGCGCTAAGTGTTCGATTATTTGACTGAATGAAAAGCTGCAGAAAACTTTTATTTATTCTTCTTTTATCTAAACAGATTATTTCTACTTCTTTTCCAAATCTTGCAGAGATACCAGTAGCAGAGAAATCACATCCACCTTGCATTAATTTGGATCTTTTGGGGTTCAGCTTCAACCTTTAAGTTCATCAATATATATCCTTCTACACGCTGCACAACACATTCCTGAACAAAAAGACAGATTTTTTTTCCCGAAATTTTGAACCGACTCTTTTTGTGACTTTTGCAGGAAAACAGCAGTAAGAAGTATCCGAAAGATCATAAAGCAAATTCCTCAATCTCGTTTGCACTCCATCCATCTTTTCTTCTTTGTAGATATGCGTGTTCACCATATGTTTGATAAATTTTCTGAATGAACAATTTTTTTTTTGTTCTTCTTTTCCTTGCATGTATGCGTGCATACAAGCTGTTTGATGATTTGCCTTTTCCCTTCTTTTGTCGTTATTTTGTGTTGATCATCATGGTTTACTTAAAGGATATCACCAAAAGCAAGAAGACTTACTTACTTACCTTGGACAATGAGGGGCAACATACGGAGAAAGTGACTCGCTTCATTACTTCAAAGGCTATTGTGCAGATTCATTACTTTCCTTGAACAACGAGCAACAAGAAGACGTATAATTGATGAAAAACTTACGTGGGGAAGAAGCACGAAGTTCGTTGGTAAATCTCATTACTTCAAAAGCTATTGGGAGTGGACCGAGGATGTACTTAGTAGTTGCAGAGATGACCTTCGCACGATCGGACTTTACGATGTTGTACATATGCTTCACTATTACTTATGATTGAAACACGGAAGTCATCAAGGCTTTTTGCGAGTCTTGGTGCCCTTCCACTAATACTTTACTTACTTCTTCCGGCGAGCTTTCAATCTCACTTTGGGACTTACACACTTTGTCCAGATGTCCCATGAATGGCATGCTTTACAATGAGGTCCGCAGAAGAGTTGTTTGGTGCCGATGGAGGAGGAAGATCTTGTATCCCTGCAAGTTGAAAGTACTTACTTTATGGCTATCATATACTTCGGAGCAAGCACTTATTTCCTAGCTATCATATACTTCGGAGCAAGCACTTACTTCATTTACTTCAGAGCAAGCACTTACTTCATATACTTTGGAGCAAGCACTTATTTCATAGCTACCATATACTTAGGAGTAATGGGAGAACTTCCGATACTTCCATCATTTCAGTTTCGGTAGAGGAGTAGATCCAATTTCGGTCGAAGAATAACATCAAAGCATCAAAGGCCTCCAAAAAGAATCAAAGGGAAAGACGCGGTCAAGGGCGACTCACAATCTTAATGGAAAGCTTGAAGGCATGCGGCATGGACTCTTGCTTAAAAGGCCTCATTTACGGAGATAGGCATTAGAGATCATCAAATGGAGGAAACTTATCCGACCACTTACCTTGCTTATTGGTTAAGTACTTTCGTAGTTTTCCTTTTGATACACATTTATGCAATGAAGTACTTGTTTCCTTTTCTTCTTTTGCTTTTCGTCATTTATGGATGTCGTCTTTTTATCTTGAATACTTGCTCCAATCTGAATTTCAATTACTTGCAATCATCCAATTTGAAGGAAGACACAAAACATAATGGACTTAAAAGTATGGCTGAACTTAGAATCTATCCAAGCTGCCTACGTACCTCTTTATATAAAAAGGATGAAGTCAAAATGTAGTTCAAGAAACAAAACTTATTTGAGTTTTAAGGGAGGGAGCCGTACACAATTTATACTCATGCGGGCCAGAAGTGACTATTTATTTAATCACCATATAGATAAAGTGGAGTAAATAACAGTTTAACCACATATTTATGGATGTCGTTATCTTGAATACTTGCTCCAATTTGAATTTCAATTACTTGCAATCATCCAATTTGAAGGAAGACACAAAACATAATTGACTTAAAAGCATGACTGAACTTAGAATCTATCAAAGCTGCCTACGTGCCTCTTTATATAAAAAGGATCAAGTCAAAACGTAGTTCAAGAAACAAAACTTATTTGAGTTTTAGGGGGGGGGAGGGGGGGAGAGCCGTACACAGTTTATACTCATGCGGGCCACGAGTGACTATTTATTTAACCACTATATAGACAAAGTGGAGTAAAGAACAATTTAACCACATAACTTTACCTTTTGGTGGGATATTAAGTTTAGCCACATTAACTTAACTCTTGGTGGAGAAGTTAGTAGTTTAACCACGTACACTTTCATTGGTGGGTGCCTTTACACAGTTTATACTCATGCAGGCCAGGAGTAACATGCAGTTTAAGCTCATGCGTCATGGAGCGGACTTCTTTCTCTTTCTTTTGATTTTCTGCTTTTCTCTTTTTTGTGTTTTTTTTTTTTTTTTTTTTTGTTGTTTTTGTTTGTACAGGTACACTTCCACCCTTCAAGGATAGTAGCGCTTCAAGAATTTCCCATTGATCGGACCAACGTTAACAATGTCTTCATCAATCAACTTGTAGATGCCGTTGGTGTAGACTTCTTTGACAACATAAGGACCATCCCATAACTCATGCGGGCCAGGAGTGACTATTTATTTAACCACTATATAGACAAAGTGGAGTAAAGAACAGTTTAACCACATAACTTTACCTTTTGGTGGGATATTAAGTTTAGCCACATTAACTTAACTCTTGGTGGAGAAGTTAGCAGTTTAACCACGTACACTTTCATTGGTGGGTGCCTTTACATAGTTTATACTCATGCAGGCCAGGAGTAACATGCAGTTTAAGCTCATGCGTCATGGAGCAGACTTCTTTCTCTTTCTTTTGATTTTCTGCTTTTCTCTTTTTTGTGTTTTTTTTTTTATTTTTTTTTATTTTTTTTTGTTGTTTTTGTTTGTACAGGTACACTTCCACCCTTCAAGGATAGTAGCGCTTCAAGAATTTCCCATTGATCGGACCAACGTTAACATTGTCTTCATCAATCAACTTGTAGATGCCATTGGTGTAGACTTCTTTGACAACATAAGGACCATCCCATCTCGACACAAACTTGTTTCCAACACGATGAGTGGTGATAATTATTTCCGAAGTAAACGTTGAGCGTCGAACTTTATAATGTTGATGTGTAGGACTTCCGTCTCGTTTCTGGATCAAACGCCACTTGAGATATTTCTGCCAAAGAACACGTTGCTTCCCACGAAGAACGCCTTGAATCTCGCCGGGACACCTTGAATATTGCGAGAGAAATCTTAGAGATTTTTTTCTCTTCAATTTTTGAGCTCTTGAAGATGATTTTTAGGTATGATTTGAAGTGGTGTAGAGACCCCTATTTATAGTTGTAGAAAGAGAGAATTTGAGTGGGCTTTGGACTCCATCATGGACTCTAAGGGCTTAGGTGGTGCAATTTGATAAGCTCTTGAATATTGATATATATACATATATATTACTTGTTTTCAAAGTAATAGATATTTATCACCATATAAAAACATATTTATCAATTCATTAACTTATTTAATATGGATATCATAATCTTTCCATAACAAATATTAATAGAATATTTCTCAAAATTTCGGTGCCTACAATATGCAACGCACATAATCCCCTACTAGTATAAAGTAAAAGAAAATGAAAATCCACCTCCCTTCTCTTCTCTACGTCATCATCACAAGTTCAACAACTACTACCACCACCATCCACACTTGTCTACATCAACTGCTCGTTTAGTCCAACGGCCACGATGTGAAGTGTAAACTCGACTAAGTCTATCTTTTTTTTTACTTTCTCCCCGTCATATGTGCCACTCCTCTACTCATTTTCTCAGTCCATTTTTTGCACTAACAATTCAACAGCAACAATGCAGGCATGCATGCATCCACGACCTCTCAATTTGGAGATGAATTGAACATAAAGACGAAGTAGAAGCTGCACAACGACGAATTCCGGTGACCGTTGATACTTGGGGGGCCCCATGCAAGAAATAGTATTTTCCGAACTAAGTTAAACATTTTTGTTAGCATCCTTGACTGACTTGTATCATTTTTAAAACGTTGAAGGGTGAGATGTCCAAATTAAACTTTAGAGACCTATTAGTAGAATCCCCGAAACCCTAGGATGTTATTAGCACCTTAACTGATAAATAAATAACATTAGATCGATGGTACACAGTACTAAATATCACTTCAAATCCTAAATTATTTAAAATTTTAAAATATTATGAATTATAACAATAAAAGGCTAGAAGTATTGTTTTCATGTAGGATATTTTTAAACACCTAGGAATCAAATCAACTCAACAATATATAAATCTTAAAGAGAAGTGCCTCCTTTTTATTTAGGTTCTCTAGCTAGTCGACGAAGACTATTAAAAATTCAATTTGGATTTTAACATTTTAAAATAATAGAGATAGGAAATTCATAAAGATAAACCCATATTTGTGTATGTTTTTTGTGTATTTTTGTTGTGTCTTTTGTGTCTTTTTCGAGTCTTTATGTGTCTGGGAGGACACAAGTAGGAGGAAGTAGGTGCAGGGCAGAACAAGTGCAGTTATGGGTATAATCTGGTGGAAAACTGCGTTTCTGGCGTTGGACAACGATACGATGCAATATGGGCATAGGGTTGAAGTCTGTAGCTGGGAATGAAGAGTTACATCTTGAGCAAAGCTACAGGTGAAGGAGTACCTCCCCATAATCTTATGGCCAAAGCAGTAGAGTACCCGGACTAATGCACATTGAGGGCAAGACTGAAGCTGACATGACCAAGACAGAAGGATGAAGCAGAGGGCAACAAATGAGATGTGAGCGCCAAGGAAGAGGATAAGGAAGGAAACTTCCATCCTTATCATGGAGAGACCGGTCAAAGCTGGACTCAACAAGGAAGGAAATTCGATGCCGAGCTAAAGAAGGAAACAAGGCCAAAGAAGGAAGGAGTACAACCCATGAAGGGAACCGACTTAACCTACCTTTGATACCTATACATATAGATGTTTGTTCTCTGCAAAATCATCGCGAGTAACCCAAGCTTAATTTAAATTCTGTTCTCGAGAGAGTTTGGTGAGGAGAAAAATAAGTCCTACGGGCAAAGCTTTAATTTCTGTTTTACTTTACTGCTTTAAGTTTTCTGCTGGCATTCTGGCCAAGATGATTTACATTTCTGCATGATAATATAGTTCTTATTTTAGTTCCAATTATGTTTGTCTTTATTTATTTTATTTTGTTTACGTTTGAATTTATGTCTAGCTCATTTCTTATACTTGGAATGCATTAGATGATGTGAATTATTAATACTTTGATCATCGTGAGGCCTAAGTGTTTAAATTAAATCATGTTCTTTTATTCCCGAAATACTTGGGGCTAAATACAAGATTTGGGCAAGGTAACTAATTGCTTGATCACCAATAAGTTAAGGAGTCTAGATCACCAATAGAGTCGAGGTCAACACGATAATGTCTCTTGTGCTCGAATAGATATTAAGTATTGGAGAGCAGTCGATGCCTTAGGCATCTCTTGGCTGATTTGGATCTAAAAGATATTAAAGCCTCTTGGGCAATACACCTGCTGAAGGGTCTTCGTGATGTGTTGATCAAGAGAGGAGTTTTGTTTAGAGTGTCTCTGGCTTACTCGAATTTAAAGGGATAGATATAAGGGTAAAACATTCTTAGCCGTGACTTCGTGACCATAGGGAATGAATTAATTTACTCCTTTAAATTGAATAGTAAAAGTGTGCAATTTAATATCATTGTGCCCATGATCAAGTGAAACGTATTAATGTTCATTGATTCGAAATCCAGACCAAGTCTCTTTTATTATTGATCAAATCTACTTTTAGTTTCAGTTATAGTTTTCAATGCTTATTGACCAAGACAAATGAAGTTCAGACCAAAACCCTTTTGTGACAACAGTTTGTGGAAGATAAACTACACCAATTCCCTTGGGTACGACCCTACTTACCACTGCTTATTGCCTACTGTGGGCATATGAGATTACAAATTTATTTGCGCGAAGTGCAAACGACAGCTTCGTCACGTAAGGTTTTGAATATGTAACTTAATATTTGGTTTAATGTAAATTCTTTTTTTTATTAGTTATTATAAATAAATTGCAATTTAGTTTGATTGGTCTAAATTAGAACACATAAGTAATTTAAATTATGATTTAAAAAAAAGTAATTTAACTTACTTGCGCCTGTTTAACACTATTAGCTGCAAAAAAAAAAAATGTTGAAAAGTTGCACAACAGTTTAGAAATTAATAATCCTAGATTAGACAATATTTGTAATTGCTAGAAAAATAAAACATGATAAAATCTAGATAGTAGTCTAGAACAAAAAAAATCCAGAAATCAATCATAATCATACATAAAATTAGCAATTGAATTGTCAACTAAAATACATTAGTATAAATTGGTCTATTGTCTACTTATAATGATGTGAAATAGACTTGTAATAAATGAAAGGGTTATTGGCCTGTAAATTACTGAACTTTTATCAAATTCCCGAATTGCAACCGTCAATTCAGCTTTGGCCAATTAAATACGATACTTTTAATTTGTTTCAATTTGCAACCAAATTAGGTTTCCGACGACGTCGATGATGACATGGAGCCCCGGAAATCACAGCGTGTCCATGTCGGACCTCTAACTAAAACAACGTCGTTTTGGCTAATTAAATAGACCTTCCATTTTAAGGAAAACGACGCCGTTTATGTCCCAAATGAATTAAACCCTATTAAACCATTAAATTTCCCACAAATTATTTCCCCCAATTCATTTCCCAAATTAGACGAAGTCGACGAACCCTAAACGGCGACCTAGTGTGAATCTGGCGACCAAACTAACACAGGCAATGGGAAGCTCAAGTGGATCTCCGGCGACATGTGATGAAGTATTCCCATATATGATGAATGTGTCGCGCTATCTTGCACGCCGACCACCTCCCTATTGCGAGCATGGGAGCACTGTGGTACGGACGTCGCGCACATCCGATAATACTGGTAGAAGATTCTACTGTTGCCGCGTTGGAGGGGTGAGTTTCTACTCAATTTCTTCTTTTATTTTTCTTAGAATA
This sequence comes from Schizonepeta tenuifolia, assembly GCA_029490685.1. Lineage (NCBI taxonomy): Eukaryota > Viridiplantae > Streptophyta > Magnoliopsida > Lamiales > Lamiaceae > Schizonepeta > Schizonepeta tenuifolia. The sequence continues at coordinate 16,011,108 of CM055957.1, forward strand.
CCGTTGTGATGAATTAATAGTTTTTTTTAGGCCTGCTTATTCGGTTACCCAAAAAATAACCGAACCGAATTTTCGGGTAACCGAAACCGAAAAACGCTAAAATGGTAACCGCTAACCGAACCGAAGCAGTTAGTTGGGTACCCGATAACCGACCGGTTCAGTTAGGCGGGTAACCGACTAACCGAACACATACCTAAACCTCTTTAAAATCGGTTACTTGGGTAATTATTTAGGTAATTACCCGACTAACCGATGAGAATAACCGATTTAAAAAAAAAACGAAATATAGCCTCTATTTTTTTTATTATATAACCTGTAATTTCCAACCCATGAATCAATTCAAAGCAGCAACAACATGCAATGCAAAAAATTAGTTATGGAATTCGAAATATCTAATTTATTTCATTAAATTTTTAACATTCAAAATATCGTTATTGGTATGTATTCAATTTCTTAAGAAGTAGGTGTTATCAAATTTAAATGATTGCAGTTAAAACAATTTATGTTTCTTTTTTCAATCTAATAATAATTTCTGTTTTATTCAACACTAATATGTACTGTATTCCTTTATTTTAATTTAATTGTTCTTCTTTGTTTTTACTTTGTCATTCGCACAAATCTTGAAAAAGTTGATGTTAATGCAAGCAACTTTTCGTGAATTGGAAATTTTCCATGACTTTGGAGCATTAACTGAGTAAAAGAAAAAGGAACAACAGGCAGAGCGAGAGCGAGACGAGAGTCGAGAGCGAGGGAGGGGGGAGAGTGATTTAGGGTTATAATAATTAATAAGTAGATATAATATATTAATATATATATTTTTTAAATTAAGTGTAAAATTGACTGGTTATTTTGGATACCTGACCGGGTATCGGTTATTAACCAGTAACCGAAAATGTGTAGAGGGAGTAACCGAACCGCTCCCGAAACCGATAAAATCGGTTATCGGGTACCCGACCCGAATCGGTTAACACCGGTTCCGGTTAATAACCGAAAAACAGGATCCGAATAAGCAACCCTAGTTTTTTTTTTTAAATTAAAACAGAAAACTTGCGATATTTGGGACTGGATTGATGATCCACTCACAGATCATTAGAGAGGTTACATCAACGAGGTAACAAATGAGTGTAACCTCGCATAAGAGCAGCTTCGTCGCGCCTTGTTGAGAGAGGAATTTAATTCAAAGCAGGTGGAGCCACTAAGGAATGAGCGCAATGAAGCTAATAACAAGATTGCAGTGATGCAACGCAACCTTGAAGATCTAGATTGCACCATTGCATATTTACAATCGAAGATTCACAACCTAGAAGCCACTGGGGGTGCTCAGAAAAAGAATATTAGGGTTTTCAAGATTTTGCTTTTCTTCTTGTTGATCATCATTGCATGTCTGTTACAATCGAAGTAATTGTGGTGATAGTATGCAAGTATGTAGTTTGTTTGTTGTGTTATTTGTAGTTTGTTGTAGTAAGTCTTAGCTGGTGTGTATTTTGTACTAACTATCTGTATTTGGCACTCAAATTCAAAGTATTATGTTGTCTTATCTAATGAATTTATGAAGTAATGAATTTTGTATCCAAGGTTGAATACTGTCTTGTTTTCTCATCTACTTATTAATAGGTCATCAGATAAAAGCCTGTACACAACTGAATATTGATGCAAACTAATTTAGGCATCATCAAATAGACATAATAGTTTAACCAGAAGCAGACTAATTTAAGCACCATTAGAAGAAAATACCATAATAGACTTGGATTGTTGAAGTCTAAAATACACATAGAAATACCAATGTTGGAAATTACACATTCAGTTTAAACCATCATCAAAAAAGACTATCAATCCCTTGAAGCAAATACACAATCAGTTTATCATCATCAAAAAAAGACTATCAGTTTGTAGCAAATACACATTCAGTTTATCATGAAACAGACTATCTTAAATATCTCTCCCCAGGCTCTCATCCAGTCCCACTCTCCTGTGTTATGGGGACATCAGTCAATCCACTTTGTCTGCTTGAAGATGTTTCTTCTCCAACCTGCCTTGGCCTTTTGTATTTGTTTCTCTTGGACAAATTTATACACACCCTGTTGTTCAAAGAAGATTGCCAAAAAAGGAAAAATAAGCAAAAGTTATTTCAAAGTCTATCAAATGCTAAGAATTTGGTAGAGAAAACTGTTCCTTACTTTGAAAAAAACTATTTCTAGTGTTTTCATTGATGTAAACACCAGCTCCCTTCATGGCAATTGCTCTATCTCTAAAAAAATCTGACTTCGTCTTTGCTGGTTGCTTGTTTTTTTTTTTTCTGCACTTGTGCTGCTGGTTTGGTAGGTCTTCCTCTCTTTCTCTATTTTGGGACATATCAGCAAACAATCATTACATCTGAATAAGGACATAAAATTGATACAAGTTGAGATCAAAATACCTTTTCTGAGGTGGCCCAGATAACAGCTGGATTCTGGCAAGATGCTATGTTGTGACCTTCCTGCTTGCACTTGCTGCACTTGATTGTAATCCTATGTTTTGTCATTCTCTCATCTCTCTCCTCTGGCGCTCTAACTCTCTTCTTTTTTGGCCTGCCTGGCATTTTCACTTTCTGAGGTGGCCTCACAATATCACCTGCAACTTCAGGCCAACTTTTCTCTCCAAGAGTTGATGAGATTGCAAACTCATAAGCAGATAAGTATCTCTGAAGAGTATAATAATCAGAAACATAGTCAGTGGGGTTTGTCTCCATATATCTCATACATGAAATAGCATGCTTACATGGAATTCCAATTAAGTCCCATGCCCTACAGCTGCATGAATTGATGCCATTGTTTCCAGTTTTCACATGATAAATAAACTTCTCCCCATCACAGTAAACCTCAAAAGTTTCATACATGCCGGGAACTGCGAGGCAATGTACACTCAATCTTTTGTGGTCCTTTAAAATGTCTTTGATTTGAGGACACAACCTACTTGACACCCTCCTAAGTTCATTGTATTTCTCAACATGTCTCACCATAAGAGAACTCCTAATCTCTTCTAACATATGAATACAATGTTTACCTCTTGCCTTCAATATCTAAGAATTGAATGTTTCACTGATATTGTTATCAACACAATCACTTAATGGAGTAGTAGAGATAAAAGCCTTACAGAATTTGGTAGTATCTCTTGCCATGAAATCATCAAAAGCTTTCTCACTCTCTGCCCTCAAATCTTGCACATATTCTTTGAACTGTTGCTCGTAGGTGGCATAAGCAGCAGCAAAGAATTTCCTCTTCAATGTCTCACCCTTGTGTTTCCTCTTCCAATTCATGTAAATGTGCCTTGAACAATTCCTATGCTCAGCTTGTGGTGTCAATTCTGCAACAACATTTATCAATCCTTGCCATGATAATATTCAAGTTAGTAGAAGCAAAAAAATCGGGTTATCAGAATTTAAACAAACTCATACCTTCTGTTGATCACTGATGAAAGTCCACCCTCTTCCATCTTCAATTTTGAGATCATCTACCAGATTTTTTAGAAACCAAGTCCAACAAACTTGGTCCTTACCCTCCACCACAGCCCATGCGATTGGAAACATGCTATTGTTTCCATCTTTTCCAGTTGCACACAATAAAAATCCACCTAGATAAGTCTTTAAAAAGCAACCATATATGCTAATTACAGGCCTACAACTTCTCAAGAAGCCTTTCCTACATGAACTGAAGCCTATGTAGAGTGATTGGAAAACATTTCCCTCTTGCAGTACAAGTTCAAACCTGCCCTCATGGTCAACCCTCCTAAGCTCTGCTATATATCTTCTCATCATGGCATAATGATCATTCACTGAACCTCTCACCATCTGCTGGGCTATTGTTCTTGCTTTGTAGAGCCTGTTCTTAGGAACCCTAGTCCCAAATCTTTGGCAAATATCTGCAGCCCACTCTTGTATATCAACATTAAATGTTAACCTAAACCTGTTCAAATATCTTTTAGCAAGCCACTTTGAGCTCAGAAGCTTGTTGTTCATGGTCATCATACATTGATGATCACCACCATATGACTTGAGCATGAATGTTCCATTTGACTTCACAGAACTAGCATAAATATGCCAAGGAAATGGAAGGGTGCACTTAGCCAGACAATTGTTTTTTGTGACAGCTCTAAACCTAATAAATCTTTGATTTTCAATGGAGTAGCTAGTCAAAGCTTCTCTACATTACCATCAGCAAAATACATCCAAGCACAAGCTGTAAAGCTTTATGATCATATACTACCTTCTTTGCTCTTATTCTAACATCACATTCCTCATCAGTTTCTTCAGTATCCCCCTCTTTCTCATTATCTTCATACTCAGACACATTTTCTTCATCAAACTCATTCTCAAATCCATCAGGCTCATTAATAACATCAAACAAGTTTACCACATCTTCCAGTTTTCTTCTAACTTTGCCATTTTCCTCATCAGAAATATAATCAAGGTCAGATAGACTAACATCTGATAACTCTGACACACTAGGCATGTAATCATTCATGTCATGCTCTCACCCTCAATCCCAGCCTGACCCTAACCCTTACCCTGGTCAGAATCACCATCCCAGTCCCAATCTCTTGTCCATGCATCGTGATCACTCAAGTTTACACCACCACCCCGATCACCCTCACCATCACCATCACCATCACCCTGACCCTGACCCCGATCTTGACCCTGACCCTCACCCTCACCTTCACCCTCAACCTCACCCTCACCCTCATGAGCCAGTTCAGCTACATCCTCAAGAGTCTTAACACCTTCTGGATATACACTGATTGATTTATATTTACCAACATGAGACAACAAGTTCATTATCTCCTTATCATCAGATATCTCTTCATATGCGTGAGGAGTAGGTATTTTAAACCACAACCTGTCCCATATCAGAAACCCTAAGTCCTTAATATAGTCAGCAAGGTCAAAATATCCGAACCTATCACGATCTATTGCTGTTTTTACCAATCACCACCTACATACTGCATTTTAAACTCTTTCATTCGAAGCTCACCACCATAATGAATATTCAAGGAAAAAATATTTACTGCAGAAAATAAATAAAAAAATTCAAATTTCGCGCAGAAAATCAAAAAAAATTGGAGCTTCAATACAAACCCTAACCCTAACTGTATCAATATTGACTATACAATGAAAAGAAGAATAAATAATTAAGAGTGGACCTACATTTTTCCCATTACAGGAGCAGAAAGCGACACCTCTGGACCACTAAAGCACTATTGCCACTGAGCAGATTTCGACAACACCAGAACTTGTAATACCATCCCCGACAAGAATCGAAGATTCGCAACAAAAAAAAACGACAAGAATCGATGAAGAAGAAGAATTGAATAATAAGAATTTTTGTCTTCGATGTAGAGTTTTTCTGGATTCGATGTGTGAAGAAAAACGCACTAAGTATAGAATAATAGGTTTAGGGTTTAGTTATTCAAATATACTGAAACGACGACATTCTTTGTTCAATTAGTGAAACGACGTCGTCTTTGGTACACTAAATGTCACATAAGCGCCAGCGTGGTCAATTTTTGCCACGGTGGAAAAGTTCCAAAATCAACGTTGCCGGAAACCTAATTTGGTTGCAAATTGAAACAAAATAAAAGTATCGTATTTAATTGGCCAAAACTGAACTAACGGTTACAATTCGGGAATTTGGTTAAAGTTCAATAATTTACACGCCAATAACCCTAAATGAAAAGGACGTCAACCAATAATTTTAAACTTTTTATACATGTTCTCTAATGAGTGACGAGATTTCAAAATTATGAAAATAAAAATATGAATTAAGAATGCAAAAATTAATGATTTAAGATACATAGAACTAAATGGTGAAGATCTTTATCATCAAATATCGGGTGAAATAATTTCCACGGACAACGCCAGCTGTCTTTTATACGCTCAAATCCGATTCACTTAAATACATAAAGGCCTTATTTACATTTATTTTAGATAAACAATAAATTTAAGTCACTGTCCTTTCAAGATTCATGTGAAACGCTCATAGTCGCTACCTAAGAATTAAGTATGGAGACCGTGCGTTTGGACACATCATTACCAATTTTGAAATGTTTTGCGACTAAGTGTATTTTGTGACTTTTAGGTCACACATTTTGGGATCTAGAAACTAGAATTGTCACATTTTTTCGTATTTTGAAATTTAACATGATTTTTAAAAAATATCTGTAAATACACCATCTTTACACGCATTTAAATTTTGACATGATTTTCAGAAATTCTTAAATTATGTCTGACGTGGTTGTCGGAATTGTACACGTGGAAACTCTCGGCGAAAGAAACAATGTCGTTTTTCACTTAAAAAAAAACGAGTGTTATTTCACCTAAAATTATAGAATGGTAAAAATGAAATGAAATCGACTTAGATCTCGTATCCAAATTGTTAAAACAATGTCGCTTCGTCTTATTCATATAGCCATGTCAAACATTTAATTTTTTTAATTTATTTTTTATTTTTTGACATGTTAGATTTTTTGTTATTTGTTGGTTGGGCCTTATTGGGCCGAGTCCACAAGATAAAAATATTATATTTTCAATTTCAGAAATGAAATTAAAACAAAAACCAGTACTCGTTTTTACTCCTCATACCTGCACTGCAAGATTCTCTCATTCATGCATCGAAAATAAGGGGGGTGTATTCAATGTAGAGTTCCATTGGATTTTAAAGATTTCAGAAGTTTGGGTGTATTTAATCCAGACTTCTGTTGTATTTCTGAAATCCGGCTGTATTCAATTTATACTTTTGTTTGATTTCAGAAATCTTAAAAAAGTCTAGGTGTATTTAATTACGATTTCATTTGGATTCCTGAATTCTTGGTGTATTTAACACTCTATGGACTTTGCAAAGTCTGATTTCTATTTGATTTTCATTTGATTTTGAGGACAAAAATACACTACATGAAATCTCATCGTTTGGGATGAGATTTGAAATCCCAGCGCCGGCTGAGTACGAGCGGTCGCTCTATGCTCCCAGCCGGCGCTGGGGTCCAACGGTCGCTGGGAATGCGGGAAAGGTGAAACGTCGCCCGTACCTTTATTAGCTTCACTCATAAAAACTTTACCATTTTTGTGTTCTTTTCTTCCTGGAGCTGCGAGCTGGACATTGGAGCATACTCAAATCTCACTCACAAGTTTCTTCTCTACAAGGTATGCATTCAAAAATCTTTTATTTGTTCTTGTAAGTTATTCTTTGTAAGCTAACAAGCTATTGTTATGATTCTCTTTGCATGTGGATAGATTGAAAAATGGAAATATTTGTCCAATGTGTAATGCTATTAGAAGTAATCTTGAAGTTTTTATATGCATTTTGGCTATATTTTGGATATAGAGTATGATTTTTCTTATACACTTTGCTAACCTCGGATGCATTGTTCATTGTATTCGTGCATGTATTTCTGTCTTAAGGCCAGCGATCGCTGACTTCGAGTGATTGCTGGAGGGCTATGTTCTGTTTCTACTGTTTGGCAGTTAATTATATTTTCAGTAACTAATATATATAGATATATATTTGTGTATTAATATAGTAATATAAGCATGGAGGATTCACAACCACATGATACACAACATGATAGCAAGAGAAAGACATTCTATGAAGCATGGAGTAAGACACAAAGTGACGTATTATTAGAACTTATGGCGGATGCTGCGCGTCGGGGATGGCGTGATAATAGTGGTATTTTTAGCAAATTAACGGTGGAAGAAAGAATACTTCCTACTCTTAATCAAAGACTTGGATGTAATAAGAATTATAGCAATTATCAAAGTCGCCTTAAATGGTTTAAACTTCGTTGGACAGCTTATTCTAATCTTATGAAATTTAGCTCCGATTTTGGGTATGATTCAATTACTAAGAAGTTCACAGCTCCGGAAGAAGTATGGGACGATTACTTAGCAGTACGTTTTTTAAGCATAAATATTGTAATAAAGTAATAGAATAGTTTCATTTTTATAGTTAATAATTAATTTTTCTTTATTAATGATAGGGTCATCCAAAAGATGCCAACTTTCGCTATTCAGAATGTCCAGATTATGAGGATCTTCAAATTGTTATAGGAAATGGTATTGCGGTAGGGAGAAATTCAATTGGTTTGGGTAGTGGTACTGATGCAAGAACATTGCAAGATGATGAAAATAGGTCTCCACGCGTAGAAGATTTTATTTATGATACTGAAAATGAGATGTTTGTAGGACTCTCTCAAAATGACCCACTATCCGGTTCCACACCACCTCTTGTAACTTATGAAGTGCCCGAGGTCTCTAGTAAAAAAAAGACTCAACCGAAGAGAACTAGAACGTAATATGAAGCAAATTCTAGCTCTACTGAAAATGTGTTTGTGGAAGAGATTAGAAAATTAACCAACACATTTCATGGAGTTCATAGTCTTTTAGAGAAAAGAGAGAGCATGCTAGAGAAAAGAGAAAGAGAAAGGTCGTATACAACTTGGGATGCTATTAAAGAGATCCCAAATTTGGATGAAGACACTCGTCTCAAGGCACTTGATATGCTTGACACCAAGTCAAAGAAGGATAGTTTTTTGAAGATGACCGTTGAGGAGAGAGCAAGTTGGATAGCATATAAGCTTCGAGGATAACTTGGCCGTTGCACTTGTGTTTTGGATTTTGGACATGTTGCCTTTATGTTTTGGAATTTGGATATGTTGAACTTATGTTTTGGAATTTCCATATGTTGAACTTATGTTTTTATGTTTTGGAATTTGGATATGTTGAACTTATGTTTTGGATTTTGGATATGTTGAACTTATGTTTTGGATTTTGGATATGTTGAACTTACGTTTTTTAATTTGGATGTGTTGAACTTATCTTATGGAATTTGAATATGTTGATTTATGTACATTACAGTAGCTTTTCGAGCGTTTACTGGAACCCCGCGTTCGCTCGAATAGGTTACTAGACTCGAATACAGCGACTGCTGGATTAGAGCGGGCGCTCGAATTCAGTCCAGTAACCAATTCGAGCGAACGCGGGGTTCCAGTGAATGCTCGAAAAGCTACTGTAATTCTCATATACAACGAATTAAACTGTATAAAACGAATTTGATTTATTATCACTTGAACATGCAGCATGGACTATCGCGAAATAGTAGAAGAAGACAAAGAAGAAGAAGAAATGGAACAAGAAATACACGAGGAAGAGGAGACATACCTGTATGAAAACCTCAGGAGCTTGATGTTGGTAATCAAGGTGATTTTAATTTTATTGGAAAAATTAGCTATGAGGCATTCGAGTTTTGATCGTACGTTGTTGCGACGACCTAAAACTAGACACGGTACGCGTTTTGTACGTAATATGATCGAAGGAGATCCACAAAATTTTCGTTATTTGTATAGAATGTATCCGAATGTGTTCGCAAAGTTATGCTATATCATTAGAGAGAAAACTCAACTACAGGACACAAGATTCATTAGTGTTGAGGAAAACTCGAATGGGTTTGATTATTGTATTTTGATTGTCTAACGTTCAAGTTTTATTTAGGATTGCGTCGGAGCTATTGATGGCATGCACATACCAGCAACGGTAATAGGCCGAGATGTAAGTTGTTACCGTAACCGTCACGGTATTCAATCACAGAATGTTTTGGCGGCTTGCAACTTTGATTTGCAGTTCATGTATGTGCTTAGCGGATGGGAAGGTTCGGCACATGATTCAAAGCTTTTGAATGATGCACTATCCAGACAAAATGGACTTCACGTGCCTCAAGGTAATATTTTCGATCTTCACATAATTTTATTTTTACATCAAGTTTTTTAATTTATAAATCTGAAAACATTTGTAGGTAAATATTTTCTCGTCGATTGTGGCTTTGCTAATCGACGTCAATTTTTAGCACCATTACGTGGGGTTCGGTATCACTTAAAAGATTTTGGGGGTCAAGGTCGTCACCCGAGAAATGCAAGTGAGTTATTCAATCTTCGGCATGCATCATTGAGAAACGTTGTTGAGAGAATTTTTGGAATATTCAAATCTCGTTTCACAATCTTCAAAACCGCACCTCCCTTCCCATTTCAAACACAAGCAGAATTAGTATTGGCTTGTGCTGGATTACACAACTTTCTTCGGAAAGAGTGTCGTTCTGATGAATTTTCAGTCGAGAATGAAGAAGATCAAACAGAAGAACGTGACGACATGGAAGATGAAAATCCTGAGTGGCTTTCTCAAAGTCAACTACAACAAAGAACGGAAGCTAATGCATGGAGAATGAACATTGCTAATGCTATGTAGGAGAATAGGCCTCCACAAAACGGTGATGAAAATGAAGACGATGGGAATGAAGATGACAATGCCTAGTACAAGATTTTTGGAACGAATGTTGGTGGAATGATATTGTGTTATTTTGTTTGAACTGATGGGACTTGATAGGAGCTATTTCTTTGTTTTGTTGCAACGTATAAGACTTGTTATTGTTGTTGTTTTTCATATTTTACCATTTTCATGGCTCATTGGATATCAATAGCGATCTTACACACAGAATAAAAAACATAAAAAACAACAAATAAAAACATACACAAATGAATCATACACAAATGCACCGGTCCGATGACATAAACGAAATTAAACATTACATTGTTCGACGACACAAACGAAAATAAAACAACAAATTGTTCCGCTACAAACACAGAAATGAAGAAGATCGAGTTCATTGTTCAAATACATTCCCAGAGATAAAAAACGAAATAAACTGAAATTAGAAAACTAATTCGAGCGAGCGCTACGCCTCAGCGCCGGCTCGAATGTGTTACTGGACTGAATTCGAGCGTTCGCTCGAACCCAGCGGTCGGTGCACATCTTCTTCAGAACTTACTGGATTGATGATCTCCTCTCCTGTACAAGACAAATTCATCAATATAATCATCAAATCCATCAACATTATTGACTATTATTCATGAACTGATTAATCCTAGACAAACGATACAGATAACATACCAAAAGTCAATGCTCCTCATTGTCCTCAGCCGGTGGTGGTGGTTGCGGTGGCGGGTAGAACGCGGACCACGCATTCCATTGCGCTTGCAAAGATGCAATATGTTGGTTATGTTTGACAAATCTTGAGTTAACATCTTGTTGCCATAGCGCAAACTGTTGGTTCTGCGCATCAAACCTCGATTGCACATCATGCCGGATTCCGTGGAATTGATCGTTCACCTCCTGCCGAAATGAAGAAAAAGTAGTGTCGAAATGATTTAGAAATTGTTCGTAGCCAACTCCCGAGGTTGTATCTTGTGGGGGAGGTCACTGGCACTTCCTCTTCTTCATTCGATGGACCGCCGACTTCAAGAGTACGAACAACAGGTACTTATCTCCCTTCAGCAATTTCTTTGTTCACGTACTTCTTCACACACAACCTTTTTGCTGGAGGAACTAGAGTGAAAGCATCAGCAATGATCTGAGACCGCACAAGCTCGCTGTAATCAATGATATCCCCCTCAAGTTCCTGGTAATCATTCTGGGGGCCCTTTAAATTACTCAAAACACCTAAACTATGCGCCAAAACCGTAATAATGCCACCCCAAGAAGCATGAGATCCAGCACGAGTCTGACTCTGAATCATAGCATTCCAAATAAAATTTGAGGGGCACACATTCACATTATTTTTGGCACATGTCAATAGATAGACCTCGGTTGTGTTGACCTTGTTGGCCTGCTCCTTCTCAGAAATATTATACGCAATAAATTTATGAACAATGGACAATGCCGGGTCCGTAATAAATCCATTCGACACACCCGTAGTATCCCAATTTGTAAACCCAGTCAACTCTGTCCAATCAACATTAGCATTATACCCCACAGGTTTCTCTCTTTCCCCACCAGTTGGAAATCCAAAAATACTTTTCATTCTCTGTAAGCTTATAAGATATTTCTTGTTTCTCATTCTAACAGTAATCTTCTTCTTATCCGCACTCAAACACATAGTAGATAGAAACTCAACAGTTAAGACATCATAAGCAGAAGCATGAACAGTTGGTCTAGCAAAAGTGTCAAGTCCTAAATTCTTCAAATACTGCAATACTCTTGCTTTAATTTTTAGAGTCTTAAGCAAATCCCAATCTAGATAATGGGGACGAGTAATATCATACTCAATGAGCTTAGTGAATATCTCTCCCTCAGTTGCAGATTCTAAATGGAACGGAGAACCATACCTCGCTGTGAAGTCTTCTTCTGTCTGGTCGGCGTTCTTTGTTCGTGGCATGATTTCGAGAGTTCACTGGGTGGGAGCGAACGCACGACAGAGTGAGCGAGCGCTCGATGTCAGTGAACGCTGCTGCCGGAAATGGATCGGAGGCGGAGGTGGGTCAGAGGGCGGCGGTGGAGCCAAGAGCCGGTGGAGGACGAGAGGGCGGCGGCGGTGGAGCGCGGTGGAAGTGGGGCGGTGATGGAGCGTGGCGGCGGAGGTAGGGCGGTGATGGAGCGTGGCGGCGGAGATGGGGCGATGATGGAGAGAGTTGTGAGAGCGGAAAGGGTAGGGTTAGGAATTGGTGGAATTAGGGGCAGGGAATTGGGTATTATAAACACCAACTGACGTGGCGCAAGCGATCACTGGCTCCGAGTGAACGCTCGGCACTGCGAGCGAGCGCTTAGTGTGAGCGATCGCTTGGATGTTGGAATTCACAACTCAAACAAAAGTCGAAAGTAACTCTTCAGACTCCCCCAAAACTCCAAACGAAATATATCCTCAACTCCAACAAAAATACATTGACTTTTAAAATCTGTAGAGTTTAGGAGTCTTTAAAATCCAATGAAAGTTACTATTGAATACACCCCCCTAAGATTCAACACCGTCTTGGTATCAAAGACTTTCTAAATCCATACTGTATGAATTCATTTTTGATAGACGATGATAGAGAAACGATCACCAGGCCATTTTGTATGATCGTAAAATTTTAATGTGACATTTAAAATTTTGCAAAACAAAAATAAATATATAAAGTAAGTATGTACAAATAGAAGTAAATGTAATATTTTTATCATAATTTAACCTATAGTTTTTAGACTTAAAAACCTGTCCAACCAATATTATTTAAAATTTCCAATTTTTTTTATTTTCCTATTTTACTATTGTATCCCTCCACCTCATATAACCCTCCTCCCCCCCTCCCCCTCCTCCAAACTGTGGAATATAAAATTGAATTTCATTTACAAAATATGGAATATAAATTAATTTTTTTAATAATTCAAATTTTAATTATGTTAAATATTAATTAAGAAAATTATACTTTAAATTATAATAAATATTTAATTAATTTAAATTGTATTTTAATTATTTTCATTAAATTATAGCAGAAATAAATTCCAATTGATATCATATTTATATTTAAAAAGTAAATATACTAAAATTGATTAAAATAAGATTTATAATCAATTAATAGATTAAAATAATATTTAAAAAACCAACGGTTTTAAATAGTATTATTTGGACAAATTTTTAAGCTCAAAACGAATAGTTATTCGGACAACGATTGTCTATTTATCATTATTGATAATTTAATAAATGTTATACTTTCTTTTACTCCAAAATCAATTCCACCTGGATGGATCCTCGACTATTCAAAATTTAAAGTGTATAACTTAAATTCAACAAAATAGATCAGACTACAATCCATATACATATTTGGAAATATATAAACAATCTTTATATGGAATAAATTATCTTCTCAACCAACTACAAATTAATATTCAGATTTGATCTTACCCAAGCTAAAATATACTACCAATAAAACTAGTATGAATGAATGACAATGATCTTGTGTCATAATTGACCTATTTTCAAATAATAGAATATTCTATCTCTTCACCTGCATATGCTTTCTTCCACGCTCCTCACCTCGCGCGTCTTCTCCACTCTCCCTACCTTTTTCTTGTTCCACGACTCTCTCTACTTTTCTGCTCTTCTTTTTTGGTCATTGGTTCCCTCTCTAACAAATCGAAAAGCGTTCACACATTTAGTCATGAATTTCTCCACACATACAATTTTTTGATGTATATATTGCCTTTCAAGAGCTTCAACATTTAGGAGCCGATCCTGTTGCCGATTCTTTGTCCAATTTGTTGGTAAGTGATCACTTTTTTGTGTTGTTTAATTGGTTGAATATGTCGATTTCACTGTTTTTTGAGAAATTCTCCGCCGTTTCTTACATTGAAACTCTCAGAGGTTGCTACGATTCGCCCAAGGGTTTTGTTGTTGCGAATCCTTAGATTAGGTTTGTTGTTCTGATGCGAATCGATATATTTTTTTCTTTTTTGTTGCCAAGTTCGATCACTTATTACATTAGGAAGCGCACTTTTCTGAATCTGTTTCTGGAGAGTTGAACTTAATCTGTTTACCTTTTGTTTTGTTGGATGAAATTTGCTCTGTTACTTCAGAATTTGCGAATTTTCTGCCAGCATAATTACATTACCCATTGATCTATCATTCACTTTTTTCCAAATTTATTTATATTTTAGTGGGTTTTGAAATTGTTTAAATGGAACAGCTGTCTTATTCTGTTCTTATAGGAATCATAAGACTGTGTTACACTGGAACATCCATTAATTAATTAATTAATATTTTTTGCTTGCTCGGTATTTTGCAAGGTTAAGTGAATTTTGATAATGTATTGTAGAGAGGCATAAGGCAGAAGTGTGGGGATTTATTCCCTCAAATGGGCTGTTTTCATTCTACAGCAAGAAAGCAGTTTCCTGGACATGAAGACCCTGTTCTGCTTGCTTCGCAAACGGCTTGTTAGTAACTTTCTTTTCCCATTTCTGTAGATTCATTGAATTTTTTGATCTTGATAATTTTCCTTGTTAAGAGAGAATGGATTTGTGGGCATGTGGCTGAGAATGAGATTCCTTTGTTACTCTGTCATTTTGGTAACATTTAGTAAATTTGATGATGGTTGACCGTAATGTATGTGAAATATTTACTTACTGGTCAACTAAAATATACCATATTATGTAGTAATTATCTTGGAAGCTCATGCTAGAGCAGCCAACTTTTCTAGTTTGCTCGTGTGGCTAGTTTCCATAAATTATGCAGATTGAGATCTCATTAAATGAGATCTATTACTCGTTTTTTTTTATTCTTGCGCTTGCTCGGTATCTGGGGGCTCAAGTAGGTGATGAATACATGATTTCCTATGACAGTGCTCAACATGTCCTCTTTTGGGTTCATTTAATCTCTGAACGACCGAAGCTTGTTTAATTGTTCGGTTTTAATATTCACATTTATTTTTCCTTGCATGCCTATATCTTTTTTGCATGAATATTTCATCATTCCCTCCAGGTCAGTTGGTGCTTTTTTTTTTTTTTTTCAGTAAAGCAGGAAAATCTTATGTGAACCTCTTGCTATGCAGTTAGTGTGAGTGAGGTTGAAGCATTATTTGAGCTGTTTAAGAGCATTAGCAGTTCTGTTATTGATGACGGGCTTATTAATAAGGTATGTTCCAGCAGAATGCTGACCTAAGCAACTTTGGTCTCTTTATTTCTTTGTTTCTTAATTACTCACAGTCGTTTAATTTTTGTGCATATATGCAGGAAGAACTTCAACTAGCTTTGTTCAAGAATAGGAAAAAGGAGAATCTTTTCGCAAATCGGGTAGGTGATCGAGTCTGTCGTTTTCACGATATTTAGAGCATTTATTTGTTCAATTTGTAGATTCATTAGATTGTAATATAATGAATACTTGGAAGTTGCTTCAATAGGTCCAGGACGTTTCCTTGAAACGAGTAATTTAGAGAAAAGGTGAGGGTGGTGATTCTTAGGTTGGAAATGCCTTTACTTATTAATCTAGAGGTTATGTTGTTAACATAGTTGTCACTTTTGAGTTGTCAGTTCATGGTCATAGAAAATTGTTAAAATACTTTCGGAAAAGATGAAGATGGCAATGAGGAATAAGGATAAAATATGATGAAGGTAGATAAATCTCTAAGTAAAAACTTCCTATCTTCTAGCATGTTTACCATCTTTATCAAACTGAATCTGTATGCCCTTCACTAGTAAAACATATTTTATTAGCCAAGTCTATCTAATGAATCTGAGTCCTAAGACATATAGTAACTTCCATATCTTTGTACTGAGTTTGAGTGACATATCATTTTATCTTCTGTTCAATTTAGTGTCTGTAGAAGATGAGTTTATTGGAATTGATGTTCCTATCCTAGCAATGTGGTTAGGATTTCAATGTTCCTCTATCCTCATTTGACTTTGTTGAAACTCTTGAGGCACAGCATTTAACATCCTGCCATCATCGATAATAAGAAAACATAGCCTCTTCTCTTACAAGATACATGAGTACGGAGAATATTTTCCATTTATGATGTGTGATCTCTTTTTATTTTAATCCAAAATCTGTCAGCATATAAATAAGGCTTGAAAGTCTTCAAAATGGATAAAAATATGATGTATAAGAAAAATTGTCTTGGTGGATGTTGGGGGGGGGGGGGGTGTTACTTTATGATCTATCTAAAACTGTAGTCTTGGGAGAAAGCAAAATGGGGTCTGACCATTTACATCGCAAATTGCAGGATGAAACTTTAGCTATGACTTTGTAATCTATCCAAATATATATGCAACCCCCTAGCTGATAATACTTTCGATATGCCTTTGAGATAATAATTTTAATTGATCTTTAGTTTATGTATTCTACTTATCTTGTGGAATGGATCATCTGTTGTATACTTCTCTTTTATGCTATTTTATTTTTTATGCTCTTAGTCTGTATGCCCATCTCTTACTTGCAGATTTTTGATCTATTCGATGTGAAGCAAAAAGGTGTAATTGATTTTGGGGATTTTGTTAGATCGCTCAATGTTTTCCATCCAAATGCGCTACAAGAGGACAAAATCAATTGTAAGATGACATCTTTTGCTTCAAACACAGTTTCCCCCTTCTGTTCTTTTTGCTTTTTCAATCGATAACTTGCTTCACACAAAGTAACTCTAACTCGCTTCCTTTCTTCCTTATGGAATTGGGCGTTAAAGTTTCTTTTAAGCTGTATGATATGGATGGAACTGGATATATCGAACGACAAGAGGTAATTTATTCTTGGTTCTTGATTTTTTTTATACGTTTCACATGGGAACTGATTTTGTGAAATGTGTGAACAGATAAAATCCTGGGAAAGTTTGAAAATTAACCAAGAGACCTGTTGTATTTATGTACTTTATTCTTTACACCCCGGATCTTCAGATAGGAATCAGAAGATTTTATGTTATAATTGGAACATTTTTTCTTGATAGATTGTCTGTTTATGAGTGCATACTGAGGAAAATTGGGTTAAATTTTTTAATTTGGTTTTCTCTTGAAATCAATTCCAGGGTTCTTCATTATACCTGGTTTTTGCAGGTTAAACAAATGTTGATTGCACTATTATGCGAGTCAGAGATGAAGCTGGCCGATGAAACCATTGAGATGATATTAGATAAAGTAAGTGGATTAGTACATAATTTACATATATTATCTGTAGTGAGGTTCTTATGCTTCCTTCTACTGCACTGTACTTCTCATCATGAGTTCATTGCTCAAGCTTAATCTATTTGTGCCAAACCGAATCCAAGTCATCATCGACATGTTTGGCAGATGCAGTGATCTGCTAGTTGTAACTTAATACCATGTTTTGTGTGTGGCTGCCTGTGACTGAGCTGTTTTTGGACTGATGCCTTCTGAATCATTGTTCTAATTATCATGTGTTTGTGTCTGTGTGTTGCAATGAGGTCAAAACTGATTCTAGGTCCTTACTCCTTGTTGACATGTTTGGCAAATTCAATCATCGAGCTGCTATTGTTATTTTACACTGTGCTGTGCATGTGGGTGCATGTAATTGATCTGTTTCTGGAACTGATGCCTTCTGAATGTTCATTCTTGTTATCAGGTAGCTATGCTTTTGTTTAATGGATATCACTTGCTCTCTTTGCAATCTTGTTTGGCTTTGTTTAATTGTATACTTTGCATGTTGTTGGTTGACCACCTCAAGATCCTTAGATTTTCATGCTTGTTTAATGCAATCATTGACAGACTTTTCTGGAAGCCGACATTGACCAGGATGGAAAAATAGACAAGTCAGAGTGGCACAACTTTGTAACCCGAAACCCTTCATTGTTGAAGATCATGACGCTCCCATATCTGAGGTAATAATCTTTTTGTTTTGTCTATTCGCAGTCTTTCAACTATCCAGACATACAATTCATGTGACTCGTGGTCTGCAGGGATATAACGACGACATTTCCTAGCTTCGTTTTCAACTCAGAGGTTGATGAAGTTGCCACATAAAAAAATGATGCAAGTTTACTTACCTGTTTGTGAACCCATAGTTTAGAGGACGTATTGATTTCTAATGACAGCAGACGTCGACAACTAGGCAGATATTGCTGCCTTGTGATTTTTGATGAGGATGTGGCTGCGTCAAATTTGGCACCCTTCTCTTTCCCCCCTGCGCCCCCTCAACATTTGTAGAATTAATAGTGTATTTACTAAATGATGTGCCTTGATCAAACCAAAAGAAGTATTGTTGCATCAATATGTTCCATAGATTTTAAAAAACTTACCTTAAAAGGAAAATAATGTTTGACCGTAGACTAGACAGTGTACAACGGCTGTAGAATGTAGTGGTCTTGTGATCACGTGATGAGTGTTAACTGAAACATTTTTTTTTTTTTTTGTTGGACTTTGCACCATTTCTTCTATTTCTATTTCTATTTCTATTTCAGGAGTGTTACACATTCAGTTGTATTTGTATATGAAGAAAATCTTGTTTAGTTTTACTACTCAAAGCATGTTTTCAGAAAGTGAATCATATATTATGGTCTAATAGTAATTGCCATTTCTATATTTTCAGTTGGATTTCTCCTTCGGCTTAATAACTCTTATAACTTTCTCACAGATTTTCCCCTTTTTAATGAAGCCAAAACCTAGCTAATAAACCAAAGCAATAATGATTTCGGCTTAATTTCAAGATTTGACTGCTACAAAACTGTAGATTACAATTTCATTCTCTCAGTCTAGATTCTAGTTTATAAGCTGAGGTGGCTTGGTCTTCTTCACTTCTTCTTCTTCGAGGTCAACTGATGCTTATCAAGTCGGCAATAGGGAGCTCAGCAGCCGTGATAGCTTCAATTATGGCTGGCTCAGTGGGTATATACTTTGGGGTGCGTTCACTTGGAGTGAAAAAGAGGGAAAGTGGAGGTATAATATTATAATACATCTCACGTATTTTAAATATTTTCTCCTTTATCCGTCAATTTCATCCCAATTCCAAGTGAACAAAATATTAACATTATGGTCTCCCTTGAGAGTATAAATAAGTATATTATCTCTTCAACTAAATAAGATATAAAACTTGTTGTCTCTACAATGAAGTATAAATTTATAGTACCTCATGATATTATCCCTCCATTTAGAGGTATAAATTTATACTTTCAAGTGAACACACAGACTCTTAATCTTCTTGGGTCATAAGTTTGTTGATGAATTTAAACCGGTGCCACTTATCAGCTCCAGTGTCGTTTTTCCAAAAGGTTGGAATACTATACTCCTGATAAATGGAGTTCCTCTTGGCATTCCTAGAGACGGACATGGCATTGAGAATATGAGTGAGAGGAGAACTTCATTTATTGCTTCAACTATTAATATCTAACTTTGAGCTTCTCCCTTGTCTTTGATAAAATCAGGGAGATGAAGGTAGACTTTGAGAGGAAGGCTGAAGAGAATCTTGGAGTTTATTCGAAACTTAGACGCTGGAAGTGTAGTGACGTTTGGTATCACTTCCTTAGAGAGAGGGATGAAATGTCATAGACAATCGAGGAACGCGAGGTTTTTAACTAGGATCAACAACCGTACTTCCGACAAGGATGATTTTTCTTTAAATAATTTTAATTAAAATTTTTAGCATAAATAACTTTATTTTTTTTATAATATTTATTTTATTTCACCAAAGTAAAACATAAGATCAACATTTTACGAACCATCAAAGCAACAAACGCTACAACAACAAACAGTACAACTAATGGCAACATGAATCTGTCTTGAGCTATCACCCTCCCAACGATGTTGTACACCTCTTGGAATAGCCTTTTATTCCTTTATTTCCAAAGGAAATAGATCACTATAGTTACCAACAAACGGTGCAGCTTCTATTTTGTTGTTCTTCATCTGCACCGAGTAGTTAGTGATCAAATACTGCCACACCATTCCTTGATTGCATGTCATACTTATGAATAAAAAGCACATTTAAAGAAAAGATGAATCAAGCTTTCCTCATCCTTCTCTCGCACAAGCTGCAAACACGATCAACACTAATTCCTAGCTTCAGAAGATTGTGACAAGTCTCCTTAACATAGTCAACCATATTATAAAGATGCATTTTGGGGGAGCTGCATTTCTACAAGTTAGCTTATTCTATGCCACCATTTGTGTCATTTTTCTCAACATGTGGTCTCCCTTGAGAGTATAAATAAGTATATTATCCCTCCAACCAAACAAGAATCTGTCTTGAGCTATCACCCTCCCAACGATGTTGTACACCTCTTGGAATAGCCTTTTATTCCTTTATTTCCAAAGGAAATAGATCACTATAGTTACCAACAAACGGTGCAGCTTCTATTTTGCTGTTCTTCATCTGCACCGAGTAGTTAGTGATCAAATACTACCACATCATTCCTTGATTTCATGTCATACTTATGAATAAAAAGCACATTTTAAAGAAAAGGTGATTCAAGCTTTCCTCATCCTTCTCTCGCACAAGCTGCAAACACGATCAACACTAATTCCTAGCTTCAGAAGATTGTGACAAGTCTCCTTAACATAGTCAACCATATTATAAAGATGCATTTTGGGGGAGCTGCATTTCTACAAGTTAGCTTATTCTATGCCACCATTTGTGTCGTTCCTCTCAACTCATAATACATCTTTCTGATTGAGAAAATAGTACTAGTCAACGTATTCCTTCCAACAGTAGAACTAAGCACATAATCACGAGTTGCCAATATCTTCCTTACCACCCATGAAGCTTGAGAAGGGAGAGACTTGCATAGAATTGTGTGACATCTTTTGAGTATGAATTGACAAATGGTCATGTAGGATTTTAGTTTTTAGTGGTACACATCAATTTTCTCTTTGAGAAAGTAGTAGTAGTCAACGTATTCCTTCCAACTGTAGAACTAAGCACATAATCACGAGTTGTCAATATCTTCCTTACCACCCATGAAGCTTGAGAAGGGAGGAACTTGCATAGAATTGGGGGGCATCTTTTGAGTATGACATGACAAGTGGTGGATTTTAGTTTTCAGTAGTGTACATCCTTTTTTGAGAGAAATTACAAAAAGATATATATTGTCGAATAAAGCACTATACCACCACATAAGGTGGATTTTAATTTTTTTTGGAGGGAATGAAATGGTAAGATTTTGGTTTATTTTATTAAATTGATAGGTTATATGGAGATTGAGACATTTTTTTAGAATAAAGTCAAACTAGTGTGTAGTATGTCGAAAATCGACGGAAAATTATTATTTAATAAAACAAATAAAATTATTAAACGTTATATGTGATAGCATAAAATGTTGTTAATTATTTTTCTTATTTTTGCTAACCTTGTTTAATAATATATTTTGAACATGTATCAAATTCGATTAGAAAATAATTTTACTATATGTTCTCACACATAACTCATATAGTATTATCCGTTAAATATTTAAACCTAATCCACTCTTAGGAGGTGATTGGTGTGATGGAATGTGAGACAATTTGTTTAGTAATATATTTTGATTGGTTTGATAGATAATTTTCAATCTCTCTTTCTTCCCAAAATCAATGTGAGACAAAACATATTTGGCTCTACGAGTTCAACATGAGTACAAATAAGAAATTTAATTTTTCAATTGGGATTAAGATAAATACAACAACAAATTTTGAGTTGGGTTGAAAAATATTTAATGGGTGGGTACACAATACATTGTTATTCATAATCGAGCTGAATAGGTAGGATGACAATCTAACCAAAATGGACGAGCCAATCCGAATAGACCGAAAAAGGGTTAGGACCTCGAATACTAAATTTACCTTCTTTGAGATTATTATCGAAAAATCAACATAAAGTATATTATTATTATTATTATTATTATTATTATTATTATTATTATTATTACAATTATTTAAATAATAGAAACATTAAAAAATTCATTTGACATTTGTTGAAAAAATATTCTAATTCAAATAACTTTTCAATGAGACTCTACGCATTGGGAAACTATATAAATACTAATATCTTTAAATTATATATGAATATCCGCTATCAAAGACATAAAATCACAAAAATATTTTTAAATTCAATATGGATATCTGCTATCAAGTGGTTGTCATTATAACATATGAGTTTGAGACAATAACATGCAGCAAAATTATTCGCAAACATAAATAAAACGGTTCATGTAATTAGTTGATATTGCCCTTCGAGTTTGAGAAATGAAAAATTATTTTGAATCAATTATAAATATACAGTAAAAAAAAATTAATAGACTTTCAATCAAGTATAAAATATTTTAACTGATTTTGTGCATTTTATGATTTTTGAGTTTATACTTGAAAATTAATTTAATATTTTTTTGTATTTATACTATATATGAGCAATGTTTACTTTGAAAAATTCAAGTTTATAATGCGATATTACTATGTAGGTTTAAGACATGAACAAATTGTAAACTTTTTCAATCCAAAAGGCAGGGGTATATGTGTGTGTGTGTGTGTGTGTGTGTGTGTGTGTGTATAAACACATTTATATTGTGGAGAAAATGAGTAGCATTATACTATGCAATCGGGATTGAGAAGTTTTCTTAAATTGTAGTATAATTTTTAAATTTATACTTGAAACTTATTTTTTTAATATTTGTTAATGTTTCCTTTGTAATATTTAGGGATTTATCGCATATTATTAGGCAAGTTTGAAATGAAGATAAGATGTAGAAAAAATATTAATTTTTTTAATTTATACTATATTAATAAATTTAGTTTGAATATTCAAGTTTATAGCCCAATATTGCTATGTAAGTTTAGGACGTGAACAAATATTTTCAATTGAAAAGTAACCGGTATATGTATATATAAACAGGTTCAGGTTATTAGCAACGAAGATTACTATACATATTGTGGTGAGAATGAATAGTAAAATTAAACATCAATCACAATTGAGACAAAAGTTCTTAAATTGTAGTATTATTTTCAAATTTAAACTTGAAACCTTTTTGATATTTTGTTAATGTTTCATTTGTAGTATTTAGGGATTTATTCATATTACTATGCGAGTATGGAATGATGACAAGATCGAAAATTAATTTTTAATCGGATATACGAGAATAACGGGTACACAAAAAAAACAAGTGACAATCCTTAAAAATGCACATTTTGCTTTTGGCACAATGAAAAAGATACTTCCTTTCGAAACAATGAATTTTGCACACTTTTGAATATTTAAAATATAATATGCAATCATGTCATCCACTTTATATCACATCTCTTACACATGTGTAAGAGATGTGATATAAGTGTACGACAAGTTTGATTGTGTGTGTGATCAGCAATCATATTGTACTAATTTTGTGATTATTTGACAATCATTAGTCAATAATTATATTTTAATTATTTTATATGGAATAGATATAGCATACTAAATTCAGTCGAAAATTTATGAATCGTCATTAAAGTAACATAAATTATGTTCCCGTTCGGATTGAAGCAAATCCCACTCGAGCGGGATTTGACACGTGGCGAGCGGAAAATATCAGAAAAATTGGTCAATGTACAGAATGATGGCTGACTGGTGCATGACTTAAATTACTTGCTTGTGCAGACATGAGACATAACTAAAGCTGATTTTGCATGTACAAATAAATTCACCATATGAAAAATGTACAATTTTCACGTGAAATGCAGAAAAAATTCAGGCCATCTGTTTACCATTCACAACTCTATATATTTCATAATTCACAACTCTCTTTTACACACCCTCAAGAACAACCAAAATCACTTAGTAAAATTCATCACATTCGAAAGTGGGTAACAATCTTTGACAACAACATGAGTTGAGGTATTTTTTCAACCTCGTAATTTTCTTTCATATCCGCATAATTTTTACTGTACCTAATAAATTAGAATAGGCCACTCTTTAGTATTCAAAACATTGAAATTTATATGAATGACATATAAATTACATTTTAAGACTAGATTTTATTACAAATATTGAAATTTATTATTTCCAAATATGGGTATTAACTATTTCATGCTATAGTTAGTGAAATCCCGATTGAGCGTGATTTTACTATTCACAAGAGGGATTTGATAAATATGAACTAGAAAAATTCTACAAATTCATCTACACAATTTCCCCCTCGGAAGGGGTTTTCTCGCTCGAGCGGGATTTAGTTTAGCTGAGAGGGACTTTGTATATCAAAATTAAAAATAATTCTACACTTTGATTTATATCATTTCCCGCTCGGACCAATGTATTTCCCGCTCGCGAAGCTTAATTCCGCTCGAGTGGGAAATTGATGAGGTTGGCGAGCGGAATTTGTTATTTTTGTGTTATTTTTATTAATTGTTATATGTTTGTACTTCTGTGTAGATGGTTCACTATTTCATTATCAAATACGGAGGAACATGGTCTGACTTTACATACTCGGGCGGATATGAAATTGTTTCTGTAGAAAGAAATATTTTCGGGCTACGATACACCATCGATTGTCAATTGAGCGTAAATTCAATGAGCACACAGTACGAGTTGCATTATGCGTCGAAGTCTCCGAGAGGACGCACTGTAAAGTGCCTATTAAGCACCGATGGTGATTTTTATCAGTTGTGCGCGACGTAACCAGAAGCAACTGTGTACATGACTCACAATACACGGACGTATACGTGTCTGCTTTTGAAGAACTGCAACCGTCTTCGTTTGGATCTGAGTTTAATGGTGAGTATTATAAAGAAATGGATTGTATCCAAAGACAAATGCTTTCTTCCACTCTTACTGATGATGCACACTTCCGTTGGGGGCAATTACGAATCGACATCCACATATTATTTCGAATCCACGTCAACTCAAGTTCCAGCGAGAGCAGATGGTTCTAACACTAATGAAGAACCAAATGGTGCTGACTATGATGAAGAGGCAAATGATGCTGACGACGAAACTCATGTGTTAGAAACCGACAGTGATGCGTCGGAAGAGCTGACAGAGGACACCATGATAGAATCAGCTATGTTAGAGCATGAAGCATGGGTTCGCGGTGAAGAAGATGTTGAACCCGCTGATCTAGCCAGTTGGTTAGTTCCGGTGATTCCGGTGAAAGCAACGAATTCAATCATTGTACGTGAAAACGACCCGCTAGAATTGGTGATTTATCCGTTGGTTCTATTTTTGAAAGTAAAGCATCTCTAAATTATAGCCGGCTTGTGGCACATGGAGACTGGAGCAGAATACAAATATGATGGGTCTGATACAAAACATCTTAAATGGATATGCAAGCGCATGGAATCTTGTCCGTTCAAGCTGCGAGCATCATCAAGTGGCATATCCAAAGCTTGGAGAGTTACCAAGTTTATTGCCGATCACACATGCACAAGCTAGCTAGGACGTGTTTCTCGTAGAAAAGTTCACATGAATTTGATTGTTGCATACGTTTTTAGAAAAATACGAAGGGAGTGTAAAATAATAGAGCCAAAGGCCATTATGGAAGAGGTGCAAGGCGAATTTGGGTTCACCATTCGTTATGATTTGGCCCTGTGAGCACGGCATGCAACGATAGAAAGCATATATGGGGGATATGTTGATTCCTTCTGGATGTTGCCGGGATATCTTCACATGCTAATAGAATGGAATCTAGGTACAATTACTGAATTGCAAGTTGGGATTGATGGGAAGTTCGAACACTTGTTTGTAGCTTTTGTCACTTGTAGGCTTGTTTATCCACTGAATATGAGGCCTATGATTGCAATTGATGGCACTCATCTGAAGGGCAAGAATAGAGGTATCTTGTTTGTCGTTGTCACTAAGGATGCCAACGAGCATACCTTTCCTCTAGCGATAGGCGTTGGCCCTATCGAGAATGATATCTCTTGGAAGTGGTTCCTCAACCTATTTAAAATTGCGTATGGAGAATTGAATGATACATTAATTGTATCTAACGCCCATCCCTCGATAGATAACGCTGTCAGGGAGGTTTTTCTGAATGCAGTTCACGGTTTATGCTACTATTGTGTTATGCCTCCAGTAAAATGAGCATGATAGAAATCGAGTCCAAATCTTCAGAAGTGGCTCTAATTGTTTTTTCGCCCCATTTGTACTCTTTTGTCAACATTGTAGTACATGGAGTCGTAGAGCTTAACAGTCCACTTCTTCATATCAATCTGGACTACTACAAAATGCACCTCAAGGTGACACACAAGAATTACCTATATCAAACGAGCAATTGCATGTTACTTGTAAGATAATTAATTCCAAAAATTAATTCAGCATAAAATATATGTTATTTTCTACTTACGTGATTAGCTCCAAACAAAGACGTTTGCTGGGATGAACTTCCCACTCCATGCGTTCCAAATAATATGCTGACTGACGCGTATACCCAGCATAAGTGCCCCACGATCCCTTAAGCTCGTCTTCGATTTCTATCATCAAAATCTTATTATTCCAATCACCTCTGAGCTGGACCTGTTATAAAAAGAGGACACAGTTGTAATTTCATCAAAAAGTGCAACAAAATTTCATATGTTGGTCATAAGTTTTATTCAGTACTTAGAATGAACTTACGAAGACATTGCAGTCTAATACTACAGTATTGGTGTGCATCACAACTTCCGAAACATGCTCTCAGTCCATAATTCGCTTTCTCAAGTAAGCGTTGAATAGATCTAGGACCTACAACCAAAAGTTAAGTTCGTGAATCAAAGAATATATAACGAAAAACATAATTATATTTTTACCTCAATTACCATGTCAGCCTGTGTTTTTTCAAGTGTCCTCCACCAGTGATGTAGCAAATATGTGTTGCTTGCATTGACGACCACGAATACATTGGCATCACCTTGCAAAAACAATTCATACGCTTTGATGAAACCAAGACCTTAGTTGCTGACTACACTTTTGGACAGCAACCCGTTTCCAGTTTTATGCTAAGTATGTTTTTCTTTATATGTTTTGTGATTACATTTATTATTATGTTTAGCTAAATTTATTGTTTGGGTTGGATGTAGATGAAGTGATTCTACTTGCTCGTTTTAAACTCGTGAGGTCTAATTGTTTAAGTTCGTTAATAGATTTTGTTCCCGAAACACTTAGGATTAATTCTAAACTTAATTGATATTGATATATGATTGATGACCATCTAGATATTGAGATTAAGCCATTAACAGAAATTGGGATTTAACACGAGAGTGTCTTTCGTGCCCAAGAAGGTAAGGAGTGTTGGAGAGCAGTCGGTATTGACCTACCCCTTGGCTGTCTTGGGTCTGTTTATTCTTAATGCCTGTTGGGCAGCATCGTTACTGAAGTGTCTTCGTGACTTTGTTGATCAAGAGAGGAGATCTTGTCTTCTGGTTAAGATCTGTAAAACTGGATAGATACAGACTAAGTGTGTTTATATCGTGACTTTGTGACCTTAGGGTATAAACTAATCTTTGTCTTAAACCAAGTGATAAAATCAGTTAATTGAATATCCTTACACCAATGAACGAGTGAAGAGTAATTAGGATCATTGATTTGAAACTCAATCCAAACATCTTTTGTTATTTGATAATTTTACTTGTGAGTTACAGGTTATTGAGTTATAATCAAAATCCCTTTTGTTGAGTTCTACTTGAAAAACAGATTACGCCGAGTCCCTTGGGTTCGACCCCACTTGCCGCTGATTACTATCTTGTTGGGCAAGAGGTGTTTATAAATATTATTTGTGCGAAGAGTGTGACGACAGCACTTCGTCAAATTGGCGCCGTTGCCGGGGACTTGGTTTTTAAGCTAGTTTGTTTTTCTAGCTTGAGTTGAGCACGGTTTATGTCCAAGCCATATCTACGGAGTGACGGAGTTCTACAAGATCACGGTGTTTGCCCAGAGGTGATAGCTAGGAGGAATCGAGCAGAACAACGCAAGAAGAAGAGAGATCTAGAGGAAGGCGTCAACGAACCTTCAGAGTCGCAGAGTTTGACAGACGAAAAGGATACTGAGCAAGAAGACAAATCTTGCTCAACAGCAAGTACAGACAGTAAAGAGTCAACATCCCATTCAGAAGCAAAAGCAGAGACATCAACAACCATGGTAGGACAACCAGAGAGAACCATCCATCAGATCATGTTCCCTGACAACAAGGGAATTAGACCATCAAGTATCCAGTTGCCCACCATCAATGGCAACTGGGAGCTCAAGCACTCACTAATACACATACTGCCCAAATTCAGTGATCATCCTGGAGAGGACCCCCAAACCCATCTTCAAAACTTTGAGATGGCGATCAGCACAGTGAGGAACAATGCCACTACTGCCAGGAACAATGGGGATAGACAAGTTGTTCGAAATGACAACGATATTGAAGTTGTGAGAAACCAAGATGCTGCCCAAGATACCTTTCCTGACTACGTAAGGTTACTCACGTTCCCATTCTCACTTCTTGATGGAACACGTGAATGGCTCTACACCTTGCTAGAGGGAAGCATCGACACATGGAACAAAATGCAACAGGCCTTTCTTGACAAATATATACCCGTTGGCTGGATACAAAGTGGGAGAAATGCCATTTCATCGATCAAGATGGGGGGAAATGAGTCATTATATGACTATTATGAAGGTTCAAGAAGTTTCTAGCAAGATGTCCTCAACATCGAATCGAGGATATTGATTTGATCGAGCATTTCTTGAAGGGATTAAAGGCATCAGAGAGGAAATACATAATTGCAGCGTGTGTAGGAGCAATAGTCGATCAACTACCATCTGAAGTGTTCAAGAAAATAGCCGCCATGGCTGAACAATCACGAGATAAAGATGATATCCCAAGAGGGGGGTATGAAGGCAACAAAGGAAATCAAGACAACTTGGTCAGTACATGAAAGACTTCATGACCAAGATGTTTGACCAAATGGAGGATTTGAAAAAGAAGGTAGATGGCAAGGAAGTTCAAAGAGTTGTGAAGAGATGTGCAGTATGCCAGGCAACATCACATATCACCTCAGAATGTCCCAGTTGGTTCGTGGAAGAAGGAGAAGAGGTAAAGGCAATAGGTCAGAACCAGCAAGGCAGAGGGCAGCAAAGGTTCCAATATGACAATAACAATAACTATGGCAACAACTTCGGCTATAGGTAGAATTAGCACGAAAACCTGAGGTATGGCAACAACCATTTCCAAATGCCCCCTGCCCACCAACAACTGCAGCAACCTGTTCAGCAGCAATATGTGCCTCCACCTCAACAACAACCTCAACAGCAGAACAACTATGTGCCTCCACATCGAGAACCAGCAAAGACAGAGTTCATGAAGGAGACCATTGATAGGTTTACCAATGAGAACCAAAGGCTTAGGAGGGATGTTGAGAACTTTCAATTGGAAAGTCGAGGTCAATCAAACAACCTTCAAACTCAATTGACTCATATAAACCAAACCTTGTCAAAGCTTGTAGATGACAAGAGCGGAAGGCTTCCTACCCAAGTAGAGGTCAACAAGGAGCAAGTCAATGCTGTGACTTTGCGAAGTGGTAAGGACTTGTCAGAGATGTTGCCCAAGACCCAACCCAAGGAACCAGCTCGAGTAGAGGAAATTAAGATGAGCTCAGGAGATATCAATGACATCTATGAAGAGCTAAAGGCAAAGCGTGAAGAAGGGATAAAGGCCAACAAGAACCCCGTTATTGATAATGAGGAGGATGAAGCCTTGTTTGATTACGTGAAGATGGAGAGATCTAAGCTGGGACTTGACAAAGATGATGTGATGTTGGAGTCTTTGAAAGCTGAGAGGGAAGTAGAAGCTTTGGCCAAGAGGACCGTACCTCGCACTACTAAGGCCAAGATCCCATATCCAAGACGTTTTGCCCGCGAACGTGATTAGAAGGAGTTGGAGGACATGATGGAGGTGTTCAGGAAAGTAGAAATCAACCTGCCCCTGTTGATGGCGTTACAATCCATGCCAAAGTGTGCAAAATTTTTGCGAGAAATGTGCTTAAAGAAGACAAAGTACCCAGATAATGCCCGTTTCCATGTGGAGAATGTGTCAGCACTAATGAATTCCCACATTCCGATCAAGAAGAGGGATCCTGGCATGTTTTCCATCCCATGCACGATTGGTACTACGTCAATACCTAAGGTGATGTTTGACTTAGGAGCTTCGATAAAAATGTGATGCCAAGAGCCATGTTCGACGAAATGAGTTTTGGACCTCTTTCCCCTACACGTGTCGCCATCCAATTAGCGGATTTATCCACTGTCTACCCCAATGGAGTGTTGGAGGTAGGGATGTTCGCGGTTTGGTTTGATGCGGTTTGATACTAAACCCAAATCAAATCGTAAAATACGATTTGGTAACTTTTTGGAACCAAACCGAACTAATTATCTAGTAAAACCAAACCAAACCAAACTATAATAATACGGTTTGATGCGGTTTTGTTTGCGGTTTATCAATATTTTTTCATTTTTCGGAATGAAAATAAAACGAATTAAATAAAGTTGTTGTCATGACCATATACATTTTTCTCCTTTGCTAGAATAAATATACTAGGAGTTTAGGATAACATTATTTAGCTAAATAGTAAATTATAGTAACGTAATTTCACATTCTCTACTTTTTCTATCTGAAAATAACTTGAATTTGAAAAGAATATAGAAGAAATGAAAATAAATAGAAATTTGTACCTTGTATTCAAAGGTGAATATAAGCTATTGTAACAATTAATTGAAAATGTGTAGTAGATTGCAGGGTTTTAGTGATTCTAAATTGTATGATTTCATTAATTAAATTTGTATAACACTCAGATATGACATGCAATCAAGAAAATCTCTATTTTCTCACTTAATAAATATAATGATAATATTAATATCATTATATCAAATACATTTTTTTCGGTTTACGATTTGGTTTGGTTTGGTTTGAATTTTCTTAAAAACCAAACCTAAACCATAAACCAAATTTTTTGAAAAATCTAAACCAAACCATATTTTTTAAATCAAAAAACCGAACCAAACCGTAAATTACAGTTTGGTTTGATTTGATTTACGGTTTAAACTAAACTTTGAACACTCCTAGTTGGAGGACGTGTTGGTCAAGGTGGGAGATCTTCTGTTTCCAGCCGACTTCTATGTTCTTGACATGGGAAATAAGGCAATCAAAAACCCAGTGATCTTGCTCGGAAGGCCGTTCTTGAGGACGGCCTGTACCAAAATCGATTGTGACACTGGGAGGTTGACAGTTCAAGTAGCTGGAGAAGTCATCGAGTTTGACGCTTATCGGCAAAATCAGGATGATTCCCTAGAATACCTCAATACCCTCAAAACATATGGTCGACGAATGGAGACATTGAATAGCTTAAGTTGCTTCTTAGAAGACAACGAGGACGCAGGTCAGGAGGAGCTCAATTTAATACAGGGGCTTGACCTGGATCTCGACCAAGAAGGGGATATTGAGGATGATGGTGCCTTGTTGGAGTTTTATGAAGGTGATGAATACGAAAGTGATAAAGACTTCTGGGAGGAGTCAGTCCATGGACATAATTTCGACTCCACCGATGAAGACTATGGGACAGATGAGGAGTTAGAGAAAAACACTCCTAAAAACTTCCATAAAGATGAAGACGAGTTCGATGAGGAATTTGAGGAGTTACCCCATGATGAGACTGAAGAGTTAGTATATGAGTTTTGGCAACAAATAATTCTTGAGGAGGATGCCAGCTTGCCGATAGAAGGGGATCTTGCCCAGAACGAGGAACCAGCAGATATGGAGGAATGCAGTTATGCAAAGATTACGGGCATCATGCAGCCTCAGGGATTTGAACCACTCAATATCCCTGAATTGAAGCCGGAGGACAGGTTGGTGCCATCACTGCAAAAGGCCCCTACTTTGGAATTGAAACCTTTGCCCAAGCACCTGAAATACATATATCTTGGAAAGAACGAGAACTTGCCCGTAATCATATCATCTGAGTTATCGAGCATGGAAGAGGTTAGAGTTGGAGAGGTGCTGAACAAGTATAAGGAGGCAATAGGGTGGACGTTGGCCGATATCAAGGGCATTAACCCTTTGGACTGTGTTCATCACATTTTGCTTGAGGAGGATGCTGCCCTCGTAAGAGATCCACAACGGAGATTGAATCCAGCCATGAAAGAAGTAGTGATGAAGGAGATACTTAAGCTTCTTGACTTGGGGATCATATACCCCGTGTCTGACAGCCGGTGGGTGAGCCCTGTGCACGTGGTGCCCAAGAAGTCAGGAATCCAAGTTGTTGAGAACGACAAAAATGAGATGGTGGCCATGAGATTACAAACCGGATGGCGAGTGTATATAGATTACCGAAAGCTTAACCAAAAGACAAAGAAGGATCATTTTCCTTTGCCCTTCATCGACGAAATGCTTGAGAGGTTAGCTGATAATGACTATTACTGGTTTCTTGACGGCTATTCTGGTTACATGTAGATCTGGGTTGCTGACGAGGATCAAGGCAAGACCACCTTTACATGCCCATTTAGCACATTTGCTTATAGGAGGATGCCGTTCGGGTTATACAATGCACCAGGGACATTCCAAAGGTGTATGATGCACATTTTTTCAAACCTTCTTGAAGAGTGTATCGAAGTCTTCATGGACGACTTTACTGTCTACGGCAAGACCTTCGAATCATGCCTCAACAACCTGGATCGAGTCTTCAAGAGATGTGTTGAGAAGAACTTTGTGTTGAATTATGAAAAATGCCATTTCATGGTAAGAGAGGGAATCGTTTTGGGGCATGTCATTTAAGGAAAAGGAATTGAGGTGGAGAAGGCCAAGATCGACATTATTGCCAAGTTGCCCTACCCAAGATCGGTGAAGGAATTAAGAGGATTCCTAGGGCATGCTGGATTCTATAGAAGATTTGTTAAGGACTTTGCCAAGATCGCCCAACCAATGACGAGACTACTACAAAATGAAGTACCATGGGAGTTCAATGAAGATTGTAAGAAGGCGTTCCATGCCTTGAAGGAGAACTTGATCACAGCCCCCATTATCCAACCTCCGGATTGGGGGATGCCTTTTGAGTTAATGTGTGATGCCAGTGGTTATGCCGTAGGAGCAGTTCTTGGGCAAAAACGCGGAAAGGAGAGCTATGCCATCTATTACGCATCCAAGACGTTGAACCCAACCCAATGTAACTATGCCACCACGGAGAAGGAGTTGTTGGCTATCGTCTTCGCCTTTGAGAAGTTCAGATCCTATTTGCTTGGAGGCAAGACCATAGTATACACAGACCACGCGGCGCTGAAGTACTTATTGAGCAAGAAGGAGTCCAAGCCAAGATTGATTAGATGGATTCTTTTGTTGCAAGAATTCGATATAGAGATCAACGACAAGAGTGGTGCCCAGAATCAAGTTACCGACCACCTAAGTCGAATCCTCCAGCCAGACGATGGGGTGCCGATCAAGGAGACCTTTCCAGATGAGCACCTAAGTCTTGCCCATGAGGAACCATGGTATGCTGATATCATGAATTACTTGGTAACTGGAGAGATCCCCTCCGATCTTGGGCGTTATCAGAGGAACAAGCTTAAACATGAGAGTCGTTTCTACATTTGGGACGAGCTATATTTATGGAGGGAATGTGCAGATAAGATAATAAGGAAGTGTGTCGAGGATAAAGAGCAAAGAAGCATTCTTGAGCATTGTCACAACTAGGAGTGTGGAGGACACTTTGGGCACCAACGTACTGCAAGGAAGATTTTGGAGTGTGGTTTTTATTGGTCAACCTTATTTAAGGATTGTTATGAGTGGGTTAAAATGTGCGAAAAATGCCAAAGGGAAGGCAACATCACAAGAAGGAACGAGATGCCCATGATCCCGATTTTGCCCGTGGAAGTGTTCGATATATGGGGCATATATTTTATGGGACAATTGCCGAGTTCTAAAGGCAACAAGTACATCATATTGGCAGTGGACTATGTCTCAAAGTGGGTAGAGGCTCGTGCTTCATACAAGGATGATTCAAAGGTCGTCTCTAACTTTTTGAGAACTCAAATTTTCAATAGGTTTGGGGTACCTCGAGCTATCATTAGTGATCAAGGTTCTCAGTTTTGCAACGCGACGGTGACCGCCTTGTTCAAGAAGTATGTAGTTACTCATCGCGTGTCAACAGCCTACCACCCACAAGCCAATGGACAAGCTGAATTGTCTAATAGAATTGTCAAAATGATCTTGAGGAAGACCGTGGGGATAACAAGGAAGGATTGGAGTATGCGCTTCGATAATGCCTTGTGGGAGTATAGGACTGCCTTTAAGACACCTTTTGACATGTCTGCTTATCGCATAGTCTATGGCAAGAGATGTCACTTGCCTGTGGAGTTGGAACATCGAGCACATTGGGCTGTTGTCCAACTCAACCTCGACTGGAACGAGGCAGGTGAATCAAGGAACCTCGAGATCCAGGAACTCGACGAGATCAGGCTCCAAGCCTATGATAATGCCGGTTTATACAAGAAAAGGATGAAGAAGACCCACGACCTTTTGATTAAAGAAAAGGAGTTCCATTTTGGGCAACAAGTGCTGCTTTATCAAACTCGATTCAGGCTATCTTCAGGGAAGCTCTCGACCAAGTGGGCAGGACCTTATGCAGTTCAAGCTCAATTCCCAAATGGAGCTGTTGAGATCAAGGATCCCAAGAACGGGAAGATTTTTAAAGTCAATGGCCATCGCCTAAAGGCCTATCTTGGGCAAGAACAGTTTGTTAAGGGGGAGCTATCTGGGTTTCCTGTCGTGGAGGACCTCTGACTTCTAAGGAGGGGGGTGTCGTGCCCAAGACCTTAAACGGGGCGCTGTCCAGGAGGCAACCTGGTTAGTTTTCTTTAATTTCTCGTTATTTCTTTTCTTTTATCATTTATTTTCGTATTATGAAAATCCAAAAAAATTGTAAAATTATGAAAATGAAAAAAATTAGTTAGTTTATGTTTTAAGTATTTTATTTTGAAGCATTTTATGTTCGAGTCTAACCATGGGGGAAAGTTTGTTTCCGGAATGTATTTGTGTTTTTAAGTGTGAAGGAGATGTTGAGCAAGATGCAGGTTGTAGATCAGGATCCACGATAAAGGAAGGAACTGTTAGAGTGGAGTAGAGGTTTTGGGCAAGAACTAAGTCGTTGGTCAACGACTGTTCAAGACGGTTACTGTACCCCTAAAAATACGCGCCTTTTAAAACCACCCTACCACATCTATACCCCCACTACCCGATTTCAAATTCAAGTCTGCAACTTCTCCTCTTCTCTCTTCTCTCTCCCCATCAAAACCTCCGAAACCCCTACTATGTTGTCCACTCGCCCAAAAAACAAGTTGAACAAAATCCCCACCGGAACTAGTATCGATCTCACCACCAACAACCCTACCACTGCCACCACTAAACCCAAAACCACCACAAAGAGAAAATTACTCATGGAATCCGCCAACCCCTCTGTTGATCAAAACCCTGAAATCACCATCGGAACCGCCAGGCCAAAAAACCCTCCGGTCGATGCGACGTTGCTAATGAGCGACGAAAACCCCAGTTTGATTGAAGAGGCGGTGTAGCAGATGGAGGTGGAAACTCAGTCTAAGCTAGGGCTGGTTCGGTATACCATATCGGGATATTTTGGTCATGCCGCATACCATACAGAAACTTTCGATATGCATAATTTGATATTGATACCATACCAAACTTTTCGGTATACCAAAATTTCGGTATGGTTCAAAAGGCATACCGTTATCGTACCTTATGTTCGGTAGACTGTAAACGTACGGTATACCGAAAATATGAACATCAAATATTTAAATTCCAAAAAACATAGAAAACACTTAATATTAATAATAATTATCTCCAACAAGCAATTAAGTCCATAAAAGTTAAAAGAAAATTCAACGTACAGTTTAACATCACAACAATAATTAATGATTTAACATCTCAATTCTCAACATTTAAATATGGGTTAAGTTGATTTTTTAATTAAATATAATGAATAATTCATTAATAATTTAATATATATATTTACATATATAGTTATATAAATATATCAATTTATATATAATTGTTTAGAATTTTCGGCATATACCGCGATTTTGGTATGTACCAAATATTAGTATTTATTAAAAATTTCGGTATACCAAACTTTCGGTTCGATACGGTATACCGCGGTATTTGAAATTCATATACCGTTACCATACCAAAACCTTTCGGTATGGTATCATACCATACCAAAAATATGGTATACCATAAGTTGGGTAAAATACGGTATTTTTCGGTTCGGTTCGGTCGGTATACCGAAATTTCAGTATTTTAGTCTACCCCTAGTCTAAGCCGGCGTTCAAGGAAGAGGAATTAGAGGAAGAAGCAGAGGAAGAAGATGACGGTGAGGACGGAGAGGAAGAGAAAGGTGATGATGGAGAAGGCGACAATGGCGATGAGGATGATGTGGATGAAGCCATTGATGCAGTGGCGGCGAGACTGGCAGCGGAGGTGTTGAAGCAGTGAAGACCAAGGCCAAAGAAAGTCAGGCGAGAAAGAAGGGAGCCCAGGCCACTAAGAAGCGTCCTCACGGTGGCAAGGAAACACCGGCGAAGAAGCACAAAACTGCTGCTTCAGACGCTGACTCCTTCCAACCGTCGATCTCAAAAGGAACGGCCGTCGAGACTCCGTCAAAGGTTAGCGAGGAAGAAGAAGCAGGGGACGATGTTGGTGAGGAAGTGGACGTTGACCAGTCTACCCTAGCAAGTGGCAAGAACAAGAAGAAGAGGAAGGGCCCCACAGTGGTGATGTGCAGGAAGCCCAGAGAATGGAAGGTGACAGCACCCACGGTTCTTGACTTCAAACTCTACGAGAATCTGGGTGTTGCCCACTGTTTGAGGGGATAGGCTGGAAGAAGTTTTTGGAATGGCCTGTGGAGGTCTATGAGGAGCAAGTTAATGAGGTATACAGCACGGCAGCGATAACAAGTGATCCCGAGAATGGGGTGAGCATGATCTCTTTCTCGCTTTTGGGCGAGAAGTATGACTTTCAAGTGAGTGCACTGAATCAGATACTGGGGATGGTGAGTTTGAGGGATCTGGCCAAGAAGGAGTTCATGGAGGCCAAGACCATGGTGCCACCCCCAGGAGATGTGGCTTATGAGGAGAGTGGAAGGAGATCGGGAATGGAACGCTGTACTACGGGGCCAACAACAAGGGAACCGAGCTGAAGACTCACGCCCTTAGGCTTTGCCATCGCATCCTTGCATACAACTTGTATGGCAAAGATAATAGCGGCAACAGCTTGAGCAACAAGAAGCGGTACTTACTGTGGTGTATGCACACCAAGACCAAGGTCAATTTCGCGGCGCTCCTTGGTGAGCAGCTCAAGACGGTGCTGGCAAAGCAGGCTTTGGGATGCACTTGTGGCCACTTTGTGACGGCCTTTACAAATAGATTTGGGGTCTACGATGAGCTGAAAGGGAAGCCGATGATGGTGGTCAACAAGCTGGGAGAAGCTGCCTTGAAGAAGATGAATGATTTTGAGCTGAGAAATGGCAGATACGTGTTTGTTGACTACAGCATGCCAAAATTCACCAGGCGACCACCCTTGGGCAAGAAGGATGAGGCAAGCACCAGCGCAGCGGTGCTGCCCAACATCGAGATCGAGACCAGACTAGCCAATATGGAGAAGTTGTTGACCGAGATCAGGGATGCCCAGCTAGCATCTTTGCACACCAAGGATTCAGGTATTCACCTGAATCTTCTCTTTGACTTATGTTCCTCCATTTTATGTTAGTTTAGGTTTTTATTTTTTGTTTTTGTGTTTCTATTGCTAAGTCTTGTTTTGTATTTTTTTCTGATGTTAATCGAGAGGGTGTTCTTATTGTCTTCACCTACAATTTGCCTAGCAAATTGTGTGGTGAAGACCTTAAAGTTCCCACCTCAGTCTGTTTGTAATTAAATGTTGAGTCAGTTTGTTTTATGTTTGTTTGTTGCCCAACAGTTTACCCACTTTGCCTAAGGCAAAGTGTGTGGGTGTTGGGGAATCAGTTTGTGTTTTTAAAGTGTGTTTTAATTGTTGATCAGCATATTGGCATGATAAGTTGGAATAGGTTTATAGATGATGCCGTATGTAAATAGGTAGGACGGAATGAGATGTTGGGCATTAACTGTGAGGATTTGAGCTTTTAAAATGCTATATACATGTGCAGCATTGCTTTCTTTCTTAAGTGATAATGACTAGTTGACATTTGTTGATCTAGAACTTGCTTGCATTTCTTATTAAAGCTTCATGAAACTTAGTTGAACTACTTAGATGAATTAGGCATTTTTGTTTAAAGAAGCCCATGGCCAAAAATTCTCTGCCTTGATATTTATCCTTTGATTAGCCCCCTTGAGCTTGGATCGTATTTTTTCTATTTACTTATAGAAGCCTGAATTTTAAGCCTTCCCGGTCAAGAACTCAGGTCTAGAAGAACAAGGGATGGAAGGAAATGTTGGGTAGCACTTACTGGGCATTATCACCTAAGTTAGAGGTGTTGAAAAAAAAAGAGAAAAAAATTATGTTAAAGTTCAAAAAAAAAAAAGTGTTCTAGATGAAGAGGAGTAAGGAATCAAGGGCAATCTGTTGCTCGAGAACCTAGTTCTTGACTTAGCCAGTTCCTAAATTTTCCTATCTTTTTGCCTTAGGCCACATTACAACGCATTAAAGACCTAAGGATAAGTAGTTCGATTTTGTTCAAAAGAGTAGAGATGTAGCGGGCAGGCAAGCCTATGGAGAAATATTGTTGATTTTGGTCGAGAGCGTATACAGTTAACCTTATACACTTGAGAGATGAGTGCTGGTGAGGATATCCTTGTTGCCCAATAACTCTATCTTGACCTGTTTGATGGCAATATCTGATTACATATTCTGTTTTGACTAACATGTGCATGAGCTGATCTTTTTAGTTCGTGTTTTTGTTTTGTCTTTTCTGTGTTTGAGTCTTGGGCAAGTTGCAACCATACACTTGAGGGCAAGTGTAATTCAAGTGTGTGGGTGTGATGAACCCATAT
Organism: Schizonepeta tenuifolia; assembly: GCA_029490685.1. Lineage (NCBI taxonomy): Eukaryota > Viridiplantae > Streptophyta > Magnoliopsida > Lamiales > Lamiaceae > Schizonepeta > Schizonepeta tenuifolia. Next base: position 16,050,344 of record CM055957.1, read on the forward strand.
TTGTGTCCATCTTTTCTTGTGTTTCTTAGTCTTTATCGAGTCAAAGTGTGTCTGGAAGGACACAAAGTCGAGAGATGGTGTGCAGGGAAGAACAGGTGGGATGCTGGGCAAATCTGATGGAAAATCTGTTGTTGAGATGCTGAGATGGTGATACAATATAAATGGGCATAGGACTGGAAGCTTGTAGCTGGGGAACATCGAAATATCCATTCTACAAGTCAGGAGGTACCTCCCCATATCCTTTTAGCCAACAGACAGAGTACTCGGAGGAGCCAGGATCTTGGTCAACACAGGAAGCAATACAGGATGCGGACATTGAGGGCAAGAAGCGAGTCGAGCCAGCAGCAGGTTTTTCTTTTCCTTCAAGGAAGAGGATAGGGATTGGATCTTTCTTTCCTTATCCTAGCCGGACCTAATCAAGGGAGATATCTACCAAGCAAGGGAAGAGAATCGTGCATGCATGGATGAGAGAGAAAGAGGCGGATATGCATGGAAGAGTCCTTCATCAACAAGGAAACTTCTCTAAACCCTAATTTCCATCGCCTATATATATGGCCGACTCCTTTATGTATGGTGTGCCGATTTTTATTCTTAGTTCTGCATTCTTAGTTGAGAGGAAGTGAGGAAGAAACAAGTCTTACGGGCAATTTACTTTTATTACGTATTTACTGCTTTAGTTTAGTTGTTGGCCTGAAGCCAAGACCTTAGTTGCTGACTACGCTTTTGGACAGCAACCCGTTTCCAGTTTTATGCTAAATATGTTTTTCTTTATATGTTTTGTGATTACGTTTATTATTATGTTTAGCTAAGTTTATTGTTTGGGTTGGATGTAGATGAAGTGATTCTACTTGCTCGTTTTAAACTCGTAAGGTCTAATTATTTAAGTTCGTTAATAGATTTTGTTTCCGAAACACTTAGGATTAATTCTAAACTTAATTGATATTGATATATGATTGATCACCATCTAGATATTAAGATTAAGCCATTAACAGAAATCGGGATTTAACACGAGAGTATCTTTCGTGCCCAAGAAGGTAAGGAGTGTTGGAGAGCAGTCGGTATTGACCTATCCCTTGGCTGTCTTGGATCTGTTTATTCTTAATGCCTGTTGGGCAGCATCATTACTGAAGTGTCTTCGTGACTTTGTTGATCAAGAGAGGAGATCTTACCTTCTGGTCAAGATCTGTAAAACTGGATAGATACAGACTAAGTGTGTTTATATCGTGACTTCGTGACGTTAGGGTATAAACTAATCTTTGTCTTAAACCAAGTGATAAAATCAGTTAATTAAATATCCTTGCACCAATGAACGAGTGAAGAGTAATTAGGATCATTGATTCGAAACTCAATCCAAACATCTTTTGTTATTTGATAATTTTACTTGTGAGTTACAGGTTATTAAGTTATAATCAAAATCCCTTTTGTTGAGTTCTACCTGAAAAGTAGATTACGCCGAGTCCCTTGGGTTCGACCCCACTTGCCGCTGACTACTACCTTGTTGGGAAAGAGGTGTTTATAAATATTATTTGTGCGAAGAGTGTGACGACAGCGCTTCGTCACGCTTGCATCAATTCAAGCGGAAGTGGTAGCGGTTGACTTTGGGCAACCATGGGTGTCGAAATTGCTGCAGAAGGTTTTCGAGTCCTTTGCCCTCTGACGCGATCGTCGTTTAGCTGCGGCAAAATACAATTTATATTTTCCTTGCCCACTTTGTAGGATCAGCTAGTTGGTAAGTAAGGGTCGATCCTACGAGAAATTGCTGCAATATTTCTACTAACGCCTTGGGCAAAACAAAGAAAAGTAAAGTTGAAACTAAACAAGCAAACAATCAGTAATAAAAGGCAATCTGGATTTATGATCAATTCAATGTAAATAAGTGTAACTCGATCATAGGTGCATAGATATTCGCTACGTATGTGTGTCAACAGTTATAGGCAAACCGCGTCGTGGTCCTACTATCACGTTGTCACGCCCACAACCATGATCTGTCCAGCTCATCCTTACTTCTGAGAACTGAGTGGAATCCCTAAACAATCCTCCTTACTTGCCCAAACCACCCCCCGAAGATCCTACAAAAGGGGTGTAGTATGGACATGCAGCTTTGGGCACTAGACAAACTCGTTTCGACCCTGTGAGATATGAGGATCTCTCTCCGACTTTACACCAATGTCAGCGTACTTCGTTCGGCTTCACCCAAGTTCAACCTGAGATTTGTCGCCCTCAAAGAGCGTGAGACAAATCTCTCCCGGTCCATGTTGGTCTAAGCTACCTCCCCTTTAAGGAATCTACCATCCTACAATTGCCCACTGGCCACATGAACTCTTGGCACAAACAAACTGCTTTGAAATCATTACTTAACGCCTCGGGAATACACATATATATAGCTATCTTGCCCAATTAGACCTCACGAGTTATAAAAGCACTTATATCACATATTCTCAACCTAAACCCAGATCTAAAGGTTTAGCTAGACATAAAGTAAATAACAATAACAATAACAAAAGAGATAGAAGAAAACATACTTGAATTAATACTTAAATGATAGTCTACCCAAACTGGGACTTAACAGCAGAAATTTAAATTGTATCTTGCAAGAAAAGTAAATTGTGCGGAAAGAAAGATGTAAAAACTTGTGTGTTTGAGGCTGCATGCATGAACCTATTTATAGAGTACATGGATCATGGGTTGAAACCCTAAAAACCCACAAACGGGCCTTCAAACGACAACTCACAGCTTCCTTGACCGTTTAGGACTAGGAAATGATTGTTTACTTATCGGAAACACTCCTTCCTTATCCTTTTGCTTCCTAATCCGGGTAGAAGTTATCTCCACATTTTCCTCACCTCCAAGGCACGAATTGCTTCATTGTTGGTCTTTTGGATGATGTCATGTCAGCTACAACGCCTAGAACCTTCGTACTCTTCTTCCTTCTGCTTCTTCTTCGCCTTGCCCAGAGTCCTCCTACCATCTTGATCTGTTTGGATTGACTGCGCATGGTCTGAATTTGTCATGCCGATTGGTACGGAGAAGCTTCTTAGTGTTTGGACTTCCGCCCTCGGTATCTCTAGCTGCGAGTAAGCTCCTTAACCATTGCATCGTATCGATGCGCTCACTTTCACGTGCAAATCCACTCTAAATACCCAAGTTCTTGTCCTTTCCTGCCTACTACCAAACGTGTCCTCCAGACACTAAAACAGACTAAAAAGACACAAAATTAGACTCGATCTAATCCTAAAAACACATGATGAGCATATAAAATATGGGCTCATCATACCCACACACTTAAAGTCATACTTGTCCTCAAGTATGGTGCATGAATTGCCACAAAGACTCAAAATAGAAAAGACTCAAAAGACAAAGACTCAACAAAAACAAAGACAACGGTTAGCTTGACTAAATTAACAGATTAGAATGAACATAATCAATTCATATGAGCACAAGCAAGTAGAAACAGTCAACATAATAATAATAATCAATTAGGTCAAAAATGAATAATTGAGCATAAGTTGTTCCTCACCACACTCTCACTCTTGTGTATAGGCTCGTGTTTACGCTCAAGACATGTATTCTTGGCCACACCATAGGCTTTGTCAGCCTTCTAACTTCTCCACCCCCTTAAACTAGATTAATTAGCACTGATCATTAGGTTTTTATTTGGTTGTAATTGGGTTTAAGGCATAGGTTGGAAATATTTGGATCTAGGCTTTGGTCATTCGAACTTTGGTTGGCCAAGCGGAGCGGCCAACCTTATCTTCTTCCCTCCACTTTCTCTTACGGGCCGTAGCACAACACACCTTAGGACTTTATTATTTTCTATATTTTTTATATTTTCTTTTTCTTTTCTTTTTCTCTTTTTTTTTTCTTTTTTTTTTTATATTTTTATCTAGCCCTTTACTCTCTCTTGCCCATTCTAGGCGTTCTCCATGCCCTACTGCTCTCATCCCCCTTTCATCTTTAGCCTAGTCCTCATGAACGAGTAGGTTATATTATTTCAAGGCTAATATTTGTGAACAAAGAAATCATTAAGCTCAAAAGCGGCTAATGAAAAGGATCATAGCAGGGTAGACTCATTAAGCTCATTTAGGCTAAAGAAAGAAAATCACCTAAATCCTCTAAGTACTTCTTATTCTTATGTTAATGAGGTCTCAAAACAAATTATAGGCAAGTTCTAGGTGGCGTTCGAATGATCATGTCAATACTCACAAGAAATAAAAACTGTATAGCAAGGTGTGTCAGATCCTAATCTGGATTCGACACGGAGGGTCAGTTCCTTCAAGGCTGGTAGGATCTCAAGCTGGGTTTGCTGATTAGCCTGGACAAGCTACTCCACATGGGCATTTTCTTCTTTCAGCTTGACCAGACGATCAATGATCTCAGTCTGCTTTGCCTTCAAAATTACAGCTCTCTCGCCCACTGCGTGAGATGGGGCAGAAGACTCTTCAGGCGAGATCATGAACACAAAATGCCCATCCTCATCATAGTCGCAGACTTGCATTGCCTTCAAACACTCCAGATCAAGATACTCCTTGTGCATGGCCTTCATGGCAGTTTTCTTCTCATCCAATCCTAGGGCTTTCTTCGTGAACACAGTCAGAAGATGGGCAAGAGACACTCGTTGCTTAGGGTGTGTAGAGATATCCTTGAAATGACCAGCGGCAAAGGCTCCAAAGTTGATCCACTTCTTATGCACCATACACCATAGGATGAAGATCTCCTGTTGGGCAACCGTGTTGCTTCTGTCCTTTTTGCCAAATAAGTTGAAGGCAAGAATTCAGTGATAAACAAGCACCATATCATCCTTAAACATGTACCCCTTGGCCATCCCTGCTCTGAAATCTTCTCCCTCGCCCAACTCCTTCCAGATTGCATCCCACTCCTCCGTGTTCAAGCTTGGTATGCTCCGATAAGCACTCTTGTACTCCTCAGACAGAGTACCACGAAAATCCACCACATTCAACGCCATATTGAACTCATTCACAGACAAGTTGAGAGACTTACCCATCAAGTTGAAACTCATGCACTTGCCCGTGGGCCGCACCTTCCTTGGGTAGCGGACTTGGAGAGTTTTGATGAACTCTCGGGCAAGGTCAGGATAAACTCTCTCATCCCATAGCAAAAACTCCGACCATCCTATCCTCTCGAACATAGCCATAACCTCCTTCTCAATTCCCAACGCCTGCAGTGCACCTAGATCTATGAACTTGGGCAAGATAAGCCCTCGCTCTGGCTTCTTCTCGGGCGCGAGATTGTAAGCGTGCCCCGAAATGCTCAACCAAGGCCCCGCCGTCTTCGCCAAGCCCTTTTCTTTTTCCTCTTTCACCGTCATCGTCTCTTTTTTGCGCTTAGTCAGCGGTTCCAGCGACTACAATTCCTCCACGAAGTCATCAAGGTCTTTAAATCCGCCCACACCATCCATTAGGGCATCGCTTTCCCCATGCTGAGACTCCGTCGCGGCTTGCGATGCCTACTTGCCTATAGACTGCGACTGTCTGCTCTCCAATGCGCAGGTTCAAGGTCTTGAAGTGATGGCGCTGTCAGTCCGGTCAAGATACCGTCGGTCTCTTCCTGGGGTACTGGGTCTGGACTTTTAGGGTTTGCAGATGAACCTTCCATTGGTGAAAGCTTGGGAGTAGAGTTAGAACTTTTGTTCTGCTTGGTTGGGGTAGTAACAGTTTTAGGGGTTTCGCTTTGAGAGGGTGCTTTAGTATTTTTCTTGCTGCGTGTGTTCTTCATAGTATGAGAATGAGAGTTTTGTTGCAGAAAAGAAGAGAGGAAGATGAAGAGACGATTGAGTATTTTAAATTTTGAAATATGTGAGAGAGGGTAGGTTATGCGAGTGTATAGGCCTAAAAAATAGGGTTTAGTGGGATAATGGGCAGCCCATCTGACAACCGTCTGCAGTGATGTCATGTGCTGACATCATCCCGCCTTTTTCCTCTTGCCCAGTACAACACCACTCTAATTGGTCTCTCCGAATCTCCATTCTGCCTTGCTCCATCTAACCTGCACACTTAAACAAAAATCCTCCTTCCAAACAACAACGTACCACATCATCCTTAAACATGTGCCCCTTGGCCGTCCCTGCTCTGAAATCTTCTCCCTCACCCAACTCCTTCCAGATTCCATCCTACTCCTCCGCATTCATGCTTGGTATGCTGAGATGTATAGTGAAGAAAACTACCATACTCATTGAACATTGCACTCGACAATCCAATCTCATGCATGGAATGACGAACTGGACAATGCAGCGACAAAAACCGTTCTGCTAGCTTGGAATGACGAGATAGACAAGGATTTTCCTTCGTGTCATGTGCATGTTCATGTGCATGGTGATGCACGGAGGCGCAGTGTTGGTCTTTCGGTGCCTGGACCTGTGGGTCTCGCACTGAGGTGCAACGTGCTGTCCACATCGAGCTTGTCAAACAAGTCCTCAATCCAAGATTTGATTTTGGGGAATAGTCTCCGCTCCACATTCTCTACAATGCAATCCTCTGCTCCTTTAATCTCTGCACGAATCCAACATCGATCACTCGATCGTAGGCTGTGATCGGCCCCACCACTGGAGGATGAAGAGCCTCCCTAACGAACACGCTTTTCGTGGTCTCGACGGCGAGGTGGCTCTTGGTACCCATCTGAAGCCTCTGCCTCTTTGTAGGTTGCAAGCTGCCTCTATCCACCTCAATGTCTCTGTCCTCTCCTTGGATGAGGTCTCTCATCAACAGATGCATCATCAACAACTATGGACTCGCGTGCCTAACGGGGGAACTGTTCCCCTTCACGTAACGGATTGCGCGGCACTGCAAAGTCCATTGCCAGTACATTTGGAAACTGAGTGGATTGGAAATAGAAGCTCTACAATTCATCATCATTTGCATCGAAATCGTTGAATCGACCAACCTATAGTACAAAAATTTTTATCAAACACAAATACAATTATAAAAACAATTCAGAAAATACATTCAATCAAAAAATTAAAATATACCTGCAGAGAAAATAATGGCTCAAGCTCTATTCCACTTCTACACTTGAACTTCCATCTAATGCATCTGGGCTGTGCATTCAAGTTTTCAATGACTGCAGCTGCAACGGCTAAGTCTGGCAGCACCTCCGGCGGCCAAAAGTGGAAAGCCAGACTGTACCGTAGACGTGGTACTTAGGCATGCGCTTGATGTTGTCAATGTAGTGCTTCAGATTCAAGTAGGTGTAGGCGCCCCAAGAAAATCGAGAAAATGCTTTCAGATCGTCCACCAACTTCCACACCCAATTTGCAAGATAGTTCTTCGATTCTAGACCAAGCAACAACATATACAACACTAAGACGTGCACGACCTTCAGGTACAACAATCTACTTTGATATGTGGTAAAACCGATCAAGGAGGTCCGCCACACTAATCTGCGTGCCATTGGCAAACCGCTGATACACTTGCATATCTCGTATGTCGTGGTTGTTTAAAGGTCAGAAATCAGACGAGCCGAATGACAACTCGATAACAAGGGCATACTCCTCAGAGGAAAAATGAATGTTTGCCCCGTTGATGTGAAACCACATGTCGTGCGCTTCGCCGAAAGGATAATGAATCTCACGTGACAATACGTGATGCACACTCATAGCGCACTTCTAACTCGGCTGCCAGTCACTGAAGTCGCCAAAACACCCTGCAAGCCACCTCTCAGGAGATCCTGTCCCCCAACCGTCATCAACGTAGACTCAACGTCTTATAGTTAATAGTCTCGGGCCTCTTGAACGTAATCTGGAACAATAAAACTTGCAATTAAAAAACAAATATTAAAATCACACAATTGATAGTATTTTAACACTTAAAAAACTACTTCCCGCTCTCAATATATAAATCCTGCTCGAGCAGGATATCTAGCCAAACACCACCAACTCGAGCGGGAAATATTCCACAAAACAAATAAAAAATTTGAATTACTTATCTAACTAAATCCCGCTGGTGTAAGCTATATCCCGCTCGAGCGGGATTTGGACGGTGACCAGTTTAACGAGCGGAATCTATAATAATTAACATGTATAAATTAAGAAAAAATTATGACTACATTCCACATTCAAAAAATTCAACATAACCGAATTTCAAGTTATTAGTATCCATTAATCACCAAACAATCCAAACATCAACAACTAAGCAAATTAGGGATCTAGGGCACGTTATACACTATTATCATTAATTAATAGGGACGACAACCAATTTCTCGCTTGGTTACGGTACATCCGGCTCGAGCGGAATTTAGTACTTCTTAGGTTTTGTCGAGTGAGATTTATGATAGATAACAATTAAAAACAAATTAGTGGAGATTAAACAATTTCTCGCTCGACAAAGCAATATCCCGCACGAGCGGGATATAGTTAAATTAGGGTTTATTGAGCAAGAATTTTCATAAATAGCACGAACAACATTTTCGGAACTAACATATGTAATCTCACATTAAAATTCGAAGAAATGAATTTTATTTTATGGAATTCGTATAAAGTACCAATAATACTCACTAAAAAAATTAATAACAATATTTATAAAACTAACATCTCCATAATTTGTCATGTCGTCAAGAATAACAAACTGCTGTCGAAAAAATTTGTGTGAAGGATGAGTTGGTGTGGAGCAGGATTTGTGAGGGAAGAGTGAAAGTGAGAGGTATGAGCTAGATGAGGGAGATGAGGGAGTGTGGAGCGGGATTTGTGAAAGAAGAAAGAATGTGAGAGGTTTGGGCGAGATGAGGGAGATGAGGGAGTGTGGAGCGGGATTTGAGAAGGTGGGGGTAATTTAATGTTGAGGTGAGGGGTGAGTGGTAGTCGGTTAGGTGAAATAAGTGAAGATCCCAAAATTTGGGCCGAATAAATATGGTAAAAACGACAAGGTAAAACAAAACAACACACATCAGCCAATTAGACTAGGTTGTCAGCCGACAATGGAAGAAATATGGCAGTTAGTGGGCCCCTAATGTGTCAGTGAGTATAAATTCATTATTTTCCAACCGAGTGGGTATTTTTCATTTTACCACTTTTGAATGGTGGGTTTTAAATTTCCCCCCAATAAACAAAATTATGATACATTTTCTCTTGGATATCTCAACACGGTCAAGTGTGTGTGTATTAGCCTAGTGGTAGTGAGGTTAATGCCCGGGCCAAAGGTCACGGGTTCGAGTCCTCCGTCACGCGGTATTTAAATTTCCTTGCAATGTTGTTCAAAAAAAAAAAAAGTAATCAGAGTTGGTGAGGCACAAAATTAAATTGAAGAAGAGATGCATCATCATGTCTACTAGGAATATCAATCCGTCGAATGAGCTTTGCTATGACAATAGGATAATAGTAACTAAAGTCGAGGACCATGTAATTGAACCAAATTAAATATTAGGGAAGAATGCGAGCAAAAGTTTCCAATAACATGAATGCTCATGAACATTTTATACTAAATTTTCATTCGATCCCAAAAGAGGCAGTTCTTAAAGACTGTTTATTGAGCTATAACCATAAATAAGAGTCAGACTAATCTGCTTTGAACGTGAGACTGTACCTACTAAAATCTGTGTTTGGTCATGGTCAGTTGTATCCTACGTGTCACTAGCATAAAAAGTTTCAAAATTTTGATATCTGACGATATAAGATGCATAACACAAAAACTACGTGGTTTATGGTGAAATTTTCGACAGATTGTGAGGTAATTACAAAATTTATTATTTAAAAAATTAATTTTATTTCTATACATGCATTTACTTTGATTTTCGATGGTTTCCTTGCAGCTGAAAGAAGTTAGTGAGGGAATGAATCCACCTCATCTTTGCACTTGAATTCTTTTTATTTATAGTAATTTAACAATTCTCTTAGTGATTCGTGGTCTTACAATGATTTAAAAAATTATATTTAATTATATTTTTAAAATAAAATATTACTATAATGTTAAGGAGTCTCCGTCGAATTTCGACGGGTTACATACTAGTTATATATTCCATCTGACCCACTCATATTGTCATCATTTCCTTATTTAGGTGTCCCACTCATATTGTCATTTTCTAAATAAGGAAAGTTTTAACCTTTGAAAAGTGATGAAATATACCAACTTTCTATTTTTTTTACTATTATTTTAATCTCCGTGTCCAACAGTAACATGACAATTTCAGTGGATTGGAGAAAGTACTGTAAAGAGGCAGTTTCAAATTAGAAATTGATTTCAAATCAATTCTGAATGGTAATTTTGTAAAAGAAATTAACTTCAAGGTCACATTTGTTACAAGATTTTCTGGATTTTTTTAGAAACAAACCACCACGCACGTGCACGTTCTCCCATTTTCTTATCTCTGTGCTAACATGACCGAGAATGACGAGCGTAAAGTAGATCCGAATGGATATTTGGAGATATACATGAACGGCGCCGGCGGCTAACCGACTCGCATCTTGGAGAGAAGCTAAAGAGGAGACGCCACATAATATTCTATAGAATGACAACATTGATTATTCGTGATAAGAATAGCTTAGTGAGGAAGATTGTGTGTGAATTTTAATAACATTTCCTGAGTTTGTTCTTCCAGCGGATTATTTGAATTTTAGTTTTCAGAGTTTTGTTGCCAAGTTGAAAACTATTTCTTGCAGAGGTTTTGTGACTTAGTCTTTTAGTAGAAATTGATTCTCGAAAAGGACTTTGAAACTGCAACAATTGCTCAAATTTCTGGGAATGTTAAAATGCATGTATAAAATATTATATGTGAAATCTGTTGGATGCTATATTTGCTCAGTTTCTGCTCGACCGGAACGACTGAACGTGTGTTGGGAATGGAAACACCGCTGGGAGAGCGGATGCTCTGTCGTTTGCTGAAACACACAACTTTGCGTTTTGGCATTTTTTTCCTACTTCTCATTTTTGTTTTAATTACTATCATTGAAAGAGAGAGAGTCAGAAAAACTACAACTACGATCTACTTTCTCAAATTTCATTTCCCATGACCTCCAGAGTCCAGACTCTAGCTTCTTATTTTCAAATAAAACAGCCGGGCCGGGCGATACAAGAACAATTCCTACTAAGAGGGGTGACGACTTTCATTACTATACAGAAGTTGGTGTTTGTTGTTGAAGGGTGAGAGAGAGAGAAAGAGATAAATATCCATTGTATCAATAGGAGAAAAAGGAAAAAAAAAAAGTGACAGTGGGCTGTGTGGGACTGAACTAAATAGATAAATAGATATGGAGAGAGAATAGATTTCAATAGATTTCAAAATCAATTTTGACGCGTTCAAATTAATTTTGACCAATTATATATATACTTTTAATTTAATTCTAACCAATTTCCTTTACTTTCGGTCATTTATGCTATTGATTTATCCATCAAAGGGTTCTCTCAATCTCTCAACTACAACTCCTATATTAGAATTGCTCAAGCGATATTTGCACGCAAATAATAAATTTCTACAATCCGCAAAAATATATATCTTCTCTTCTCAAATTTTTATATACAAAAAGCAATATTTGTACTATCAATTTTGCCGACATGGTTTGTTATCATTTTACCTTTTTTGTTCGTGCTTCTCAAGTTACGGAAAAAAAAAAACTCAAACATTTGCTTTATTGTGATTTTGTATGAAATTAATAGGGTAAAAATAAATGAGAAAATCCCCCAAACTATCAGTTCCTAGATATTTTTTTTAAATTTTAACACTTGTTATAAATCTTTTGAAATCTAGCACTTTATATTTTTTTTACCCCTACTTTATTTTTGTATTCTCAATTATGTCCCATGTTCTTCTTTTCTCTCCTTAACCTTTCTGCTTCTCTATTCATCTTTCATTTCTATCTCTGTCTTCTCAAATATCCTAACAACTTCTCCCAATTCTGTCGCCCTCTTCCTTATCCCATCTCCTTCCGCCGTCGCCATCAATTAGCCTGCAAATTTTTTTGTGTTGATGTTTGATGAAAGAGGTCTGTTTTGATTGTTGGTTGGTTTAATGAGAGCAGATGCAAGGCTGCTGGGCCTTCCCATTTTTTTTTGTGCATTAACAAATTTTTCAATATTTTTTTGGTGACTTCACAAATTTTTCTAAGTGATTTCACAAATATTTTTTTGACGACTTGCAAATTTTTCCATTTTATTTTCTCACTTCACAATTTTTTTCATTTTCTGAAAAACAAAAGTAAAAAAAAATCGTGATTGCCGGCGACAGTGGCGGCGGTGAAAAAGTGGTGGTAGATTTTTCTGACTTCACAAAAAAATTGTGGCCTCCGGCGACATTGGCGGCGGCACGAAGGCGGCGGTGGCGGAAAAGTGGCGGTTGAATTTTTTTTTGTTCAGTCACAAAATTTTTTTTGTGACCGCACGACGGCGACGGTGGTGGCACGGCGGCGGCGGGGTTGTGGTGGTGGAATGTTTTTTTTTGTTCAGTCACAATTTTTTTTTTGTTACTAGATAGGTGATGGAAAGGCAAAAATGTCAAAAAGTACTAAAATTTAAGGGATTTATAAGAAGTGCTAAAATTTAAAAAAACTATAAGAAAAGTGCTACTTCTAAAATCCTCTCAAAATAAATTGATGTATTAAAAGCATAAATAAATTAAGTGGATTTAATTATTAAAATAATTCTGAAAAATTGTAATAGTCTACATTCTACATTTGGTCTGCCACTTTTGTTTCCATCCATCATATATTGTTTTGTTTCTATTTAAATAAATAAATTGAATTGAAAATTTGTAAATAATAATAAATCTCCGAAAAAAAATTAGAGTTTATTGTAATTGAGGTTGATTAATTTATGTAATACATTTTTGTAATTATATTCATATAAGCTATCTATTTATATCAAAACAAGATGCTAACACATACATATTAGTCCCAATTTTAAGAAGTTATTTCTTATAAATATGAAACACTTCTACTTTTTAAAAGTACATAGAGCAATTATGAACAAAGAATACGGGATAAATTTACAAATTTGCTCACAATTCTCCCTTATAAACTCTCGCTTTATCTTTTTCCCAACATATCTTTTAATTCATTGAATTTGTGAAAAATATCCATCACATTGCTAGAAGTTGAACTTATTTTTCGAAAGGCTAAACTCAGTATGTATTACATTTTTTTTTATTTTATAATATGCTTTAATATTTTAAATGAGATGAAGATTACTGATTTGTTTAATTTGATTTCTTAATTAAAAGAAATTATTAAATGTAGAACAAATTTTCTTTCATCATTATAGACGATTGATATTTCTTTGGATTTCTTGAATTGTAAATATTTAGTAGTATATTTATTTGAGTTACAAATAAGATAATAAAGGTATATTATTTCAAATTTATAGAAAAGATTTTGAAGAGAAAAAAGGTTAACAAGTTAATTGTTCAACAATACAAAATGAACTTTTATTATATAGAAAGTGGAGTAATACATCTTCAAAATAATTAATTGACTAAGAATTACTCTAATAATACATCATTTTATTATTTATGCATATTGATATTTTTTTATTATTCAATCGGTTAAAGTAGCATGTTAATTTGATATGGTTCATAGTTAGACATTTTGCATCATCTCTGTTTTGTGAAATAGAGTGAAAGATGTATAGAGTTGGATCTACATTAAAAGAAGGGAAAAATCCACAAAAATGTATTACAAAGTTGTATGGATAATTAAATTAAATTAAATATTAGAATAATAAAAGTTTGAAAAAAGTCCGATCATTGTTGTATTTTAGAAGGTGTTATGCTAAATTTAAGTTTTCTATATCGTATTTGAGTTCACATATATTTATAATGTAACAAAAATTATAAAGGATTCCGGTGCATCGCGCGGGCCACGGTACTAGTGGGGAAAAATTAGTAAAAGGTTTCGAATGATTCCAAAACCCCAACTGATCCCAACCGAGTAGATAAATGCATTTAGTTTGAAGTTAGCTAGAGTTCACTGTTTGAGCGTAGGGATTTTATCTTTACAAGTTTCAAGAGAAGAATTTAGCCGGACTGAAGCAGGAAGTTCATGAAGAACTCAGCTGAGGCTCAAACTCAGCTGAGACGCAAAGTCAGTTGAGACCCAAACTCAACTGACCCTCAAACTCAGTTGAGACCTCAACCTCAACTGAAGCACGAACTCAGTTGGATGGCAGCTAAGTTGACTCCTAAATTGACCCGCACAACTAAAGACATATAGTTCCAGGTGAAAAGAAGTTGTGTTGAAGTCAGACATCGCAAAGCGGAGAAGAGAAGACTTTGAAGACGTTGAAGATGGAAGAGTTGCAGTCTAGATTCAAATCTACTCGGAAGCACAAGTAAGCTGGAGAACTTACCATAAATGGGCTGACAACAGCGATGTGCAAAAAGCGACGCTCGCAGTTACCATTTTAGGAAAGTTTTCATAAAAGTAGGTGGAGTGTCATGCTTTTGGTAGAGATCAAACGGCTCTTTCCAACGGCTAGTGAGATCTCCCTCTATAAATAGAGGTCTCCACATCAAAGTTCATGGGCAAGCTTAAGGGTAGACACATGAAGAAGAAGTGCCAAGAGAGACAAAATCAAAAGTGAAGTAGCGGTAGCAGACCACCTCTCTCTCAAGTAAGAAAACCTCAGTTGAGGATCAGTAGAAGTCGAGTGTTCACACCTCCTCATGTTCTTCCTTCTAGCCTCTCAGAAAGCCCTTTCTTGATTGAGTCTATAATATTAGGTTTTTGCTTATATTGTGTCTGACCGGACTCTCTCTCGAAAGATCAAGTTCGAAGCCTTAAGTCGAAGCCTCCACTTCCCTCAGTGTTGAAGGCTTCTTAGTTGGAAAAAACACCCAACCCCAAACCCTTAGGTCCAACTTAGAACCATGAATCAAAGTCACTAGGTCCCTTTGACCCCATAATCAAAGACCAGGCCCCTTGGAACCCAAAATCCAAGATTAGGTCCCTTAGAACCCAGAATCTAAGACCAGGCTGTGGACTTGCCCGGAAAAGTATTGTAAGGTCTTGTTCGAACCCGTAATCGAACTGGTTAGGTTTTGCTTGGAACCTGTAATCTAAGTGGGGCATTTGGTAAGCACGCTTAAGCTTATCTAGTGGATTACTTCCCCGAAAAGGAAGTCATGGACGTAGGAAATCGATCTCTGAACTACGTTAAAATACTGTGTACTTTACCTTCTGCATTTACATTCAGTATTTTACATTCAAATTACCTAACCAACTGACCCAGCATATTGCATACAAACTGCACTAAATTGGGAACTTGACCTTCCCCGTTTTCACAAAGGTTTCCGTTTTTGTAACGAGTCTAAACTCCACCAACTTCTGTAACGCAAAACTTTAAAACCTCAGTTGGTGCATATAGCTGACCTTTAGGCATAGGAGTCAGCTGTGCTGCCAACTGTGTGATCAGCTCCAACTGAGCAACTCAGTTATTGAGCCGCTCCAACTGACTTTCCCAGTTGTCTAGCCAATGGACCTGAGCAGTATAACTCAGTGAAAAGACTTTGAGCAAAAAAAAAATTGTTGTTGGTGTATTCCCTCCCCATACACCAGATACTCATTATCGGGACCATCAAGTGGTATCAAAAGACTGATGTTCCTGATTCACTAGGTGTGAGTCGAGTACATTTTTCAGTGGTCAACTGAACAGATCTTCTCTGAACACTTTTAGTGCATTCTGTTGCATATTTTCTTGTTTGTCTCTTATGGTGTGCAGGAGACATGAACCCGATAGATGCGACCGTCGTTTAGCCGCGGTAAAATACAATTTGTATTTTTCCTTGCCCACTTCCTAGGATCAGCTAGTCAGTAAGTAAAGGTCGATCCCAAGAGGAATTGATGCAATATTCTCTTGTAAGTATCTTGTCACAGTGTTGGTTTGATCTATTTCTACTATCACCTTGGGCAAATCAAAGAAATGTAAAAACTGAAATAAAACAAGTAAACTATCAGTAATAAAAGACAATCTGGATTTAGATTCGATCCAATGTGAATAAGTGTAACTCGATCATAGGTGCAAAGATATTCGCTACGTATGTGGGTCAACGGTTATAGGCAAACCGCATCGTAGTCCTACTGTCACGTTGTCATGCCTACAGCCACGACTTGCCCAGCTCATCCTTACTTGTGAATCCTGCGTGACATTCCCACCCCAGTCTTCCTAACTCGCCCAACTCACCCCTGAGCATTCCTCAAGGGGCATAGACTGGAACAAACAGCTTTGGGCACTAGACGAACCCGTTTCGGCCCTATGAGATACGAGGATCCCGCTCTGACTTTTCACCAGCGTCAGCGTACTTCGTTCGGCTCCGCCCCAAGTTTAATCTGAGATTTGCTGCCCTCAAGGAGCGTGAGGCAAACCTCTCCCAGTCCCTGTTGGTCTAAGATACCTCCCTTTTAAGGAATATGCCGCCCTCCAATTGCCCACCGGCTGAATGAACTCTTGGCACATACAGACTGCTTTGAAATCATTGTCTAACGCCTCGGAAACACACACATATATAGATATCTTGCCCAATTAGATCTCACGAGTTATTAAACACTTAAATCACATATCCTCTACCTAAATCCAGATCTATAGGTTTAGCCAAACATAAAGTAAATAACAATAACAAAAGAGATAGAAGAAAACATATTTAAATAAATACTTGAACGACAGTCTGCCCAAACTGGACTTAACAGCAATAAAGTAAAACTATGCAAAGTTGTACGTAATCAAAGTTGTGTAAAAGTTGTCTCTCAGGCTGCATGCACGAACATATATATAGAGTACAAGATTCATGGGCTTAAAACCCTAAAAACCCACATAAAGGCCTTCGATTGACAGCTGGCAGTTCCCTTCCTTGACCGATTAAGATTAGGAAAGATTTGTTTCCTCATCGGTAAGATCTCATGTTTATCTTCTTACTTCCTAATCCGGATAGAAGTTATCTCCACGTTTCCTTCACCTCCAAGGCACGAATTGCTTCCTTGTTGATCCTCCGGATGATATCATACCAACTGCAATGTCTAGAACCTTCATAATCTGCTTTCTCTTCACCTTGTCCAGAGCTCTTCTGCCTTCTTGACCTGTTTGGTATGACTGCGCATGGTCTGAATTGATCAAGCCGACTGGTACGGAACAACTTCTAAGTGTTTGGACTTCCGCCCTCGGTATCTCTAACTGCAAGTAAAGCTCCTTGACCATTGCATCGTATCGAAGTGTTCACTTTCATGCGTAAATCCACTCCAAATGCCCAAGTTCTTGTCCTTCCCTGCCTACTACCAAATGTGTCCTCCCAGACACTAAAACAGACGAGAAAGACACAAAACTTGACCCGATCTACTCTTAAAACATATGATGAGCATATAAAATATGGTCTCATCACCGACGTTGCTAGGAAGCCTACCGGAGTTCACCGTGAATGATTATCCCACGTGAAAGTTTCGCCTGAAGAATGCGCTGATTATCAGGCATCACAGGATGTGGGAGACCATAGAAACTAGTCCCATCTAAGTGACTCAGTCAGTGTTGGTCCCTTCAACCACTCCAGGGGAAGGAGAGATGATGATGAAGGATGAACAGAAAGGCGCCCACCGGTAAACTAAGGAAGAAAGAGATATCGCGCAGCTAGATGACATAGCAAAGAGTGTCATCTCTTCCACCGTCGGCAAAGCCTACCTGCTGAAGATTATCAATTGCTCCACAACAAAAGATATGTGGGAAGCCTTAGTTGTACTCTATGAAGACTCTGACGAGATTAAGGAGAACAAGTTCACCTTAGCTTGTCAGAAGTACGAGAACTTCTCTCAGCTAACTGGGGAGTCCAACGAAAAGATGGAGCTGAGATTTACAGAGGTCCTAATGTACATTGAGAGTATTAGGAAGGGCAAATACTCTCAACGGGAGATAAACTTGAAAGTTCTCTCTGCACTAGGCGAAGACTGGGCGGTCTACAGAGTCGTCCATCAAAATCGGAGTGACCTCAGTTCGATGACAACTGAGAAGTTGTTCTCTATGCTCAAGGCAAATGAGTATGACATCCTCCGACTGAGGCAAAGCAAGCTTTAATAACCAGAACACACCGAGAAGAGCTCAGCTGCCAAGCCAGTGGCACTTTGAGCTGAATCAGACAGATCCAAGTTCGCCTGACCCTCACGGTCCGCTGACTCTTCAGCTAGGGATCGACCGAGTAGGTCCGAACTTTAGAAGAAGGTCGACGAGATGACCAAATAACTCGAGGAGATGAACTCCAGGATTGAGAAGTATAGGAGGATCAACAGGAGCAGGCGGAGCTCAATTGAACCCTCCTCAAGGAATCAAAGTGAAGGATGCTTTGAATGCGGAAAGCCAAGACACATCAAAGTCAACTGTCCTGACCTCTCTATGAAAGAGAAGAAAGCCCTCCGAGGAAAGGCCAAGAAGAAGTCCAAGGCCATGATCGTTGAGGAAGACGTTGACGCCACCGATGTATTCATAGAGTCAGAAGGAGAAGAAACTGACTCGCCATCAAACTCATCAACAAAAGACCAGTGCTTCATGGCATTGCCAGAAGAGTCAACTGATGAGGTAAACTCTTCTTTCCATCCCTCTCATAATAATTCTTTCGTTAACCAAGGTACATGAGAAATTGACGAAGACATAGAGCCGTCATGGAATGAGGTCGAACACCTTAGCAGATTGTGCACTAGACAAGTTGCACAGTGCAAGGAACTGCAAGCTAAGTGTGACAATACAGACAACGAACTGACCATGAGAGATCATGATATAGAGAAGCTCATGGAGGAAAACCGTAGACTCCATGAAGAGGTTGCTCAGTCCACCAACAGTCAGGTCATCCATTTGATCAACATGACCAAGACTCTGGCTGAATACATCTCTCAGTTGCAAACGAGAAGATAATATCCCTTCATGCCTCGAGCTCAACTCTGGACAACATGATCAGCCAGCAAAGACCATCCAAATGCATTGAAGGTCTTGGATACAATCCAGCAACTAACACTGGAGCTTAGTCAGCTTAATTCGTCAAGGCAACTGGATCACCGACTGAGGCACCACAAGTTCAACTGAACTCAGTCGAAGTCACAGTTCAAGAGACTCGAGTCGTCCCACAGATTGTCGAGACTCCTATGAAGGATAAAAGAAATAAGGTTTTAGCTGAAGAATCTCAGGAGCATGAAGGTGGTACTTCAAAGGATGCTGAGAGATACTCAAGGAAGTCAAGACCCTAAGGTCGCAGAGCGAGGGGGAACCGACGAAATGGACCTTCGTAGCCAAGGCAGAATCAGCCCAGGCGCAAGCCAAACCACTCAGCTCAGCATCATCAGCAAAGGTATCCAAACTGGGACAATTCTCATTTCTACCATCAGACATTCCCAGTGTCTCATCACTACTAGCAAGCATATCAACGACATAGAAACTTTAGAGATCAGTTCAATGGTTCAAGTTATCCACAGTTCGGGTATGCCCGTGGAGCAAGATAGTTTAAGCATCTACCCAGACAGTTCTAACCACGAAGGAATCGACCATCTCAGCAAAATCGATACCGTGCTCCACCTAGACAGGGATATCCACCAAGAAACAGGACTGCTCGTGATTCAAGACCAACTCAGTTAGCAGTCTATGTAGATAGAGAAGAAAGATTGATTCGAACAGATCCCTCAGTTCAAGTCATCAAGGAAACTAAGTCACTAACCTTGTAGAACCCAACTGAGTGTGGGTACCTAAAGTTCTTCATGTATTTTGCAGAACCAAGATGAACTGAGGAAGAGAAGAGCTGCAAAATCAGTCTGGGTGCTGGACAGCGGATGCTCCAGGCACATGACACACTAGAGGAATCTTCTCACTGACATCAAGTTTCGAGAGAGATGTATAATTACCTTTGGTGATGACTCTCAGGGTAAAACCAAAGGATTCGGTACATTCGAAACTCATCTAGTGACTATCAATAATGTTTCTTTGGTCGATGGATTGAAGCATAACTTGCTCTCCATAGGCCAACTGTGTGATAATAGTTTTTTTGTGAAGTTTGATGCACAGGGATGCAGGGTGAAAGACGTCAAGACCAAGCAGATTCTTCTATATGGTAGACGATTTTCATCAGGTGGAGTTTACTACATTGACTGGTCGAGTAGCTCGCCAGAAATGTGCCTCGTGTCCAAGAGCAGCTCTGAGACAAGCTGGTTGTGGCACAAGAGACTCAACCACCTCAACTTCAAAACCATGAACAAGTTAGCTCGCCAACAACACGCAGTTGGAATACCGGATTTGAAACTATCCCGCCTCAGCTTCGCTGATGGGACGAGAGCAAGAGCTGAGCACGCACGCTCTATGCTTTTCCCCTCTAGTAAAAGATTAGCTCGTACCCCCTGTGCCCAGGGATTCCTGGGGCATGAGTTAAGCATATAGTTGATTGCTCTTTCTTTCGATGTTGCGTTGGTACTTTTTTTTTGGAGTCTCTCTCTGTAGGCGTGCAAAACAAGAGAGCCACTGCTCTTCAAGGCGGTGAGGTGGACAATTCCTTACTCCAGCTTCAGAGGAGCATCTTTGCATGAATCAATACTAACTCTTCAGTCAACTGACCTTCGATTTTGGAGATTAGAGCAGAAAAATTCCGTAACGGCAGAGAAGGGTTCAGGGTTCCGACACATCACTGCAGTGCATGTCAGCTTGGAAAGTTGGCTAGAGCATCATTCCGTCTTAAGATGACAACTTCCACGGATAGAGTTCTGCAATTGATCCACATGGATCTTTTCGGTTCGGTCACCCCAGAAAGTGTGAATGGAAATAAGTACACCCTCTTGTCACTGATGACTACTCGAGGTACACCTGGGTGATCTTCAAGGACCACAAGAATGAGACGATAGAAGAATTGCCGAAACTGATGGATAGACTTGCGAACCAAAAAGGAAATCCATTGTCTCCATCAGATCTGATCGCGGAATTGAGTTCCTCAATGAAACCGTCATTGAGTATTGCAAGAAGAAAGGCATAACACATCAGACCTCAGTTACAAGAACTCCATAGCAGAACGGAGTAGCTGAGAGGAGAAATCGAACGCTGAAAGATACAACCACTTGCATGCTTACAAGCTCAGCCCTGCCAAAATGATTTTGGGCTGAAGTAGTTAATACATCGTGCTACACACAGAACCGCTCCCTCCTCACGAAGAGACAAGGAAAAACTCCATATGAACTATGGAGAAACACGAATCCAAATATTTTCTACTTTCGTGTATTTGGTTCTAAATGTTATATCCATAATAATGGGAAAGCTCAGTTGAAAACTTTTGAGCCAAAAGCTATCAAAGGCATATTTTTATGATATGCTGCAAAGATTAAAGCTTACAGAGTTTTCAACACCAGCACCAAAATTATGGAGGTAACACCTCATGTTATTTTTTATGAATCTATTTTTTAGTGCAGAGAACATGCTAAACTGCAGGCAGTTGAAGGAAGCGCACCTGCCCAGCCAGCTGAGACCAGATCTCAAGCCCAAAGACTGAAGAATCTTGCAGAGCCGCTTATCTGGTCAACTGAGGAATGAAGATCCCATTACAGATCAAGGGGGAACTTCAGAGTCAGCTGACCAAGTGCCACCTCCAGCTAACGCTCAGCTAGCATCAGCAACTGACCAGCCTTCCAGTTCAGGACCTTCCAGTCCGAGATTAGCCAGCTCCCCAGTTCATCCTTCATCTCCAACTGAGGATCAAACTGTACCAGAAGTCAGAACACCAAGCTCGGCACCTCTAACATATCCAAGACCTGACTATTCCATCACTATGCTCGAATCTACTAGGCGAGCATAGAAGCACAAACAGTGGTATGAAGACCACATCAAAGATCCCGTGATAGGAAATCTGCAAGCCGACATCCGAACCAGAAGATCAGCTCAAGTTGTAGATCCCACAACTTACGTTATGACACAACCAACTCAGTCAGGAACCTCAGCTGATGATGAACCAACTTTGGAAGCACAATATGCTGACGAGCTCAGGATACTAGGAAAGGTGGAGTAAGCAGAAGATGTGTAAAGAAACTGACGTGAAAAACATAATTGAGGACTAATTATCTGTATATTATTCATCTACTAATCACACATATATATAATACAAGAGTCCAACCTAAACTAGGAAACTAAATCAACCCTAATACTGAAATACCATAAATAAAACCTACCATCTATATAATTCCAACACCCCGCCTCAAGTTAGAACATAGTTGTTAATGATGTCTAGTTTGTCATAAAAGGAGCAACGAAACAATTATTGACTTAGAATTAAAACTAACAAGACTCGCTTATCTAAAGAAAAACAATAACTAAGAAACCAACAACTAAATCGAAACATGGACAAAGTCGCTTCAAAATGCGAAGACGGATTCCCTTCACCAAAAATCTTCTTCTTCATGAGATTGAATTCGTAACAACTTCGCAGAAATGGCGATGCCAATCTGTGATCCGTGTGATTCTTGTCTCACGAGCACAGCACCAGGAACCATATTTTTTTCGAAACAGAAACAAAAAAAATTTGAAACTAACAACTTGTAATTGAAGTGAAATCTGAACCTATCAAAATGGTATCACACACCAATCCGATGCTGACCCAACCAAACAGCTAAACAAAACAACTTGCCCAAGACAAGATGCAACAAACGAGAACATCCAAAACAAAATAAAAACTGAACCCAATGGAATCCCAACGACAATCGAATCTGTACCGAAAGTGCAATCCAATACCAACCTAGTATTGGCCTAAATAGGTACACGAAATGAAAGGCTTGTAACAAAATGAAAATCCCAACAAAAATCGAATCTGTACTGAAAGCGGATCCAATACCAACCAGGCATTGACCCAAATAAGTATACAAATCGAAAAAGGATGTCGAGATGAGTTCAACCAAACCGACTAGAGAAAATTCCGGCCACGCACGCGCCGGAGACGCGCCACCAGACAGTCGGACTCCGGCGGCACGTGGGATCCACACGCGCGGCTTTTGGCTGCCAAACTTCAGGCATGGGGTCACCTGAGAACAGCGCATCTCCTTGTACTAGAGGTGTCGAACGGGAAGTGCAAGAACAAGGGTAGATGTTGCGGCTGTCATAAGCCCTAATTTCAAAACCCTAGATCGTATTGTGCTCTGATACCATGTAAAGAAACTGACGTGAAAAACATAATTGAGGACTAATTATCTGTATATTATTCATCTACTAATCACACATATATATAATACAAGAGTCCAACCTAAACTAGGAAACTAAATCAACCCTAATACTAAAATATCATAAATAAAACCTACCAACTATATAATTCCAACAAGATGTAAGCATGATTGCATGCTTTGTAGCAGATGTGCCTGAACTCAAGAACATCTTGGAAGCTTTAGGATGCATCCACTGGACTCATACCATGCAAGAAGAGCTAAATGAGTTCCTAAGAAACAGTGTTTAGGAACTTGTTGAAAGACCTGAAAGAGTCAAGGTGATTGGCATGAAGTGGATATTCAAGAATAAGCGTGACGCCATTGGATGTGTAGTGAGGAACAAGGCTAGATTGGTAGCTCAAGGATATTTCCAGCAAGAAGGAATAGATTTTGAAGACTCCTTCGCCCCAGTTGCTCGTCTGGAAGCAATTCGGATTTTCCTAGCCCACGCCGCCTTCCACAAGTTCAAGGTGTATCAAATGGATGTGAAGTGTGCGTTTTTCAATGGCAACATTAAAGAATATGTTTATGTAGCACAACCTCCCGGTTTCAAAACAGGTAATGACAGAGTCTACAAACTGAAGAAAACCATATACGGACTGAAACAAGCTCTATGCACATGGTACAATACACTGTGCGGCTTTCTACTGGAGTCAGGATTCATCCAAGGCTGAGTCGAGAAAACACTATTCACCATCAAAGTTGGAGAAAATATCCTGGTGGTGCAAATATATGTCGATGACATCATCTTTGGATCCAAATCCGA
Organism: Schizonepeta tenuifolia; assembly: GCA_029490685.1. NCBI lineage: Eukaryota > Viridiplantae > Streptophyta > Magnoliopsida > Lamiales > Lamiaceae > Schizonepeta > Schizonepeta tenuifolia. The sequence continues at coordinate 16,074,223 of CM055957.1, forward strand.
AGATCTGTGCAAAAAGTTCTCGCAGCTCATGAAGGATAAGTTCGAGATGTCCATGATGGGAGAGATGAATTATTTCCTTAGGCTGCAAGTGAAGCAGTCGCCAGAAGGAATCTTCATCAATCGGTCAGAGTTCACAAAGGAGCTAATTTTCCAAGTTTGGACTGAACTCAAGCCGAACAACAAAGATCTCAATGAACACCAATTGGAATATCGACCCTGGCAAGGAAGGAAAGCTCGTTGATGCAAAGATGTACAGAGGGATTATCGGCTTGCTGCTGTATCTGACTACTAGTCGACAAGACATCTCCCACGCAGTTGGAGTCTGTGCAAGATTTCAAGTTAAGCCTAGGGAAGCTCACTTGCACACAGCCAAGAATATCATCAAGTACCTCAGAGGAACAGTTCACATGGGACTATGGTACCGAACTGATGATAACATCGAACTAACCGACTACTCAAATGCAGACCTAGCTAGAGACAGGGTTGATAGAAAATCAACCTCGGTATATTATCAGTTCATGAGAAGCAAATTAGTTTCCTGATTTTCAAAGAAGTAAGTGTTCGTCACCACCTCCACAACTAAATCGGAGTACATGGCAGCTGGAAGCTGCTGCATGCAAGTTCTCTGATTAAAGCAACAACTGAGAGATTATGAAGTGGAGACAGGACAAGTACACATCTTCTGTGACAACTCAAGTGTTATAACCATCACGGTGAATCCAATTCATTATTCCAGGACCAAGCATATCGACATCCGACATCACTTCATCCGTGATCATGTCGAAAAGAAGGACGTCATTATTGAGAAAATTCACACTGATATTCAGAGAGTTGATATTTTCACAAAGCCTTTGTTGTAAGCTCGATTCAGGATGTTGTGTCAACTCCTTAGATTGCTCAACGCAACCAAAGAAGAAGCCATGAAGATGGAGATCACAAGTTGAGGGAGAATCTCAACTTGAGGGGGAATGGAGCGAGTATGCCTTCCCATTCAATTCAGCTGATCGATGGAGTCAAACCTCGACTAAACTGACGACTTGAGTCAGTCGAGTGTAAGCTAAGTAAAGGAGACAGTCGAGTTCCACGCTGACTAACCGGTACTGTGTTAATTTGTTTCTTTTTGTTAAGGCGGGTGTTTTGAAATCAATTCAAACATCTGTTACAAGTTATTTACATTGAATTAGCCAAGCAGTCACATTCATTGAAAAGCTAGTCTAATCACATAGACCAATACTTTTAGATCGCAATTGGGCAGACATAGCATTACCTAATCTCCTCACGAGCGGCGAGTGATCCTTACCGCCCCATGATGCGTTCCATCACCGTCATTCCTGGTAGGAGCTTTTTCTAAAACAGCACATTAAAATCTATCGTTTATCCCAAAGAAACTGCACGATTCGATCTGATTCGTTGATTCGGATCTCATCCCCCCTATAAATTGGGGGGCATTGCAATTCAGTTTGCACATCAACCAGATTTCGTATCTCAACAACTCCAAGATTTTCTGTCTTTCTCTCATGAAATTTGTACTTTGTGGTTTTCTCTCTTGCTAGGGTTTATCTTCCTCTTCAGAAAAACCTACCAGATCGAGAATATGCCTTCTCACTTTGCATAACGGTTCTTTCCTTCCGCAAGCCCTGAATATGTAAAATAATTGGTTAAGCAAGAACGCTATGTTCATGGCTACATGAGATGCAGACGTCTTAAAGGTCGACTGTTGATGTGGGTGCTTTGTGGTGTCAACTAGCTAATGCAGCTCCCTGAGATGTTCTTCCAATTGCATGTCGGGTTGAAGATCTGCAATCCCACGTCACCTGAACATGTCATTCATTACCTGTCCATCACCAGTCCTATGCTGTTCTAGGCACTTGATCCTGAGATGGGTTCATGAAGGGTTTTCCCCTGTGCTCAAGCTCATCTCAGTTGATCTACCTTCCTTAACCATTGCAGCAGTTGTGTGAGGAGAAGCACCAGGAGTCGTTGATGCTTGTACAGCCTTGCAACTGGTCTTCCTTGCCCTGGAAGTGGAAGGAAAATAGGCGCGCTCTTCGTCTTCTCATGAGTCGCTGCCGAAAGTGCCCTCCTGCTCACTCTGCACTTCACCTTCTTTTTGTTGATGCCAAAAAAGGGAAAAGAGTACAAACAGTCACCTTGAATGTTTTGCTTGGGTCAACACATCTTTGTTGATGTCACCTCAGGTAAACTGAAGCAGGAATGAAGATCCTGCTTGGCTGTTGTAGGCTTAGCCTCCAGCCATAGTAGGAAGGAGTTGAAGACAAAGACCTTCTTGATGGAGAAGAATGACTCTTTGTCGGTTATCAAGGCTGAAGGAGAGACGATTGAAGAAGAGAAGTCCAGCCACCGGCCTTGATAAAGACAGATAAGGCTGCTGAAGGAAAGGTTGATAAAGGTCAAAGAAGGAATGACCTCAGCCTCCAGCCTTGCTGTAGATGAAGACCCTCTTCGAAGGAAGAAGAAGGAGGAGGAGAAGAAGACGAAGACCCTAGAGTAGGTTAGAATGTTAGGACTATAGTTTAGCAAGAACTCAGTTGAAACTGGAATCTCTCCCCAATTTGTTATCTATAATAACAAGTTGCTGGTTATTAAAAGTCTTCAATTATTGACCTCAAACTTTAGTTGTAACTGGAATCTCTCTCCAATCATCTCGTTGTCCAAGTTTGAGGTCAATCTTTTTATTTTTTATTATTTGTTTTCTTGTGCTAACCCTTTCCTCTTATAGACTAGAATTAAGTTTATCTTTTAGTCTTGTTGGTATCAGTTAGGAAAGTTAGGTGATGTCAGTTTAGAGTTTTAGCATCATCAAAAAGGGGGAAATTGTTGGAAAAATTAATAAAAAGTTTCGAACGATTCCAAAACCCCAACTGACCCTAACCGAGTAGATGAATGCCTTTAGTCTGAAGTTAGCTAGAACTCACTGTATGAGTGTAGGGTTTTATCTTTACAGGTTTCAAGCAGAAGAAGTCAGTCGGACTGAAGAAAGAAGTTCGTGAAGAACTCAACTGAGGCCCAAACTCAGCAGAGACGCAAAGTAAATTGAGACCCAAACTTAGCTGACCCTCAAACTCAATTGAGACCTCAACCTCAACTGAAGCACGAACTCAGTTGGATGGCAGCTCAGTTGACTCCTCAACTGACCCACGCAACTGAAGGCATACAGTTCCAGTGTGAAGAGAAGTTGTGTTGAAGTCACACGTCGCAAAGCAGAGAAGAAAAGACTTTGAAGACGCTGAAGACAGAAGAGTTGCAGTCCAGATTCAAATCTACTCAGAAGTAGGGGTGTTCGTGGTCTGGTTTGGTGCGGTTTGATACTAAATCCAAACCAAATCGTAAAATACGGTTTGGTAATTTTTTGGAATCAAATCGAACTGATTAAGTAGTGAAACCAAACCAAACCAAACTATAATAATACGGTTTGGTGCGGTTTGGTTTGCGGTTTATCTATATTTTTCATTTTCTTCATAATAGAAATTAAAGGAATTAAATAAAGTAGTTGTCATGACCATATACGTTTTTCTCTTTTGCTATAATAAATATACTAGGAGTCTAGGATAACATTATTTAGCTAAATAATAAATTATAGTAAAATAATTTCACATTCTCTACTTTTTCTATCGAAAACAACTTGAATTTGAAAATGATATAGAAGAAAAGAAAACAAATAGAAATTTGTACCTTGTGTTCAAAGATGAAGATAAGCCACTGTAACAATTAATTGGAAATGTATCTTAGATTGTAGGGTTTAATGATTTAATTGTACGATTTCATTAATTAAATTTGTATAATACTCAGATATGACATACAATCAAGAAAAATCCATATTTCCTAATATAATAAATAAAATGATAATATTAATATCACTATATCAAATACGGTTTTTTGGTTTACGGTTTGGTTTGATTTGAATTTTCTTAAAAATCAAACCTAAACCATAAACCATAATTTTTGAAAAATCTAAACCAAACCATATTTTTGAAACCACAAAACCAAACCAAACCGTAAATTACGGTTTGGTTCGATTTGATTTACGGTTTAAATTAAACTTTGAACACCCCTAATCGGAAGTACAAGTAAGCTGGAGAACTTATCATAAATGGCCCGACAACAGTGATGTGCAAAAAACGACGCTCGCAGTTACCATTTTAGAAAATTTTCCAGAAAAGCAGGTGGAGTGCCATGCTTTTGCCAGAGGTCAAACGGCTCTTTCCAACGGCTAGTTAGATCTCCCTCTATAAATAGAGGTCACCACATCAAAGCTCGTAAGCAAGCTTAAGGTAGACACAAGCACGAAGAAGTGCCAAGAGAGACAAAATCAAGAGTGAAGTAGCAGCAGCAGACAACCTCTTTCTCAAGCAAGAACCTCAGTTGAGGATCAATAGAAGTCGAGTGTTCACATCTCCTCATGCTCTTCCTTCTAGCCTCTCAGAAAGCCTCTTCTTGATTGAGTCTAGAATATTAGGTTCTTACTTATATTGTGTCTGACCGAACTCTCTCCCGAAAGATCAAGTCCGAAGCCTTAAGTCAAAGCCTCCACTTCCCTCAGTGTTGAAGGCTTCTTAGTTTGAAAAAACACCCAATCCCCAACCCTTAGGTCCGACTTTGAACCCGGAATCAAAGTTACTAGGTCCCTTTGAACCTGTAATCAAATACCAGGTCCCTTGGAACCCGAAATCCAAGACTAGGTCCCTTAGAACCCGGAATCTAAGATCAGGTTGTGGACTTGCCCGAAAAAGTATTGTAAGGTCTTGTTCGAACCCGTAATCGAACTGGTTAGGTTTGTTTGGAACCCGTAATCAAAGTGGGGCGTTTGGTAAGCACGCTTAAGCTTATCTAGTAGATTACTTCCCCGAAAAGGAAGTTGTGGACGTCGGAGGTCGATCTTTGAACCACGTTAAAATACTGTGTACTTTACCTTCTACATTTACATTCAGTTACCTAACTAACTGACCCAACATATTGCATACAAACTGTACTAATTTGGGAATTTGACCTTCCCCGTTTTCACAAAAGTTTCAGTTTTTGTAACGAGTCTAAACTCCACCAACTTCCACAATGCAAAACTGTTTAAAACCTTTTACATTCAGTTACCTAACTAACTGACCCAACATATTGCATACAAACTGTACTAATTTGGGAATTTGACCTTACCCGTTTTCACAAAGGTTTCAGTTTTTGTAACGAGTCTAAACTCCACCAACTTCCACAACGCAAAACTGTTTAAAACCTCAGTTGGAGCATACAGCTGACCTTTAGGCATAGGAGCCAGCTGTGCTGCCAACAATGTGATCAGCTCCAACTGAGCAACTCAGTTGTCGAGCCAACTGACCTAAGCAGTATAACTCAGTGAAAAGATTTTGAGCAAAAAGAAAATTGCTACTAATGTATTCCCCCCTATACACCAGATACTCGTTACCGGGACCATCAGTACTAGTATATATACTCCCTCCGTCCCACTTAACTTGTCTCACTTTCTATTTTGGGTGTCCCACTCTACTTATTTCACTTTCCATTTAAGGAAATAATTAAGAAATCACTTTATTCACTTTATATCATTTCAGAACCACTTTATATCACTTTATGTCACTTCAAAAACATTTTATATCACTTTATCAATTAAAAAATACTTTATATCACTTTATTAACTACACTAACCACACCCTTTATTTTTAATCTCTTTTTTCTTAATCTCCGTGCCCGTTTCAAATGAGACAAATTAAGTGGGACGGAGGGAGTATTAAAGAATGAGTTTTCAATCCTCAATCAATTGCAAATTAATTTGGAATCCAATTTTAGTGACGCTTTTGTAATTAAACATCAATTCATGGGCAACAATTTCAACCACAACTGGAATAAAACGTGTGCCACTACTTTAGTTATTTGAAATTTATTTCAGTTGATTTTATGATGAAGTATAATCCCATAACGTGTTCCACTACCTTTTAAAATCTGAAAATAAATCTTCATAATTGTGAATATATCATGAAAATCACTCTTTATGAATTAAAAACATTTCAAATATCAATCATAAATATAGTGCTCGTTCACAAAAAAAAAAAAGATAAAAATCAACTGTTCGAAATTACAAGTATAAAATGTTTAACTACATAGTCAAGGCTAAACCTAAATCCTTAGCATAAAAAAATAAAATGACAAAAAAATTTGAGTTCTCTTTAACAAATATACAAATTACATATATATTTTTAACAATCTACTGTACAATAGTACTAGGAATTTAGTAGTACAAGATTAGCCATTTATAAAAGTAGGAAATTTGTAGATTTATTAATAATCTATATTAAATAAAATGAAATGTATTTATGTATAAACTAAACAATAAATACTAATGAGTCCACGATAATTACAAGGAGAAGATTTATTTTAAATGATAGTAATATTTTCATGAAGAGTTCAAGTAATATTTTTCTTCTTCTTATATATAATGTAATTAAGATTTACCCTTGCGTTGTGCCGCACCATGCGATTGTATTTCAGTTTCACGTTTTTAGATGTCTATAGAGCATTATTTAAATATTATTATATCTATATTATAATAAGGTATTTCAAACTAATAGAATTTATCTTTGTGAATCTTCTTATATAAAAATATTGTACATTTTTAGCAAACACGAACAATTAATTAATGTTAAACAATATAATAATTACTACTATATTTTAGTATAATAACACAGCATAGACATCATTATATACTATTAACTATATTTGTTACGCTTGAAAAGTTAATATTTGTATTTAAAAATTAAAATGACATGGAAAAATGTACAATCATTATTTGCATTGGAAAGTACATATCTATTTACATGGCATGCAAAATAGAGAAAAATGTATGGTAAATTGTTTTACTATAATATAATAATATATATGGTAAAGCTCTGTTAAAACTTGTAGCATTATTGACTATAAATTTTTTAAATTATGAATGTATTTGAACATACACATATATAAAATATTTTTAATTTTTTGCATCAAAATCACGTCATTTCATTTTGATCTCACTTCATTGTTTTATTCTTTATTAATCACACCAACTTTTGCCGTGTCATGTTGAATTTCTATTATTACAAAATCAAGGCTGGAACATAATTATCAAAGTTTTGATAATTTGATTACTGTGGTCTTTCACCTCTGGGATTATATCTAGTAGTGTGGATTTTCCATTTTGATAAATGACAACTAATTTTGTAATGTTATAAATTTCACAATAAATTAAAACAGGTGAGTCCATTTCTCCTATATATCTATCTATCAAACAATTATAAAATTTGTGTGGCACAATACTTATTGGGGACAAGTGAGGTATCACTTTGTCTTTTTCTTACAAGATCTTCTTTCTAAAGAGATTTGATTCGGAAAAAGCATCATTTGTCTTATCAAATTATTTACACTTCATTTAAAAAATATTTTAATTATTTAAAATTGTATTTTCTCCGTTTGGCACGGCTATTAAGGTAAAGGGTAAAAATTGATTAAAGTGATATGACCCACAATTTTTGAAGGATTATTTATTTCCTTTTCTGAAAACGAGCCATTTATTATGAAACACTCCAATATGAACAAAGAGTCACTTATTTCGGGACGGAGCGAGTACTACATTTCTTGTCCGTGCACGGGCGAATACTAGGGATATATAGAGTGCATCACTATAGTTACTATAAATCAAAATAATCGCATCATTACAAAAATCAGTTGTAACACATCTACGTAATAATAATAAAATAAAAGCAAAAAACCTAGAGTTGAGAAGAGTTGAGAAGAGTTGGTGACCGTGGATCCCACTGTAAATTTACGTGAACCGTAGGTGTGTCTGACGACAAATTCAGTGCCGTCGTCCTCTTTCCAGCCTTCACTTTCGTCCACTTCCAAATCAGATTGCCATTGCCAAATTTTTTTCTAGAGGTACTCTAACACTCAATTTAAGTGTTTTTAATCAATTGATAATATCCTCGTTCAATCGTCGTCGCGGAGCAGATGATTAGCTGTTTAAAAAATCTAATGCCTTAAATTTTTTGTTTTAACTCAAATCAATCTTGCCGCATATTGGAAATTGTTTGTTAAATTTGAGCCGTTTGGTCTGCGAAATTGGACGGTGTGTGTGCTTTTGTGGACTGTAAGTTGATATGCGTGGCTTTGAGCTTCTATATGAAGACTTAGTTGATTACGTGGATCATGTGTGGAAATTTGGTGAATGTTGTGATGTCTATCTGAATAAGTTTCGATAACATACTTTTTTTGTTAGTTCCTTTGTACATTTTTTTGATATGCTGCTAATCACACTCAATTGCTCAACTATTTACTATAATTTATACTTAAGATTCCAACTGTTGTGATATGCTGATTGAGTATTCTGTTTGTGTGTAGCCAACTAAATTCCAACTTTTAACTATTGGAAAGACGGAGTAGGGGAAGATTAATTTGTTCCAATTTGTGAGATGAAGTGACAACGCAATATGTGTTTTCTCGCAACACAAACAGCATCTGAGCTTGGAACTATGATATTGATATGTACTTATCTGTTTGACACGCTATAATATCTGGAAGATATCCTAGGATGCACCAAAGTTAGATCTTGCGTACAAACTTCGGTGCAGTACTGTTCTGTTAAGTTGAGTAGTAATGGGGAGTGTTGAAGGAGGGAAGCTCCGGTTTTGCATTGATAGGGGAGGCACATTTACTGATGTCTATGCTGAATTTCCTGGTAGGTCTGAAGGCCGTGTAATGAAACTGCTATCTGTTGATCCAGCTAATTATGATGATGCCCCAGTAGAAGGAATTAGGAGGATTCTGGAAGAATTCACCGGAGAAAAGATTCCTCGAAGCTCAAAAGTTCCCACTGATAAAATTGAATGGGTGAGGATGGGAACAACTGTGGCAACAAATGCTCTATTAGAGAGAAAAGGGGAAAGAATTGCACTGTGTGTGACTGGAGGCTTCAGGGATCTGCTGCAGATTGGTAACCAGGCTCGACCAAATATCTTTGACCTAACTGTATCAAAGCCATCAAATCTTTATGAGGAGATTGTGGAGATTGATGAGAGAGTTGAACTTGTTCTTGATGAGGAGAATGTATCAGATTCTTCTGTTTCAGTAGTTCAGGGTATTTCAGGGCAGCTTGTAAGGGTTGTGAAGCCACTTAATGAGGAAGCTTTAAGACCTTTGCTTAAAGGTCTATTGGATAAAGGTATCAGCCGTAGTATTAATGCATTCTTACACTTACCCAAACCATGAACAATCAGTTGAGAAGTTGGCTATGGGCATGGGATTTAAACAAGTGTCCTTGTCATCGGCTTTGACTCCCATGGTTCGAGCTGTCCCTCGAGGTTTCACAGCCTGTGTGGATGCTTACCTCACTCCTGTTATTAAAGAATATTTAAGAGGATTTATATCTAAGTTTGATGAAGGACTGGGTAAATTGAATGTTCTCTTTATGCAGTCAGATGGCGGATTGGCACCAGAAAGTAGGTTTTCTGGCCACAAAGCTGTTTTGTCAGGCCCAGCAGGTGGAGTAGTCGGGTACTCCCAGACACTTTTCGGGGTGGAGACGGACAAGCCCCTCATTGGTTTTGACATGGGTGGCACATCTACTGATGTGAGCCGTTATGCTGGAAGCTATGAACATGTTATAGAAACTCAAATTTCTGGGGCAATAATCCAAGCACCTCAGCTTGAAATTAACACTGTTGCTGCTGGTGGTGGATCAAAGTTAAAGTTCCAATTTGGTGCTTTCAAGGTGGGTCCAGAATCAGTTGGTGCGCATCCAGGGCCTGTTTGTTACCGCAAGGGAGGAGAATTGGCTGTTACTGATGCAAATCTCATCCTGGGATATATCATTCCGGATTATTTCCCGTCAATTTTTGGCCCCAACGAGGATCAGCCACTGGATATCAATGCTACTAAAAAGGAATTTGAAAAACTTGCTAAACAAATCAATATGTACAGAAAGAATCAGGATCCAGCAGCAAAGGATATGACGGTAGAGGAAATTGCTCAGGGATTTGTTAATGTTGCAAATGAAACAATGTGCCGTCCTATTCGACAGTTGACTGAGATGAAGGGTCATGAGACAAAAAATCATGCTCTTGCTTGCTTCGGAGGTGCTGGACCCCAACATGCCTGTGCTATTGCTAGATCATTGGGTATGAAAGAAGTACTAATTCATAGGTTCTGTGGGATTTTAAGTGCATATGGAATGGGAATGGCAGATGTTGTGGAGGAAGAACAGGGACCGTATTCTGCTGTTTATGGTCCCGAATCTGTTTTGGAGGTCTCCAATAGAGAAGCAGCTCTATTGAATCGTGTAAAGAAGAAGCTCCAATTGCAAGGTTTTCAAGAGGAGAATATTAGAACTGAAACATATTTAAACCTGAGATATGAGGGAACAGACACTGCAATTATGGTAAAGAGCCTTATAAACAATGATGGATCCAAAGGAGATTATGCTGTTGAATTTACAAGGTTATTTCAACAAGAGTATGGATTTAAACTTCAGAGCAGGAATATCCTAATTTGTGATGTGAGAGTTCGTGGTGTTGGAGTCACCAACATACTTAAGCCCAGAGCTCTACAGCCTGGTTCAGGAAGCCCCAAAAGTGAAGGTCGCCACAAGGTTTATTTTGGAAACGGCTGGCATGACACACCATCATTCAAGCTGGAAGATTTGGTATCTGGTCATGTCTTATCCGGTCCCGCCATAATTATGAATGGCAATAGCACTGTAATCGTGGAACCTAGTTGTAAGGCTGCTATTACAAAATATGGAAACATTAAAATTGAGATCGAGTCGATTCACAAAGTCGTGGAGGTATCCAAAGAAGTGGCAGATGTTGTGCAACTCTCAATATTTAACCATAGATTCATGGGAATAGCTGAACAGATGGGACGTACCCTACAGCGGACTTCAATATCAACCAATATTAAAGAAAGACTGGATTTCTCTTGTGCTCTTTTTGGTCCTGATGGCGGTCTAGTTGCAAATGCTCCTCACGTTCCTGTGCATTTGGGAGCAATGTCCAGCACAGTGAGGTGGCAGATGAACTATTGGGCTGACAATTTGAATGAAGGCGATGTTTTGGTTACTAATCATCCTTGTGCAGGAGGTAGCCATCTGCCAGACATAACTGTTGTTACACCTGTCTTTGATAAGGGGAAATTGGTATTCTTCGTTGCAAGCAGAGGACACCATGCAGAGATTGGAGGTATTACTCCTGGAAGCATGCCGCCATTCTCCAAGTCCATTTGGGAGGAAGGAGCTGCAATAAAAGCATTCAAACTTGTGAAGGGGGGAACTTTTCAAGAAGAAGGGATCAGCCAACTTCTCTTATTTCCATCCTCTGAAGAATCCGCTCATAAAATCCCTGGGACACGAAGGCTTCAAGATAACTTATCCGATCTCCATGCACAAATAGCTGCAAATCAAAGAGGAATTTCACTTATAAAGGAGCTGATCGAGCAATACGGTCTGGAAACTGTACAGTCCTACATGAACCATGTCCAGGTTAATGCAGAAGGCGCAGTTAGAGAGATGCTCAAGTCTGTTGCTGCTAAAGTCTCTGATTCTGCTAAAGTTGAGGGAGATTCTTTGATCATCGAAGAGGAAGATTCCATGGATGATGGCTCTATTATACATTTGAAACTCACGATTGATCAAAAGAGAGGAGAGGCATTTTTTGATTTTTCAGGCACAAGCACAGAAGTTTATGGGAACTGGAATGCCCCAGAGGCAGTTACAGCTGCTGCCGTAATTTACTGTCTGCGCTGTTTGGTGGATGTCGACATTCCTCTCAATCAAGGGTGCTTGGCTCCCGTAAAAATATACATCCCGCCTGGTTCTTTTCTTTCTCCAAGTGATAAGGCTGCAGTTGTTGGTGGTAATGTTCTGACATCTCAAAGGATAACAGATGTTGTTCTAACAGCTTTTCAGGCATGTGCTTGTTCACAGGGTTGTATGAACAATCTAACCTTCGGAGATGATACCTTTGGCTACTATGAGACAATCGGCGGTGGAAGTGGCGCAGGACCTAGCTGGGATGGTACAAGTGGTGTTCAATGCCATATGACTAATACTCGTATGACTGACCCCGAGATTTTTGAGCAGCGATATCCAGTTCTACTGCACAGATTTGGATTGAGAGAGAACAGTGGAGGCGCTGGAGTGCACAGAGGAGGCGATGGAATTGTTAGGGAGATAGAATTCAGACGACCTGTTGTTGTGAGTATTCTTTCTGAAAGGCGCGTACATGCCCCAAGGGGACTCAAGGGAGGAAAAGATGGGGCTAGAGGAGCTAACTACCTCGTTACAAAAGACAAGCGCAAGGTATACCTCGGAGGGAAGAACACAGTCGGGGTGCAGGCCGGGGAAATTCTTCAGATTTTAACACCAGGAGGTGGAGGATGGGGTTCCTCGTAGGGACAATGTTGAATGATATGCCCTTGCCATCATTTCTTTTTGTATAATATTTGGTGCACCAAGTGCTCATGTCCTGTTATGAATAATGAGGCTGTGATTTGAAAACTTTGGTATAATAATGTATGTTTCTTAGCCTCTGAAAGATCTAATGACAGTGTTGTCAGTGCTCTTGCACATTACATTGATATAAGGTGAATTAGTTCTTAAAAATTAAAAACAAGTATCAACACAGGCTTAATTTGATGATATTCTCAAGTTCTAATTTACGCAGTTCTTTTGGACTGATGCGGTAAAGTTTTATTAAGTTCCAGAAAATTGAACTTCCAAGCAAAATATTATCTCTGCATTAAGGTTGAACAGCTTTGCTGGTTAAGTCTATAGAAGCACATGTGAAAAGCATGGTGTAATGCTGTTTAGGTTATTATGTAAATCAAACATAGTTGCACTTGATGTGAGTGGAATAAATGAAGTTGGGCATTTCTTCGAAGGAAAAAAAGGGCATATTGGTCGAGGTAAGTAGGACATTATTTCGTGGACGGATGAAGTATATATTAAAAGGCATATTGGTTGAGGTAGGGGCAAAAGTTGTTTTATGAAGTGATCTAATTTTAGACTTCTAACTTCCATTGTTGTTCCAAATATTTCTTACCATCAAATATGAGCCTTTAATATAACTAGAAATTTTCTTTTGACATGCTTGTATAGTCAATTTTAATTCTGACCGCTCAACCAAATAAAACACCCTGTTATATTCTCTTATTGTATCAAATTAGTTATGTAACTTCGAATTCGACCAACGCTGTACAAATTGAATTAATCATACCAACATTTATTATTGTACACAAGCATAACTTATTTAGTTTGCATCTCAATTAATCATTATTTGGCATCAAACTATGATTTATTAACTTCAGTTCATTAATCCACTGTTAGTGTTCATCAATTCTAATTAGGATCATTACTCACAATTAACCTGTATTATTAAGTCTCATTTAGAATTAATTAAGTTATATTAATTTTTCTTTCTTTCAAAATAAAATCATACTCCCTCCGTCCATGAAATAAACTCTTATTTCATGGACGGCACGGAGACTAAGAAAAGTGAAAAAGGTATTTTGAGTGGGGTAAAAATTGAAAAGTATGGGTAGTGTTAATGAGAAGCTTACTTTTGTTAATGACTCATTAAAAATGGCGGCTGCAATCTTATGATCAACCATATTCCTGTTTTTCCTTTTTTTTTTTCTAATTACAACAGATTTTTTTTTTTAGCTATTTTCGGATTTTTTTAATTACAAGCATATTTATGCAAACAAACTGTTGAAATTAATAAAGAAGCATCACACATATTCTATTCCAAAATGACAGATCATCTAAATACCATAAACAAAAAACGAGAGGGAATTCGAAAAACACAATTGCATTCATTAAACAAAAAAAGAGAGGGAAATCAGTAAGATTTGGAGCCAAAACACATTTTCATTCATTAAACAATCCAAAAAGTACAGCTGATATGACCAAATAATTTGGGGGGAATTTGAAACTACACTAACCCCTTACAACCACTATAAATAGAGCATTAAATAGGCAAATCTGGTCTCAACTACTCAAAACAGTATAGCTTCATTACAAAAAAAAATGGCATATGCAAGAGCAAGACCAAAACTAACAGATAGTGAGAAAAACACCATCGCCCAATGGTTGCTATAGCACAGCAGTGGGGGGGGGAAGCTTCTTGATGGTCCCGATACGAGTTACTGGTGTATGGGGGGGGGGGGAATACACCAGTTAGGATTTTTGAGCTTTTAAAAAAACTTAACACTTGAAATCAACTTCAACTGAGTGAGAGGACTCAGTTGGGATCTCACAGCTGAGTAAGCAACCTCAGCTGGAAGGTTGGTGCTGTGCGGAATGTGGTGGAAAATAAACTCATAAAATCAAACTTACGCTTTTATGCACGGTTGGTCAAAACCAAAACTGTTGTTGTGAAAGTATGCAGATTGTATGCGGTTTGTTTGTCAGTTAAGATATGATAATAAAGACTAAACACAAAAGTAAACACTACACACAAGATTTACGTGGTTCGGAGAGAACTCCTATGTCCACGGGGAGATGTGAGTCCACACACCTCAGTCCAAGTTCTTCTGGACAGAACCACTCAGCTTACGCGGGCTGAACAACCGTTACAGTTTAGTTTCCGGGCACTAAACAGCCTAAGTCAAGTTTGCGGGTACTTGACGACCTGACTACTCAATTACAGGAAGAGTAAGGTCCTAGCACACTTTTTACGGTGTGAGAAAGGGTAGAATTTCCAACTACAACTCGATCACGAATGAGAGCTGGATCTAAGGCTTGAGCGAATAAACACTCAAACTAAGATCTAAGACAGATTTTCACTCTATGAACCCTCAGCTACTAATGTTCTATCACTCTTGAACTCTCAGCTGCTGATGTTCTTAGAATAGGAGTTTAGCAGATTTTTCTTTCGCTTGTGATTGAACTTTTCTCTCTTGCTTCAGTCTGTCTCGTGTGTCCTCTATCTCTCGAATGAGAGAATGCCTCTATTTATAGGCGGAGAGAATCAACTAGCCGTTGGAGGAGCAGTTGATCTCTGATCGGTTGATAGCGATGGCTTGTCTCTCATCTCTGCAGACTTTCCTGATATGGCATCTGTGCTCTTCTGCTTTCCATCTGAGACAGCCTTATGTTGGGCCAGATGGGGTAATGACTGAACGGTCAAACCCTCATGTGACTTCCTTTTGAAACTCAAATCTTTGACAGTCAACTTCGGTTTGTCGGTTGAAAGTCTTGACCTTCATCTGAGTGATCTTCAGCTGATGTTCCGATCTGTCGAGTTCTCAGCTGACTTTGAACTTCAAAACAGTTGAACTCCTTGTTCAGATTCTATAACTGAGGTTCTGAAACTGAATCCTCAGTTGTCTTCCACTTCTTTACTCGGTTGGATTTGAACCCTCAGATGATTTCCTTTTCATCTGATGTTCTCTTCCTCTCAACTGTTTCTTATCTGATGAACGCTCAGTTGGTTTCCTTCAACTGATGTTCTGAAGACTTCCCCTTGTTTGCATCTGAACAAATGAACTCTCAGTTGTCTTTCTTCACAACTGATGTTCTGTCTGAGTGACGCCTTGTTGTCATCTTCAGCTGGAGACCTGTAAAGATAAAATCTTAACTTTGCTCAAACAGCGAGCCTAAATTCTAACATAAAGGATTTGGCAACATCTACTCGGTTGGGGTCAGCCGGTTTTGGAATTCATCAAAACTTATACTAATAAATTTCCCAACAATTTCCCCCTTTTTGATGATGCCAAAACCACTTACAACTTGAAACCACTACTGATCTTAAACCTCACTAACTTATCTAAAATCTCAGCTGAAATTCTAGACAGTCTATAAGATAAAACATCAAAGGGTTAGCACAGTTATAACATGGTATTTAAAAGACTTTGTGATTCAGAGCTTGGACAATGAGGGATTGTTCATCAAGGTGAATCTTATAACGGAATAGTTTTCATTACAACTGATTGTTACAAAAGATAGACTAAAAAAAATCAAAAAATTACAACAGTTGCTAGAAAACTAACTGAGCTAGTATTGTAGCCCATACTTGCCAAAAATCCTTACAAAAATTTCCCTCTTAGCAGGTGACTCCTTAGAGATATCCACTCCATGCTCCTTGCAGACCTGCCTCGCCTCAGATGCAATCTTCTGACGGTTCGGGTTGCTGGAATCCGAGAGAAGAGGTGGCCGATAAGTAACCCTCTTGGGAACTGGAACAGTGTTCAAGTCCAGGTTGGCGTCAATCATGGCCCTCCTGAATTGACTGAACATGCCCGGGTCACCTGAGTGCAACTCAGTCAGCGCCTCTTTGAACGCTCTCCTTGGGTCGTCAGTTGCGTAAACCTTCCTGTAATAGAAGTCGTTCACGAACTCCTGCTTGAACATCTCCCAATCCTCATTCCACTCGGTCGGCATCCATTTGTCAGTATGCCTGAACCGACTCTCAACCTTGGACTTTAGAGGCAACCTTTGTTGCTTCAACCGAGCTTCCGCCTTTGATTGGATTCTGTTGATGCGGCGTCGGCTGCGGGAGGCAACGTTGCGGTCCAGGTTCTGAGAAACCTTCTTCAGCTCAACCTCGAACTGGTTCACCCTCCTCGCCTGGCTGGCGGCAAACTTTCTGATCCAGCTCGGGTTCATGTAGTCCTTCTCCTCTACATCCATAGCCTTGGCCGCTGCAATGCACTCTTCGGTTGTTATCCTGTCGAGTTCAGAATCCAGCTCGGCTGCGATCTCGGCTATGGAGCTGTAGGAAACTCCAATCTTCTTTGCCTGCTCCAAGTCCTTAGACATTTCGGCTCCACCGACTTCGGTTGTCTTGGCAGCAGCAGACTTCCTTCTCCTCAGCTGAGATTTGGATGGTTGAGCAGCTGGCACTCCTTCTTCTTGGGTCTCTTCTTCTTCCTGTGCTTCACCCTCCTTCTCCTTCTCTTCCCCCTTTTTGGCATCAGCAACAAGGCTTGCTACTGAACCGTCCAGAGAGTTGAGTTTGGCCTCGGTGGATTGAACACGGTTGAAGAGTTCATCGACCGCACACTCCAGTTCGATCTTCTTCGCCAGTTCGGAGTCCTGGCGCTCTTGTTCTGCCTTCTTCAAGACAGAGAGGTTGTCGTTGACCTCTGTCTGAAATGCAACGAACTCAGCCCAACGCGACTCGAACCGGGACTCCCATTCAGCATCCTGCGTCTGTTGGGACTTGGCCAGATTTGAGTCAGCCAAGGACTTGAGACATTCACTTCCGACTTCAAGCCCAACAGAGTGGATTTCAGTTCCGACACGTCCTGACTGGTGGAGGAGGAGAAATCATTCATCTTCATCTTCAGCTCGGCATTCTCCTCCATCAGTTGTTGATACTTCACTTCTTGAGCTGCCAACTCCCTCAGCTGGTCATCGTGTTGGTGCTGGAGATTGGCGAGCAGCTCGGTCCTCAACTGGTTTACCCTCTCAGCCATTAGCTCGCAGATTTGTTCTGTTGAAGGAGCGAGCTGATCAGCTGGAGAAGCTTGAGCAGACTGAGCTAGAGGCTCAGCTGTGACCATGGCTTGACGGTTTGCCAGGTACAGCTTCAGGTTCTCCTCCTCTTCTTTTGCGGCGGCGGCTGCTGCATCGACATCTTCAAGGAAGTCGGCTGATTTTACCAACATGCTGTCAAGGAAGTCGACACACTCCTTTTCAGCTGCCTCCCTGGTGTCCTTCCCTTCAGCCAGACTCTGGTCCAACCGTCTAGTGAGCAACGCGATCCGGTTGTTGTACGCCACCTCCAAGTTGGAATAGTTGAAGTAGGCTCGGATGCGGGACTCATCAGATTTCAGCCTGTCTCAGCTCAGTACCCTGATCGTGTCTTCCTTGACATACCACTGGTTGAAGATCAGGTGGAACTGGTACAGTAGCTCGGTTCCCAGTGTGGCGAAGATGGGCATGTCGCAAGCCGCAGGGAATAGACCCAACAGCTTTTGAAAGCAGTAGGCCACCCTGCCTTCGTGCTCGTCAGCAACAGCCTGCAGGTCCTCCGCTTCATTGATCGGGGAGGGGGTGAGATTGTATGGTTCGGGTTCAAGAGGTTCATCGATGTTGGCCAAAGAGTCGGTCCCAACACCGGCATCGAGCTGAGAGCTCGGAATTTGGGATTCAGTTGGGGAAGAGGGTGGAATGGTTTCCTCAACATCGGCCGAAGGAGAGGTCACGATGTTGGCATCGAGCTGAGAGCTCGGAATTTCTGGCTCGGTTTGGGTAGAGAGAGCAAGAGGCTCTGGGGGCGGTACAGCATTTGCTCCAGCTGTGGGGGAGGTGGTAGCATCTTCGAGGTCCTCAGATGAGGAGGATGCATCCGACGTCTCCATGCCCTCAGCCTCATCAGCTCCGGGGCCTCGAGGTGCGATCTCGAATGATGCGGCCTCAGCTGAGCGGCTAGATTCGGAACACTCCTCAGCAGGTGTGGACTCGACCTGCGCTCCCTCCTCGTCTGGAGCTTGTTCCTCAGCTGGCTCCTCAGCTGGAACTTCAACTGGCTCATCAGCTGACTCGTCAGCTGGAACATCAGTTGGCTCATCAGCTGGCACCTCAGCTGCCTTCTTGATTGTCTTCTTGAACCTTACCCTTAACTTTTTCTGGGCAGGTTCATCAGTCGACTCCGTCTCAACGTCAGCTCGGCGACGTGGGGCTTTGGATTTTGTTGGGCGAGCAGCAGCTTGTTCTCCCTCAGCTGTTGACTTAGCTGGCCTTCCCGACTCCCTCTTGTCCTTGGGAGTGTAGACACTCCTCAGCACCTCCTGTGCTTTCTTGGCTGTCGGGAACAGCAACAGCTTCTTCAGCGGCGTCTCCTCGCAGTCAGCCCAGACCATGTTGCGGTCCTTTGTTGCGAGGAGGATGAGGGCGGAGATTTTGCATCCGAAGTTGAGCGTGCCCTTCACACTCAGCAGCTTCTCTCCAGACTCAGTCGTAGTCTCAGAGATCTTCGAATTCTCCATCATCAACTGGTTCAGAAAATATTGGAACCAGTTGATTTGGTGTTGGTGCTCCAGGGCCAACAGCTGTTTCAACTTGGTTCGGCTGATGTCACCGAATGCGCCACTGTATCCGAACACGACCTTCGACACGGCGTCGAACAGCAGGCGGTGTTCAGGCTTCAGCTTAGTCCTTTGCATGTTGCTCCTCAACCGCTCTGGCTCGATCAGAGCATCCTGTAGAAATTCATCCGCCTGTTCGTCGGTAATATTCTCCAGGAACTCGGTGGCGGTGTGGTTGATTGGTATGATGTATCAGAGGACATCGGACACGTCAATGAAGAAGGAGACACGACGTATTGTCCTTGCCGGAACATCCCTTTGTCGGCAAGACACCGTCGTAGAAACTCCCTTTGAACTGTCAAGGGGGCGAAGAAGATTGACGTAGAATTCTCCGACTTGACGCCTGAGCAAGTGAGAGGGACAGAGCTTGGCCCATTCCAGAAGTCCGTTCTCACGGAGAGTGTTGGCGAGAGGGGCTAGGACCGGCGACTCTAGATCCTCGTCGGAGAGGATCTGCTCGAAGTGAATCTTCGATACTAACATATCGAACGATTCTTCATACGTTGTAGGCACGAGGGAAGGTCCGGATGATGCCATTCTTTTGCTTTTGGGTGCCATTAAATCACTGCAAAGGTAAAATATATAAGGGAGGAAGAAATCTATTTGCAGAAAAGGGTTAGGCAGAAAAACTGGAAGACGATGAGTAGTATGATTGATAAGCACGAATGTGGAAAGTAGGAGATATCTTCCTGATTTTTCACCTTATATAGGTCTTTGACTTGGATGAGATCAACGGCTGGGGTTAAATGGCGCGAATCCATCAACGGCTGGGATTACGCGTTGACTATCTTTGACTCGACGTTTTGATCCGAGTTCCAACCAGCGCGTGAGAAGGTGTACAGTTTCATGTCAGCCCAGTCGCACTATAAAGTAGGCTATGGATGCTCAGCCGTACTTTACATTTAATGCGACATGATGGCTATTTTAATATAACTGACTAGCACAGGAATGTTTGAATTTATTTCAAACATTCTCATTTAAGAATATAACACCTTCAGTCATAAATGATACCTGCCAGCTGATGTCTGAATCAGCTGTGTTCATTAGTCGAGTTCCTCAGTTGCCGCTTACCATCAGCTGACTCGAGTTCGTCTGTTCAGCTGACGTTTGACGTCTTCAGTTGGCAATCAGTATCTGAGCTTCCCCCTTCATCTGAGCTTCCCCCTTCATCTGAGCTTCCCCCTTAAGTCGATATCCGATTCTTCAGCTCGGATGAATCCTTATCAGCTCGGATGACTCTTCTGCTCGGATGAGTTTTTAGCTCGGATCCAAAAGTCCTAGAAGATCACACAGCATCTTGAACCGGGCTTCAGGAAGAGGTTTGGTGAGGATGTCAGCTCTCTGAATCTCAGTTGGGATCTTCTCCATGGACACATCCTTCTTCTCAATATGATCTCGGATGAAGTGATGACGAATATCGATATGCTTAGTCCGAGAGTGATGAACAGGGTTTAGAGAGATAGCTATGGCACTCGAGCTATCACAATGTATGGGAACCTGTCCAGTTGAGACTTCATAATCTCTCAGCTGCTGCTTCAGCCACAATACTTGCATGCAACAGCTTCCGGCAACCATGTACTCTGACTCGGTTGTCGAAGTAGCAACACACGCTTGTTTCTTGGAGAACCATGAAACCAGCTTGCTTCCCATGAACTGACAGTGTCCAGAAGTAGATTTTCTGTCCAACCGATCTCCTGCTAGGTCGGCATCTGAGTATCCAGTCAGCTGGATATTGTCATCAGTTGGGTACCACAATCCAACATTGACAGTTCCCTTCAGATACTTAATGATGTTCTTTGCTGCCAATATGTGTGCTTCTCTTGGTTGGACTTGAAAACAAGCACACACTCCAACTGCGTATGAAATGTCTGGTCGGCTGGCAGTTAGGTAGAGCAGCGAACCGATGATCCCTCTATACTGGCTGGCATCAATGAGCTTTCCCTCAGCTCCTAGTTCGATCTTCCAGTTCGTGTTCATAGGGATCTTGGTTGTCTTACTTGTCTGCAATCCGAACTTGGTGATGAGCTCCCTTGTATATTTGGACTGGTTGATGAAAATCCCTTCAGGTGACTGCTTCACTTGTAATCCAAGGAATAATTCATCTCGCCCATCATTGACATCTCGAACTTTTCCTTCATAAGATCGGAGAATTTCTTGCACAGCTCCTCCGACTTGGACCCGAAAATGATATCATCGACATAAATTTGCACGACAAGTATATCTTCTTCAACTTTGATGGTGAACAGAGTTTTATCAACTGAACCTCGTTTGAACCCCGAGTCCAGTAGAAATCCACAAAGAGTGTCATACCATGCTCTTGGTGCTTGCTTTAGACCATAGATAGCTTTCTTCAGCTTGTACACTCTTCCATCCCCAGTCTCAAAATCAGGAGGCTGTTCAACATATACATCTTCTTTTATATCTCCATTGAGGAATGCACACTTCACATCCATCTGATATACTTTGAACTTGTGATGTGCGGCATAAGCTAGAAAGATCCGGATGGCTTCCAGCCTTGCAACTGGTGCAAAGGAATCTTCAAAATCAATTCCTTCTTGTTGGCAGTATCCTTGAGCTACCAACCTTGCTTTATTCCTCACAATGAATCTAATGGCGTCTCTCTTGTTTTTGAAAATCCACTTTAGTCCAATCACCTTGACACCATTTGGTCTTTCTACCAACTCCCATACACAGTTGCGTAGAAACTCATTCAATTCTTCTTGCATGGCTGTTGTCCAGTGGACACAATTGAGAGCTTCCCCAACATTCTTCGGTTCTGGAACATCAGCTACATAGCAAGAAATCATGGCAACATCTCCAGCTTGCTCGAACTCCTCTAGAACTGCCAATTCCTCAGCACATTGGGCATAAGTGTTGGATTCTTCCTCGGTTGATTCTGGATTTGCAACTCTGCTCCTTGTGCGCACACCCTCGGTTGGATCTCCGATGATGTCGTTGGTGGAATGAACTTCATACCATCTTCGGTTGCGTCTTCCTTCTTCTTCCAACTGTGGCTGTTCAGACATCTGAGTTGGAGTCTTCAGAGCTGGTGATTGATCAGCTGTTGAGTCTGGATCCTCAACATTTACAATAGATTGAACCGAGTTCGGTTGGGCATCGGATGCTGATGCAGTTGGAGGGACATCAGCTGAAGTTCCCCCTAGGGACGAGCTGAGGTCTTCGCATTCATCTTCAGAGGAGTATGGGTCCTCATCCTCAGTTGCCCATACCAGTGGTTCAGCTCGGTTCTTTTCCCGAAGAGCTTGCGATCTGGTGAGATTTGGTAGAACAGCTGGATCCGCGTGTTGTTCCTTTACCTGTTCCCTGCACTCGAAGGTAGATTCATCAAAACTAACATGAGGTGTTATTTCCACAACACGAGAGCTGTTGTTGAAAACTCTATATGCCTTGATCCGAGCTGCATATCCAAGAAATATGCCCTTCGAAGCTTTGGCATCAAAGGTTTTCAACTGAGTCTTTCCATTGTTGTGAATATAACACTTAGATCCAAAAACACGAAGATAAGAAATATCTGGCTTTCTACGTCTCCACAGCTCGTAGGGCGTCTTTCCCAACCGCTTGGTGAGAAGAGATCGATTCTGTGTGTAGCATGCTGTGTTGATCGCTTCAGCCCAAAATCTCTTAGGCAGTGCTGAGCTCGCTAACATGGATGTGGCTGCATCCTTCAGAGTTCTATTTCTTCGCTCAGCTACGCCATTCTGTTGTGGAGTACGCGCGGCTGATGTCTGATGGGTTATGCCATTCTTTTCGCAATACTCAATGATGGTTTCATTTAGAAACTCCGTTCCACGATCTGATCTGATAGATATGATCTTCATCTCTTGTTGGTTCGATATCCGATCCATCAGCTTGGGCAGCTCATCTCGGGTCTCACTTTTGTGGCGCATGAAGATGGTCCACGTATATCTTGAGTAGTCATCAGTTACAACCAATGTATATTCGTTTCCATTAATGCTTTTTGGTGTAACTGGCCCGAAGAGATCCATGTGGATCAGCTGTAACACTCGGTCAGTTGAAGGAGTTGACTTCAACCGGAAGGAGGTTCTAGCGAGCTTTCCCAGCTGGCATGCACTGCAGATGTGTGTTGTTGAAAACACTCAGTTAGGTATGCCTCTTGCATGTTCTTGTCTGGCAAGTCGGTTCATCGTCTTGAAGTTCAGATGGTTGAGCCTTTTGTGCCACAGCCAGCTCACATCCGAACTGCTCTTTGACAACAGGCAAGTGTCAGGGAGGCTGCTGTTCCAGTCAGCGTAGTATACATTCCCTGTTGGAGATCGATTTCCCAACAATATCACCTGCTTTGATCTGACATCTTTAACTCTACAACCCTGTGCATCAAACTTGACAGAGAACCCATTATCACAGAATTGGCTGATGGAGAGCAGGTTATGCTTCAATCCATCAACAAAAGAGACATTAGAAATTGAAACATGATTGGTTTCAAGGGTACCGTAACCTCTGGTATAACCTTTTGAGTTATCACCAAAAGTAACTGATGGACCTTCTTTCTCCACGAAACTTCCAAGCAAATCCTTCAGATTTGTCATGTGTTTCGAGCATCCACTATCCATCACCCACATTGTTGTAGACGCCTTCTTCTTCCTCAGCTGTTTCTCCTGTACCTCAATATCATCTTGGTCGGTTCCAAGTGCCATGAGGCATTGATCTGGACTGATGACTTTGTTGGTAGAGGTCAGGTCATCCTCATCTTCAGTGTCTATGAAGATGTCCATATCGTCAGCTGCCTCTTCAGCTACCATGGCCTTGTTCTTTGCAGTTTGCTTCGCCCTCAGTGCTTCTCTTTCCTTCTTTGAGAGGTCTGGGCAATCGGCTTTGAAGTGTCCTTCCTTGCCGCATTCGAAGCAACCATTGGTGATTGGCTTCGAACTGTCTTGAGTTCGGTTTGATTTATAGAAACGTTTATATTTGCCGAACCGAGTATCCATATCGGCTAACTTCTTTGACAACGCTGCAATGTTCTGTTGCAGTTCTTCTCTGCTCGGCTCCTTTGCAGTCGTGTCAGCCGACCTGGTTGGCCTTGACGATCTCGACTTTGAGTAGTCAGCTCGGAGGGCAACTGACTTTGATGCTGAGCCGACATCCTCAATTCTATTTTTCTAACTTGAGGGCTGCGACCTTCTTCTGTTGACCTTATACTCATTTCCTTTCAAGATTGAGAATAATCTTTCAGTTCCCATTTCACCTAGGTCAGCTCGGCTCTCGTGGATATTTGTGAAAGTATCCCACTCAGCCGGTAGAGCTTGCAACACTTTGAGGTTTATTTCTCTTAGAGTGTATTTTCCTTTCCGGATGGATTGGATTCTTCTGATGATGTCCATAAACCGAAGCTCTAGCTGATCTATAGTCTCATCAGGTCGCAGACTGAAATTGTCAAAATCTTGACATGCATGCGAGAACTTGTTTTCCTTTGTCTCGTCGCTTCCTTCACTTAGCGAGGCCAGGATGTCCCACATCTCTTTTGCGGTCTCACACTCCTCTATCCAGGGCAGATAATCTTGTCCAACCGTGGACATTATTGTGCTCTGAGCCCAGATATCCAGCTGGCTCACCTTGGCCTCCTCCGGAGTGTAGTCCTCTGGCTGTTTCTCCACATACTCCACCACTGCATCTCCATCGTTGGGATTTGTGGGAGTGCGAAGTATTCTGTCTCGTATGACGATTGGTCCAGATGTGAGAACTTGTTGCATCCTATGATGTTTGGACAAAAGGATCTTCTTCATTCGAGTTCTCCACGATGTATAGTTGACAACAGAGAACATGACCGTGATCTTGTCCTTGACGTCCATCTGCACAAACAAAAGCAGGACAACAAAAATGCGAGCAAGAATGCACTAGCGTGAAAAGACCTGTTCAGTTGACCACTGAAGAAAATTCTCGAATTCAGACCTCGTGAAACAGAGTCAGCAGTCTTTTGAACCACTGCTCTGATACCACTTGATGGTCCCGATACGAGTTACTGGTGTATGGGGGGGGGGGGGGAATACACCAATTAGGATTTTTGAGCTTTTAAAAAAACTTAACACTTGAAATCAACTTCAACTGAGTGAGAGGACTCAGTTGGGATCTCACAGCTGAGTAAGCAACCTCAGCTGGAAGGTTGGTGCTGTGCGGAATGTGGTGGAAAATAAACTCGTAAAATCAAACTCACACTTTTATGCACGGTTGGTCAAAACCAAAACTGTTGTTGTGAAAGTATGCAGATTGTATGCGGTTTGTTTGTCAGTTAAGATATGATAATAAAGACTAAACACAAAAGTAAACACTACACACAAGATTTATGTGGTTCGGAGAGAACTCCTACGTCCACGGGGAGATGTGAGTCCACACACCTCAGTCCAAGTTCTTCTGGACAGAACCACTCAGCTTACGCGGGCTGAGCAACCGTTACAGTTTAGTTTCCGGGCACTAAACAGCCTAAGTCAAGTTTGCGGGCACTTGACGACCTGACTACTCAATTACAGGAAGAGTAAGGTCCTAGCACACTTTTTACGGTGTGAGAAAGGGTAGAATTTCCAACTACAGCTCGATCACGAATGAGAGCTGGATCTAAGGCTTGAGCGAATAAACACTCAAACTAAGATCTAAGACAGATTTTCACTCTATGAACCCTCAGCTACTAATGTTCTATCACTCTTGAACTCTCAGCTGCTGATGTTCTTAGAATAGGAGTTTAGCAGATTTTTCTTTCGCTTGTGATTGAACTTTTCTCTCTTGCTTCAGTCTGTCTCGTGTGTCCTCTATCTCTCGAATGAGAGAATGCCTCTATTTATAGGCGGAGAGAATCAACTAGCCGTTGGAGGAGCAGTTGATCTCTGATCGGTTGATAGCGATGGCTTGTCTCTCATCTCTGCAGACTTTCCTGATATGGCATCTGTGCTCTTCTGCTTTCCATCTGAGACAGCCTTATGTTGGGCCAGATGGGGTAATGACTGAACGGTCAAACCCTCATGTGACTTCCTTTTGAAACTCAAATCTTTGACAGTCAACTTCGGTTTGTCGGTTGAAAGTCTTGACCTTCATCTGAGTGATCTTCAGCTGATGTTCCGATCTGCCGAGTTCTCAGCTGACTTTGAACTTCAAAACAGTTGAACTCCTTGTTCAGATTCTATAACTGAGGTTCTGAAACTGAACCCTCAGTTGTCTTCCACTTCTTTACTCGGTTGGGTTTGAACCCTCAGATGATTTCCTTTTCATCTGATGTTCTCTTCCTCTCAACTGTTTCTTATCTGATGAACGCTCAGTTGGTTTCCTTCAACTGATGTTCTGAAGACTTCCCCTTGTTTGCATCTGAACAAATGAACTCTCAGTTGTCTTTCTTCACAACTGATGTTCTGTCTGAGTGACGCCTTGTTGCCATCTTCAGCTGGAGACCTGTAAAGATAAAATCTTAACTTTGCTCAAACAGCGAGCCTAAATTCTAACATTAGGTATTGGCAACATCTACTCGGTTGGGGTCAGCCGGTTTTGGAATTCATCAAAACTTATACTAATAAATTTCCCAACACTTCTTTATGGTTGCAAAAAAGAGGTTGCTCAGATTTTCCATGTGGATTTGAGGACCATATGGTCCATATGAAATCAGCATCATTACAGCAAGCTTCCGGAGTACCTATACAGTTAAAGTCAATGAAGAAAGGGTCAGTGCATAAGGATAAATGGAAAATGGATGCTGACAAAGTGAAGAAACTGTCTACTTTACAGAGATCCTCACTTAGAGTGATGGCAGACAACCTTGGAGTAAGCAAATCACTAATTCATGTGTGGGTGAAAGACAAACAGCTTAAACCACGCATCAATGCCATCAAACCATTTCTCACCCCTCAAAATAAGTTGTGTAGGCTAAGTTGGAGCATTAGTCAGCTTAGTTCAGTCATTGAGGGAGGTTTCATCAAATTTCAGAGCATGTACAATACCATACACATAGATGAGAAGTGGTTTACTTAACCAAAGTCAAGGACAGATACTACATGCTTCCAGATGAGGTTGAACCTTATAGAACATGCAAATCAAAGAGATACATACCCAAGATAATGTTTAATAGTACAGTTTCAAGACCAATCATAGATGCACAGGGAACAGTCATTTTTTTATGGAAAATTTGGCATTTTTCCATTCATAACAGAGTAACCAGCTCAAAGGAACTCCAAAAACAGAGATAAAGGCACTGTAGAAGTCAAAGCAATACAAGCCATCACAAAACCAATCACAAGGGACAGTCTAATCAAGCAGGTATGACAGCTTACACATTTCCTATCAGAATCTGCTCAGATTCATCATTTAGACATCATTGACTATATTTTGAGCCTTTTTAACACTTAAATCAACCTCCAAAACTAGGTAATGGATCATCACCTAGTGGTGGCATCATTAAGTGCATGAACATCCAACCCCTCAGACAAAGAATTCACACACCAATGTCATCACAGGGAAGAAACAATCAAATAGTGTAGTATCATGTTCAATCAAGTGTAGTATCATGCTCAATTAAACACATAAACCATCACTAGAGCATTGAAGAATGAAATCTGGTCTCAACAACTCAAAACAGTACAAGGGAAAACTCAAAAATAGAAGGCATCACCAGCCAACCATTCCATTCAAGTGTAGTATCATGTTCAATTAAACACATAAACCAGCAATAGAGCATTCAAGAGACAAATCTGGTCTCAACAACCCAAAACAATACAGCTTCATTACATTTAAAAAATGGCAGATGCAAGGGCAAGCTCAAAAATATAAGGCATCACCAGCCAACCATTCCATTCAAGTGTAGTATCATGTTCAATTAAACACATAAACCAACAATAGAGCATTCAAGAAGCAAATCTGGTCTCAACAACCCAAAACAGTACAACTTCATTACATTTAAAAAACGGCAGATGCAAGGGCAAGCTCAAAAATACAAGGCATCACCAGCCAACCCCTTCAACCACAGATCATAAATCACCAATCACAAATCAGAGATCAGCAAATCACCAATCACAGATTAAACCACACCAATCAGAAATGAGAGGTCAGAGATAAGAATGCAATCACCTAGATGAGAGATAACACAGAAGGGACGAAGATCCCTAGAGTCTGCAAATATCGGACTCTCTCTGCTTCGCTCTTCCACCCCGCAGGGATAAATGGCAGCATATCGGAGCATCCAGGTGTTTCCGGCACCCAAGTTTCAGGGAAGACGATGGAATCTGCACAGATCGGAGCAGATTCATCGTTGGTGGACTCGAAATCAGAGAGACCAACCACCTCCCCCGCCTCAGATTTCCTCATAAACTCCTCCGAATCATCAAGAGGAATGAAGTAATCCGAATCATCAAGCCGCAAGCTTCGTCCTCCGCTTTCATCACCGGAAAAGTTGTTTCCGACACCATATCGATGGAGTCAATCTCCAACTCCCACGAATAATCGGGAATCGGAGAGAAGTGAGTTGCAATAGGGATTGTTAAATCAGAAATGAAGGAAGGAATATCATTTTGATCGGGAGTTGCAGAGAGAATCAGAGTGAGAATGAAATGAGGCCATAGAGGATTGTGGCGTGAGAGAGAAGAAGTGAGTTAGGGTTTCAACTTTGCCGATTTGGGGGAGGAATTGGAGAGTGGAGGATGATTTGTCTGTTAAGAGGGTAGTGGGTTGTGGGGTATCGTAGGTTAATTAGGTTGGGTGATTAGTGGGTTTAATTAGGCAGAAATAATAATGGGTTAATAGGTAGTGATGCGCCCATTAGTGGTAAAGGGTAGAAAAAATAGGAAACAATAGAGGGTATAATTGTCCAAAAAGCAGAATAGGAGTTTATTCTGTGGACAAAAAAAAGTGAGCAAACAAGAGCTTATTTCGTGGACGGAGGGAGTATTAATTTTCAATTAAATAACGTTAATCATTATATTACTAAAAGGAAAACGATTCTTTCTTTGAAAAAATTTTACGTGTCACCCTTTATATTCCTCCATTCATATTTATCTAAATTCTCAAATTTTTGAATTTTTAAATGTAAAATAATAGATTTTAAATATCTATACTAAAATCTTGTGTCCCACATCGGTTTCTCAATGAAACTTCACCTATTGAAAAGCCTATAAATACCTAGAATCAATATGTATTTTCTCATCTTTTGCTCCATCAGTTTTATATGGCCAATTTATTTATTAATCGGCCGAATAAATAACTATATTTTATAGTTTAATTTAATTTAATTTGGTCAATTAATTTATTAATTGGTCGAATAGATAATTATTTTTTGTAGGAATTTTATAGCCAATTTATTTATTAATCGGCCGAATAAATAACTGTCATATTTTTATAGTTTAATTTAATTTAATTTGGTCAATTTATTAATTGGCCAATAGATAATTGTTTTTATTAGGGAACCAATTTATTACAGTAGGTGATAGAATAAATGGTTCCAAAATAGTTTGGATAATTTATTGATTGACCGAATTAAATTTAGAAATAGTCTAATATTTTTTTATTTAATTTAATAAAAAATAAGTAATTTCTAATTTATCAATTAATTAGGTAGACATGCCAATTCCTAACTGACGGGTACCTTAACTCGGATCCCACGTGACACATTTTCATTCTTTATTCTTATTAATTTTAAAATTTTCATTTTATTCATTTTTTTCATGTATTTTCTAAAATCTAGAATCGTCATAAATTCTGCATTTATAAATCAAAATCGTGGTCAACGGGTCAATTATGACCTGAAGCCGTGCGGTAGATGAGCCAATTCTCAACCGACATTCGAGAAATTTTTCATCTTATGCTTTTTTTTCCATGTATTTTCTAAAATCTATAATCGTCATCCATGAAATAATTTTTACATTATTTGTAGTTGGGTTTCCAACTTTGCATAATTTATAATTTGAATTAACGAATATTACTATACAATTAAGGACAATAACGAATAGTACAATCATTATTTTTATTAAATTTTTGGATCTATATAAATTCTAAATAAATTTTATAAATTACGCACTTATAAATCAGAGTCGTGGTCAACAGGCCAGTTCTGACGCAGAACTGTGGCGGTAGACTAATATACGGATTTTTTTCAGAAAGGAACACAAATGACTAATTTTTTAATCGGATTTTAAACAAGTACGAGTATATAAATTTTAAACAAGTTTGAATAATTCTAAACACATCATCTCAAATTGTTTGATTAATCGTCTCCGTTGGAAAATTTAGAATATATATGTATGAAAATTGGCAGAAAAATTACTAACGATTTATCAACGAGTCAATTCTGACCAAAAATCAAGAATCTTACGCGTAGATAGGTCAATTCAATACTTGCGGGACAACTTTTTTTAAATATATTATATAATTTTGAACTCATAAAATTAAGGACATTTATGGTCAACTTTTATCTTATATCATTGACTAAATAATTTTATGAATCACAATCATTTCACATAAAGTTTTGTAAAAGAAAAAACTTCTAAGTACATAGTGAAATAATTCTTGAAGTTCTATTATCAGTTAATAAAGTTATTCTCGAAGCTGGTAAAAAAGAAAACGAATATCATCATTTATTTTTCTATGAATATGTTTGGAAGATAATTATTTATTAATACAATAATTTATAATTAAATTTTTATTTATTAAATATTGTGTAAATATTTTTGGAATATAGTTATGTACATAATTAAATATTAATTTCAGGTAAAAAGAAAATAAATGTCATCATTAATTTTTTATTAATATATTTGGAAGATGATTATTTATATAATTTAAAATCAATATTATAGTCAATAGGCCGGTTACAGGTCGGAACCGTCAAGGTAGACGAGATGATTGTGAACCGGTGGTTTAACTTATTTTTTTTTCCTTGGAAAACGTTTGAATAAGTTGGAAAATTAATAGTAAATTTACTAACGATTTGTCCACGGGCTAATTTTGATCTAGAATTATGTGCATTGAGGGACCGATTCACTACCAACGTGGCAACTTTTATTTTTTTAGAATTTAGGGAGACAAATAGATATCTGCTATTAAAAGAACCACCTCAATTCTTATACTAAATCAACACAAGATAATATTATGTGCATTGAGGGACCGATTCAGTACCAATGTGGCAACTTTTATTTTTTTTAGAATTTAGGGAGACAAATAGATATCTACTATTAAAAGAACCACCTCAATTTTTATACTAAATCAACACAAGACAATATTTGAGAAGTAAATAATTTTTGAGAAGAAATAAGGCTTTCAAAATTATCTATAAAAATAATAAGTGTGAATTAAATTTGAAATTTTAATGAATAATATTGAAAAAAAAAAATAACAATAATATTAATCTTATACTTTCACATAAATTTTATTAATTTTATTAAATAATAATTTTTCGTCGATTTTCGACGGGCTACAGACTAGTTTATTATTAATTTAAAAAATATAAGGAGGCACGCTCATCGTGCGCGCACGCACACGGGAGACCGTCCCTTTAACGAAACACACGTGTGGTATAAATGCCGTTTTTATGAAGTTTGGAGCGAAGTTGAATTCATAGTAATTGATGAAAACTCCCGGCGACGCTCCACCCCCAAAATTCAGCCGCTAACTTCTCCTCTTGACAATGGTAGAGTTCCACCAACACATAATCGCCGACCTCCTGGAGGAGCCCAGCGGCGGCGTAGTCGTCCTCTCCGCCGGCCTCGGCCTCCCCAAACTGGTATCCTCCCTTCTCAGCCTCCACGACGCCTCCCAGGGCTCCCTCCTCATCCTCAACGCCTCCCCTTCCCAAAAGGCTTCCATCGACGCTGCTTCTCGCTTCCCCTCCATCACTGCTGAACTCCACGCGCACCACCGCCTCTCTCTCTACACCTCCGGAGGCATCTTCTTCATTACTGCTCGGATTCTCATCGTTGATTTGCTCACTCGGCGCATCCCCACCACCGCCGTCGCCGGAATCCTTCTCCTCAACGCTCATTCTCTTTCCGATATTTCCACGGAGGCTTTCATCGTTCGTATTCTGCGGTCGTTGAATCGCTCTCTCTACGTTCGAGCCTTCTCCGACCGCCCCCAAGCAATGGTTTCCGGCTTCGCTAAAGCTGAGCGCATCCTCAAGTGCCTTTTTCTCCGTAAACTTCATCTGTGGCCTAGATTTCAGGTAATATACTTCAACATTTTTACTTTAGTTGTAGGTTTTCGTTGGTAATAAATATGTTGATTAAAATATGATTGTCTATAAAAATTTGTTCCTAGATATAATTCTGCCATATAAGTTTTCTGTAAGTTAGTAGTGTGTTTAATATGGATTAAAATGCCTATGCCTTTCCATTGTTGCTTACTTTTTAAAAAAAATTGTTGGAGGGATTTAGGTTTATGTTTCTCAGCATTTGGAAAGGGATCCTCCAGAGGTTATAGACATTCGTGTCCCAATGTCAACATACATGATTGGGATTCAGAAAGCAGTGATAGAAGTGATGGATGCATGTTTAAAGGAGATGAGGAAGACTAACAAGGTTGATGTGGATGATTTGACGGTGGAGAACGGGTTGTTCAAGTCTTTTGATGAGATTGTAAGGAAGCAGTTGGATCCTATATGGCATACATTAGGGAAGAGGACTAAGCAGCTAGTCTCTGATTTGAAGACATTGCGGAAATTGTTGGATTATCTTGCAAGGTACTTTTTGCCTATTTTTTGCTGTATAGAATTTATATAGATTTAGTAAGATTATATGAAGGTAATCATTTCCATGATGTTTTGTTGGGACGACCATATGTCCTAGCCTTTGTTTCTTCATGGTAGTATCTTTTAGTTATTGTTAGGATGTCTACTAGGGGCTTTCACGGCTAATTTACAATCACGCAGGTGGAATAGAATTCTTAAGATATTGCTTCACTGTAGGATTTCGGACTATCGTGAATTCTCATTCTTTAAACTCTTGCTAGCTGATGTAGGAATAAGTAGGATATACATTGAGTTACATCTTTTAATAAGTTCTTATCGTTGTATTGAATAGGGAAGTGAATGGGTACCCCTTTGACCATGATTAGTCAAGAGGAAGATTTGTTGACTGCTGATAAATTGCAACATAAGTAGTATGTATAAATCTGGCTGAAGGAATACTGCTTAGGTGCCACGCATGGCAAACAAGGGTTCTTTTTCTATGCTGGAATTGTATAATATCCCTATGTACCCTGTGAGCCACTGTCAGGAAGAACTGGAGAAATTCTTTGTCAAATACAACTCTTGCTAGTAAACAATACACTTTTAGTTGGATATATTTCCATGTTTTAATTTAGAACTCACTCCATTCCCCTGATCCTGTTGAAATCACAAATTTTATCTTTGTGAGCATAGAAAGTTTCACTAAGGAAATTAAATGAAGTTATTTTAATCAGTCTTGTAGACTGAATTTAGGTCCCTAGCATGTTTTTCGATAAATCTTGAAGTTATTTTCTGTTCGGGGAGAAAGATAAAAATTAGATATATATAGATTAACATGCATATGGGCACATGTGTTGAATAGGAAATACAAACTTTTGTTTAGTTGAACTGTCTGCTGAGTTTTCAAATCCAAGAAAATCTCTGCGACAATTTTTATCATCGTTGAAGTATATTATCTTTACGTTGTTCAACTGTACCAAATTTTAGTCACCCACCCGATCAAAATGCGTGCATTGAGCTTGTGGTTTATCCAACTGCAATTTAAAATGGAAATTGATGTTAGTCGTTGACTCATTGTTTTTATTATAACACTCCAAATAATTGTTGAATCCATCTTGTGTTTGATGTATAAGGCAACATATTTTCTTTCATCCATGAACTCTTAATATTGATTTAGTTTTCTTTTTTTCTTTCTTTAATTTATCATCTACTTAGAGCATTTCAACAGTTGGATAACTTCATGTGCCCCCATAAGTTTGTCCCATGCTGAAAGAGTTTGTATACATAAATTTAGTTAAAGTAACCCTAATGTCCAGTTCTAGTAATTTTTCCTGAATGCTTATAGATGTGCCTTTTGAGTTTTACGTCTCATTGCATTTTAATAGGTATGATGCAGTTACTTACCTGAAGTATCTGGATTCCCTTAGAGCTTCTGAGAGTTTTCGATCTGTTTGGATATTTGCTGAGTCTAGTTACAAGATTTTTGAGTATGCAAAGAAGCGGGTTTATCATTTTGGTAGGTCAGGTAGTGGAAAACCGATTGGATTGGGTAAGATCGCATCAACCGGGAAGAGAAAACTAGACGAAGGGAACAAGGATGGAGATGGTGAATTCTGCTTTCTGCAATACTTATTTATCAATAAACATACTATAATTTTGCAGTTTATTATCTTCACGTGTTATTTATGAGATCTTCATATTTGCACTAAATGAGGGGACATATAAACTCGTTCCCTTGTCTTCCGAAATTTGTTAGAAGTATGTGCGGTGTTGAACTATGCTTTGCTGTTATACACTAAGGATTTAAACTGCTTCATGTTTGTATTCTTTACCTAAAAGTGTGTACATTATCTAACAGCTGCGACTAGTGCTTTAGTGCTGGAGGAAATCTTGGAGGAACCGCCAAAGTGGAAGGTTTTACAAGTGAGTGATTGATTTCCTTATCATTGAGATCCTCAAATTTCTATTTTCAAAATAAATTACCTCAAGCTATGGCCACTCGTTGTGATTTCACTATTTGCAATGAATTTATGAGTTTCTTTCCATCTGAACGTTTTTTTTCACTTTATACCAAATATCCATCCCCCCCCCCCCCCCACCCCAGTCGATTATCATTTGCATGGGAATATTTACACCAGTGGTAGCTTAGATGGAAAATAACAAAAGTTGCACAGTTTAGGGGATGGAAAAAAATAGTTTGTATGGAAAACACGATAAAATGTCATAGTTTGGATGGCAGAAACTAAATCACCCTAATTTTTTACTTTAGGGATTACTGTGGTATAATTGAATGAACGTCATTCTCTTGTAATGTAACCATCCTCTTTTCACAATTGGTTTTTTTCAGGATATTCTCATGGAGATACAAGAGGAGAGACAGAAGCAAGAAATTGTCGGACAAGAATCATTAGTTGGAAATGGAGATGATCAAAATGGAAATATACTTGTGGCTTGCAAAGATGAGCATTCTTGCATTCAGCTTCAAGATTGCATTACAAAAGGCCGACAGAAGGTTTTCAAACATGATTATCGATGCTTTCTTATCTTTTCCCCCTCCCTATCATTTCTCCCACTGGCAATTTTTTACTTGATTTTTGGTTGCGTTTATTGTCAAATGTCTAAATACGTTACAAGATGTTATGTTTAGAAAACCCATAGAGCACATTTTCCAGCTGCTCAACCACCCTCTTACATGTCTCATTAGTAAACTCCAATTTGTTCCCAGATTTTTCACACACATGCGTATATCTTATTTATCTTAATGCGGACATTTGATTACAGTTACCATTTTGTTTATTTGCTTCTGTTGAAGGTGATTCAAGAGGAATGGCAAAAATATTTGCTGAGTAAAGTGGAGCTGCAGGCTTTACCAAAAAGCAACAAAAAGAAACCACAAGTAGCAAAAGGTTTTGGAATTCTTGATGGAGTCACTCCCACTGTTTCTGGTCAGAAAGCTGATGTTACTACTAGCATAAGCAGGCTAGAAAATGATGCACTGCTGGCTGCAGCACGTGAAATAAGTACATTAGCGAAAGGGAAAAGTGATATCAAAGATGGTGGAACCAATGGAGAACATGGTAAAGAATCGGAAAAAAGTGAAAGAAAAAAGAAAAAACCTGTAATAAGAAAGGCTGATCCTGAATCTGAAACTAGTAATCCATCTAAGACCCCAACCTTAAAAGTTGATGGAACACGAAATGAGCAGACTTTGTCACCTGCTGATCATCGTCTTAAAAATGCATCTCAGGACGCAGGCAGAAGGATTTTAAGAAAGCATGATCAAGGACCAGAAAATATCCAGCTCTCATCAGTGTATTTCCATGCCCTGGAGAATGATAGGAGTATACTTGATATCTTGCAGCCCTCTGTCATAATTCTTTACCACCCTGACATTGCTTTTGTCAGAGAAATTGAAGTCTACAAATCTGAAAATCCCTTAAAGAGGTTGAAAGTTTATTTTCTATTTTATGAGAATTCTACTGAAGTTCAGAAATTTGAGGCAAGTATACGTCGAGAAAATGAGGCATTTGAATCACTAATCAGGCAAAAGTCTCTAATGATGTTACCAGTTAGTCAGGTTTGCTATTATGCACTTTTTAATTTGCTCCCATATCTTTTATCAGTAAAATTCTGTTTCATTGCTTTGTTCTGTTAGATGTTTTCAACTGTTCATTCATTTCTCCTTCGATTATTAAGAAACATATACTTCAAATACTTTAATAGTTTGTGTAAATTAAGAATAATAAAAATGCATAGTTAAAACTAATTTACGTAATATTTTTTTTTTGAATATAGCATTTCATTGTTTTCTTCTGTTAAATGTTTTCATCTGATGTGCCTGTCAGGCTCCAAACATTTTATCTTTCTTTCATTTCTCATTCGATCATTAAGAGACATTACTACAAATAGTTAAATAATTTGTGTAAATTAAGAATTAATAAAAACATTATTTTTGAAATTATTTTACATAATATTATCTTGGATATACTATGATGCTGAGTATATCTTATATTTCCTATTATGCATCTTATAAATTGCATTTACTTTATGATATAATATTTTATAGCTACTTTTGTTTGCCACTCTGCCTTCCCTGAACTTAAGAAGATCGCACAATTAATCGGTGGATGGCAAGAACTTAGATGCTAATCTTATAAGCCATTCTGTATGGTAAAATATATTGGATAACTGACTCTTTGCTTATGCCTGAATTCCTTCTTTCAGAATATACCAACTTCTTTGAACCAACCGAAATAGAAATCTTGACCTTCTCCGTAGGACAGATGGAGTAAAGTTACAATTGAAGATATTTAAGTATAAAAGTTATTTTCCTACCAAATGGAGATCCTTGTTGGATTTTACAGTTGATTGGTTACTGTTTTATTTTATGACAATTCAGGATGACCAGTTTCTGGAAATAAATTCCTCCCTGGATCCCCAAACAGTCACTGCCCAAAACTCAATTACCAGAAAAGCTGGTGGAAAGAAGGAATCAGAAAAAGAAATGCAGGTAGGTGAATGTTGAACCGTTTTTCACTAAATCCACGTTGAAGTCACTGACATTCTTTCATTTCTTCTAGCTCATAGTGGACATGAGGGAATTTATGAGCAGCCTCCCAAATGTGCTCCACCAGAAAGGCATGCGTATTATACCAGTGACTTTGGAAGTAGGAGATTACATTCTGTCCCCGCTGATATGTGTTGAGCGTAAGAGTATTCAAGATCTCTACGGAAGTTTTGCATCAGGTCGGTTATATCATCAGGTGGAAATGATGTCGCGCTATTATCGAATACCTGTCCTCCTGATTGAGTTTTCACAAGATAAAAGCTTTTCATTTCAGGTTCTTAATATTAACAATTTAACATTGCTCTTATCATTTTGCAAGTACTTAAGTTCGTCTAGCAAACATCATTGGTTTTTTTGTGCAGTCTGCAAGTGAGATAGGTGATGATGTTACACCAACCAGCATTATATCCAAGTTGTCATTGCTCGTTCTCCATTTTCCTCGTCTGCGTATTGTTTGGTCACGTAGCTTGCATGCTACTGCTGAAATTTTTGCTACTCTTAAAGCAAATCAGGATGAACCCGATGAGGCCAAGGCAATTAGAATTGGCGTCCCATCAGAAGATGGTGTTATCGAGGATGATATTAGGTGAGGTTCTTGTGTTCTTGTTATTGGTGAGTTTTGATGGCTGTAGATCTTATAATGCTAATTAGATGCCTTAGCGCCATTCATATGAAAGTTATAATAGCAAGCGAACAGTCTTTTCTTAGTCATCACTGGTAAGAATGATAATTGACTTTACTCTTTCTGCTTTTAGTTAAATGTTTGGGATATAATTTGATGATCAGATCTACTTTGATTGCCAGAGCTGAAAATTTTAATACATCGGCAGTTGAGTTCCTTAGACGGCTTCCTGGGGTCACAGATTCCAACTATCGGTTAATTATGGAAAAGTGTAAAAGCTTGGCAGAACTCGCTCTACTTCCAATGGAGGAGTTAGCAGAGTTGATGGGGGGTCAGAAAGCTGCAAAAACCTTGAGAGATTTTCTCGATGCCAAGTTTCCGACCTTGCTGTAGATGCGCCATTTTCCAACTTTAGGTAATGCGTCATTTCCAACTTTTTATACTACCTCGATGTTTGGATGTTAAATTCTACCTCTTCCTTTTCACCTAGGATTGAAATTTGCAACCTGATCTAGTTATTGTGAAGGCTGTGATGATGCCACCTTCATTTGATGAAAGTGTGAACTCTGTTTACAGCTTCCGCAGTCTTACAAACGATCAAAGAAGCGGGCGGCAGTATAGGTGAATATTCAAGAATAAGAATTGGATGAATTGCCATTACCATTGCCATTGCCAGACTGCAGACTTCAAATTTGCAGCACTGAGTGAGTGGATCTGAAGAAGATCAACACAAGGGAATATGAGGATGTTCTATGCAGTTGGTGGTTTTGTTGCGGATGCTGTCTTGTGTGATCGTGTTCTTTCGCCCCGATGCATATACGGGATCCAATCCTTCATATAATTATTTGTTTATTTATTTTGTAATATAGGCTAACTACTCGAGGGACAGTCGTAGTGTTATTCAGCCATAGAATTTTGATATGGTCTTGAAAAATTCATCAATAGTGAAGATGGATTCTACGATCGACTCCTTATATGCAGAACTATGATTGGAATTGGCACAGAGGAATTTAGGCTGACGCTGAGGTCTCATAATAGCTACACGTGAACAAATATTTTGAAAACAGTAAATGAGTTTAAAAGGAATTGGACGACTTAGGAAAAATAACTACGATTGCATGAGTATAATATAGTAGTAACACAAGTTATCTCAAAAAATAAAAATAATGACACAAGTTGACATAAAAAAAATGACAGAAATCGGTCTATAATCCTACAAAAATGCCTTTAGCACCTGTTTCTTTTAATTTTAGAATTTCATAGTGGTCGAGTTTATATAAGGGTAATTTTAAACACATCCCCCAATTTACTCCACATAGCCTTTAATAATTAAAAAAATTAAAATATAATCTGAATGTTCTCATTTACCCTTGCCCCACTAATTAACAACGAGACAGTTATTATCTCCGATAACTCCCAAATTAAAATTTATTTGCTAACAGTAAAGAGGTTGCCGGGATAAGGTCATTCAGATGGGATAGTGAACGATAGCGATTTGCAAATTGACAGTAGATTGACAAAATAATCAAGGACAAAGCCATGGCTGTCCAAGATTTTAATGTCTTCATAACATTTTCTGCCTCAGATTGAGGGTCGAGAACCCCAACATGTCTATTGATTAATCACAATTATTTTCTTTATTTTCTGTCTCTTTGGTTTGTTATCTGTACATCTTGCGCTCTTCTTCTTCACACTGGTCATATTCTTCCTCTTCAAGTAGTTTCATTTGTAGCTTCACAACCAATCACCATAGTTGTTCGTTTAGTGTTTGCTTCCTCTTTATGTATTTAAATTTTGACTGAGAAAGAGGAAAACTTCCCAATTACACACTCAAAGATTTTTATGTTTGAGAAAGGATATTGAGTTGGAGAAGCAGAATTAAGAATCTTTTTGAAATTGGAATTATACGTTTATGTTCTCTTGAATTTTGCATTGAAAATTAGAGGGGGCTGAGGGGTAAATGAGAACATTTTAATTATATATTTAATTTTTTAATTAGTGGGGGCTATACGGAGTAAATTGGGGGTTGTGTATCAGTGACGGACCCAGTATTTTGAAATTGGAGGTACGAAATATTATGATACTTGAAGAATTGGCGGGGTGGGGGGGAGGGGGTTGCAAGGGGCTCGGCCTCCGAGAATTTTTTTTTCGCTATCCAATAATAAAAATGATTTAAAATGCACACAATTAGATAAAATGTATATAAAGAAATATTCATAGAGTTCAAAAAGAATTATATTATTCAGTAATTACAACTCAAGAGTCGAACCCGAGCCGACAAGTCTTCATTTTCAGGAATCGATCCATGACATCTTCATCAGGAACTTGCATGAACATTTTTTTCTCAATGAAAGTTACTAAACAATCACTTAATAATTGATCGCTCATGTTGTTTCACAGCTTATTTTTGACATAAGTCATCCCCGAAAATACTCTTTCCACACCTGCAGTAGTTACTGAGAGAATCACCACCAACTTGATCAACAAAAAAAAAATCGTCGGATAAGTCACATGCTTTTTAGTTTCTACAAGCATCACCGAAAGAGCACCAAGATCATTCAGATTCCCAAATCTTTCATCCTTTTGCAAATCTTCAATAAATATATCAAGTTGGTATTCAAGAGACAACACATCAATATCTGAAAATTCAAATCTCAACTCTTAGTTATTTGCATATTTTCAATAATATATGATTTCTTATAAGATTGAATTTAAAATTCTAAATATATTGAATTATTAAAATATTATTGTACGAGTATTACATATAGAGATTATATAATGAAATACCCACTATGGGAATTACAACCCAATATATAGCCCACCTTTTTAATTTACACAAATCATACCCACTTTTTATAATTTGAGACCTAAATACTCTTATTCTTTTTTACCCATCTCATGTACCCGGATCCATTTCCATCCTTCAAGTCACAGAGCATTTGTAACTTTATCTCTACCCTCCCCACGCAACTCTCTCTTCCTCTCATCTCTTCATTCTTCAATATCAATTTCATCTCTCTACAATATTACTGCTCTATCTCTCACAGTAATGCTCTTCTTAATCTTCCAAACAATTATTTATTTGGTGCGCAAGGTATATATATACTACTGTATGCATCTGTGAATTGATAGATTCTTTCGTTTCTAGTTTTCCTCTCTCTTTCTTCCATAATCCCTTGAAAATTCCAACCCAACG
Source organism: Schizonepeta tenuifolia (assembly GCA_029490685.1). Classification (NCBI taxonomy): domain Eukaryota; kingdom Viridiplantae; phylum Streptophyta; class Magnoliopsida; order Lamiales; family Lamiaceae; genus Schizonepeta; species Schizonepeta tenuifolia. The sequence goes on from CM055957.1 coordinate 16,115,348, forward strand.
GAGAAGATGTTTAGAACCTACGAAGAGCTAATCAACGACAGCAGCGTCCAAATCGAGCTAATTGAGGTCCACACCCACTCTTTGCAAGGCAGTCATGGCTCCATCGTGCGGCTGCCGTCCCACGACCGCTGCTTCTTCCCCTCGCATCCAAATTCTCCAACCACAACCGCCTCTCCGACATGTCATCCACCATAAAAGTGTTCGTCGATGGCGTCGAGAAATCTCATTGGTTGAGGTCGAAGGACTTTAAACGCTACATCAAGCTCAGCTTTAGCGTCGACAGCGACGGGAGGCTGACGATCAGGGGGTGGAGGCGAGGTTTTGCAATCATCTACAGTTCTGGTAATTCATTTATTTTTACAGATCTGTATTTTGATTTGTTTGGTGACGAGAATCTGAAATCGGATGAGAAAAAGAGACGTCGTGATCAATCGATCTACTGACATTGAGCTGACAATAAATTGTGAGTATCAAGTAGAGAAATTTGGGGGTTTTTGAATTGGAAATGTTGGTTTGATTTATTTTTGTAGGATAAAAATGAGGTGTTTTTTAGAATTAAGCGAAACACACAACTGAAGAAGCTAATGAATGCATATTGTGACCGACAATCAGTTGATTTCAACTCTATTGCTTTTCTATTTGATGGTCGTCGTCTTCGAAGGGAGCAGACTCCGGATGATGTTGTGTAATTTTGATCTCTTGTAATTGTGGTGGATTTTTTATTTTTTGAACTCCAAGTCTGTTTTTAGTTGGTACTTTTTGGTACTAATGACCATATTAGTGCCAAAAGTACCAACAGAAAGCACAAAAAAATACTAAGTAATTTGGTATTTTGGCACTAATGACCATATTAGTGCCAAAATACCAACATAAAGCACAAAAAAAAAACTACGCAACTTGGTATTTTGGCACTAAGATGCGCCAATTAGTGCCAAAGTACCAACAAAATTTAAAATCTTGCCAAGTATGTTTGGTACTTTGGCACTAATTGGTGCATTTTAGTGCCAAAGTACCAACAAAATTCAAAATCTTGCCAAGTATGTTTGGTACTTTCGCACTAAGATGCGCCAATTAGTACCAAAGTACCACCCATGAGTAGTCTATCATACATGAACAGCATACATGAGTGCCACCCATGAGTAGCCTATCATACATGAACAACATACATGAGTGCCACCCATGAGTAGACAATCATACATGAATAGCCTACATAAGTGCCACCCATGAATAGCCTATCATACATGAACAACATACATGAATGCCACCCATAAGTAGACAATCATACATGAACAGCCTACATAAGTGCCACCCATGAGTAGTCATTCATACATGAACAACCTACATGAGTGTCACCCATGAGTAGACAATCATACAGAAAGCACAAATGACCATATTAGTGCCAAAGTACCAACAGAAAGCACAAAGAAAAACTACGTACCTTGGTACTTTGGCACTAATGACCATATTAGTGCCAAAGTACCAACAGAAAGCACAAAAAAAACTAGGTCACTTGGTACTTTGGCACTTTGACACTTTGGCACTAATGACCATATTAGTGCCAAAGTGCCAAAGTAACTTTGGCACTTTGGCACTTTGGTACTAATTTGTGTCAAAAGTGCTTGACTTTTTGTACTCGGATCCAATCCGACCCGCGCGCCCTTCATTAAGGGTATTTTTGTCCCAAATTCAAAAAAATGGCAAAAATTGTGTTTTTTTTTTCAAAAGTGGCTATATATTGGGGTTTTATCCTCATTATGGGTATTTCATAAGTTGTCTCTTACATATATATATATATATATATTTATATAAATTGGGGAGACCGATGTACCCCTTCGTCCCCAGCTGGGTCCGCCTCTGTTGTGTATATAATTTCCCTTTATATAAAGCCATTTAGAATAGTTACTATAAAATTTATAGTCAGTCTCTAGGAATTAGAAAGTTTTGTTTCAAAACCGTTTACTAGTATAGGGACAGTTACACGAAAGACACATTGATCTATATACTAATATAAAACAAAACCCTATTTTATAAGATATACATTTTGCCTATAATGTCCCTATTATATATTTATTGAATTTGACAATAATAATGTAATATAATATATAAAGAATTAGAATAATTTATTAAGATTTAAATTTTACTTAAATTGATTTAAATTCTACTTTAACATATTTTATTATATCGATTTAGATTACTTAATTTAATATATTTTATGTATAGTAAATAAAAATACATGCTTATCTCATTAAAGTTAAAATATAGTATTATGATGAGAAGTTGAAAATGAGGAGTATACTAACCAAATTTAACTTTATATTGTTGTTGCATTTTAATTTGTTTTCCAACATTATTACGAAAAGCAAAAATGAGAAGAGATTATGTGAGATTAATGCATTATAATTGATGGTCCCGGTAACGAGTAATTGGTATATGGAGGGGAATACACCAGTTTTGATTAACGTCTTTTCACTGAGATATATTGCTCAGGTCAGTTTACTCACAATTGGAAGAGACAGTTGGAGTAGCTCTTCAACTGAGTTGCTCAGTTGGAGCCAATCACACAGTTGGTAGCTCAGCTGGCTCCTAATGCCTGAAGTTCAGCTGAATGCACCAACTAAGGTTTCAAACAGTTTTGCAATGCAGAAGATGGTGGAAGATCAGCTCGTTACAAAAATTGAAACCTTAGTGAAAAAAGAAGGTTAAGTTCCCAAATTATTACAGCGCATATGCTGGGTCAGTTGGTTAGGTACTGAATTTAAAATACTGAATGTAAAATACATAAAGTAAGTACACAACGTGGTTCGGAAATCCCCTCCTACGTCCACAACTTTCTTTTTGGGAAGTAATCCACTAGATAAGCTTACGCGTGCTTACCAAACGCCTCACTTGGATTCCAGGTTCCAAGCAGACCTAACCAGTTTGATTCCGGGTTCAAACAAGACCCCACAACACTTTTCCGAGCAAGTGCAGCCAGTCTTAAATTCGGGTTCTAAGGTACCTATTCTTGGATTTCGGGTTCCAAGGAACCTCGTATTGGATTATGGGTTCTAAGGGACCTGATGACTTTGATTCCGGGTTCAAAGTCAACCTGAGATTTGGGTTTGGGGAAAAATCCAACAAGGAAGCCTAACACTTTAGGGAAGTGGAGGCTTCAACCCAAGGCTAAGAACTCAATCTCTTGTTAAGATAGAGTTCTGAGGAGATACAAAATAAGCAACGACCAAGTCGCTAGCCTCAATCAGGAAGGGGAACTTCTGAGAGGCTAAGGGGAAGAACATGAGAGAAATCACTCTTCTTTTTCTTCACCAGTCGTCTTGCTTGGAGAGAGAGAGGTGAAAAGCTGCTTGCGCTGCTTCACTCTTTGTGTTGTCTCTCGGCACTTCGGCATACTTTTTCTCTACTTGTATCGCCCTCATTTTAGCCTTGTTATGGAGACCTCTATTTATAGAAAAAGGTCAAGCTAGCAGTTGGAAAGAGTCGTTTGACCTCTGCCAAAAGCATGAGACTCCACATGTTTTTACTGGTAACTTTTCAGAAACGGTACCTGCGACCTTTGCTTTTTGCACATCGCTGCCATTTATGAAAAGTTTTCCAGCTGACTTGTGCTCCCGAGTAGATTCAGAATCTGGACTGCAACTCCTCCGTCTTTGGCATCTTTTCGTCTCCGCTTCAAGACGTCTTGACTTTGACACAACTTCTCCTCACGCTAATTGTATGCCTTCAGTTGCATGGTTCAGTTGTGGAGTCAACTGAGCTGCTGTCTAACTGAGTCTGTGCTTCAATTGGGGTTGATGTCCCAACTGACCTTGAGTCTCAACTAAGTGTGATCCCTCAGTTGAGTCTGGGTCTCAGTTGAGTTTGAACCTCAGTTGAGTTCTCCACGAACCTCCTTCTTTAGTCCGGCAGACTTCTTCTGCTTGACTCTTGTAAAGATAAAATCCATACGCTCAAACAGTGAGCTTTAGCCAAACAGACTAAAGGCAATCGTCTCCTCGATTGGAGTCAGTTGGCCTTTAGGCATCTTTCGAAACCTTTATAATTTTCCAACAATTTCCCTCTTTTTGATGATGCCAAAACCTTGTCCTTAACTGACATCACCAACCTTTCCTAACTGATACCACAAACCGGTACCAGGAAGACTAAAAGATGGACTCAATTTTAGTCTTTAAAAGGAAAGTGTGAGCACAAAAACAAAAACAAAAACAAAAAAACAAAAAAACGATGACGTTGAACTTGGACAACAAGATGGTTATCAACAAGTGAGGTTAACAGCCGAAGACCTTTAAAAAAACCAGCAACTTATTATAAATAGATAACAAATTGGGGAGTGATTACAGTTACAACTGAGTTCTTGCAAAACTACAGTCCTAACTTCTAATCTACTCTAGGTCTTCGTCTCCTCCACCTTCTTGAGAAGGGTCTTTAGCTTCCACAAGGCTGTAGTCTGAGGCCATCCCTTCTTGGCCTTTGATCAGCCTCAGCCTTGTTCATATCTAGGCCAACAGCTGGACTTAGTTACATCATGCAGCAATGCGAGGTGCCAAAGTTTCCTTCAGCTGTCTTTCCTTTGGCCAAGATAACCTACAAAGAGTCCTTCTTATCCTTTAAGAAGGTCTTTGTTTCAGTTCCTTCCTACCAAGAATAGAGGTTGCGATCTTTTTCTTGATCTTGAGCCTTCAGCAGCCTTGCAGGGTCTTTATTCCTGCTTCTGTACAGCTGAGGTGGCATCAACAACAACGTGTCGGCCCTAGAAAAACCTTCAAAGGTGATTGTCTGTACTACTTCCCCCTTTTTGGCATCAACAAAAAGAAGATGTAGCGCAGATTTGCAGAAGGTCACACCCGACAGCGATCCTAGAGGAGGCAAGAGTAGCGTCTAAATTCCTTCCACTTCTAGGGCAAGGGAGAGCAACAACAATACTTTACAAGCATCAGCGACTCCTAGTGCATCTACTTGTTCAACAACTACTGCTCTAGTGGAAGGAAGATCGACTAAGACGAGTTTGAGAAAAGGGAAACACCCTTCAAAGCTCATCTCAGGATCGTGTGCCTAAAGAGGAGCAGGACTTCTAATGTTCAGGTTATGATTGACCTGTCCATGTGACGTGGGATTGCAGATCTTCGACCTGATGAGCAAAGGGATGAGCCCTTCAGGGAGCTCCATTAGCTGGTTGACACCAGGAAAATCCCACATCTTCAGTCATCCTTTTAAGGGTCTACGTCTCATAAAGCCACGAACAAAGTGTTCTTGCTGAACTAATTTTTCACAGATTCAGGGCTTGCGGAAGGAAAGAACCGCTTTGCAAAATGAGAAGACATATTCTCGATCTGGTAGGTTTTTCTGAAGAGGAAGATAAACCTTAGCAAGAGAGAAACCACAAAGCAAAAATTTCATGAGAGAGAGGCAATTTTTTTTTTGGAGTGGTTGAGATACGAATCCTGGTTGATGTGCAAGATGAATTGCAGGCCCCTAATTTTACACTATGTTTCTTCGGGATAAACGGATCAGATCAACTCGAGCAGTTTCTTCGGGATAAACGACATATTTTAATGCGCCATTTCAGAAAAAGTTGCTCCAGGAATGACGGTGATAGAACCCGTCATGAGGCGATATAGAACACTCACGCGCGTGAGGAGAGTAGGTTACACTATGTCAGCCCAATCGCGATCTATAAGTAAAGTCTAAGGGACTAGACCAGCTTTCCAATGAAGTGACCGCTTGGCTAATTCAATGCGAATAACTTATAACACATGCTTGAATTCAATTCAAAACATCTTCCTTAAAAAAGGAACAAGTTAACACGACGTTGACCTCGACTGACTCTTCTACTCAGCTTGATCTCAACTGACTCAAGTTGTCAGTTAAGTGGAGGTTTGACTCCATCACTCAGCTGAACTGAATGGGAAGGCGAAATGGCTCAGTTCCCCCTCAAGTTGAGATTCCCCTTCAACTTGTGATCTCCATCTTCATGGCTTCTTCTTCGGTTGGGTTAAGCAATCCAACGAGTTGACACAACATCTTGAATCGAGCTTCTACCAACGACTTTATGAAGATATCAGCTCTCTGAATGGTAGTGCAAATTTTCTCAACAATGACATCTTTCTTTTCAACATGATCACGGATGAAGTGATGTCGAATGTCGATGTACTTAGTCCTGGAGTGGTGAATTGGATTCACCGTGATGGCTATAGCACTCGAGCTATCACAGAAGATGAGTACCTGGCCAGTCTCCACTTCGTAGTCTCTCAGCTACTGCTTCAGCCAGAGGACTTGCATACAGCAGTTTCCAGCTGCCATATACTCCGACTCAGTTGTGGAGGTGGTGACGCAAACTTGTTTCTTTGAGCACCAGAAAACTAACTTGCTTCCTACGAACTGACAGTTTCCAAAGGTTGATTGCCTATCAACTCTGTCTCCGGCTAGGTCTGCATCTGAGTAGCTGATTCGTACAATGTTATCATTAGTTGGGTACCACAGTCCCATGTGGACTGATCCCTTAAGGTACTTGATGATATTCTTTGCTGCGTGCAAGTGAGCTTCCCTAGGCTCATCCTGAAATCTTGCACAAACTCTAACTGCTGGTAATACCCTGATCCTTCATAAGTCGTTAAGTTCGTCTTAAATGAGTTTATGTGCCTAAATTTTGTGCCCTTGTGTGATAAAAAATTTCCGAGAAAAGAAATTTTCTCGCGAAATTACTAAAATGCCCTTGAATGACTTTCCGTGATTTTTATCATTTCGGTTATCCGAATCAATTGTATGATGAATTGATTGAGCATGATTATGTGAGTGTGAGTTTGAGTTTGAATTTCAAAGAATTCTGAGAAGTTTTGTTTTTGGATGAACAGTAACTTTTCTTGAGTAATCACTATTCGTCGAATTTTTCTGAATTTCGTCTAATTAGTGTCTTTTGAGTCTATAAATGATTTTAGAAGCTTTGAGATAGGTTTGAGAATCGTTAGAAATTATCCGAGAGAAAAATTAGTAAAGGACCAGAAAACCCTAATATGAATAGTGAATTCAGACTTTTTCTTCGTTTCTCGGAATTTTAATTTGAAAACTTGATTTATGGATTCCTTGATTTATTTGGTGAAGTTTGGGACGGAGTAGAGAGAATTCTGATGTCGAGAAAGAGTCGTGGTGAGTTTCAAATCATTTGAGAGTTTAATGAGAAATTAGGGATAGATTGCACCGGATAACTTTTTCTTCCGGCGAAATTTATATCGCGTTTTGATCACCAGGTGCAACTAATTCAATTAAAACCTATACTACTCTCAGTAATCTTCACTCTCTCACACGCTCTCTCTCTCTCTTAAACATCTCTCTCTCTCTCTCTCCAATTCTCTCCCTAAACTCTCTCTCACTACCGACCTCTTTCCTCTCTCTCATCTCTCTCGGCCAAAACACACACACACACACTAAAATCCATTGTTGAGTCTCCTTCAAGCTTCAAGGATGAAGATAACCTAGCTCCCGATCATCCATCGACTAATCTATTAAGGTATTTGAGATCCTCTCGTCGTAATGATCAATCCAAGACTAGGTTTCATTCATTTCATTCTCTCTTGAAAATCGGCAGCTTGTGCCTCAAGAATGGAGCTCGACTTTTTCTTGTGTGGATCGTAGATTTTCGTGGATTGAAAGCCCTTTAATTGATCAAGCCTTCGAGCTTAAGTAAGTTCTCTTGATTCTAGTGATTTAAGTTCAAGGAAATCTCTTTTTCCTCCCCTTTTTATTCGATCAAGATGATCCTTCCATCAAGGAAATCGAAATCCCTTGTTCTAGTATAGATTTTTGAGTTCTTAAGAGCCTTTAATACACAAAAATAGAAGCTAAAAATCGACCCCTCTGCCCCTAGAAAGTTTGCCGAAAATTAAGGATTAAGGGTAGGGTTTTGATTATGATATTCATAATTCTTGTGAGTATATATGTGTGATGATATTGAAGAGAAAAACTTGATATATATATGTATGATGAGAGTGCCAAAAGTTTTTATGATTTTTGGATGTTTTTATGTTGATGATTCAAGTATGATTGTTGTGATAGATTTGTGTTCTAGATTAAGATTAAAGAGTTTTGATGTGTATGATTAAATGAGAAAAATGATGAAGTATATATATGTGTGTACCGAAAATACGTATATCTATGAAGAATATGATGTTCTTGGTGAAAACATGATGTTCTTGGTGAAAACATGATGTTCTTGGTGAAAACATGATATTCTAGATGATATATATGATTAGATGATGCATGTTTTGATGAATTAAAGATGATAGGATAAGAGAAAATAGAAGAATAAATTTTAGGAATTTTTCTTAGAAAAATTCGAACCAACTAATGAGGATGAAGTTGATGATTCTTGATATTTCATGTTAAATTTGATTAATATGATGAATCGATGATGAAGATGAAGTAAAAACAATTAGAGTCTCTTTTCGAAATTTTTGAATCCGAGTTAATGCGAAGAAGTTGTCGAATAATGAAAAATCGAGTTAAAACTAAGAAGCGAGAAATTTTGTAAAGAAAAATGAAAAATAAGAAAGAATAATCGAGTAAGTAATTAGAAGTAACTAGAATTGTTTATTCGAGTTTAGTAAGTTTCCGAGTGATGACACGTTTTACGAGAAAAAGACGAAAACCTTATTTAGTAAAGTTAGTTTCAGATTTTAATTTCCAATTAAATAATTAAAGTCTTTAAATTAATATAAGATAATTTAAAAATAACTTATATTTTGTAAAAAGTTAGAAACCGAGTAAAATCGAGTCTTGAATGAATAATCGAGTCCAGAATGAATAATCAAGTCTTAAATGAATAACCGAGTCTTGAATGAATAACCGAGTCTTGAATAAAAAACCGAGTCTTGAACGAGTAACCGAGTTTATAATTATGATTAATTAAATTAATATAATTTTCTAGAATATTTAATTATAATTGGAAAATTTTTCTTTTTCCGACTATTTATCGAAGTCGATCGTTTACCTGTTTGTGAATGTTCGATTGTTGATCTGAAAGTTTGTTTGTGAATGATTTATGATGTTAGAATCCGAGAATTAATCTTGTAATTTTCTGAGATCGTTTAACTCGAGAAATCTAGAAAAACGAGATGTGTGAAGTGAATAGTAATTTTCTGTCTTTTGTAGATTATTTAATTAATAAAATATCTGAATGTTTTTTAGTCAAGTATGTGAGCCTAAGAGTCAGTTGGTTTAGTAGTTGGGTAGAATCGAGAAACCGAGAAAGATCGAGTTAGATAAGTCGAGGTAAGATAAGAAACCCGAGACGAGTAGAAGTCCTTCAGCCGAGCGTTAAAGTTCGTTATGTTTTTCGAGTAAGTATTCTCGCCCTTATAAGATATTATTTGTGAAGGAATGAGCGGGACCTCGAAGTGAGCAAGAAGAAAAAATAGCTAACCCGACAAACCCTAGCAGTCAGGTGGGCTTTTTAACCGAAACAAAGTGATGAATGTGATTGCTATTACCATATTACGTGAGTTTTTAAATTAATTGACTTGTCATTTTATCTGAGTTTTGGTATATTTTAATCATCTACTTGAGTTATTATAATTATCCTGTGTGAGAAGGGACACACGTGTTATTATTAATTGCTTGACGTGATTGTGAGCCTTGCTTCGGTTGGGTCGATCACAGTGTTTGAGAAGGAGGCCTACTTCTCGACACAAGAGATTATGTGGTAGATTGATTCATACCTGCTATATATAAATTGTTTGCGCAGACATCTTTTGAAGAAAAAGCGAAATGATTTTATTTGCATGCACAAGTTAACTGTTTTACAACTCTAACACTTGTGATGCAGTGGCAAGGCAAGTTCAATTATATAGCTCTATCGAGCAAAGTTTAAAATTATTTTGGCATGTGTTCACTGAGTACGAAGTACTCAGTCCTGCATGTGTTTCTAAACGTGCAGGTTAGCAGGATGGTGATGGCGGACGGTGCTCGGCGGTGTGATTATTTGAATAAGAGTCGAGTCTTCTTTTGGTTTAAGCTTGCATCTGCATATCTTCATATATGTAGTTGTGGGACTTGAGACGTTATTCCGCTGCATGATAAACAAACCTGTTTATTTATTCGAATTTTAGTACTTGACATTGTGTCGATACAATGAGCTTAATGCTCGAAACTATTCTCGTATTTTCTTGTACTTCTACTTGACTTGGATTATATCACTTCAATTGCTTTTCGACACTTAAATTATTTAGTAATGCTCGTTGTTTGAGATTGGATTTGAAAGTATATTCTATTTGTTATCGCTTTCAAACTATATTACCTTGTTCCCGAGCATGATCCCTTATCGAGTTATGTTTGTATTAGAGGTTTCACCTCACTGTCCAGTGGATGTTCGTCGCTTTCACGCATCCTGAAAATGGGCCGTGACACTGGTCGACTAGCAGTTAGATACATCAACGAACCGATGATCCCTCTATACATCTTGGCATCGACGAGCTTCCCTTCTTTGCCCGGGTCAATCTTCCAATTTGTATTCATTGGGATCTTCATAGTTCGGCTAGAGGTCAGTCCAAATTTGGAGATCAACTCCTTTGTGTACTTGAACTGATTGATGAAAATTCCTTTTGGCAACTGCTTCACTTGCAGCCCAAGGAAATAATTCATCTCTCCCATCATGGACATTTCAAACTTGTCCTTCATGAGTTGGGAGAACCTCTTGTACAGATGTTCGGATTTGGATCCGAAGATCATGTCATCAACATAGATTTGCACCACCAGGATGTCTTCTCCAACTTTGATGGTGAAAAGGGTCTTGTCGATTGAACCTCGAATGAGCCCTGATTCGAGTAGAAAGCCACACAAGGTTTCATACTATGCCCGTGGAGCCTGATTCAGTCCATCTTCAGCTTGTAGACTCTGTCGTCACCAGTTTCGAAATCGGGAGGCTGAGCTACATAAACATCTTCTTTGATGTCGCCATTGAGAAACGCACACTTCACGTCCATTTGATAGAGTTTGAACTTGTGGTGAGCGGCATAGGCTAGGAAAATCCGAATTCCTTCCAGACGAGCAATTGGAGCGAAGGAATCTTCGAAGTCTATTCCTTTCCACTGGCAGTAAACTTGAGCTACCAGTCTAGCCTTGTTTCTCACAACACACCCAATGGCGTCACGCTTATTTTTGAAGATCCACTTCATCCCAATTACCTTGACCCCCTCAACTCTTTCAACAAGTTCCCATACTGAGTTCCTGAGAAACACGTTGAGCTCTTCTTGCATGGCTTGGGTCCAGTGGATTCATCTCAAAGCTTCCAAGATATTTTTGGGTTCAGACACATCTACCACAAAGCATGCGATCACGCTTACATCTCCTGCATGTTCCAGCTTTTCCAATATCCTGAGCTTATCAGAATATCGTGCTTCTAAAGTTGGTTTATCATCAGTTGGGGTTCTGACTGAGTCAGAACATAAGCTGAAGAATCTATAACTTGAGCTGATCATCTGGTTCGGACGCCGGCTTGCAGATTTCCTATCACGGGATCATTAACGTGGTCTTCATACCAACGTTTGTGCTTCCTTGCTCGCTTAGTTGAGTCAAGCATCATGATGGAATAGTCGGGTCTTGGAGACGTCGGAGGTGCCGATCTTGGCGATCTTGCTTCTAGTGCAGTTCCATCCTCAGTTGGAGATGAGGGATGGACTGGGGAGCTGACTAATCTTGGATTGGGATGTCCTGGACCTGGAAGCTCAGTTGATGCTCCTGACTGAGCTTCAGCTGTGGTTGGCACTTGGTCAGTTGGCTGTGGAGTTCCCCCTTGAACTGAGGCGAGATCTTCAGTTTCGTCGTCAGAAGAATATACTTCTTCGACTTCAGCTGACCAAATAAGCGGCTCTACTAGATTCTTCAATCTTTGAGCTTGAGATCTTGTCTCAGCTGGCTGGGCCGTTGTGCTTCCTTCAGCTATCTGTCAGTTAGCCTGTTCCCTGCACTCAAAAGCAGATTCATCAAATAACACATGAGGTGTTATCTCCACAACTTTGGAGCTGCAGTTGAAAACTCTGTAAGCTTTTATCTTCGTAGGATATCCTAATAATATGCCTTTGACAACTTTCGGCTCAAAGGTTTTCAATTGAGTTTTCCCATTATTGTGGATGTAACACTTAGAACCGAACACACGAAAGTAGGAAATGTTTGGTTCCTGTTCCTCCACAGCTCCTATGGAGTCGTTCCTTGTTGTTTCGTGAGGAGGGATTGGTTCTGCGTGTAACACGCTGTGTTGACCGCTTCTACCCAAAATCTCTTTGGCAGAGCTGAGCTGGTGAGCTGCGTGTAACACGCTGTATTGACTGCATCCTTCAGCATTTGATTTCTCCTTTCAACTACTCCATTCTATTGTAAAGTCCTTACAGCTGAGGTCTGGTGAGTTATACATTTCTTCTCGCAATACTCAATGATAGACTTGTTGAGGAACTCAGTTTCGCGATGAGATCTGATGGTGACTATAGATTTTTCTTGCTGATTTGCAAGTCTATTCATCAGTTTAGGCAACTCTTCTCTCATCTCATTTTTGTGCGCCAAAAAATCACTCATGTGTACCTCGAGTAGTCATCAGTAACTACAAAAGTGTATTTATTTCCACTTAGGCTCTCTGGGGTGACCGGACCGAACAGATTCATATGGATCAGTTGCAGAACTCGATCCGTCGATGGCGACAGTTTAAGACGGAATGATGCTCTAGCCAACTTTCCGAGCTAACAGGCACTGCAGTGGTGCATCGGACTGAACTTCAAGTCCGGTATCCTAACTGCGTGCTGTTGGCTAGCTAGTGCGTTCATGGCTTTGAAGTTGAGGTGGTTGAGTCTTTTATGCCATAGCCACTTGTTTCAGAGCTACTCTTGGATACAAGGCATGTTTCTAGCGAGCTACTCAACCAGTCTGTGTAATAGACTCCACTTGATGAAAATCGTCTACCAAATAGAAGAACTTTCTTGGTCTTGACGTCTTTCACCCTGCACACATGTGCATCAAACTTCACGAAAAAACCAGTATCGCACAGTTGGCCTACAGAGAGCAAGTTATGCTTCAATCCATCTACCAACGACACATTTTTGATAGACACAAGCTGAGTCTTGAATGTACCGGATCCTTTGGTTTTGCATTGAGAGTCATCACCAATGGTTACAATACATTCTTCTCGAAGCTTGATGTCTTTGAGATGATTCCTCAGGGGTATTATGTGTCTGAAACATCCGCTGTCCAACACCCAGACGGATTTGGCGGCTCTTCTCTTTCTCAGTTCATCCAAGTCCTCTTCAGTTGACTCTTTAGGTAAAGCCATGAAGCACTGCTTTGTTTTAATTGGACTGGATGGCGAGTCAGTTTCTTCTCCTTCTGCCTCTGAGAACACATCGGAATCCTCGATGTCTTCTTTAACAATCATAGCCTTGGATTTCTCCTTGGCTTTTTCCTCGGAGGGCTTCATTCTTCTTTATGGAGAGGTCAGGACAGTTGGCATAGAAATGTCCTGGCTTTCCAAACTCAAAGCAACCTTTGCTTTGATTCTTTGAGGATGGATCAGTTGAGCGCCGCCTACTCTGGCTGATCCTCCAATATTTTCCGATCCTGGAGTTCATCTCTTCGAGTAGATTGGTCAGCTCTTCGACCTTCTTCTCGAGTTCCGACCTGCTCAGTCGATCCCTAGTTGAGGAGTCAGCGGACCGTGAGGGTCGGGCAAACTTGGATCTATCCGATTCAGCTTGAAGCGTCATGGATTTGGTAGCTGAGCCTTGCTCAGTATGTTCTGATTTATGAAGCTTGCAAGGCTTCAGTCAAAGGATATCATACTCATTTGCCTTGAGCATAGAGAACAACTTCTCAGTTGTCATCAAACTGAGGTCAATGCGGTTTGGTGGATGACTTTATAGGCTGTCTAGTCTTCGCCTAGCGCGGAGAGAAACTTGAGGTTCATATCTCGCTGAGAGTATTTTCCCTTCTGAATACTCTTAATGTCCTTAAGGACCTCTATGAGTCTCAGCTCCATCTTGTCAATGGATTTTCCGAAAAGCTGAGAGAAGTTTTCGAACTTCGGACAAGCTAAGGTGAACTTGTTCTCCTTAATCTCATCAGAGCCCTCACAGAGTGCAGCTAAGGTTTCCCACATATCTTTTGCCGTGAGGCAATTGATAATCTTCGGCAAGTAGGCTTTGCTGACTATGAAAGAGATGACGTTCTTTCCTGTACACCACAAGAGACACAAAAAGATATGTAGCAGAATGCACTAATCGATTTCAGAAAAGATTTGTTCAGTTGACCACTGAAAGATATACTCGACTCACACCTTGCGAATCAGAAACAACAGTCTTTTGAACCACTGCTCTAGTACCACTTGATGGTCCCGGTAATGACTAACTGGTGTATAAGGGGGAATACACCAGTAGCAATTTTCATTTTGCTTAACGTCTTTCACTGAGATATACTGCTCAGGTCAGTTTACTCACAATTGAAAAAGACAGTTGGAGTAGCTCTTCAACTGAGTTGCTCAGTTGGAGCCAATCACACAGTTGGTAGCTCAGTTGGCTCCTATGCCTGAAGTTCAGCTGAATGCACCAACTGAGGTTTCAAACAGTTTTGCAATGCGGAAGATGGTGAAAGATAAGCTCGTTGCAAAAACTGAAACCTTAGTAAAAGGGGAAGGTCAAGTTCCCAAATCAGTGCAGTGCATATGCTGGGTCACTAAGTTAGGTACTGACTTTAAAATACTGAATGTAAAATACAGAAAGTAAGTACACAGTATTTTAACGTGGTTCGGAGATTTCCTCCTACGTCCACGACTTTCTTTTTCGAGAAAGTAATCGACTAGATAAGCTTATACGTGCTTACTAAACGCCTCACTTGGATTCCAGGTTACAAGAAAACCTAACTAGTTCGATTTCGGGTTCGAACAAGACCCCACGACACTTTTCCGGGCAAGTGTTCAGCCAGTCTTAGATTCCGGGTTCTCAGGGACTTGTTCGTGAATTTCGGGTTCCAAGGGACCTGTTCTTGGATTACGGGTTTCAAGAGACCTAGTGACTTTGATTACGGGTTCAAAGTCAAACCTGAGATTTGGATTTGGGGAGAGAATCCAACAAGGAAGCCGTCAACACTTTAGGGGAGTGGAGGCTTCGACCAAAGGCTAAGAACTCAATCTGTTGAAAGAGAGAGTCCGAGGAGATACAAATAAGCAAAGACCAAATCTCTAGTCTCAATCAGGAAGAAGAATTTCTGAGAGGCTAGGGGGAAGAATAGGAGAGAAATCACTCTACTCCGACTGCACTTCACCAGTCTTCTTGCTTACAGAGAGAGAGAGATGATAAGCTACTTGCACTGCTTCACTCTTTGTGTTGTCTCTCAGCACTTCAGTGTGCTTTTTGTCTGCTTGTATCGCCCTCTTTTTAGCTTTAGTGTGGAGACCTCTATTTATAGAGGGAGTTTAAACTAGCCGTTAGAAAGAGCCGTTCGATCTCTGCCAAAAGCATGGCACTCCACATGCTTTACCGGTAACTTTTCAAAAATGGTAACTGTGACCTTTGCTTTTTGCGCGTCGCTGTTGTCGGCCCATTTATGGAAAGTTTTCCAGCTAACTTGTGCTCCTGAGTAGATTCAAAATCTGGAGTGCAACTCCTCCGTCTCTAGCGTCTTCTCTTCTCCGCTTCGCAACGTCTTGACTTCGACACAACTTCTCTTCACGCTAGACTGTATGCCTTCAGCTGCGTAGTTCAGTTGTGGAGTCAACTGAGTTGTTGTCCAACTGAGTCCGTGCTTCAGTTGAGGTTGGTGTCTCAACTGACCTTGAGTCTCAACTGAGTGTGATCCCTCAGCTGAGTTCTTCACGAACCTCCTTCTTTAGTCCGTCTGTCTTCTTCTGCTTGATTCTTGTAAAGATAAAATCACTATGCTCAAATAGTGAGCTCTAGCTAAGATCAGATTAAAGGCATTCATCTACTCGGTTGAGGTCAGTTGGGACTTTGGTATCTTTCGAAACCTTTACTAATTTTCCCAACAAGTTATGTTAGTTCGATATTCGAGCGATAAGAATTAACATCTGACTAGTATAAATGGCATACTCTTCAATATAACTGAGAGGATTTGAGATTTATGTAAGGGCTTTAATCTTATGATCATTTTACAGTTGCTAGTTTATGATGTTTATCTTAGATGAAAAACCCTAGTGTTTAGACACTATAAGAGTAGGTTTAAACAAAAATTGTGATTGTCTTAAGAAGAGTCGAGTCTTCGTGTTGATTGATTAATTGAGTGATGTTTGACGTTGATCGTTAATTGAAATCAAAGTCTTAAGATATCTTTTCTCTATCTTCGATCCTAAAATATTTTCCTCTGCTTTTGTTTTGTTTTATTTAACTAATTGCATCTTAGTATAATTAAATATTAAAGATTGAAAGTCTAGATAGTTGTATACTGATTGAAAGTAGTACTCATTGAAATTAATACAATCTCTGTGGAACACTATCTTGCTTTCATGTGTTCAATCACACCTGTACACCTGCGGTGTGAAAAAAAAAATGAACAGTTGTGATTTCACAATTTTTTTTATGTGAAAATACATGTATAAACTAACATTTGTACCGCTTTATATTTGCAAAATATGAATTCACATATTTTTGTACAAGCATTTTTCACATAATTGTGATTTCATAATTTTTTTTTATGTGAAAGCATGTGTATACATTTGTGGTTTTACATATTATAATAATGTAAAAATCCATGAATAAAGGCAAAAAAAAAATGTTACGTAAAAAGGGTGCTTTAATTAGTACTTGTATATTTTCTATCTCAAAAGTGCTATTATCTTACCTACCGCTAATTGACCTTGATATAGTGTGACTGACTTGATATTTCTTTAGACGAATTTCTTGAGACTAACAACAGTAACGTGCGTTGTCTTTATCGGTGCTAAATACTAGCAAAATAGACAAAATAAAACTAGTGTTCAATATATCAATATAGACAAAATAACCCAACAAGTGTTCAATCTTCTCACTCCAAATCCATCTCTATCGGGAGCGTGTCTTCGCGGTGATGTTTGCATAGATACTTCTTGCTATGTGGTGGCGATATTGTTTGAGCTCGGCTGGATTCTTCAGACTCTTTGGCAGATGCTTCCTTGATATAAATCGCTCTACATACTTCAATGAGTATAGACCACAACTGAGACTATCCGTTTGCTCATAGATACCCTTCCCGTTTGCTCTTGGAAAACACAACTCCCACTGCGTGGAGTTTGAATTAGCTATTCCATGTTTTTCATAATAGCCGATTTTCTTCATTATTTGTGGCAGCAATCTGGCCATGGGCAGGAAGTGTTGCAATCTATTATCCTTGTGATGCTTCTCGAATTGCCACGACTTAGGGTCATAAAGCCACAACATATGTGCTACGAGATCCATGCCAATCGTTGCCCAGTGGTTGCTGAAGTACGCAACCATGACAACCTAGAAGTGAATGCAATATAGAGATACACAAATGTTATTAGTATTCAAGAATATGATAGTACGATATTTGACAAATTGTACCACAAATGTGTTACGATTGTACAAGATTAGGTAAATCGTAACAAGTGCATGCAGAATTAATTTTTGTTACCTTTTCGCAGTTGATCCATTCTTTCATGTTCGGCCCCCAATGTGGTATTCTGCACTCTGCAAAGTGGACCAACCTTTGGAGCTCCAGTTCTGGAACAATCTTAATTGTGTGAATATTAAATAGAGAAGGTTCATATGGGTCAAATCCTACCCTCTTCGCCTTATGCATTGAATCAAATACATCTTCTAGAGCATCCTACGAATATAGATGAAAAAAATATCATAGTACGATATAACAAAATAAAAGGTCAAGATGATACGATACAAAAATAAAACGTCAAGATGATACGATATAACGAAATTCGTAACATCGTTCACGATGACATTCATTAGAGGGTGTACGATCGTAATATCGTATAGTGATATAAGATACGATGTTTCAAATTTCGTAGTATGATTTGTTACGATTTATACAAATCTCGTAACATCGTACCCGATCACAAAAGTTTATAGCATGTACGATATTACTATAATCGTAAGATACCATAAAATCAGTGGTCGTAATGGCAACATTCTCGTTAATATCTCCTAAGCCATCGATAATTGGATTCGCGACCATAACAACTGAGTAGCAGTTGATGTGATCGTTGTAGAGCATTTTTTCTAGATATATTAAGCTCTCGAAGAATTCAGTATCGACGGGCCATAGCAATCTGACATTCCTCCTATTTTTGGTTATATTTAGCAATGCGTAATTTTATAAGGCTTATATTTATAACATAAAACTTGTAAATTTAAACTTACTTTTCAGTCTTAGTTTTCAAGAATGCTTCGAACCATCACGCCTTCGGCGTACATCATCGACTAGGAATGGACTCCGACAAGCTGCTGACGGGAATCTCTGTCTAATGGGTCCGGCATTCAATTTGGTGCATGCACTTGTGGAGCTTGAACCGAGGCCCCGGATGTGGTCGCCGACCCCATTAGCGGAAGAATTCGAGCTTTTGTTGTTGTTGGCATCACACTATGCAGTAAAGACTCAGATGTGGTTGCCAACAAAGAGTCATATGCAGCATTTATGTGTGTGTCACTGACATCTTATTGGGTACCATGTTGTGTAGGGTCCTGCTTATAAAACGTTATACTAATATTTATATAATTTTATGTAACTTGTTTGCTACGAATTTATGTAAGTCGTACCAGGTATAGATCGAAGCTCGGACCATCGCCCCGAATATCAAGTGCTGCGGCTGCCGATACTGCTGCTATGTGTAGTATTTTCTCATCTTCTATCTGAGGAAGTTCTTCTTGGCAGGTAGATCTCTAGGAAAGACGTAGCAATGCAAATCAATGGTACTACTAGTTGTTTCATATGATATGACTTATATAAATATCGTAACATGATACCACCAATTTTGTTACGATTTGTTTTGAAGTCGTAGCAAGAACGGTTGTTCCCCGTGACACGAACATTAATTCATGCTACGATATTCATCTAAGTTGTAATGATATTAGACGACTTTTGTTACGAGATTCATGAAAATCGTAACAAAGTTTTTTCGAACATCACTCTACTTGTAATGAAATTCTAGAATTCGTAGACAAAGTGGTTGCGCGTGCTACGATTTATATGAATATCATGACAAAAGTTACCAATCTTGCTATGAGTAACATGAATCTTGTTTCACCCATTTTTGGTCATATTTATTATAGGTTCTTAGATGTGTTTTTGACAATATTTCGTTTGGTTTGTATTGTCTTAAGTAAAAAATGGCACTAATGTTTCATTCGAGTGTTTTGAGTGGAAAGTAGGTTTTAAGCCGGAATTGATAGTTTAAAAGAACAAAGTAGGCTCAATCCGATCTTGGAACAAAGAGGGATGGATGAGAGTAGAGTTGAAGAGACAATCCTCCTTGCATGACCAGGGATCCCTGCCTAAGTATTCATTGCGCGACCAGGAAGTGGAGGCAGAGCTCTTTGCATTACCAGAGCTCTCTGCCCTGTTGATTAGTTGTTTGGTGCAGGAACCAGGCAGTGCTCCATGCTCTTCCAGAGCTCCCTGCCCGCGCGATTCAGCAGATATAAAATCCGCCCTGCACACGAAAATAGACCTTACCTTTTACCTTTTTACTTTCTTTTCTTAGGTTTTCATTATTGCTTAGTGACGGCTCGAGAGACTTTTTCCTTAGTTTTTCTTCTACTTTTTCATCTTATAATTTTCATTCCAGAATCAAGAACAACATCACCACGAATTTATTTTCATATTCTACTTCAACGTTTATTATGTAATTTTCATTGAAGCTTGTGAGTTCTTTAATTCATGTTTTTATTTCCTCCTGCTTTAATTTCTTTAGATTAATTCCTTTGAGTTTATGCTAGAATTAGAGATCATTATTCCAAACACTAGATTTAATTTCAATTCTTGCCTA
Source organism: Schizonepeta tenuifolia (assembly GCA_029490685.1). NCBI lineage: Eukaryota > Viridiplantae > Streptophyta > Magnoliopsida > Lamiales > Lamiaceae > Schizonepeta > Schizonepeta tenuifolia. The sequence continues at coordinate 16,135,323 of CM055957.1, forward strand.
GGGTTAATTCACGTATAATTTTTCCTTTCAATTTTTGCCTAAGTTTAATTTGAGCTAGATTATATTTCAATTTCTGTCTAGATTTAATTTAAGCTTAAGTTTTCTTTCCATCTAGTTATAAACAAACAACCCCATTGATTTACTGCTTTATTTTTCTTTTCTTTTTCGCAATACAATAATTTCCCTGCTAAGTTTTCCTTGACAGACGATATTCGGGTTAGCTTATTTAATCTATTATGACCACATTTAATTGCCTGCAACTAAGATTAATTAGGTTGAACAAATTTGGCATCGTTGCCAGGGAAAACTTTAGGCGATTATTTGTGTTGCTTTATTTTTACTTTTCTTGTTGATTTCTTTTCTCCTCCAATTGCGTGTGATGTATTTTCTTGTTTTTGTGTACGCAGGAACTATGAAGATATTGGGGGCGTTCTTCGGGTTGCTGGGATTCAGAGAATATGCAAGGTTACCAACCATATTGGACTAATGAGTCGATTTCTGCGTGGAATCAAAACCAATGGCAGTGTTCGGGTTCAGCATCCATTCAGGCCATCTTATGAGCAGCAAATGTCGTACTCGCCTCAGTAGCAGTATTTTCCTCCTCAGCAACAATACTTTCCTCCACAATACTCGTCTCTGCAGATGTCATACTCGGTGCAGCAAGCTTAATTTCAACCTCAACATCAACAATTTTAATATCCTTCTCCTCGAAAATCTTCTTTGGAGGATACAATGAATGCTTTTATCCGAGAAAGCAAACAAGCAAGGGAGTCATAGGGGGATGCCCTTGAGCGCCTCACCACACAGGTGGAGCAGATTGTTGAGACAGTGGGTGTGATGATGCAACAAAATTCGGCAGAGCAACTTCCATGGCAGCCTCATCAGGCTCATACCGACACTTATCTTAGTGACAGCGAGAGCGATGAAGTGGATACACACGACGACACTACTTTTTAAAGGAGCATAAATTCTAATGACTATGACCAGGAAGAGTTGACCAGTCTAGAGGCATTGGATGAAGATGACTACCTGATTGAGCCGATAGTGTAAGAGGATGTAGAGGAGCTATGCGATCAAGAACTGAACGATGAGACTGAGTATCTGGTTAAGCTTGTTGTGGTGGAATGTGCAGATGAGCTATGCCTTCCGGATCTGATGGATGGAAAAGGGAATGGAGAAGAATATTTGACGGATGGGAAAAGGAATGGAATGTGACGGATGAGCTATGGAGAATATTATTTTACCTTGGCTTGAAGACCTTCTGGCATGTCGATGTTCTTGACATAAGTATACCTCAGGAATCGAGGTATCTTCTTCTTATTCTTGTCATTCTACATACCGATGCTTTTTCTGACAGCTGGTAGAGCACAAAAAATCCATGCCTGTAATATCAACATATTTTTGGTCACATGATTGTATGATTTTCATATAAATAACACTATGAATAAGAGAAAACTTACCAAGAAGGCGAGTGTGTTTCCTTTCAGATGATATCCAGGCGATGTTCTGGGGGATCTCTTTGTCGTCACCTTGCTAATGTTGTCCATCAGAGCTTGAAATGATATACTTCCCCAACAAAATTCCTATAAAGCTTCCTTGTCCTTTACCAACACCCATATCCACAATGGGATCTTGTTCCGTGCTTGTTCAAACCCCAGCACGTAGTGGATGGCTAACAACAACTTTACCATTTTGATGGCATCTTCGACATCTCTATACGTCTCATTGTCAACAAAAGTAGTATGGAGCTCGGTTGCAGTGAGTATGGGTTTGTTGTTGAATAGCCTCACATAGATTGAATCATTGAGGAGAACAAGCCGTGAGTAGGGATTGAAAGTAGTTGGTCCGAATTTGAGTCCACTGACCAAAGCATACTCCACCCGGGAGAAGCGTACTATCTTGCTCTCCACCTTGAACCATAGTGTAGTGGTGTCAACATTCTTGGCTTTCTCATTTGGCTTAACTTGACGCGACACCATGTTGTTTAGCGCTAGGCCTGATCGTACATTGAAGTCCTATAGTCGCATGAAAGATTCTAGAGCTGAATGCTTGACTGCAGCTTTGGTTTCGTCTCCAAAAAACTCAAGCACCTTGAGTATATCTCCGATTAGACTCTCATATCCATAACATTGGACCCTGTGGTGAGGTGGTTTATTCAATGCCAGTCGGACAGTTATCCATGTAACCTTGAAAACATTTAGATAAAAAAGGGTTAAATTTGTATTCATGTACGAGATTCAGAAAATCGTAAAATCGCAAGTACGATATTGGGAATATCGTAACAAGATACCCATATGCAATCACCTTCTAATACAATTTTACAAATCTCGTAACAAATTACACACATGCATTCTTATATCGTGCCATAAATCGGTCACCCTCACGTACGAGATTCATAAAATCGCAACACACTAAGTACGATATTGAGAATATCGTAACAATATACCCACATACAATCACTCTCACGTATGATATATATGCAACTCGTAACAAACTACACTCATGCATCATTGTTTTGTGGCATCAATTATTCATCCTCACGTATGAGATTAACAATATCGTATATATAGAAATATTATTTTTCACACATGGCAGCCTCAAATTTCAACCGAATGATAAAATTGAATCAACCTCAATTACGAATATCATAATATTTCGCATACATATAGTCACAACTATATCAAATCGTACAATTATATGCAAATAAAGTACGATATTTGCAATATCGTAACAACATTGATTAATATCGTACAATATTGATGAATATCGTAACAAAAATGATGAATATACAAGAAATCGTTTCAAATTCTGCAGATAAGAAGCAACAAATTTCCAGATCAACCACAATACAAGCACCAAACGATGTTTCATGTACAATTTTGATGATATTTATCGACAAACAAGTCGTACCAAGCCCGCGAAATTCAAAAATTCAATTTTTTAAGCAAAAAACCATAAATTATTTCGAGATCTGGAAAATTTTGTTGTAATGGTTGTGAAACTACCAGCATTTCTTCGAAAGGATCGTCGCCCATATCTTGTTGTGCAACTTCAACCGTTTCTTTGTCGTCGACGTGTTTTTTGTTCTTTTTAGTGCCGGTGGTTTTGCGGCGCTTGGACGGACCCGCGTCTCCTGCCATTCTTTCCGATGAGGTTTTCTTCTACTTTGGGATTGGTGGCAGCAGTGGCTTCTACTTTGGAAAAGAAATCGCGCGAGAGAAAGAGGGGAACAGAGAGAGAGAGATGGTGGCGGAGGCGGAGGGTGGGGAGGCAGAGAAGATGATGGTGGCGGAGAAAACGGTGGTGGCATTGTTGATGGTGGCGGAGAAGATGGTGGGAGGCGGATGGACGGATAGAGAGAGAGAGAACGGTAGAGAGAGAAAGTTAAGGGGAAAAAATGGTAAATAGTGTATATATATGAAAGGTAAAAAACTGAAAATAACCACTCTACTCTATTAAGGGTACTTTCTTCTCATCAAGTTAATATATGGCCTCTTTTATTGTAAATTATCTTGGTGGACAAAATTATTATTTTTTCCTCTAGAGTGGTCTTTCTACTACTTGACTTAATGTTTTTTTCCTTTATGCTCCAAAAATTGAATTCCAAAGTTCATAACGAATATATGTGCATCTTTATCACGTATTTTTAAAATCATGGGTCCATTTTCCATTCAACAAACATAACTACACATTTCTTAAAGTGATGGTCTCTTTCTCCATTCAACACAATTTCAACCAACATTTATTAAAATCATTGTCTGTTTGTTAGCACCGGGCTACTCGCTCGTGCAAATTACAAAGGAAAATCGAACAACAAGAACTGGACTAAAAGTAACAATAGTAGAAATACAAACAAAACGGAAATTACAAGAACGATTTAAACAAACTCAAAGAAGTCGCTCGAATGAATCCTTCTGCCCGCTAGACGAAAAATGCCCATGTAGTGCTCATGGATTGGCGGTTCGTCCCCTAAGGTAAACAACTTCACATCTCGTAGATAGTAGCACTATAAATCTACGAGCTCCGACGAATTGGACTTGGACGAGAAACTGAACTTGATACTATGATCATGCAGTTTTCGTGTAGAAAATAGATGCAACATTTTTTTTCAATCCTTCAAAACATGCAAAGACCTTCCTTATATATATAGTAATCTCACAATTGTAGGGAATTAAACTCCATTAAAGCACAGGAATTAGTTTCACCAAATCATCATGGCCGACAGTTTCAAGAATTAAACAAATTGAATGTAAATCAATTTGATTAAATTCTATCGACGGTTTTGTATTAAAAAGCCAAGAAGGTGACTTTTTACTCCAAATAATTAAACAATTGTTTAATTAATATGTGTATTTTTTTTATTTTTTTTATATCGTGGGAACCCTCAGCCGCTACTTTCGGTGCACACTACTTTGGGTTGATTATTAACAATTACAATTACACAATTGTAATTTTCAATTTAGACAAGAACGTGGGTCAAACCCAATCCTAAAGCCCGGGCCAACTAAATTCAGAGCTCGACTCTAACGATCCAAGCTTGTAGAATTTGCCTACAATAAATTCGCTTCCAACACACACCTTAAATATATCATTTCTCACTCACCAAATAATGATTTTGAGAATATGAATATATTCCGATTATTTACTCGACAAGTAAAATAAGCCTCAATTATTTAATTCTCAATAATTAAATAATTAACTGTCACATATAATGATTCTTAAACCATTATTTCCAACACTGTTAACATGTAATACAGTTTTGGGGATGAGCAAGTATTATTTTAATAATTGAAACTTTATGAAAAATTCATATATTAATAGGTAAGATGAATAATGTTTCAAGCATCAAAATTAACATGGTAGTGCTAATGGTTTATTATTCTCAACAATTAACAAAAACTAATCTAAGGCAGCAGCCTTAGAAGAAAACGTAGTACATACTATATTTTTCCCACTACAAGATGGAAGGTGGATAAGTTGGTCTCACTTGATACACATATAGCATTTATCATAATTTTTAAACTAATTGTCATAACATCTATTAATGTACTGCATTTATTATACAAAAACAGAATGCTCTATGCGTTTCTTATACATCTGTTGAAGGGGGCACTATGTTATCAGGGTTAACTCACTTTATTTAGAATTCAGTTTCCGATCTTCAGAATTGATATCTATTGTCTTCAATTGCATTTAATGAGAAAATAGAATAGGTAAGTCATAAACAGGAAATCTGCATGCCAGGAACAATGTGCACAAGTTAGTAGCAAGTTTGTTGAAGAACACAATGACCAGAAAGAAAAAAAAAAAAAAAAGTGCATTTGGTTGTACCTTGCCGTTGATTTTAGGGCAATTACTCGCAAACCATGTATCCTGACATGAGCAAAGCATGAATTTAAAAAGAGATTACAGAAATACCCACTATAGAGATTACAACCTAATAAATAGCCCACCTTTTTAATATATATAAATTATAGCCATTTTTTGTAACTTATTTATCCGGATCCATTCCCATCCCTCACGATCATCAAGCATCTGTCCTTTTCTCTCTCTCCCACGCGACTCTCTCTCCCTCTCCTATCTTCTCTCTCTTCAATTTCTTCCATTCTCCGGCACCTTCTTCCGCCTCTTCTCCCGCCACCGCCGGCTAGACCATATTCATTGTACTTTCTCTTCTTTGCCTCTCTTTCTCTCTAATTTCTCTCTTCTCTCTTTCACAAGGAGGAGTCGATGGCAGCCACGACTGGCCGACGCGTCTCACCGGAATAGGAGAGTAGGGGTTGAACTTTGTTGCGGCTGATTGAGTTAGATGATGCTAATTGCTACTGCATTTTTCATTTTGAGCTGTAATTAAGTGTAATTTTGATCTCTTGTAATTGTGGTGGATTTTTTTATTTTTTGAACTCCAGGTCTGTTTTTAGTTGATACTTTTGGCACTAATGACCATATTAGTGTCAAAAGTACCAACAGAAAGCACAAAAAAAAACTACGTAACTTGGTATTTTGACACTAATGACGATATTAGTGCCAAAGTCGTACCAACAAAAAGCACAAAAAAATACGTAACTTGGTACTAATGACTGTATTAGTGCCAAAGTACCAACAAAAAATACAAAAAAAAAAATTACGCAACTTGGTACTTTGGCACTAATGACCATATTAGTGTCAAAGTACCAAAAAAAATGATGCAATCCAAGATTGAAGATCTGAAGATTTTATTTATTTTATTTTAATTTTCGTTTTTAATTATTGTAGGCAAAAAATAAGGCTTTATTTTAGTTATTTTGGTAGTTTTATATTTTATTAAGTTAAGGATTTGTTTCCTTATTAGTTTAGGATTTGTTTACTTATTATTCAAGGAATTGTTTACTTACTAGATTAGAATTATGTTTTCTTTTAATTTAAAGAATTGTTTTTCCTTATTAGATTAGGACTCTATTGTATTCCACCCCTATAAATAGGTCTAGTAGGGCATGGATTAAATAACGATTTGATGAATAATATTTTGTGAGTTTATCTCTCCTTCAGTCCGTTCACCGAACTAGCGGACTGGCTGCATGCCACCGTGATGTTATTATCGACTTATCAAACGGATCCCTATCCCCGTTTGTGGCATCATTCATCGTCCCCGAGTTGTTGCGTCAACATCACGTTGGGTTATAGGGAATTCCATTCGCCTATTTCATTTTGTGGGTTAGATTCAGAGGTTTTGGGATATTCCATATTATCAGTTCGGTTCAGATTTGGTCTTGAGTGTATACTATTCACATCGGCGTCTGCAACTCCGGCGAGGATCGTATAAAAAAAGCACAAAAAAATTACGTAACTTTGGTACTTTGGCACTAATGACCATATTAGTGCCAAGTACCAATAGAAAGCACAAAAAAAAAACTACGTAAATTTGGTACTTTGGTACTAATTAGTGTCAAAAGTACCCGATTTCTTGTACCCGAATCCTATCTGACCCGCTCTCTGATCTGACCCGCACGCCCTTCACTAAGGGTATTTTTGTCCCAAATTCAAAAAAAATGGCTAAAATTTGTATTTTTCAAAAATGGCTATATATTAGGTTGTAATCATCATTATGGATATTTCATAAGTTGACTCATTTAAAAATACCCCACCTTATCTTGATGCTGCAAAGCTTTTTATTTAGTTTATTATGAGAATCCTAAAACCTGCTCCGGTGTAGATATATGTTGTGGACGTGAAACGAGCTCTATAACAAATAAATTAGGTAAGAAATAAATAATTATTAATTAAGTTTGATTCCTTTAAATGAATATATCTATAATAACTAAAATATACTAAAATATTATATATATATATATATATATATACATTATATTACATTATTTCCCTCAATTTAGATATATACTAAAGATATTTTTGATAAATCAAATTTTGTAAAACAAGATTGTTTTTATATTAGTATAGATATAGATATAGATAGTTCAAGTGTTCAACAATCGTTCAATGTGGATTGATATAATTAGTGTAAGTGAGTTTGTATATGTATATGAAGAACCGATCAAAGAGGTAAATCATTGTTTGTGCATTAAAGTTTCTCCAAATTAATGTAGGCTAGTAGCTTAGTTGGCTTGATTTATTATGAATGTTTTGAGTAATTCGAAAGTATGTGTGTTGATATGTAAAATTTGAAATATCATTTTTTAAGTGCTTGATTTTATGTAACCAAATATAGAGCACACGCTACATTATTGCTTCATACACAATAGATGGTACAAATACAATGTTGCTTTACTTGTTCAAGTGGCATTACAAAACACAATTTAGACTATTGAGTTTTATTGCTCATTTGTTGCATGTCCCTTTTACGTGGCTGAGAGAAACCATACGAGGATGGAAATAACGCACGAACCTCTACATGTGCGATCATGTATTAGAGGAAATTAAGTCTTGTTTATTTAATTGCGGTGGTAAGGATGTTATAGATAGGTTTAGACGAGGATGTTGTGGCCATTTACTTAATTTGAGATGATCCTTTAGTGCTAAAGGAATAATTTATGTGCTACATGAACTAACTTATGACTATGAAGTATTTGAAGCGATATCAAAAGATATTGGCAACTACTATTGAGAACGAATTAAATCAGATGGTTCTATTTCTCAATCTTTCTGACTTGGTGTTCTAGAATTTGAAAGCGAAAACTCCTTTATTTAGTTGATGTATCTAGTTGAGCCGGATGAAAGGAAACTTTCACGTCCGATTTTGAAAGGGGGAGCAATCTGTGTCTTGTAGTTTGTAGTAGGAAGTGAGTTGGTAGCTCAAGTCAAGTAGTAGGATCTTATCCTAATTTTTCTTTAGCTAAGCCCATAATGAAAAAAACCCACCTTCTTACGAGGTTTATTCGAATATGAAATCCAATCTTGGAAATATAGCATCCCGCTTTTTTTTACTACCCTGGGCTTCGATGCATTTCGCAATCGAGAAATCTCTACCGATGCAGGTGCTATACAAGAACAATTAGCCGGTCTAGATTTACCCATTATTCTAGAAAATTCGTTGGTAGAATGGAAAGAGTTGGGGGAAGAAGGGTCCACGGGGAATGAATGGGAAGATCGAAAGGTTGGAAGAAGAATGAATTTTTTAGTTAGACGCATGGAATTGGCTAAGCATTTTCTTCGAACAAATATAGAATCAGAATGGATGATTTTGTGTCTATTACCAATTTTTCCTCCCGAGTTAAGACCCATCATTCACATAGATGGGGTCATTACGTGCGACTATCTTCACTGTAGAAGTCAAAAAAGAAAAACAAAAAAAGGGCTTTCTACATATGCATCATCTAAAACAACGATTTTTATCAGCTGTAGCAAAGAAAGAAACTTTATATTCATATCATACAAGTTGAAATATGAAGAAAATAAATAGATATACCTAGCTGGTTTTTTCTATGGATAAAAAAAGAATCTAATTGGTAAGGGAAGTACCGTAAAGATCGATTGGCGAGGTTGGGGGCCAATACAATAATAACTGCGTACTTATGTCATGATGGTAAATCTACTTAATCTTGTGATGATTTCCCCTATCAACATCTTAGTGGTATGTACTTACTTAATCAATTAATTAAGCTCCTATGTAAATTAAGGGGCGTTGAGATCCCTTAGAAAACCGCCACTACGCAGGGTCGACCTTGATATTTTGGGGGTCCTAGGCAAAAAGAAAGGGGCCTTTTATCATTTATGATATCCATCCAAATCATTTACCAAAAAAGATATCCATCCAAATCTCTTAACATAATATCATATGTTACAGTACACAAAACAACCTTTTCATATATGTAAGTGCATGGACATATATGTCTTGTTTTTGCAAGCATTGTTTGCATCGACATCAATACTATATCTTCTTTAGCATTGAGGAATGAGAGAATTAAATTTACGCTTAAAAATTATATTGAACTCTTCCTATGTTTTAATGTTTTAAGTACAAAATAGTACTATGATTTAGTTCTCTTATTAATTAATATTATTTTATAAGAGTAATTATTGAGATAATTTTTAAAATTTGAGGCCCTAGGCCTTTGCTCCTATTGGCCAAGCATAGGGCGGTCCTGCCACTGCGTAATGCATGTTGTAAAATTTGATTAAAATTTGTTTTTTTTTTTTAATTTGAATTAAAAAATTTAGCATAAACAATTTTTTTTTGGTAATATCTATTTTATTTTACCAAAGTAAAGCATAAAGATCAGCATCTTATGAACTATCAAAGCAGCAAACGCTACAACAACAAATTAAATACAAGGCAAAATTGCATGGAAAATCCTGACCTTTTTCCAAATTCTGGTTTAAAACCAAACCTTTTAAAATTCGCAAATAAAACTACGAGCTTCCAATTTGTTGCAATTGACATCTCCGATGTATTTTTCCCCAAATTTCTGCTGACCTGGAAGCCGGAATTGGCTACGTGGTAAAAAGCCCCGATGCGCCAAACGACGTCGTTCTAAGCCCATGCAAAACGACATCGTTTTTGAAATCGAATTTACTTATTAATTGGTTAGGGCAAAATCGAGCAACTTCTTCGTCTCCATTTCCATCTTTCTCAAACAGAAATTCCATCTTTCTTCGTCTCCATTTCCCATCTTCATTTCCATCTTTCTTAGCTATCATTTGGGCTCACCATCGGCTGCATCTTCTTTACAAGGCAATGGGTTCGTCATCTGCGCAATCGGGCTCCTAGGTCATCTCTAACCTCAGCAGCAACTATGTAAGTGCGACCCTTCTCAGCCAGCACTTTGGACGACGTCAAATAGCGAGCAAAATCCAGAGAGAAGGTACTGGTATTGTCGTCGAAGAGGCCGGGTAAGAATGGATTTGATATTTGAATTGAGCTGCAAAATTTTGTTTTCAATGATTTGATTTTTTTGATGTTTTGTTGTAGTGGGGCGACTGTAATTTTTGGCTTTTGATTGATCCGGAGTTGACAAAGCACTACAAGGATGCTATCCAAAAACCCAAGCTTGAAAAAGAGTTGGCAGTGGAGCAGTTGCTTCGAGAGAGAAAAAATAAGAAGAGTAGTGAAGAGGTTGAAGAGAAAGAATTTGAGCAACATGATTCTCCTGAACACTTGAAGCAAATGCCGAAAAAGATGAAGAATCTTGAAGGCAAGATCAAAATATTGTATCTGCTAGTTGTTGGTCTTGGTTTGTTGGTTCTATTTAAGGGTTAAATAGGTCGAGCTGCAAATCTTTTTCATGGAATGCAAGACTGATCTTTCTGTAATTTAATGTTAGGAAACTTGGTTGCTGTAGTTGGTTGTTGGTTGTAGTTGTAGTTGGTGTTAATGTTGTAGTTGGTGTTGAATGTTGTAGTTGGTGACAACTATGTTGTTTATGCTGCTTTTGAAATGGAATGATGGTGTATTTTATTGTGTTGTTGCAATGGAAAGATTGTTGCAATTTTTTGCAATTGGTAAATGATGTTTATGATGAAATGATAACCTGCATTATGATGTAATTGATCATCTAAACTACATGTAATAAACTAAGTAAATATAAACTGCATGAACACAAGTATTATAGGCAGGATAAATTAAGAAGAGAGTGAATTCAGAAATTTAAGTTTACTTCATTCACTTTCATGGCAAAAAGTCACATGATTCACAAACTGATATGCCTATTCAAGTCACAAACTGATCTGTCTATTCAAGTCACAAACATATATGAAGAATTCAGTGTACTTGATTATAAAAAAAAGCCTACACATCATGGCAAAGAGTCACATGAAATTCTATTTCAACTGCACAAAAAAGGCCTATACATCATTTATTGCTTCAACTGCACAAAAAAACCCTGCTCTGGATGTGTATGAACTGCACAAAAAAGGCCCAAGACACCATCTGCCCTATATCCCACCGGATGGAGCTCTACTTTCTTGTGTGGAAGGGCCTTCATTTCTGGTCAGAGTACTCTGTGAAGAGGGCATGGCAGGAAATTTTTTCTTCCTTGGTCCCTTGGATTCCCTTGGATGACTGCCCCTTCTCCTTTGGTGGTTGTTGATCACTGACAAAACACCACCCATTTCCATATGTTATAGCCAAATCTTCAAGTAGAATTTGTAAAAACCAAGTCCAACACTGCTCATTCTCCACTTCTACTATAGCCCATGCAATTGGGAACATTTGATTGTTCCCATCCTGAGATTAAAAAGAGATAAGGTGTCAGTAATCAAGATTGATAGATAAAATAAACAACAAAAGATAGTATGATGAAATACCTTTCCTACTGCAGCTAGAAGTATTCCCCCCAAGTATGTCTTGAGAAAACAACCATCAAGACCTATAATAGGCTTACAGCTCATCTTGAATCCATTCATGAGGGCACTATACCCTATATACAGCCCCCTGAAAACTGATCCCTCACCCAACAGCAACTAATACTTCCCATCTCTGTCTAGTCTTATGAGCTCAGCAACATACCTTCTAAGTAAAGCATAATGTTGCTCCACAGATCCTCTTATCATGTGTTGAGCCATTGCTCTAGCTCTATACAACCTATCCTTCCCAGGTATAGTTAAATATTTCTTCCTAATCTTTTCAACAAGTATTTTGATAGGCAGATTAGGATAAACTCTAAAGATATTCATGTAGTGATTAGCTATCCAGGCTGAACTAATAAGCTTGTTGTTTGTCAATCTTCTGCATTTATGTGTGGGGTAGAAGGTCTTCACAAAGAAGTAATCATCAGCTTGTACAAGAGAGGCATACAGTTTCCAAGGACATGGTAGTCTGCATATGACTTGGCATACAGTCTTGGTGACTTTTTGAAACTTCAAGTTAATCTGATGTACTATGGCATTATCCCTCAAGGCATCTCTGCACTGAAATCCATCAGAAAACCTCATGCCAAGTTTAATCTGCAGATCCTTAGGTTTTGTCCTTGGATCATAGCTTGACTTAAACTTGCTGCTTCTAGGACCCTCTCCATCTTCATTTGTTGAGTCTGAACACACCTCACCTTCTGAACTTGCATAATCAGAGTCAGGATGCTCAAATACCATATTAAACCCCATCCCAGTAGGTTGGTCCTCATCAACCAAGTCAAACAGATCCTCTTTTGTCTTCACTTTCTGCCTTGCTGTCACATATTCTTCATCTTCTGAAGCAAGATCAGAATTAGATAATTCATCATCAGATTCTTCACCACCACAAGGCTAAAAATCCGAGTCCTCACTGTGCTCATCAGAAAACTCATCCTATTGATTTCTCTCATTGTAATCATTAATCAAATCATATACATCATCACCCTGCTCTTCACTACTACCTGCCTTATTTTCAACTACAACATTATCACCCTTCAACCCACTACTGCCAGCCTCATTTTCAACTCCAACATTATCACCCTTCTTCCCACTGCCAGCCTCATTTTCAACTCCAACATTATCACTCTTCTTCCCACTGCCAGCCTCATCCCTCTTACAACCCTCTATATACAAATGTAATACTCTATTATGTGGTGTAAGCAACTTCAACATTTGCATCACATCGTTATCATTTTTCAATACCCTATATAACTCAGACTTAGGAATCTTATACCAGATCTTTTCCCAACTAACATAGCCTAAATTCTGAACTAACTCTTTAGCATCAAAATAGCCAAATCTATCTTGATCTAAATGAAATTTGCCCTCACATTCACCTCCAACATACACATCGTCACCCTCTAGATTAACAAACATGCCATCATGATGAAGATATATAGCAAATAAAAAGCTGAAATAGCAAAGAAATACAATATATATCAGCAACCATAAACCCTAACTGCACAACTAAACAAGATTACGAATTTCAGGCCAAATCAGCCAAATAACAAGGTCAAATCATCAATAAACTGCATAAAATTTAGACCTAAAAACTAAACCCTAACTGGACATATTCAGAATTTTAAAAATGGAAAAAATCAGCCCACATTCCCCCAAAACCACATCAATAAACCCTAAATCGAGAAAAAGAATATAAATTAATCGAATTTTGGGACCTACCTGTCCTCCATTTGCTCTGCTTCGTTGATGTTTGGGACCACACCTCCCCACTTCTTTAGATGAGATAAACCGCACCAAGACAAGGCAAAAAAACAAGGAATCTTACACTTTAAGGCCTTCGAACTTCATTTCTTTAACACAAACAAAGAAATCAACAGGGTGTTTGGGATATGGGTTTGTCGCGAAAGAGGAATTAACAATTAGGGTTTTGCTGAGTGTGGTTAGGGTAGGGTCGGGGTTGTATATATATGTGGGGCTTAAAACGTCGACGTTTGCGCCCAAGTAAAAGCGACGTTGTTTTCTATTCTGTATGAAAATTACCACGTAAGCAAAAACTATACACGTAATTGACACATAGGCAACTAATTAACACGTACGCAATTAATTTTCGCCGGAGGTGCATCGGAGATGTCAATTGCAACAAATTGGAAGCTCGTAGTTTTATTTGAGAATTTTAAAATGTTTGGTTTTAAACCAGAATTTGGAAAAAGGTCAGGGTTTTCCATGCAATTTTGCCTAAATACAATTAAGATTTTAGGAACCGAGCTAACTTGTGTTCCTTACTAACAACTAATGGCAACATAAATCTGGCATTGAGCTATCACCCTCTCAATGCTGTACACTTCTTGGAATAATCTTTTATTCCTTTATTTCCAAAGGAAATAGATCACTATAGCCACCAACACATGGTGGAGCTGCTGTTTTGCCGTTCTTGATCCGCACTGAGTGATCAAATACTGCCACATCATTCCTTGATTTCATGTCATACATGTGAATAAAAAAACATTTAAAGAAAAGATGATTCAAGCTTTCCTCATCCTTCTATCGCACAAGCTGCAAACATGATGATAGGTCTCCTTAACATAGTCAGCCGTGCTATAAAGATGCATTTAGGGGAGCTGCATTACTATAAGTTAGCTTATTCCTATCAACTCATAATGCATCTTTTGATGGAGAAAGTGGTACTAGTCAACATATTCCTTCCAACAATAGAATTAAGCACATAATCACGTTACCATGTCTTCCTTACCACCCATGAAACTTGAGAAGGTGATTTGAATAGAACTGTGTGACATCTTTTGACTATGACTTGACAATTGGTCACGTAAGATTTTAGTTTTTAGTGGTGCACATCATTTTGTTCGACAAAAATTTCAAAAGGTATATATTGTCGAATAAAACATTGTATCACTACATAAGGTGGGAATATTACACAGCATTTCAAAAAATATAGATTGTCAAATAAAACACTACACCACCACATAAGGTGAGAATACTACACCACATGCAAACAAAATTGAATTCAAACTCTAACTAAGGATAGACTTGTGATGCCTCAGTTAGTCACTTGAGCTAACTCTCCATACATCATTTTTCAAATGGTTAGATGTTTTATTCTATTTTTTAGGGTAAAATTTTGGTTTATTTATATTAATAATTATTATGGTTTATGGAGATTGAGACTTTTTTTTAGAATAAAGTCAAATGTCATGTATTTCTTTAGTTGTTTTTATCAAAGAGATATAAATAAATCATAATACATTTATATTTATCTTACAAATTAATTTCTTAAAACAAAACATGAAAAGATACTTAAAAAGAAAATTGGCGGGGGGGAGAGTATTTAGAAATCCAAACCTCTTTTGCTGGTAGGGTTTAAGCTTAAGCTTTACCGTTCAGCGGCAGACAGAGGTGTGTATTCAATGGAAACTATCGTCGCTTCACTTTCGAGCAGTTTCCGGCGGGTACCTCCGGTGGCGATTCCGGCGGTACTCGACTGCATATTGGCGTCCACCGCCGCTTCTCCATCCTTACTCTTCCATCGCCTTATCGATGAATTTCCCGACCTCTCTAAGGTACCATTCTTCCCATAATCTTCTATATTACTCTGAAACGCGTTGTTGAACTATGTGAATCGGATTATTTTTGTTTCTCGTTCTATGCAAATTCGAATTTGACTTTAATAAACCGTTGGAAAAAACAATCATGATTGACATAACTTACTACCTAATTATGCTATGTCATTCTAAATTCTTGTCATTCCAATTAGTATTTTTTGGTCTATTCTTTTAAGATAAACTAGTGGGAAAACATAAATAAATTCGACTTAGGCGAGATCGAAACTTTGGAAGGATCATGGCCGATGATCCATGGGGTGAGCTATGTTCCATTCATGGAGTTGTTCTTGTCATTATATCATGTTTCGTCCTACAAGTTCATTTCATCATTTTTCTGATCCAATTTTTCGTCAATGTTCAAGAACTCATCTTTATCATGGGATATTTGTTTTCATCATAATGTGAAGAATTTCAATTGCACGATCTGAGGTGGTAGTTAGAGTGGGGATAGGTAGAGGGTGCTTAGGCTGTTAAAAGGTGGATTCTTGATTGATCTGGCTTCTTTCCATGTAGATGTTCTTGTAGTTTCTTGATGTACTCATCTCCCCCTCATTTTCATATTTTACTTTTTTAGTAACCATTGGTACCTATAAAGGTAGTTTAGTAGCTAATGGTTTTTGGGGTTCATTCTTGTGATGTAATGGATGTTGGAAGTCCATATATCTGTGTCCTTCCTCTTGGATGGTTTTGTTGCGCAACTTCTTCTTGGTGTGTGTTTACATTTCTACTTGGAAACTTAGAAGCACGTTTCCCTTCAATATGATCCTTATCTTGAGCCTTGAATTAGGGTCAAATTCTATGTTTTGTGATCATATCTCTTTTTTAGAGACTTAGGTGGATCCTAGGAGGTAGATGCAAGATCCTTTGGAGAATGAATAGGAATAAGACAATTTTGATAATATTAAAAGGAGTCAATTTGAGATTGTTGGACAAAATTTAGTTTGACATTACGGATAAAATTCTATTGCTTCTTCTGTTTCATAGAGTGCTAATAATGCTTATTCTTCCTCCAATGTTACTTGGTATTTTGATTTCTATTGTATTAATGTACGCGAAATGCAAGAGATATGTTCTTTAATGCAATTGAAATTTGTTGAAAAAGAGAATGGTTTTAAAAAGTTGAATTATTTTCAAGGTTAGGTGGGGTTGGCTGGTTGGGTACTTGGGTGAGCTGCTCACTTGTGATGCGCTACAAAGACTGTTTCCTCATGTCTTCTTTTTCCGAAATTGGTATCTGCACAACTAGACAACATCTTCTTTTGTAGCTCATTTTGATTCAATATGCGGTACAAGTCTTAACTCTTAAAATGATTTTTCTCCTCATTCCATCTTCAAATTATTTTTAGCCAATCTTATGAGGTCCCATTGTCCATTGAGGCATTGAATAAAAGAATATATTGTAGTTCTGTCATTTCAACACTATGTTGGTCTTTCTCACTTGAGAAGGATCTGATGGGTTTTTGAGGGTCAAAGAGCAATATTTTTGAGAGGGAAATATGGTCAGGTTTTGAGCAACTTATGGTGTGCCAACTGCCAAATCATATTGATTTTCAAGCTTATTCTTTGTGAAACATCCAATTGTCTGAGTTACTAGTTCCACTTTTCTTAGAAGAATCTTGAAAAGGGGAAGAGTTAGCGATTATGTTAATTTCTCAATTTTGGGGAAGGTTCGAAATGAGAGTGAGAGATACTGAGAGAGTGAAACCGTGGGGCAGGGACAATGGGAGCGACGAGTCAGCGACAATAGCAACAGCTTGGGGAGGAGGTTTTCTACTTTTCTTTGATTTCTCAATTTGGGAATGGGTGTGAATGAGACGACAGCATGAGTTGGTTAAATGAATGTAAGAGAAAATGGGTAAAAAGCTGGGGTAGGGCTCAAGAAGAGTAGAAAAAAACATAATATTGAGTTTCGGTCAGTTCGATTACTACTGGACTTGATATTGCAGGACCGATAACTGAACCAACTCATACTGTTTTTCAATTTCATAACTGAACCGAATACCGAATTCTCCCACCGTGCCTTGTCTTCCAAGTGAAGTTTGAGGTTAGGTAGATGAGCTTAATAATGAATTGGAAGTTTTAGAAAGCTTGATGGGACTTGGAGAATCTAAGCAAGAAGTACTTTACCTTTTTTAGTAACTAAGATAAGATATCCTTGTAGGGCATTGTACAAAGAGGTGAACAGATGGATAGTGAGTGGCGTAACTCTATTGCAGCCTATGTAGCTGCCCTTGCTCACTGTGTAAAGAAGTCTGGTGAGTTTTTCTACTATTATAAATACTTCCATTTCTTTAAATGCTTTCATTTTCTTCTTTTCTTTTTATATTATACTTATCTTTTTGAATGGAAATTGCTCCAGTGTAACTGAATTTGGCTAGAATTCCATATACGTATTTATTATCCAAATAAGTCTACTTTTCGTGAAATATTCTGAATATCTAATGACCATACAAGGTTGCATGAGATTTAGCGAACTGGTAATATCTAATTACATTTTGGAATTCTGCAAGGTAGGGATGACTAGAGCTCAATGCCTTTGTTTGATTGTTGTTCAGGCCCTCATGACATGCATATATTTGTTTGGAAAATTTGGATTCCCTTACTAAATTTGGTTCATCCGTATGACAGCGAGCTATTTAATGAGGTAGACCATTCAGCTTCTGTTCTTTTCACCAACATTATGGATTTGTCTATAACATTTTACCCCCTCCCCAATCTAATGCTTTTATCTTTTCTTTTAAATTCAGGTTTCAAGTCTGTTTCTTGATCTTGTAAGAGAAACAAACAGCTGGGAGGTCCTTGAAATGACCATGGTTCCTCTTCTATTAAGATCAGTTGGTTTATCAATGGGAATGATTAAAAGTGAGCAGTTTGCAATATACAAGTGGAGTGAACATTCAATCTCCAATGGTTCCATGGATGAGGATATGAGACTGAAACCATTTGAAAGTTTTCACAATAAGTTAACAGATAATCATACACCAGAAAATCTTTTTGTATGTAATTCCTATGATATCCCATTAACTATATCTTGTAATATATTAACTTTAACCTTGGATGCTGCTCTTGGGAATAATTCTGAAGTAGTTCCAGAGTCAACTCTAGAAATTGGACTCTCGGCTAAATGTTTTGCTGGAAAAATGCTCTGGGACCTTTCTAGTTTGACATTTAAAATGCTCTTAGAAACTTCAGAACATCGGTCTACTTCAATCAAATTTCTTCTTCCATTCTTATTTAAAGCATTTTCACGTGAGTCTACATTCGATGTTGCTGTTCCTGAGATCTGTCATGTATTAACTAGGTATTTAAGTTTGTATTGGTAAATTACTGAAATCAGCTTTGCAGTTCCTGGGACCTCTCATCTAATGTTTTGTACTGAACAACAGGAAGGACATTTTTATGAAAATATGGAAGTGTTGTAAGTCACTGTTTACGCTGGGGTCCATGGAGAGAAGAGATGCTTATGATATACTTTCCCTTTGTCTGTCTTTTCCATCACCAATTGGTGACCATAAAGACTTAGATGTGGATGGAAGAGAGGGCAAATTTGATTTAAGAGGTGACCAAAAGTTCTGGGATGAGATAAAGAGAGGCTTGGTAAATGGGCCATTGCTTTGGACTTTTCTTTTAAACTAAAATGTATCTAATCATTGAATAAGCCTTCTCTGATAAAATCATGTGTGTTTTATTTTTCTTCTAAAGCTTGATAAGGAGAGCTTGTTGAGGAAGCAATCACTGCTCATACTGAAAACAACACTAAACTTGAGCAAAGAAAGAAAATGCTACTCTGATACTTTTGAGGAAGTATCCCAAGAGAAAGGACCCTCTTCTGGAATGACGGGCAAACGAGGGAGGTGGGCAGACAAAGAAGCCCAGTCACTGGGAGTCGGGAGAATATGCAATTCTAATGAAATAATTTCCAGTGGCTGGTATAGGTGGGAGGCCTTTGTTTTTCTATATGAAATGCTGGAAGAATATGGTACCCATTTGGTTGAAGCAGCTTGGAGTCACCAGGTTTGCAGTCCTCTATTCATTTTTTTGTTGAGTTAACTTTATATTTTCTTTTAATTATTATAAAAGGAATTGTTTCTGTAGTTTTGAATTAAACTCAATTCATAAACTACAGTAGTTGAGTTAGCTTGAAAATATACACCAAAAATATGTGAGGCTCTACCTTGCGTTACAATAATTTATTTCTGTGGAGACTTGAAATTATATGAATATGATAGTTCAAATTTGTTTGTTGAAGATAGAAAAATGCTAATAGGATGTTTATGTTTCTTGCTTAATTTCATGCATCTAATAAGGTTCTCTGCAACAATATAAAAATGCAGCTTACCAGGAAAGCTATATAAAGTCAAATTCACATTTTTGTGTGGATGCCATGATTCTTGTTTCCTGTTCTCATTAATAATATCACTTTTCCATATTCTTCAGACTGGCATATATAAGTGATTTCATAGTCCTTGATTGTGTCTTTGCGACATGCTTAAGTTGTAGAAATGACTGTTTCCGCCTCTAATATGTCAACTAACTTCTGCACTAAACATAGGGTGACTAATTATTTTTTAATTGCTGTATGAGTAATAATGTGCAGTAAATGCGATGACTATTATTATTATTATTATTATTATTATTATTATTATTATTATTATTATTATATTATTATTATTATTATTATTATTATTAACACCTTTTTTTGCTATTGGCTTTCATAGATAATGCTTTTGCTTCGTTCTCTGCCATCAGAAGACACTCTGTGCTCTAATAATGAAGAACTCTATCACAATCGCATGGCAACTGCTGAGCAAATTTTTGAATGGCTAGCAATCTTATGGGAACGTGGCTTTTGCCATGATAATCCTCATGGTACAATTTGCTATTGTAACTCAATTATTTTTTCTGATTCTCTCACCTTTTATTGTTGGTATATATGTTTTTTCTTCTCAAATACAGTACTTGATTTTTACTGCAGTACGATGCCTTATTATGCAGTCATTTTTGGCAATTACGTGGGATGACTATGGATGCTATGCAACAGCTGTGCCAAAAAAATTTATACTTGGACCACTTATTCGAGCATTAAATGATCCTGTGCACCACAAAGAATTTGGTCTGTTCATTTCATTTCATGAACTATAAATCATAGAGTAAATCAGGTCTCTGTTCATAGTCTTAAGCAGTTCATCAATTTTTTGGTGTCATAGGTGTAAAGGAAATATATTCTTCATGGGCGATTGAAGCTTCAGCTAGGTTTCTATGCCTATATGCTAGCTATATGGAAGAGAGGTATGCTAATATGAAGGGTCACTGCAATAGTTCTTTCAACTGACTTACAGATGTGTTAAAGATAAATTAATCATGCTTATTCTGGGAATATTTTACTTTGGCCTCCTTTCTTGCCAATAAATGAATATATTTTATCTGAAAGTTTGTTTATACTACTTATTCTGAAGCTATTTCTTTATAATTTGATTAAAGGCAGCAGATCACATTTTTGTTCGATTTGTCTTCTGTTTCTAAAATGCATTCTTTTGGACGGGTTGGGCTTATCTGCCTTGTGGAGTGCATAGCAGCTGCTGCTTGTGGTGTTCTGAAACCTGATAGTCATGATAGTGATGCTACAACTGATGTGATCGTGGGTGACTCTGGGCCAAACATCTGTCAGATTGATAGAGGTCGCTTATTGGATGTTTGGCGGTTTATTCTAGAGAGTAGTAAACAACATTTTAATGCTAAATACCGTAATCATGGTACTGAAAGTCTTATTTTGTTTTTTTGTCCCTGAATGATGAATTTGCAAAATATGTCTTTCTGAACTTATGCTTCATTTTAGTCTGTGAGAGGATTTTAGTGGCTGCTGCTTCGGTGATGAATGGAAGTGATGTTCCTGTGGAGATCCTTTTGCACTTTGTTTCTAGCCTGCCTCGTGAATGTACGGATTATGGTGGTATGTCTAGGCTGTGTTCTATTGTATAAATAAACGTGCATATAACGTATTGCAGATCGATTTATGCATTTGTATCATCTGCTCTGGCACATCACTTTAACTTCTATTGTTTATAGGTTCATTGAGATCTACGGTTCAGAAATGGCTCCGGAGTCCTGATTTGCAGCTTCTGAAGGCAATTGATGGATTTCCCATGAAATTTATCACCCATAATCATTCACAAGATTCTCGTACCACAATTGATGATGAAGAATTAGAGGCATGGGGATCTGAAGCAAAACGTTGGGCTCGAGTTCTTTTTCTTGTAGTAGACAGTACGGAGCACTTCAGGCCAATCCTAAAGGTTCATATATATATATATATATATATATATGTATATAGTATAAAGTTTGTGTTTGCATGATGCGTTGTGTATGAAATCCAAAGGCACTGGCTTATTATGTATGATGAATCTCAACTTCCGTGGAGAGACAAAAACTGAAGCAGAAAGTATTTTGCCTCAAATTAATACAATTCAAACACGAAGATCCTCATAAATCTGTCCAAAGAAAAAGTAGCCAAAGTACAAAAAAGTAACAAATATCCTTTCATATCACAGAAAAGTAGGAGATAAGAACTAAAGTAAACTCTGCTCAGAGTAGGGATATCAAACCTCTCCTTTAACCCGGGATATGTTCACATATCCAACTTGGACTTCTCTCTGTCCGGAGTTTACTTTCAGAAAGTGAAAAATAATGGAGCTACTACAGTGCAAATTTGTTTTGCTCTGTCTGATAATGATTCTTGCGGTGGAGTGACTTGTTTTATGAGAGTATAACAGACTTATTCAGAGCTGCAGGATCTCCTGAATGCTGTCTGCAAATCCACTAATTTATTTTGGAATATACTTTATCTTATTTAGTAAATTATTGAAATAGTTCTCTTAATCATTGGGAGCATTTACCAAGTTCACATTATTTCTTGGTCAGCTTCAGTTCTTCTAACTATATTTGAAATTAGACTTATTTTTATGTTTTTCTTATGACTTCCTGTTTGTTTGTGTTAAACCTTTATGCAGTTCATTCAATATCATGCAAATGATGTCTTCGAAAAGAAGAACTATTTAGAGCAGGTGGCAGTGAAATTTCTCGTTCTTATTTCCACCTTGATTGAGGAACTTCAAGTAATCAAAGAAAAAGTAGACAATCGAGATCTTGACATGCCTAGAATTGTAGACAACTTCAGTTTCATGGAAGAATCAGTAATATATGACAAGTTTGGACTAGCATTTCTTTCATTTCTGGTATGGACCACCCTTATAGTTTTCAGCTCTAGCTATATGGGAACAGATTTACATTGTTTGTTCATATGGTTTGACAGGAAGACTTGGTGTCATTTACCAGATTTTCGTGTTCTGTCTTCTGGTCATCTGTAATCACAGAGGACATGACTCTGCCTGGTTCAGTTGGAGGGAGACTAGGGGGTCCAAGTCAAAGGCGCTTGCCCTCTTCTTTATGTACTTCTGTTTTGGAAGCTGTAAGATTTTATTCTCTTTATTCTTGGTCATTTTAAAGTCTTTGCTTTACATATTCTCATCTTGATGGCATGGCCGACTCTTTAATTTGCCACATTAAGTTAAGCAATTTGCCACATTAATTTAATCAAATTTTGTTGTTGCTTACCCCTCCCTGTCAACCAAAAAAAGAAAAGGCATATTAAAGAGGGACAATAAATGAGGGAATGAGAAGGCTGTTTTTCTAAACATATTTACATACTGCAAAGGGGCTGGTCTTTGTTGTTGCTTTTGGTTTAATTTTTATTTTATTTTATTTTTTATTTTTGTCATCATCATTCATGAGCTATTGTCATATTTTTTAAACTACCGTCTTTTATCTAATATCTGTATCTATAAGAAATTACTTTTTCATGTATTTTTTTGCCGAGGATTCTCATTTCTCTTTTTATCATCTTGGACCCTCAGGTCACATCCATAAAGACTCTTGCTTCTGTGTTGAGGTGGGGTGTGCAGTCCAAAACAGATGGTCTGATCCAGTCGGCTCAAAGCTTCCTCTGGAAGTTCTGCTGGAAGATTATCACAACTCCAGCACCTGTGTCAGAGGTGTTACAGAATCTTGACACATAGTTGTCATGAAACGAATTACTCAGAATATATTCTTCATCTTGAGACTATTTTTTGATTAACTGGTGGTTTCTTTGCAAAATTGTTAAACAGGTTGAAGCAGAAATACGCATTGCTGCTTACGAAGCGTGTGCATTCGCTTTGAAGGATTTAGCGCCTGTGTTCTCTCCAATGACATTGGATATTGTGGCAGACAGTGCCAGTTCATTTCAGTTAAAAACAGATGACAAAGCTCTGTTAGATGTGTTTGTTAGTACATTTATGCTGAACATCAATCAAATTATCGATGGGGGAAAATTGGCTCGGACTCGACGGGCAATTTTAATGAATTTGAAGGTAATACTGGCTATTGTTTTTTTGCTCTGTTAAATTTCTATTCACTCTCCTGCATTTTATAATATTGATATATGAAAAACTGTTATTTTGCCCATGTAATGTTACTTACTCGATATCATTGACAAGCAAAAATGGATGAGTAGCCATCATATATGACATTGTAAGATTGACAACTTGTACTTACATGTCACTTTAACCAAACATCTGTGAGGCCTTCTAATAATTTGTCAAATTTCTAATAATTTGTCAAAATTCATAATAATTAAGTTAGATTTTTGGAAAAAAATAAAATAAAAAAAATTAAATATCACTTAGTATTTAGTTGAATTTTCAAATAACAACTTACAACATTATAAATACTTTGCAAATTACAACTTTACGAACTTATAAATTGCACTAAAATGAAATTGGAAACAAGGTCCTATTAGACTGAATTGTCTTATTTTTTCCTCATTTTTTCCGATGACATTTCTTCACAACTAGTAAGAGTGCAAAGTTGTGACTTTGGTTATAATTTGTAATCTAATATTGGTTTCTAAATTCAATTATATTTCAAAGGTCACAAATGTTTCATGCCAGAATTATGCTAACCTTAGTCATTTATTTCATTCCCCTTTCATATTTAATAGTCGCATATGATAATATAGATTCCTATAGAACCGCCGGTTCCTAATTCCAGAAATTTGTAACTCGAACTGCATTGTACACAGTTTCTGAGTGGAGACTCAGTCTTGTGAATCCAAATGGCTCAATTGTTCTAGGAAAGTATACAGCTAGTTGTGAAGGCAAGATGACCATGCTTATTGTCATTCCTTTAGTACCTGTGCCGTGGGTTGTGGCTTAATTGATATAAACTCAGAGGAGATGCCTATGGATTTTTCTGTTAAATGGATTTCACTGATATAGCTTCAGTCAATGAATCCTTCTTTGGAGTTTCTGAAGTCTAAGGCCTATCTTTGAATTGAATAGTGCAATTCTGATTTGTTTGTCTTGTTTCTTTATTTTTTGTCCCAAATTATTACATGTGTTTTCATTTTCATGTCACTTGTGTGGGGTTGCTTAATTGTCACCCAATCTTGTCTTGTTTTGTCACTTGTATTATTTTGGCCTGTAGAGCCTTGAGGCAGTGGACCAGTTTGCATCCCTTTTTACTTGTGCTATAGTTTGATATCAATGTTTATACAACTTATAATAAAAAATATTTGTTTTACTGCTGAAAGGTGCATTCAAATTTTCACCTTCTTCTATGGACCTACCAGTTATTGACAACTGACGATTTACTAGTCAATTCATAGTACTGAGTAATGGATCTTTTTTTTTTTCCTTCAGTGGAGTTGTTCAGAGTCTCTTTTGTCAATACCAAATCATGCACGTTCCAATGGTGTTCTACTGGAGACATGTAAATTTTTCTTCTCAAACACAAGTGCAGAACATATTTTTGGTGATCTTGTTGGGAGGTAAGAAACGAAATTAGCAGGCTGCCACCTTAAATTAATCCCTTAGAAAAATTGCACGCAATTACTTTCATCTGCTCATAGTTGGCTTTGTCACATGTCGTTTCAGTAACTGGTCATATGCTAGATGTCATATACATTGAACAATGGATTTGTAGTTCCATTGGTCAGCCCCCTTTATCTCTGGTGAAATTCAATGAATCAGATATTGCAACTGCATCTTTCTATTGTGTCCTCATTGTTATTTCCTTTGCTCTGGAATCCAGTTTCTGCTTGTATTCGGCAATTTTTGTTTTTAGGAGTCAATTCCAAACATGTATCACCAAACTTTTCCTTTGATATAGCAATTATTGATTCTTCCAGTTGTTCCCACTTTTCCAGTTGGCGTTGTGGTTAATAAGATATTCCCTGATTTCATCGAACATACTTGCTGTTGATTTTGTTATCCGGTTTGATAGTCTCCCATAGAGCTCCAATGCTCTTCTCTGTTGCTTCAGTGGGCCATCCCCATTCTTCTTTTCGTTATACCATTGGTGTTGCTGTTGTTCTTCTAATTATTATTATTATTATTATTATTATTATTATTATTATTATTATTATTATTATTATTATTATTATTATTATTATTATTATTGTAGTTTTTGTCATTATTATTGTCATTATTATTATTATCAGTAATTTGTTATCGTTTTCATTTGTTTTGTCCTTTTTTTGCTTCATGAATCTACTGTTTTTCTAATAATTCTGGTCAACGGCTTGTGAAACAAATGAATGTGTATTAATGGTGGCAAAGGTGAAAGGTCATGTAGTTTCATTTGAGCTTTCAGCAGGCATTTTTATGCTCATCATTATGTTTTTTTGTTGGATTTGCAGCTTAGAAAATGCTGGAGAGGTTTCTGTCTTACCAATGCTTAGATCTGTTAGATTAAACATTGAACTGTTAGCTTCCCAGATAAAGGATCCATCAGATTCCTTCTGTGATGGAATATCTATTGAGGTATGCTTTATGGTTTAGTTATTTTGAGCAAACTGTATTTTGTGCTTGTCCATGACGTAACTTCTTCAGTTTTCTGTTGAATTTCTGTTTTTTCATCTAAATACTATTTATAATGTCCCACTTCGTGTTAGAGAAGATGGCTTGAATGATTTATGAGTTGGTACTATAAGTTTTTCAAGTAATTTGGGTTACAATTTTTGCATTGTGAGAATAAATGCAAAGTAGTTGTAAAGTCATCTTACTGGTACTGAGCCTCCACCCCTTGGGCACGGGGTGACATTATTAGATGTAGAAGTGATAGTTGACAAGAACCTTTCTGATTAAAATGGATGAAACCCACAAAGCTCAGAGTCACAGGTCGTGGATACTAAAATTACTAATTACTAAAGTTAATAAAATCCTATTGCTTAGCTTCAATTTTTTTTTTTCGTAAATCATATAATTTCATATTACTTTGGTGGAGCTGCATCGTTTAACCTCTAGAGAATGCTTTTACCTTTACAGATGATGTGGCTTTTGGTTCGTTCTTCATGGATATTCCATATCAGCTGCAAAAAAAGGAGGGTGGCTCATATTGCTGCACTTTTATCATCTGTCTTGCATCAATCTGCATTTGGGGATCCGCTCATGCATGAATATGACGATGGTCCTGGGCCTATGAAGTGGGTATGTGTAATACTTCCCCTCTCCCCTGAAATTAGGTCTATTTTCTCATTTGACATGTTCGGCAAACCATTATCAATTTTGCAGTTTGTTGAGAAAATTCTGGAGGAAGGCACAAAAAGTCCACGGACCATTCGTCTTGCTGCATTACATTTATGTGGGCTTTGGCTAGCCTATCCAAATACCTTAAAATACTATATTAAGGAGCTCAAGTTGTTGACCTTGTATGGTTCTGGTATGCTGTAATTTCTGTGACAGTTGTACTCTCCCGAACAGATCTCGTTTTGTTATTTAAATATTTAATTATCACATTGCTTTTGTTAGTTGCTTTTGACGAGGACTTTGAAGCTGAGCTGGCTGAAAATCATGAGGCGAAGGCTGAGGTATCAGTGCTAGCAAGAAGTCTGGATCCTGAATTAACGGATGTAAGTTAATGAATTTGATGTATCAGTGCTGCTGTTATGTATTTCATGCCTGCTTTGGTGTTTCAATTTCACTTTATGCTTCATCTTTACACTTCATATTTGGAAAGTTATGTAGATATCTAAAAAATTACTAAGCAATGCAGTTTTTGTTGGATTTTTTGAAGATTTTTAATTTTAAATAATACTCCTCTCTTGTAGCTTAAGCTTTTAGCTGAGCGATATGAATCGTGCTTTTCAATTTTTTTTTTTTTAAATGCTGTTTTATTTATATATTGTTTTAAATTGTTCTAACTTTAGTTGTAATACATTAGCAGTTGTTTGCTGGATGTCGTGTTATGTTTTACATCTGCATATGTATATTTATCAATCAATAAGAAGATCTATCTCTAGCTACAAGAATGCTTTCAAACTTCTCATTCTCTAAAAACTTATTTGCTTTTTCACTTCTTCAATTTCTAAGATTAGTTGGATAATCCCCCTCCCCCTCCCCACACTACATAGATAATTATTTTCGAAGCCGGATTGAACTTCTATTTTATAAATATTTGGAATTTAATATCTTGTATGTATTTTATGAAACAATGCTAGGTTATGACTTAATAAAATTATGATGCTTCTTCTGATCAGGTATTCATCAACACAGAGTTGTATGCTCGTGTATCTGTAGCCGTTTTGTTTTCCAAACTTGCGGACATAGCTTATATAGACGACTGTACTGCTAGAAATGAAGACAAGCTTGCAATTATCGCTTCTGGCAAATTGTTTTTGCTTGAACTTCTGAGCTGTGTGGTATGCTATTTTTTTGGTAGTTGTTTAGCAACCGTCCAACCCATTATTATTTATTGTCTCAATGTGTAAGTTCTATCTTTGCTCTAAAGATAGTCCTCTTATCAGCTGGCAGAAAGTTCTATATTTTTGGCTGGTATCTCTGTCTTATATTCTAGTAGTTTTGGCTGTATTCAGAGTATATCTTCAGACTTCTACTTATATTCTGTATTGTGGCTTGTTTCTATTTACTTTAATGTCTTCTGCCGCCTTATTCACTAATATGGTATTTTGTGCTAGATCTTAAAATTTTCCACTCTTTCTGAACATGGATAGCAAAGTGCTCATCAACTGCTGAATCTGATTTGTTGGCAGGTGAATGAAAAAGATCTCTCTAAGGAGTTGTATAAAAAGTTTAGTGCGGTGAGTTCCTGATGAAGACATGATAACAAAGTAAAATGATATGTCTAGTTGAATATAACATATGGGTTTTTTGGATTAAATGTAGTTTTTCGCTATCTTAATTCTTACTTGATGGTGCTGATTGAACAGAGTTTTCCTTTCCCATTCTTTTGCTCTTTGCAGATTCATAGACGGAAAGTTCGTGCATGGCAGATGATATGTACATTGTCACGTTTTGTTGACCTAGATATTGTTGAGGAAGTGACATTTAGCTTGCACACGTCGATTCATGTGAGTTATTTCTACCAGGGAGCCCCTTATTCACTTTGTAGTCCCCAAAAGTGAAGTTATAGTTTGTTCATGCACAGACTTGGTGCTTTTTGTTTAGAAATTATCATACATGGTTGGGAATGAGTAATTGGTAGGGTCAACCTCTTTTAAAAGCTTTGTTCGTTTTGTTCTCTTTGTTTTTTGTCCTGTTATAGTCTCTTTCCTTAGTCTAGCACCACTCGCATTTAGCTCTCAGTTTTATTACTACTGAGAGCACCATGAACATGAGTTCATAATCAGAAGAAACCAGGACAAGCAAGGTTTTTTTTCCCCCCACATCTATCCATGAAATTTGGTCTTTAGAACATGAGTTTTAATCATCTCTCCAAATTTTTGATATATATTTTACTGCCTTTTGAAGTGTAATAATTTATTGTATGGAGATATGGAACTTCTTGCTGGTCACTTCATTTCTGAATCTTGTAAATAGACAAATCCCTTGTGCATATTCCTAGGCCTCTTGCTATGTAAGCTGATAATAATAATAACAGTAAGTAATAATAATAAAACAAAAAGAATAGGTTGTTAGTTTTGAAACATGGGGAACTTCTCTTGTTCATATCCTTGTTCTTTTAGAGGGGACAAATGAATCATAGCTACCAATGCTCACGAGTTCTCTTATTCACTGAGACATACAAGTTTGTGGTTATCATTGAATGAATTTTCCCAATATATTATCATGACCTTGGGGATTAGGTGTCAAAGAAGTATTCTTGACCTTTTTAGAGTATTCTCGGGGATTAGGTGTCGAAGAAGTATTCTTGACCTTTCTAGAGTATTCTCATGTTTGATCTTGCTTCCAATAGATAAATTGCTTCAGTTCTTGGTGCACAAACTCTGATTATCTATGTTCGAAATTGTTTCTGATATTTGTTCTTATGTGCTTGTAGAGGAACAATTTTCCCTCTGTTCGACAGTACTTGGAAACTTTTGCCATCTATATATATTTGAAGTTCCCTTCACTGGTATGGACATAACCTTATTCTTTGCCTTTGCTTCTACAATACTGCTACCTATTCTTTTTTAAACCATAGATTAAACTTCTTATAATTTTGTGAAAGTATGTTGGAAACATGTTTGAGTGAATTGCTAGACCGACATCTATTGCAGGAAATGAAATTACAAAATTAAATCATATACTCAATCTCTATCACTCAAGTTGGATCATAGAAATTGAGCCAAGTGTAAATAAAAAGAATTTTCCTTTAAACCAAAGACTTTGATTATGAGAGTTGGACTCTACCCTAAACCTTGAGATATTCAAGGCTAGACATAGAAAGAACAAAAATGACACACACTTCTGACAAAGAAAAGAACGACCGATTAAATTTTAGATTTGTAAACATTTTCATTTATATAATAAAATTGAATAATGAACAAAGTCAATGTGTAATTTGTAATTTTGCACTGAATCTTAAAGTCAAATGTATCTCTTGGATTAATAAAATAATCAACAATAACAAGAAATAATGCATAAACATTTATTGCCAAAAGTTCCCTCTTCCCCCTCCACATTCAACAGTCCCACTTCATCCCTGCTAGTGGTTAAATTTGGATGAGGTGACAGCTTTTTTATATTTTGATAAGAAACAAAATTGAATTTTTAAAATTTACAGATTTGGCATTTAGAATGTTTAATTTATTCTGAATTTGTGGTTAGAATTGAAGAATTATCTGTAATTGGTGGGTCCCATGCAATGATGATATATGGGTGGAAGAAAGCTTTTAGGGAGCCCTGCTTAATATTTGAAAATAGGAACAGGAATGTCCAATTTAAAATAGTAAAAACAATTATTTAGTATTTCGCATACTGGTGAACTGAAAATATTCTTTTGCAAACGTAAGTAAACAAGGTATAAGAATTTTAGATAATTGTGACTAAAGTAGAGTAGAGATGTATAGTCTTGTAAATATTTATTCTGAGGCCTATCTGTTTTCTTCAATTTTGCAGATTGGCCAACAAT
The DNA here is from genome assembly GCA_029490685.1 of Schizonepeta tenuifolia. Lineage (NCBI taxonomy): Eukaryota > Viridiplantae > Streptophyta > Magnoliopsida > Lamiales > Lamiaceae > Schizonepeta > Schizonepeta tenuifolia. The sequence goes on from CM055957.1 coordinate 16,166,129, forward strand.
TAGTTCCTGTGCTAAGGAATTATGAATTGCGGCCTCAGGTGAGGAAAAAGCCGTGTCTAATTTTCTGTTTCTACAGTTAAAACTTTCTATAAGTTTAGCTCTATTCTAAAGAAGCCTACTGGTTCCCTCATAAAAAAGAAGCCTACTGTTGTTACATGTATGCTATCTTCATGATGACACTTATTCAACTTGTCCATGCTTAGAAGTGGTGTTCTCCAGTGACCAGATAAAATTACCATGGCGTGGAGGACTGCTTCTGACGTGATTGGAATCCTTTTGAACCTTAATGAGTAATAATTATATATACAACAGAAACTATATTATCTTAACTGATTTGTCTATTATTTATAGGTACTAATAATGTTCAGTTTAATGGAACTGCTGCCTTTTTTTTTATGCTCTTGCCCCTAAACAACCTTTTATTAATCTGAAATGTATCTTAGTATTCTTGCCCCTAAACAACCTTTTATTAATCTAAATGTATCTTAGTATTCTTGCCCCTAGACAACCTTTTATTAATCTGAAATGTATCTTAGTATTCTGTTGATTTATTTCTTGAAGGAACTATCGATGGATATTCTTCAATAAAGATAAATAACTATTTCTTTTTACTTCCTTAGTTCTAAAGTTTATAGTTCGCATTTCACCGAATTCATAACTGTCATTAGCAAAGCCCTTGGAGCTGAACTATTGAGCCGAAAGTACTGATGGATTTTTGACATAACTAAAAAGGATGGAGAATTTAGTCACAGTCCTGATCCTCAACCGATTTTCTTGTATGAAATCCACTTATTTCAGATAGTACTAGGGTTTAAAAATAGTATACGATTTTCAATTGGAGACTCTTTCCATGATTTCCAGTATCCCTTGTTGTGTAAAGATCTGTGCTCGATGACATGTCATCTTTATTGAGCTTCCATCACTTGGAGAATTATTTCAAATTTCATGTGCCTATATGAGGTAACACTGTTGGATGACCCAGAAACGCTTACCAATATAGTGCTTATGAATGCAGGCTTTGTCATCATATGTCTTTATAGCAGCTAATATAATTCTTCATGGGGAAAAGACTCAATTTGCGCACCTAGATGAGCTGCTTCCTCCTATAGTTCCGCTGCTAACATCTCATCATCACACTTTACGCGGATTTACACAGGTTAATCTTCATAAAATGGAGAATGTTTCTTACTTTTTATATTGGAACCAGAATATTGAATTTTGTTATATGTTAAATTGCAGATATTGGTGTATCATGTTCTTGAAAAAATGTTACCTGATTCAGATCCTGCTGCCTGTTCTTCCATGTCCTTGGAACGGAGGTGCTTTGTAGATTTGAGATACTATTTGACGCACAACTCAGATTGTTCACGGTAAATTTATCTTATTATGCGATCCTAGGAGTTTCTTTATCAAGGTTTGGTCCTAGTTGCCTATACCTGACCTTTAATGGTGACACTTCGATTTTCCTTTTCAATTGCTACTACCACAAGGTTTTCTCCTGTATATATGGGTATGCGACTGAGTCCCAAAGAAGTTAATGGAATATTTTGGCTAGAAGACACATTGTCAGCTATGATTGGTCAAACAGAAATTGTATATAGCTGTAGTGATTTTACTTTGAAAGAGTTGCCAGATAGGGCAAATAAGTGAACTAGGTTTGGAATTTATGTAAATTCTAGTGAAAAAGTCCTATTCAATGGACCCCCTATTGCATATTATCTGTACTAGATACATCAGATTATGGACAAAATTAGTATTGTTATGCATTTTTTCTTGGTATTGAAGGTTAAACCTACTTTGATTCTTTCTTTGTTATGTGATCTTCATCAATGATTGATGCAGGTTAAGAGCTTCCATGGACAGTTATCTTGACTCTTTTGATCCAGTTAAGTCTGTATCTCCAGCTGGGATTTTTGCTAACAGGGTGGAGGTGAGTTCTGATTAACATTTTTTTAGTTCTTTCTCTTAGAGTTAAATATGTGCAAGCAGACATTTTGATGAACAAGTATAAATTTTTTAATCACACATCCTTTCCGATGTAAGCGTACTTACGATTTGAAGATTGCCTATAGAATAGTGCCATTATAGATGCCATTCCCCTAACGAAATATTGCAGTACTGTGGGGTAGGCAGGAGGAAGGTCTATTCAACTATTATATGTTATTTTCTTTTCACTATAATTTATCCTGCTGTAATTATAAATGTCAAAATTAAACAAACTAGAGGCTTGTTAGTACTTAGTACCTAGTATAACCTTGCCTAAACAAACTAGTTACTCATGTGCAAGTGCAACCTTGTCATATGGTCAATTATTACTATTGTTCTGGTTTTATTTTCTTCCTTGACCTTAATATTGTTGGGACTTTTGTAGGAGCAAGAATTTGAATGTGTTCCGGGTACACTTATGGAGCGAGTTATTGACTTTCTGAATGTAAGCAACTAGCAACTGCATTAGTACTTTTTTTTGTAGGTTTGTGGCTTACAATTTATTCTTACAGGATGCAAGAGAAGATCTTAGGTCATCAATGGCTAAAGATGCAGCTTATATCCACCGCGAAAGCATCTACATTGATGAAGGTCCTAAATTTAATGAAACAATAAAATCAAATGGAGGACAATCTGCAAACCAGCCGGGAAAAGAACTATTATATGACTTCCAAAGAAAAATTTCGGTTTCCAAGAATGAGCAGCTAGAAACGGGCTCAACAGCTTTCTTGGATAAAGGAATATCTCATGGACCATTATCTGGTATGTGAACTTGATAATTTGAACATGAATATCTCACGGATCATTATCTAGAAATCTTTTTTTAGGATGTGGACCAAACTCTCTGGTCCTATTAAAATGAGTCAGTCCTATACCAAAACCGAACCCCTCTTGTACTTTTTTCCACTCAGAAGTATTTCTAAAATTTAAACCTACATTTCTTTTCACCTCTATGTTGTAAAACTTAGTTGCATCTATATAAAGTAGTTAGATTAGATCTCGACAGTACTGAATCTGGATGTATTTTGTTTTTGTTATTCTATCCCATTTTGTTGAGGTGTTTCGTCAGTAGGTTTGAGATGAACAATCACTGTTTTTGGAACAAAAAATGAGCTTGTAATTGATTAACGGTACAGTCCACCACTATTACAGTAGAACCCTAAATCATCAATTTTTAAGCCTGCATCATCATTTCGATGGGACCTGGCATTTGTCTGGTATGCGTCATTTCAAACCAGAAATTCAAAACTTTGCCACAATATACATATAAAATTGATAAAAGTACAATCTGTTGAACTTATTCTAATTTTCAACACCAGTAACTTTCAAATCGCAAAATCACTACTTGGCATATATATTCACTATACAACCTTGTTAGCTCAATTGAGAATACTGAAAATTTGAAATTAAACAAAATATATGTTAAATGAGTCCTGTACTTTTTGTTTGTGCTTCAGACACTACAGATATTTTTAAGTAGATAGACCCATCTTACCTCTCCATGATTATTAGCATATTAGAAATCACTTTAGGTGATCCTTCCACATCAGTAAAGATGAAAGTAAATGGCTTAGTCTTATTTGTCATACTTAGAAAATCTCAAATATGAAAAAGTTGGCTAAGCTTAAATATAATTTTTGTTTATAGTCCTAGCTTAAGCTATAAGCAAAAGTCTAGTACTCTTTAACCTTGATAGAGAGAATTTAAATTTGGCTTTGGCAAATTTGGGCAGTCTTAATTGATTGAACTGTTGCAATAGATCAAGCAAATGTCTCTGAAATTTTGGACGTCAAAGCTCCTCTTGGGATGCTCACTAACCTCCTCTGAGATATTCTTACCAATCTCTCTCTGAAGGGCATGGCTAGGGTTCCTTTTCTCTCTTCACTAATTTTCTTGTTAAGATGTATAACATGACTTTCTTAAATCATGAAATGCAGACATGGAAAATGAAGATCAACTTCTTGATCAGTTGCTACATTCGAGGGGAGTGGAGAAGTTAAGCGCAAACAGGCAGCAAATTATCCTTATGGCATCTCTTATAGATCGGATTCCGAATCTGGCTGGATTGGCACGGACATGTGAGGTAGTTAAACTTAGTTCGGCGGTTCACTTGTGCTTGACATATTAAATATTTGTAGCTCTTTTTGATGTCTTTTTCTTGTTCAATAGATGACAGTCATATTCTATTGCAGGTATTTGGAGCAGCTGGACTGGCTATTGCAAATAAGAATGTATTAAATGACAAGCAGTTTCAACTTATCAGGTTATTATAATTTTAACCTTCCATATCTTGTATATTCCTTATGGACATTGTTAACAGGAATTAAGTTTAAAAATTCGTTCTGAATATCTCTCTGGCCTTTCCATATGGATAGGTTTGCCTATTTATATAGGGTTAATTGCACCTAAATTCATAACGTTTCACCAAATTCTCAAATTGCACGCAGATTTAAAATTATGTTTTTAAAATACACAACGTTTCAATTTTCGGCAACTTTACTCCGATGCCTATTTTTCCCCAAATTAAATCCCGCGTGGCACCCGGACTTGCCATGCTGGACTCGCCGGATATTGAAACTACGTCGTTTTAATTTTTTTTAAATAAAATAAATAAAATATTTGATTATTTTCCAACTCACTACCCCCTCCTCAGCCTCTCTCGTATGCAACACTGAATTCATATTCTCCCTCTCTCTCTTGATCCTAACGACAGACCCTTCTCTCTCTCTCTCTCTCTCTCTCTCTTCTTTTCTTTCTCTTTGCGGGTCACCGCCGAACGGCGCCGCCTTCACCATTCATCTCGGCTTACTCTCAATCTCTACATCTTCTTCCCATTTCTCTTCTTCTCTTCTTTGACTTCCTCTCTAAACGCAGCAGCACCGTCTCCTCTCTATGCTTCTCCTTATCCGGCGAGACCAACGATGCCATCGTCTCCGCTCAACCCCCCCCCCCCCCCCCCCCCCCCCCCCACCACAGCTCAACCTTCTACTCTCTCTAACTCTCTGCAATTTCGTAAAATCCTCAATTACAAAATCTTAGACGCCAAAATCGAAAACCCCTTCCTTCTCTCTGAAATGATCCGGCGACGTTGTCGTCGTATGAATCGCCTCCACCGCCATGTATCAGCAGTAACGGTGAACGGCAGCGGCGGAGGAGTTGCCGCCACCATCGTTCACCCCTCCTCTCTGATCAGTTACAGCAGTTGCCAAAGAAAAGGCTGCAGCCGTCTCCTTCTGCCTCGCGCCACTGTTTCCGTCGCCGTCTTCTTTTCGTGCCCTCACGACAAATCTCACGGTGTCGGAGACGTGGGTGGCGGTTGAGGTTGGTGGCCTTGCATTTTGGTGGTGGTGGTGAAGGAAAGAATTTTTGCTTATTTCTGTTTTTTTTTTTCTTTAATTTTTTTTATTATTTATTTATTTTTTTCTAAGAAAGATGTGGAGTTTTTGTGACTTTTCTTTTTTTTTTTTGTTACTTTTTGAAAACAATTAAAATGACGTAGTCTCAATATCCCACGAGTCCAGTATGGCAAGTCCGGGTGCCACGCGGGATCTAATTTAGGGAAAAACGGGCATCGGAGTAAAATTGCCGAAAATTGAAACGTTGTGTATTTTAGAAACATAATTTTAAATCTTTGTGCAATCTGAGAATTTGGTGAAACGTTATGAATTTAGGTGCAATTAACCCATTTATATAATCTCTCGTGGTTCTGATATGATCTTTAGTTTAAATTTGTTATGCTCGTTCTCTGCTCTCAATTTTCCAAGGATGAACTTTCTTATAAGTCTGCTTCACTGTACGTATTTAGCCACTAAGACACCTTTTTTTTTTATTTACCAGTGTAACAGCAGAGAAGTGGGTTCCCATTGTGGAAGTCCCAATGGAAAGTATAAAAGTGTTCTTGGAGAAAAAGAAACAACAAGGCTATGCGATCCTTGGTCTGGAGCAAACTGCCAATAGCATACCGTTGGATCAGTGCAGTTTCCCTGCAAAGACAGTAAGTCATTCTCGCACTGGCTTGGTTAGTATGGTTTTTCGAATTGTTCCACTGTAATCATCACCCCGTAAACTAAATTGCTTCAAATGCTTTAGAGGGTATTACGTATATAACTATATGCTTATGATTGCTGACATCTGTATTGGATTCAGATGCATTAATAGTTCTTTACAATTTTGTGGGGGATATTGTTGAAATCCCTGTGCTATTAGTAGGGGGAGGCATAGAGATGTGGAGTACATGATTATAATTTTGTAGTGCCTCACCACTTAAATAGAACCCTTTGGGAATCAAATTGCTGATACAATTGTTAAAATTTGGACGATGGCGCCTGGCACATGACTTCGACATTATACATTATTAGTACATGCATATTATTTTTCCATTTATCTAGCTTTGAAGAAAATTGTAATGTTTACTTAGCAAATATCACCCTTTTCTCTATTCAATCCATGATGACACTATATGTCAGCAAGTTCCAAATAGATGGGTGTTCTTGGTCTGTTTGTATTGGATTAGACCAAATATTGTCAACCCAATTATTAAGCTGGTTCCCAGAAAAAAAAAAGGAAATTGAGTTAAACCATCATTACTACAAGTATCCAAATCAAACTTATATAGATAATTGCAAATAACAGAGTTTCCATGTTCCTGATCTACTAGAGAAGTCTAAACTGAATTGAACTACATTGAGGATAGATATGGCAGCTAGAATATTGTTCTGCATTTCTTTTGTCTACACAACATATCAAATTTATATGACTGGTTGGTTTCTCATTTGTTATATGCTTTTACTGTGGGTGTGAAGAAATGAGGATCTGGGTGCTGATGTTTTATTGTCGTCCTGTAAGAAATATTCGGGATTACACATTTAACTATCACCCCTATCTGCCACTGGATAAGGTCTTTGTGTTTTATTCCTTTTACTTGCATTGTTGGTGTAATAGGGAAACTTTGAGACACCTTGCTTATCAAACAAAATGTGCCTCTTTTTATGATTTTTTCTGGGAATGGGGAGCTTAGTGCAAGTCTAGTGGAAGGGTGGAGGTTTTTCTTTCAACATTATCTTAATTTTCCTTAATTTTTAAAAAATATTGGTTTCTGTTGTCAGAAAGTTATTACAGGCTTTACAGCAGCACATGAGGAGCATGTTAGTTTGGATGCTTTTTTTTTATGAAAGTTTATGATTTGTGATTACTCTTCCGCAGGTGCTAGTTCTAGGCCGTGAGAAGGAAGGAATACCCGTCGAGATAATCCACATGTTGGATGCTTGCATTGAGATCCCACAATTAGGTATTGTTAGGTCACTGAATGTGCATGTCAGTGGCGCCATTGCACTCTGGGAGTATACTCGGCAGCAGAGGTTGCACTAAATTTGCTATCAACTTGGGTAGCCTCGAATTTAAAGCCTTAAGCAATCGTATAGAATCCGGTCGCTTGTTTGTCGAGAATGCTCGCACATTTGGTGTTATATAAGATTCCCTGTCTCTTGATTGCATCTCTTGAGCAAGATTTTCGAACCTCGTGTTGGAGTTTCTACTGAGAAGCATGGAAGCACTCCTCAGATATGGAACATATGTAAACATGTTAATCAATTTGAACTCCCGGTGTTGTATTATTTTGGCTCTACATCTGTCGATTATTTAGATCGAACTTTTATCAGCTAGTTGGATCTTTACACCTATTTGTGTATTACGACGTCGTCGGTGCAATTTTGGAAGAGCTGATATGGTTGAGGGTGGTGGAAGAATACACGTGGAATAGTTGTTTTGTATTCCACCATTGATGGTAAACTGTATATTAATAATGTATTGTTGAAAGTACGGATGTTTTTCAGTTGTAATTGCTTCGAAGACGTGCCTTTGTAGTGTCTAAACTGCAGATAACGATTTTATGCACTCTCTCATTCTTCTTTCTATCCATCATATCTATATATTAAACTTGCAAATTTTTATGACTCAGAAAAGTGCAAAAACTATACAAAAGAAGACGCAGATTTAATGACACGTCAAAATGTGAGATATTTTTGGCCCATGCCATTAACATAATGATTTTATGTTAGTTCAATTTGAACTTAATACTCATACATAAGTTTAGTCTTTTATAATGTAATTTTTCTGATATCTTTCATAATAATTGACCAAAGATGTGCTACTCTCTGCATTGTGTGAAATGCATGGATGTTAGTAGTTTGGAAGCACAAAACTTGTGTTACTGCACCCAATATATCTTGACCTTCTGCATTTTTCGTCTTATTCATTTCATTTTTCACTTAATCTCTGTTTCGAAAAGCTAGCTAGTTACATAAATTATTTATACTGCATTATATTTATCGTTGTCGATGATATCCATTTTAATCATTAATATCCTTCTTTATTTCATAGCTGATGCCAAAGTCTTGATGGTTCTCATGGAGGACGATCCTCTCCTCCTCATGTCACTAAGGTACACTACAACACAACTCTCTCTCTCTCTCTCTCCAATTAATAATCTAAATTCTTTGCTTTAGCAGTGGCGATGCTGAAGTTTACAAGGAGAAAATGACGCAGGAGCACAATGTTTTCCTCGAATCGCTGCTCGAACAAGGCTCCTACATGAAGCTCTATAGTTATACTCATTTGCTAAATGGCTTTGTAATTCATGCAAACAATGACAAGGTATATATATACATATATTTAGAGCTATCAAATTAATCACCTGTGCATCTGATATATATAATTATGCAGGTAGTTGATCGGATTAGAAGTTCAAAGAGAGTTAGATGTGTCCATGAGGATATGAAAATGGAGAAGCTAACAACATACACACCTGACTTCTTGGAGATCAGTTGGGAAGCCTTTGGTGGATCATCGTCTGCCGGAGACGGGGTCGTCATAGGCCTAATCGACACCGGAATCAATCCTTCCCATCCAAGCTTCACCTCTACAGCCACAACTTCCAAATCTACCAACTTTAAGGGCAAATGCGCGACAGGCGACCAATTTCCATCGTCAGCATGCAACGGCAAGATAGTTGGTGCACAGTATTTTGCCAGAGCAGCAATTGCAGCTGGGGCTTTCAATTCCACGCGCGACATTGCTTCCCCCTTCGACCCCGATGGTCACGGAAGGCAAGTAATATATAATGCATAATATCATAATCATAGTAGTACTTTGATTTATAATAAGTGATAATGAGGGATAATATTATTTTACCACCTTCTATCTTGTTAGGGATAAATTTATATCAAATTATATTGTCCCTATATTTAGACGGATAAAAAGCCAACACACCCTAATAGCATTGAATTTACAGCCATACAGCATCTATAGCAGCTGGAAATCACAATATTCCAGTAATAGTCAACAACTTCAACTATGGGTATGCTAGTGGCATGGCACCAGGAGCTAGGTAATGAATTTAATTCTATAGAATTTGCCCCTTTAATTAGTGATTTTTGTTAGGATAATTGCATTAAGTTTGTATATATGTTGTTGTTTTGCAGCATTGCAGTGTATAAAGCTATGTACCCTTTTGGTGGGTACATGTCTGATGTTGTGGCTGCTGTTGATCAGGTATATTTCACTTTTCTCTCTTGATTATGAGTAGAATAGATGTTGAATGTGAATGTTGTGAAGGCAGTGGAAGATGGAGTAGATATACTAAGTCTATCAATAGGGCCGCCAAGTGTTCCCCCCGGCGCTTCCACCTTCCTCAACATCTTAGAGGTTGAGCTTCTATTAGCAACGAAAGCTGGCGTGCTTGTTGTTCAAGCCGTTGGAAATGGCGGGCCGTCTCCTAGCTCTGTTCTTTCATTTAGTCCGTGGATCACCAGCATTGCCGCCTCTATGACTGATAGGAAGTACAACAGTTACATCTTCCTGGGAAATGGAAAGCACTTAACTGGAATTGGACTAGCACGTAAGTTAGGCCGTCACATTTACATATGATTAAGTATTTGAAGGATCAGCCGATCAGACCTTATTGTTATTATCATTATTATTAGCTCTCACCAAAAGTAAACATGGTGTCTGCTTTCTGCAGCGCCAACTTTTGGAGATATACTCATTCCACTTGCAGCGGCTGCAGACGTTTCCGTGAAGAACGTCACTGCAGGGCTGCTGGAAAGCTGCCAGAGCGCGGATGCCTTCGTTCGTCCATTGGCTCAAGGCAAACTAATCATATGCACGTATACATTTGACTTCGAATCCGAGGCAGCAACTATTTCAAGAGTCGCAGCCACTGCACATTCTGTAGGGGCTGCTGGTTTCATACTGATCATGGATCCTGACATTGGTGCTGATCAGATCAAGGGTGCCACCGCGACATTACACATTCCCGGAATCATTCTATACAATATGGAATCCTCTTCGGTACCTACGCCCTTTTCAACTTATATATGGGGAAAGTCTATTGTGGGCATAGGTGTAGTACCACATGCAATCCATACATTATCTGACACGTGGTAGTTGGACCCACACTTTGTGGGTCCAGCTGTCACGTCTATGTGGATTGTACACCCCACACACAATAGAATTTTTCCTTGGCGAAAATATCAGATATATGTAAAAGTTCTGGTTGTATGTATAGGCTCTGATGGAGTATTACAATGCAAATACGATAAGGAGCAGAAGTGGGGAAGCCCGAGTATTCGGAGCAACGGGGAGGATGTTGGATGGAAGGAAGGCTAGCTACGGTGGAAAGGGAGGAGCAGTGGTAGCATCATATTCATCTCGAGGGCCAGACGTTAACAATGAGCGTTTGGAGACGGCAGATGTTTTAAAGCCAAACATAATGGCACCAGGATCTTCAATATGGGCTGCTTGGACTCCTATTAGTGCAGCAGATGAATCCATCAAAGGTACAACTCATTATCACCATTCTGAAGAATTGTTGATTCAAAATGATATTTATGTTATATCTAATATTCCCTCCATCCCGTTAAAACGGCTCATTAAGATAAGAAAGTGGTAGGATCCATATTTTTGTAGGGTGAAATTTTGCTAGGACACCTCGGAAAGGAGATCGAGTCATTATTAGCAGGACACAGGGAGTATATAAAGAATTCGTAAAAATTGAAACAAATAACAATGAATAATCAGAGTTTGGTAGCAAGACCTTCATTTGCAATTACAATGTTGTATGTATAATATGAAACCGAATTTTGCAAAACAAGACTCTTTCTTTGATAGGTACCGATTTGATACAGGGCAATCGTTTGCACTGTTGTCCGGTACTAGCATGGCTGCTCCGCACATTGCCGGTATTGCTTCTCTGATAAAGCAAAAGCACCGGAGCTGGAGTCCCGCAGCCATCGCCTCGGCAATGATGACGACGGCCAACGTGACAGACCACTCCGGTGCTCCTATCCTAGCTCATCAGTACAAAGACAAGCTATCCCCGGCCACACCATTAGATTTTGGGGCGGGACTAATCAATCCTTCCCGGGCCATTGACCCGGGGCTCGTGTTTGATGCTTCTTTCAGGCACTACGTAGAGTTCCTATGCGCGGTCCCAGGCGTGGACGACATGTCCGTGAGGCGTGCCGTGGGGGTGGGGTGCCCCGAGGAGAGGATGGAGTGGTGCTCGGATCTCAACACTGCGAGCGTCACGGTTTCTAACTTGGTTGGATCAAGAAAGGTGATTAGAAGAGTGACGAATGTTGGGGATGGTGATGAGAAGTATAGAGTAACTGTGAGAGAGCCTTTGGGAGTAAGAATTAGTGTTTCACCAAAGGCTTTCAAGATTAGTGTTAATGCTTCGAGATATATCACGCTTCTCATCGAAGCAACGCAGAGAACGAATGCTTATAGTTTTGGTGAGATGGTGTTGGAAGGAGACAGAAATCATGTTGTTAGAGTTCAAATTTCTGTGTTTGTTGCTAGCCTGTTATAGGCTTCTAAGATGATATGCAGAGATGAGTTTGTTATTGCTTTTGAACTCATTCAATCTATACTGATATAAAAAAAGCTTTATTTTGTGAAATTTGATTTGCCTCTGACGATATATTATTTGTCTATAAGAAATATATAAAAACATTCGTCTATTTTATCCCTATAGCTCCTAATTTTTGGAACGTCGTTTGTGCAATGCTGCAAGAAGTTTGGATATGAAGCTTTCCTTTTTCTGCACCTGAAAATTAAAGAGTGAAAGAAGTGAGTATTGATACGATGTTTGTGCATGCAAAAGCCTTGTTCATTCAACTAATTAACAAACCGGGGGAGGTTTCACAAGAGCCTTCTTCATCTTAGCTTTCTTCTTACGATTCTTTTTCTCCTTTTCGTCGTCTTTGGCGATTCTGAAAAATCGGGTTACTTTGAAGCAGCTCCATTTATCAAACCATGTTGGAGAACTTCGACTTGAATGCTTTTGCTTTCTTCTCCCGTCACCACCAAAAACCTGCCGGAAGATGAGTTAATTCATACTCCGAATTTCCTTTTTCGTCCATCCCATAAAAATGTCGTTTCTTTTTTAGACAATTTTTCCATTCATCATTCAAATAACACTAATTTTTTTTTAAAATCCGTGTCAACCCAACTTTAGCATCATTTTATGGGACGAATGGAGTACATAATTAAACTACTCATTCACTCTTAATTACCAAAATGTCCCTCTGCATATGTGAATACACGAATACGTACGAGTAATACTTCATTTTGAACTAATACATTTTGAATATGCTCGATGGTTGTTGGATCGACTTCACTAAGGATAATGGTGTACATTTACACACAAAATATTCTATTTTGTATATTCTTATAAGCTATCTAGTGCGGTTAGTTTTTACGTATAAAACACTTTTAAAAATAAAATACTAATTATTATAGCACCGATTTTATAACAGACAAAAAATAGAACTGACTTTTTGCCCTTAACATCAGTATAATATATATGTGAAATCAAATCAGTATATATGTGAATCATATCACTATAATATGTGAAAGAACAAATGTCTAGCTGTGTTTTGACATAAAAAAAAATTGTGAAATCACAATTATGTGAAAATCACACGTATAATAATACTACCTCCGGTCCCCAAGTCTTTTCCTAGGAGGAAGTGGCATAAGTATTAAGAAAAAGGTTGTTGAGTTAGTTATAAGTAGAGAAAATATAATTGAATTTATTGTGAGTGGAGAAAGGGTCCCACATTAAGAGTAGTGATATATTAATTAATTGAGATAGTGGTGGACCATGTGTAGTATTTTAGGTAAATAAGTTGATAAAGTAAGAGTAAGATATAATAATTTGTTGTGAGGTAGTGTCCAAAAGTAATTAGGAAGAAATTTGAGGACCGTCCCAAAAAAAAAGATAGAAAGAAACTTGGGGACCAGAGGTAGTATGTGAATTCATATTTTTTAAATGTAAAAACGATATAATATAAAGGTCATTAAATAAAAGAATTAGAGGCAAAAAAAGTCATTTTTTTTAAACTTTAAAACCGATAATTAATATTTTATCCCAAAAAAAATGCTATTATCCTATAATTCTCTTTTTATAAACTATAGATACAAAAAATAGATTGTTTTTCATAATTGTCTCTTGTTATGTTGTTGAATTAACAGTGGAGATTGTTGGTTCCAAATGATATGCATGCATGCTACCATTTTATTAATAAGAAATACAGTTTAATTAATTTATAACCTGAGTAGTGGAAACTGGTTGTTGGGTATGAGATTGTGGAATTGATGGTTCCCGGAGATGCCTCGCATATTCAAGAAGCTCACTTCTCCTGTTTACATTAATATTGTTAATGTTGTTTCCTCTCTCTCTTTCTCTTTCTCTTACTCTTACTCTCCGCTGCTGCTGCTGCTGGTGGCGCCGGCCGCCGCCACGTGGCTTCTCTGCATAAACTACCACTACAACAGCTTGCTTCTCTCTGCACCATTTACTTGTCATCGTCCACCAAAGGTTACTTCAGATTTTCATCAATTATAATGCCAATAAATCAATAACCAAAATGTGGAGAGAGAAAGAGAGAGTGATGATAACCAACCATATATGTTGCAGAGTATCAAGACATGAGTTACAGGCATGTCTTTAATATAATTAATCAAGGAAGAAGAGACAACATTGTATGGATCGAAATGTTATCAGTCTCATTCAATTAGGTAAAATGTCCAAACAAGAAAATCAAATCAATATTTGTACTATTCAAGATGGAAAAAATAAATAATTGCACATCGATTTCCATATTAATGAACAAGATTACGGAAAGGGTATATGTGCAGGCCTTTCATTAATTTACTTATTAGCATTGACTGACAACCATATATGTCCAATTAAGCTGTATATCTTAATAACTACTTTTATCCCATTTTCAGGAGATTTTGTCCATCACATAATTAAGAAAACATTTTAATTACTTTTGCTAGCCGGCACTAGCTAGGAAACTATTGTTATTTTTGTGCATCCGTAATTTACGTTTTTCTTAATTGACTTTATCATTCAATTGGCATGATTTTTATCAGCAATGCACTGATCATATTTATATCGTATAATTTTTCACATAATTAATCTCAATTTTTGATTGTGCTATTATATTGTGTCAAAAGATCGGTATGCATGATTGAGTAAAAAAAATCATCAAAGTGCTGAGTTTAATAATCCATCACTCAATAGAATAAGTCAAGTTATAACCGGTGGATTAAATATAAACAAGTAATTAGTTTCATTATTTTTTGGTAAATTATAACATCCAATTTAATGACCGGGCTACAATGAATTCGAACCTAAAATTTTATGGCTTAAGTATTAACTACACTACCACCTGACATTTAGTTTCATTTCTTTTGACATCCAACTTGTAATGGCCCTCCGGCCATATATGACATATATTTTTTTTTAAATTACATAAAAAATACTATAATATTTTTATATATCTCTTAAAATTGACATTTGGATGTGAAAACGAACTTACACTAGTTGCCTTTATGTAAGATGCTAACAAATGGATGGTTTAGGAAATATTTTACCAACTACAATAGAAGCTCAGTTCCTATTTAGTCTTGTAAAACAGTAGAAATTAGATCGCTTTCGTTTATTGATTGCTTTTTTTTTGGTTGGGATCTAGCTAGTTTTCTTAAACGTGTCTGCATAACCACTTGAGCACTAGTGCTCAATTATTATTACATTATTATTTATTTCTAGATTCTAGATGCACTTGCATGCAGTGCACCGCACAGTACGATATTTTATTTAATTAAGATTTAACAATCAATTACTATAATTGAAGATTAATTAATTCTAATTGAACTTAATTCACTCTAATTGGGATTACTAAATCAAAATTAGGGACCATGATTAGGAAACTCTAAATAGAAATAAATCTAATTGAAATTAATAAATTATAATTCTCTCTTAACATATACCCCGCAATTATTCATAATCTTCTTAAATTACCTACTCCCTCTGTCCCGTTCAATAAGTCCTATTTTATCATTTCAGGTGTTCCATTCAATAAGTCTCATTTCCTTAATTTGACAAATATTGATATACTAAAACCTACTTTAAGTCTCACTCAAAGATGAATAATGTTGTTTACTTTATTGTACATTATTTTCCACTCAACCCACTTTAACATCAACAATATAATACTACCTTAATCACACTATTTATCATCTAACTCTCTTCTTCTTAATCTCTGTGCCCATCCCAAATGGAACTTATTGAACGGAACGGAGGGAGTATAATATTCTCAATCACAATCAATCCTACCGTAAAGTTAGCCGTACCTAAGTTTCTATCATTCTTTTTGTTACACTACCTTTTCTAGAGACCGCTTACTTCATATATGCAATAACGACTCATAATTATAGTAACACATAACATTACCATTCTCCTTAAGGACGTAGCGGTGGAATGAATATTCCTGAAGTTATAGGTCTTAATTTTGAATCCCACCAACTCCTTAAGTCGAGTCTGTTTCAGTTGTTTTTTCATGTATAATTTATCTTTCATGTGTTTGTTCACATGTTATTTTGTTAGTATTTCACGGAAGCAAAATTGTATTCATTATTGTGCATATCGTAGAGCGATTGTTGGTGTCATCTAATTTACAACATATATCAAAGGCTAAAAACTAAATGATCCATCTTTATTTATGTGGGATTTATTGTCCCACGAATCAAGATCATTCAAATGATATCCATCCACAATCGGATTTTATTGTGGCATATTCGTAATTTTTTCATATTTGGAACTAGCATAAATATTGATTTACTAATTTGCCCTTCAAAGTTTTGATACAAAACTTCCTCTTCTCAATTTCTTTTGTGCTAATAAGTGGGAATCGCAAGTTGCTACCTATAGCAGTGTGTGAGGCACATGTCGCAAGACAAGAGGCATGACTCATAAGTCGTGAGAACTAAATTAAGGACAAACTTTCTAATATGCACTCGATTATCCCATCACCTCTCATAATTAAGTATAATATATTCTCATCATAAATTGTTGCATTCCCAAGACAATGCAATTACAACCAAACTTGAGTGAAGCTTGTTAGCTAAACTAGCCGAAGTTAAATTTGGTGGTACTTGACTCGTTATTTCGAAAGCAAGTTTGTTAATTTGAAAATACTAAAATTATTATGGGACAAATGGAATAATAGCACTTTTACAAATAAAAATATTAATTATAGCACCGATCGATTTTAAAATACATAAAAAATAGTACTATTTCCGTCCCCAATTAGTATGGTGCGGGCCATGCACAAGTTTTAAGGAAAAGTAGATAAATGTTTAGTAGGAATATTTTAGTGGAGGATGAGACTCATTTAGATGTATTGTTAGTTTCTTAGTTGATGTAGAAACTTTATAAGAGTAAATATATTGAACATTTAAGGGTAAAAAGATAAAAGATATATCTTAAAAAGGAAACATCATATTAACTTGGAATGACTAAAAAAGAAAAGTAATCATGCTAACTTGGGACGGAGGGAGTACTTTTTAACTTTTTTTCCCTTCCTCTCCTCTCGGATGTTCATTAAATAAAAGACTCCGTCTCCAATTTAAAGTCCCATTTGGGTGTGGACACATAGATTAAGAAAGCTGAAAAAGGTGGAGTGAGTGGGAGAAAAAGGTGAAGTGAGTAGGAGAAAATGGTAGGCTAATGACATGTGGGTGGACCCTTTAGTGGTAAAGGGGTAGTAAATAAGAAAAAGAAAGGAGGGTAAGTAATGTCCAAAAAGAAGAGTGAGACTTTAAATTAAGGACAATTTTTAAAGAGCAAATGGGACTTTAAAATAGGGACGAAGGAGTATTTTTGTTTGTATATTTTAAATTTTTTGCTATAATTCTTTTATTCCTAAAAGTGCTATTATCCCACAATTTCCCAATTAGATTATTTGATACTACAACTTATACTTCTATACTATTTTCTCTAAAATTTATATATAGTTCCAAAGTAAGTCTGTCAATTGTGTTATTTACACCAAACCGTATCTTAGAAAATTTTGTTAGGATATCAATCGAAATCGAATCCTTTTAACTATAATGTGTTCATTTTGAGTAGATTTGTTATTTTTTGAAATTGCTACACAACCCTTACCCACTACAAAAAAGTAGCTTCTAGTCTAGTAATCACAAGAGTGGATATGCTAAAACTGAACTTTTTGAAAAAATACATAAATTTCTAAAGTTAAAAAAAAAAAAAAAAAGCGAAAAGATGTCTCAGTTGGGATGCTTCAACTTGTACACACCCTAGCACTCCCCTCAACATTCGTACTAGTGACATTAATATATGAGTGACGATGATGACATCTGTGATTTAAGATCCCTACATAGCACAAGTGGCCTAGATATATTCTTTCACGTCCAATATTCTTTTTTCTCAGTAGATAGTTAGAATATAATATGAAATATCATTAAATTTGATTTATAGATTTTCACAAAACGAGTGACCAAAATTGATTCTCCTTCGAGCTAAAGAAAGGGTTCATCAATACATGACACTGATAGAGAGAGTTCATGTCGGCTGCACTGTGTATATGCACTTCACAGTAGGGCATGGGAAGTCCTTGAACCCCACCCTTAGGCCTCACCCCTATATATATACTTATGTAATGAATTATGACAATTTTTAATTAAGTTTTTTATAAAACATTGTTATGTTAAATTTCATGCATCTCTCCTTTTTATTTATATTATTCTTCTTGTTTATATAAACATTTCTAAGTATTAGAAATTCTACATACGAAATTTATAGCTTTGTTTTAGTCCAATCCCATTTAATTTAATTATTTCCCGTCATGATAATTGAAATATTATATTATATTAATAAATAAGAGCTAAAAAATATTTAGAACATGATTTCTTAGGGGCTATAAGGAAAATAAATTAGTTATGAATAATAACTTTTATTTTTAATTATTAAATTTACTAAAACATCTCGAAATTTTATTGTAAAATGTTTGTAGTTCCTGTATAATTGTTAATTAATCTATTATGCAACGCTTTAAGAATATGAATTTTTTTTTTACAAATATAAAATTATATTCTGGTTGTTCTAACTTTTCTATATTCTAAAATTTTACTTTAGAGCTTTATTTATATCACTAACTAAAACACATTGTCATCTCTATGTATTACTTTAATTAATGAGTGAAGGAGTGATATAGCAAAATGCATCTTTAGATTACAATGTTTGTCATGCAACATAATATGGTAAAATTCTAGTTAAATTCATGATTTTTGGACAATTATACCCTTGTTCATCCAAAACCATAAAACTCATTTATTTACCATTTTGTTTTCAAAAACTGTAATCCACTTTCTCTCTCTCTCAACAAAATTCTCTCTGCAACTCTCCACCCCCTCAATTCTTCTCTCTCTAAAAATTCTTTCAACCCTACCGCCTCCTCTCCTCAGCCACCGCCATTTCTGCCGTCGCGCCACCTCCAAACCATCATGGAGCTAGTAATATTCTCGATAAAATCAAGGTTCGAGATCTTCCCTACTCTCTTTCTCTTTCGTCATTTTTATCTCTCTAGAACCCCGCCACCGCCTCCTCCACCGTCGTCGCTGCTACCGCCCCCCAAACCACCTTGGAGCTCATAATATTCTAGACAGAACCAAAGTTCGAGATCTTTTCTACTCTCTTTCTCGATTTTATTTCTCTTTCTCCATCTTTCTCTCTCTAGAAAAATCCTAGATCTAGCCGGAAATAATGGTATTTTCGTATTTGTTTTTGATGATCTACAAGTGTTCATATGATTCCCGGTGATTTGTGATATATTTGGGGTGATTTTTTTCGGTCGATTTGGATATATTGGTGTTTTACGATTTTTTTTTCTCAGATTTGTTACTCACGTTACGAAATTTGAATTTTGTATTGAATGCAGTTACTATTTTATATTTTCGTAACATATTTGTGGCGTTTGAAATTTTCGTGTTGGAAATTTGGTATTATACATGTTACGAATTTCGTAATTCGTAACATTTGTTACGAATTTCATAACTGGTAACTAACTCTGCAATGTGAGAAGTGTATATGAAGTTACGAAATTAGAATTTCGTAACACATTTGTGCAAATTTCAAAATTTTGTATTGAAAATTTGGTATTCATGTTACAATTTTTCATAATTCGTATCGTCATGTGATGCTTGTTGTGTTTCTTTGTGAGATTTAGTTACATTGTAAATTCTGTTGTTACGAATTTCGTAGCTGGTGTTATGAATTTTGTAATTTGTAACTAACTCTGCAATGTGAAAAGTGTATATTAAGTTACGAAATTTGAATTTCATAACTAGGGATGGTAACGGGTCCGATTTTCGTGGGTACCCGCACTTCCCAAACTCTGATAGGACGAGTTTGAAAAATATTAAATAGTTTTGGGATGGGTTTGAGTCAAAATATGCAAACCCGTGACGGGTTTGGGTAGGGTTTGGCAATAACCTTCGGTACCCGCTATCCAAACTCATTTATATATATAAGATAAAAGATATTATTATATGTATAATTTATTATATAATTATAAATATTAGTAGATTTAGGGTTTTATCTGATTTTATTAACCCACACACACATTTCGTAAGAGTCAAGTCTTTAATGTTTCTCCTCTACTTTTGTAAATCTACTTCCGAAATATGACAACGCAACGACAACATCAATAATTCATAGTTCTAGTTAATTATGTTTTAAGATTTTGTAAGTTCGTAGTACTTTGCTTTGAGATTAATTTTAGAGAAATTTTCTGCTGATGTTTATGTTTTAATTATATTTATAATATTTTGTTATTTGATGATTACTTTTTAGTATTCGAATTTTTAGCAGGTAATAAACGGGTAATACCCAACGAGTTCGGGTCGGGTATGGATTTTAAAATTATTTTTTAATTGGGGCTGGGACGGGTTTGGTGTTGGAAATTTTCATGGGTTTGGGTTTGGGAAATGCTTAATGAGTGGGTACCCGACCCACTGCCATCCTTATTCGTAACATATTTGTGCCGATTCGAAAATTTCATATTGAAGATAAGCTATTCATGTTACGATTTTTCATCATTCGTATCATCATGTGATGTGTGTTGTGTTTCTTTGTGAGATTTAGTTACATTGTAAATTCTACTGTTACGAATTTCGTAATTCGTAATATTTGTTACGAATTTCGTAGCCGGTGTTATGAATTTTTTAATTCGTAACTAACTCTGCAATGTGAGAATTGTATATTAAGTTTCGAAATTTAAATTTCGTAACATATTTGTGCCGATTCGAAAATTTCGTATTGAAGGTATGCTATTCATGTTACGATTTTTCATTATTCGTATCATCATGTGATGTTTGTTGTGTTTCTTTGTGAGATTTAGTTACACTGTAAATTCTGCTGTTATGAATTTCATAATTCGTTACATTTGTTACGAATTTCGTAGCTGGTGTTACGAATTTTGTAATTCGTAACTAACTTTGCAATGTGAGAAGTGTATATTAAATTTCGTAACATATTTGTGCCTATTTGAAAATTTCGTATTGAAGATATGCTGTTCATGTTACGATTTTACATCATTCGTATCGTCATGTGATACTTGTTGTGTTTATTTGTGAGATTTAGTTACACAGTAAATTCTGCTGTTATGAATTTCATAATTTCGTAACATTTGTGAGTTGTATACCTTTTATATGTGTTATAACACCTTTACAAAATTATAATTTCGTACCGTTGTTTGCAATTTCGTAACATGGGTTACATGTTCTAAATTATTGATTTGGTTTTATTGTTTGTTTATTGTAGAACAAATAAATTTTTAAAAGAAAGAATCTTGCATCCATCGCTACAGAAAGAGAATGAAGGAAGAAGAGGAAAGAAGAGAAACAAATAGCAGAAGAAGAAGAAGAAGAAGAAAAAGAAGAAGATAAGAAGAAGAAGAAGAAGAACCGTCGAGGAAGAAGAAACAAAAGAAAAAATGCGAAGAAGAAACCAGAGGAAGAAAGTGACGCCAGCGCTTCTGAAGACAGTGCCGCCACTGACGCCGGCGAAACGAACGAGGAAGAAGATACAATTTGTTGTTGAATTGATAGGTGAATTAATATGAATCTTGTTATTATCGCCTGATTTTTTCTCAAATCTGTTCCCCATGTTACGAAAATAGGAATTGCGTATTGAATATTTTATTACGATTTTATATTTTTGTAAGAGGAAATCCCCCAAAATGTCACTTCTTACAAGTGAAATTAAAAAAATAGCACCTTTTTTAATTTCTTGTAATAATGTCACTTTTGGTCTTTTTTACCCCTCCTTCCTTTTTCACACATTTTTTGGTCAACACAAGCTTTACTTCTTTTTGTTATTTCATACTTTAATATATGTTTCTTCCCATTTTATTTTTTGTTCAGAGAATATGTTCTTATTCACTGATTGTTTTTTGTGATTCACACCTATTTATTTGTGATTTCCATTGCAATAAAAATGTTGTTTCCCAAATTTTTTTTTTATTAATATTAAAATTGCTCTGATTCACAACTTATTTTTTGTGATTCACAATTTTTTTTGTGAGATTCATACTTCAACTTTGTAATAATCATTGTAAATGATAGAACTAATTTTTTTTAGTGAGTCACAATTATTTTTTTGTGACCATTGGCGGCAGAAAATTGGTGGTTAAATGTATTTTTTTTTGGTTCAGTCACAAACTTTTTTCTGTTACGGTCGGCACAGTGTCGGCGGCAAAAAGATGGTGGTGGAATCACAAAATTTTTTAGGTGAATGACAATTTTTTTTGGGTTAGTCACAAATTTTTTTTTGTGAGATTCTTGCTTGGTAATAGTCACTAAAAAAGATGGAACTAATTTTTGTTAGTGAGTCACAATTTTTTTTTTGTGATCACTAACCGTGGCTGAAGAAAAGTAGTGGTGGAATATTTTTATTTGTGCAGTAATAATTTTTTTTTTGTTCCCGCCGGCGGCACGACGACGGCAACAGTAGAGAAATGGTGGTGGAACGTTTTTTTTATTGTTCAGTCACAATTTGTTTTTGTGACCGCCGGTGATAGTGGTGGTGTCACGACGACGGTGACGGTGGGAAAATGATCGTGTAATGTTTTTTTGTTCAGTTACAAATTTTTTTTTATTACCGCCGGCGATAGCGGCGGCGAAAACGTGGTGGTGGAACTTTTTATTTTTTGTTCAGTCACAAAATCTTATTATTTAATTAACAATTGATATTTGGTATCAAAATTTTTAATGTGAATAAGGTATTTTGGTAATTTATTGGTCAAAAGAAGGGTAAAAATGTCCAAAAGTGACATAATTAGAAGAGATTATAAAAAGTGACATTTTTTAAATTTCACTTCTAAGAAGTGCTATTTTGACAATCTTCTCTTTTTGTAATGTGATTTTCATAATAAGGTTATAACTATGTTACGATTTTAGATTTTCATATTGGATATTTTCTATCCATGTTACGAATTTCGTAATTCATATCGTCATTTGATGCTTCTTGCGTTCTTTTGTGAGATTTAGTAACACCGTTTATTCCGCTGTTACGAATTTCGTAACACGTTTGTGCGTTGTACATATTAAGTTACGATTTCTAACTTCGTAATATTTTGTGGGTTGTATACCTTTTACATGTGTTATAATCGTTGTTACGAATTATAATTTCGTAACATCATTTCGTATTTCTATGCCTTGATTCTGTGTTAAGATTTTGTCATTTCGTAACACTATGCCTTGACTTCGTGTTAAGGTTTTGGCATTTCGTTTCTGTATGCCTTGATTCCCTGTTACGATTTTGTCATTTCATATCACTATGCCTAGATTTTATGTTAAGATGTTGTCATTTCGTATCGGTTTCATGTTATAAATTTTACATTTCGTATCAATATGCCTTGTTTCTCTGTTACAAATTTATGTTTCGTATCACTTTGTAATAATTCATGTTACGATTTTATGAATTCGTATCAGTTTGTCATGATTCCATGTTACAAATTCAATATTTTGAATCAAATGTGTCTTGTTTCTCTATTACTAATTTATGATTTCGTATCAGTTGGACATGATTCCATGTTACAATTTTATGAATGCATATCACTTTATTATGATTCTATATTACGAATATGAATGCGTAACACCACACTACATAATAAAACAATTACGAAAACAAAAAATCGTAACACAAACACAAAAACGTAACAAATACATTTCGTAACACAAAAACGTAAAAATTTATTTTGTTACGAAACAAACAAATCGTAACACACCAAATTGTACCAAAAGCTAAATTCGTAATGAAATTAATAAATTATAACAATTACAAAATCGTAACACCACACTACATGATAAAGCAGTTATGAAAAAAAACAAGTCGTAACACCAAAATAAAATTGTAACAAATCGTTTCGTTATGAAATCAACAAATAGTAATAAAACAGTTAAGAAAACAACAAATCGTAACACAAAAACAAAATCGTCACAAATCGAAACACAGTACAAAATTGAAAAAACATAACCCAATCCAAAACTACAACATCAACCAAAATGAAAACAAACTGAAATATAGCAACACACAGATCTCTAACCATGAATTCACACAGATTTGAAAATTCAAAATTTTACCAGTGGTGCTTCTTCTTCGATGGTTCTTCTTCTCTTTGTTTCTCTTCTTTCCTCTTCTTCTTCTTTCTCTTTCTCTTTCTGCAGCGACGCCGGAATCTGTCTCGCCGGCGTCATTGTCGTTTCCAAATTTGTTGGGTTTGCCAACGGAGTCAAATCTGTGGTGTTGCTCACCGAAATAAGAGACGACAACTTCGTCGTCTCTATCGGGTTGCTCATCACTTTTGCTGTCGGAAGCCATATAAGATGGAGGAGATGAAGAACGAGGCGACAGAGCAAGGTGGTGCGGCGAAAATGGCGGGGGCAGAGAATAAGAGGAGGCGGATGAGGAGAAACGAAGAAGAAAGATGAGAGAAAGAGAAAAAGTATGAAAGAGAAAAAAAGAAAAAAAGAAAGAAGTCACAAGTGAAAAGTAGGAAAGAGAGAAGAGAAAGTGAGAAAGTGAGAGAAAAGAGAGAAAAGTAGGTAACTTTTGTGAAAAGAAAGGACATTTTTGTCCAAAAAACCCCACTTTAGCTAGAATTTAATAATATTAACTTACTTAACAAATATTGTAATCTACATACTCAAAGTGACTACTCCCTCCGTCTATGAATCATATCCCCATTTGAGTTCCGACACGGAAAATAAGAAAGCTGATAAAGTTGTTTTGAGTGGGGTAAAAGTTAGAATGTAGGGGTACTAGGATAATGACAAAAAACAGTGGTAATGACAAAAAAGATGTGGTATTGACCAAAAAGTGGAAATAAAGTTGTTGTGGTGACCAAAAAGTAGGAATAAAGTTGTTGTGAGGTGGGACCACCAATGGCAACGGATAGTAAATAAAGGAAAAGTATGAGGGTATGGTTGTATAAAAATGTAAGTAGGGATTTGATTCATGGACAAAAAAAATATGAATGAGTAGGAATTTGATTCGTGGACGGAGGGAGTATATAAATGGATTACCTCTTAATTTATACTATGTCGTAAAATGGATGCATTTGGTGCATTACCTTGATGCATCATTAATTTAGACCGTAGATCATGCATGCAAGGATCAACTGTCAATATTTTCTATTTCTCACTTTAAAATTCATTCGTATTTTCTATCCCTGATCTATATTTATATATACACACATAGGTATGTATGCAAGCATGATCAGTGAATGCACTAAATGTATGTCATCACAAACATATATGCAAGTGTTAATCAATCAAGGGGCCACGCTTTAATTGGTTCATTGATCCACTACTTTAAAAAAAAAAAAAAATTGAATTTCCAAGTGTCTTCCTCCCTAGCTTGAGATAATCTATGATTAGTGAATGCACACTAAAAAGTACATATGATCACTCAATAGTTATATATTATATATAGATGTACTATTCTCCAATCAAGGTGGCACACATAATTTGGCTTAGTTCCACTGCTTGTGTAAACAAATAACAAAATTGAATTAATTTCTAAGTATCTTCTCCTCTCAAGCTTCACTTCATCCTATAAATATGGGACTCTTCCCAAGCAAATTTTCCACTCATAGTAATATCTCCTTTAAAATTTCATAAGGGCAATACATACATAGATATATAGTTATATATTTATTTGCAATGGATTCATCTCAACATTACTACTTTATGTCAGAATTAATAGTTGTTGTTATGTTAGTGACTGCAACCATGTGTTTGGCTGATGATGCTTTTATTTGCACAAGAGCTACCTACTATGGAAGCCCTGATTGCAATGGAAATCCCAGTATGTATACACATATATCTAATATTTCTATGTTTAGTTTTGTGGAAATATTAATTGTAGTAATGTTGTAATATTATGAAGGTGGAGCATGTGGATATGGAGAATATGGGAGGACTGTGAACAATGGCGAAGTCAGTGGTGTCTCTAGACTTTTTCGGAACGGCTCCGGCTGTGGTGCCTGCTATCAGGTATACTCCATCCGTCTGTGAAATAAGTATAATTTTTTTTTCAAAGAAAGCCGTGTTTCCGAATAAGTGTACTAAAAAACAATATCAAACTTTTCACTAATGAAAATTCACTTTTTTGATAAATGAGTTTTAAGGGCATGAGACATTCATTCGGTTACAGAAATAGTACATGAATATATTTGATTTCTCATTTCGTTTAACTATTATGTTCTAGAAACAAATATTTGTTTATATGACCTTTTATTGGCTTGAAAACGACTGCCATTTTATTTTGCTTTGTTTAAAAAGAAAGAACATTTTTTTTTTCATGTACGCGGATATGATCGACCACCCACTCAAGTGTTTATACCAAAGAATTGATATATATGCGTATATTGTAATGATGTAGAAAGTTGGCAAAACAAAATAGATAAACTTATATAAACAAACTCCAACATCCAATCCAATTATAGACATGGTATATAATTGGTATTTTGCAAATAAAAGGAAAAATATTAACATGCATGGCATATGATAATAAACATTTTGAAAAAGTTGTGGGACGTGACGTTTATGTATCCATGCGAACTAGTAAAAATAATTAAGTATATTAGAATCCCAAGTTAATTAATACTATATACAAATTATTGTGTGGTGTAATTTAATTGACACTTAACATAATTATGATAGAGGATTTGAACGTATAATTAGGTATGTTTATTATGTATGAATAGACATTAACATGAAGATGATCATCGATTAGGTTAGATGCAAAATCCCAACACACTGCAAAGAGGACGGAACTCAAGTAGTTGTAACAGATCACGGGGCGGGGGGTCATGGCTCAGACTTCATATTGAGCACGCGCGCCTACGCCAATTTGGCGAAGCCTAACATGGCCGCCGAGCTCTTCGCCTATGGCGTCGTTGACGTAGAGTACCGACGGGTCCCGTGCCGTTACAGCTCCAACCTCGCCATCAAGATTCACGAACGCAGTAGTTTCCCTCACTACTTGGCCATCCTACCTATCTACCAATCGGGAATCTATGACATCACTGCTTTCCAAATATGGCAGGTAATTAATTACGTCGCCATCACTTTATTATACAAAAGAATAATACTCCATGAAAAATTTGTCTACTTTGTTATTTATGAATATTCATAATTATTTATGAATATTCATAAGTGAGACACTGATTCCACTCACATTTTAACTTTATTACATCCTATCAACTAAGTCAACCTATTTTCTTAATTTATGTGTCGGTTAAATATAAGTAAAATTTTTATTTTGGCCTTGTTTTCAATATAGGAGGATTGTAAAGAATGGAGGGAAATGCGAAGGGTATACGGGGCAGTATGGGACACGCAAAACCCACCGTTGGGGGCAGCGATAAGTTTGAGAGTCCAATTGGTCGCCAGCGGAAATGCGGACGTGAAGTGGGTCCAACTAGCAGATGTCATCACCACGGATTGGAAGGCCGGACTTGCCTTCGACACAGCCATTCAACTCAACTGATGATCATGGAATCCATCACCATACTACTACTTAATGCAATTCACTACCTACCTAGCTATTTAGTAGCTACATATAAATATTAAGTTTTTGCTAGCTAACTAGCTAGCTAGTACTGTTTCCTTAGCATTAGATTGCTTGTTGTCTCCTTCACTTGGTGTGTATTATCATAATAAGATCTTCTGAATAAGAATAAATATATTGATTTTAAGCTTTTCTTTTCTTGTACAGACACTCACACACATAACACATGCACACACAATAATATGAAAAAAAAAAATCACATTTGTACTCCTTAATTATATGAAAAACAACATCATTTACCTACAAACGATCATATGTCCCTACTAAAATGATTTTAAATTAATTATGTATGTCAAGATCAAAGAATTGAAGTTTCTTGTAAATTTACCAAACAATGCATCGATCGAATTGAAGAAGGAAGTTAAGATCAACTTGCTTCATATATGCAGTATATAAATATAATATAACTTTTGATTAACCAAGAAGGAATCTCAAATTGTTCGTCACATCACTCTTTCTAGAAGAAATAAAGGCAAAAGAAGAAGATCATCTTTCTAGTTTCATCCAATTACTATATTACAAATATGATCAACAAGATATTGAAGTTACTAGCAACTCAAAACACTTGCTGTATAGATTCTCCTTTATATTACTACTTTTCTTCTTGTGTATCTTTGTTTATCAAGTCTGTATATTAGTTATCAAAGTGTGGGTCTGACTCTGTTGCATCAAATTACAAAACTAATTGGGAATTATTTGGTTTTATTTGTTGTACACATTATTTTGGGTAAATCCATTTTTTTAATCTATTTTTGGCTAACGTGCACCACCGGAATGAAAGGGGAAGGGGATGGCCAAAAAAGCAACAATTGAACGGGAAAATAGACGGGAAAGAAGAGAGGTGAGGAGCTAGTCGGTGGAAAGAAAGCCATGGAACAACTCGCGCATAAAAATGGAAACAGGAGAATTTCTAATTTAACAATAAGAATGGAGGAATTGGAGCTTGGAGAAACCTCTGCGGCGGCAAGTGCTCGATCTGTGAGAGTGGAGAACACTAGATCTGAAACGGATCTGAACCAGGAGACTGAGAAGCAGAATCATGAGCAGGGAATCCTTGAGGAGATAGAAGAAAGCTCGGAGACCAGCTCAAATTCTTCCACCCATAGCCACAAATCTGGAAATTCACCACGTCATAAAGGTATGAGACTTGATTTTGTGCCTCCTATTGTGAAAGATGGAGTCCCCGTTGCATGTCTAGTAAAGGAAGATACACAAGATGAGAAAGCAAAATGGGCAAATGCAGTGATTTTGTATGTTGTGGGTGAAAACCCTACTATCAAATATCTTCGTTTCAACCTTGAGAATTAATGTCTAGTATCAGCTCCAGATATATTCTATCATCAGGAAGGATACTTTGTTATTAGATTTCAAAATAGGGAGGACAAAGACCTGATTCTATACGGCGGACCACACACCATTGCAACCCGACCTGCAATTGTCAAAGCTTGGGAGCCTGAGTTTGCTTTGAAAAGGAAGTGCTAAAAGTGGTGCCACTTTGGATCCAGCTCCCCAATTTACCTCTCAGCTGCTGGGGAGCCAAATATCTGAGCAAGATTGGCAGCATTTTGGGGAAACCTCTTTATGCGGATAAGTGCACAACGAAGCAAAATAGGATCTCTTATGCTAGATTGCTAGTGGAGGTGGATGTTACAATGCCTATACAATACCATGTTATGATTAAAGATGAAAAAGGAAATAGAGTCAAGCGACAAGTGTTCTATGATTGGATCCCACCTTATTGCAAGAAGTGTCAGATTGCTGGACACAATTGTGATACACTGAGAGAAAAACCCCAACCCCAAACACAGAAACAATGGCAACCAAACCCACAGAAACAAGTGCAAAAGGAGAAGGTTGGCAAAAACCAAAGAAAACTTATAGCCAGATTCTAGTAGGGGAGAATGAGGTACCACTGAACTCTGAAAATTCTTATCGTGACCTCAAAATGAATGTGGAGAGGGAATTAGCTGAGCAAACTAGAAGGGGCGGGGACCCAATCCCCTTGGTGAATCCATGAAGCTCATGTTTTGGAATGTGAGAAAGCGCAATAAACCTCTCAAGCAGAAATAGTTAAGACTCTTTGTGCAAAGTAAGAAAGTGGATGTGTTTGCAGTTTTAGAAACAAGAGTGAAGACTGGTAATTTCAATAAAGTTTCGAAGAAGTTAAATAAACAGTGGGAGTTCATGAATAACTATTCTCATGTATATAATGGAAGATTATGGATTGGCTGGAATCCAAGGAGGGTGAACCTGGTTTAGGGAGAGAGTACATCACAAGGTATACACTGATATGTTCATGATCTTATTTCTGGATATAAATTTTTCATAATTGTAGTGTATGTTTACAATACCAATGAACAAAGGAAAGACTTATGGAGATTTATATTAAGAATTTCTTCTACAATTCAAGAACATTTGCTAATAGGGGGGATTTTTAACACTATGTTGCATGTAGAGGAAAGGATTCAAGGTAATCCAGTGTCTGAAACTGACATTAGAGATTTTGCTGAGTGTGTTTCTCAAAATGAACTGCATAACTCAGAATGGTGGGCAATGAATTTACTTGGTGAAATAATCAAGAGGGTGAGGATAGGATATTCTCTCTTATATACAGATGCTTAGCTAACATCTCTTGGTTGAATTGTAAACAGATGCAGTGGTGGAGATATTGGAGAGAAATGTGTCTGGCCACTGCCCTTTATACCTGAATCTTGATATGAATAGGGCAGCTTCTCAGGCTCCTTTCAAATTTATGAATGTATTAGCCTGAATTTGCTATTGCTCTTAATCAAGTATGGAGTATCCAATGCAATAGAAAATCAGCTGCTAAATGTATGGTACAAATTGAAAAAACTGAAGCCTGCATTGAAACAGATTAATACTTGCCATCACAAGAACCTTAATGAGAAGTTATCCACTCTGAGGGAGAGATTGAGTACATCACAACAACAATTATCTACCCATAAACTTCATAATGTACTGATTGCTGAAGAGAGTGAGATTCTCATTGAAATTGAGAAGTGGAGGAACATTGAAAAGAATACCAGCTGGGGGCAAAAATCAAGAGTGGATTGGATCAGATTAGGAGACTCTAATATTAGATTTTTTCATGCATATGCAAGAGCTAGACAGACAGGGAGGGCAACTACTCTCCTTATGCTAATCTGATGGGGAGTGCAACACAAAAGTTACCAATGCTTGACAGAGCTGTTGTGGAGTTAGTTGTGGAGACATGATACACTCTCCATCTTTCTCAGAAAAGCACCAGGAATTGATGGGTATAATGTGTTCCTCTTTAAGAAAACCTGGAATGTTATAGGAGATGAGATCTATGCAGTTGTTCAGAGTTATCGAACCACAAGTATTATACCTAAAGTTGTTAATACTACTACCCAAGAAGGCAAATGCAAGCACTATTAGAGATTACAGACCTATAGCATGTTGCTCTATACTTTAAATTATCTCTAAGGTGCTAGCAAATAGATTGCAAGCTGTGTTAAGACATCTCATCAGTGAAATACAAGCTGCATTTGTGAAATGAATGTCTATATTTGATAACATCTTGTTGAGTCATGAACTGATTAAAGGATATAATAGGAAGGGCATTTCACCAAGATGCATGGTGAAGATTGATATTCAAAAGGCTTATGATTCAGCGGAGTGGCCTTTCTTGAAGTTTTTAATGCAGAAAATGGGCTTTCCTTAGGAATTTGTAGTATGGATCACCAGTGTTACTTATGTTATTAATGTGAATGGAGAGATGACTACCCCCTTTGCTGCAAAGAGAGGACTAAGGCAGAGAGATCCCATATCTCCTTACCTATTTGTTTTCTGCATTGTCACAGCCCGAAATCCGGTGTGTAGGAACGACCAGACTCTATTGGAGTGTGAAGGTGAAACCATCAAATAAACAAACCACTTTTATCTCAACTCAACTTTAAACCCTAACCCGAATAAATTAAAACTTGTGAAACCAATAAATAAAACTCGACTCAACAAGGAATCAATCAAGGAATTGAGGTTTCAACATGACATGAATATACACAGACTTTTATAACATGGCTCAGTGATTAACGAGTTTAATAATTTACAAAGTTTCTCAAAAATAGGGTTAAGTTTAATGACATCATAAGGTTCAAAAAGTAGGGTTTTCAAATGAAACTCAAGCATTGTTTTGAGCACATAGCTCCTTGTTATCAGAGTTACCAAAATATTAACATATCAAAAGGTTGATAAGCAGCGGAGACATCACTTGCTCACAACAATTACATGTATGAAGACATGTAACTGTCGACTCAACTTCCAAAATATTAACACACCACCAAGACCATCAAAACCATCCTCATCCATAGCTAACCTGCACGTTTAGAAATACATGCAGGGCTGAGTACGACACATTGCCAAAAACAATTTTAAAAGCTTGCTCTTAGAGCTATATAATTGAACTTGCCTTGCCACTGCATCACAAGTGTTAGCATACTTGAAATCATTTTACTTGTGAATGCATAAAACATTTTTCTTTTAAAAGATGTGTGCACACAATTTATATAATAGGTATGAAATCATCTACCACATCAACTTTGTGCTGAGAAGTAGGCCTCCTTCTCAAACACTGTGACCGGCTAAACCGAAGTAAAGCTCACAGTCACCTCAATAACTCAAATACCACACGTGGGATCCTGTTATCCACAGGATATAACTCATGTAGATGATAAACACATACCAAAACTCAGATAAATGGCAAGTCAATTAATTTGAAAAGCTCACATAATATTAATCAATATGTAATAGCATTCATCGGAGTTTTAGTTCAGAAAAGCCCACCTCGCTTCTGGTCTTTTGAAGTCGGGGTTGCTTACTTTTCGCTTTTCCGATTATTTCGCAGTCCCGCTCGCTCCTTCAATAACAACATCGAAAACGTAAAATAGACTTAGGGCTCGGCTGATGGACTTCTACTTGAGTCGGGTTCTTCTTAACTTATCTAAACTTTTCTACGTCGATAACTTTCTCGATTTTTCGTACTCGAATCATCGTCTTTACGCAGTTTCTAATTACTTTTCGAACTCCGATTCTCGTTTCTATTATCTTAATCTTCACATAATTTCAATTTACATAAACTCGACAAATCATATCATCAAATCTCAACTATTTTCATCATATATAATTCATATGCAGTTAAGCACTTATTTCAATAATCGAATATTCACATCAGAGATCAAACATTCACATCGGAGATCAAACATGCACATTTCAATTACGTATTCACATCAATACTCAAACATCGTCATCATACTCTAGCATTAATATCAACATCTCAAACACTTATATCAAATAAGCAATTATCTTACTAGAGAGGTTAATCATACTTAATCGTTTAATCATACTCAAACATCGAAGTTGATATAAACAACTCACGTCTTAACATAATCACACAGTCAAATGTTAAACTTCCATAAATATCTTATATCTTAGACATAATTTCTTAATAACTTATAACTTAATCATATTTTCATCATAATGAATTATTGCTCGGCTTTTAGTTTTTAAACTCACAACTTCGACTCTTTAACGAAAAATTATTTCGTTAAACTCATATAATAATAATCATTTTTGAATTTATATAATCAAACTTATATTTCGAATTTCTTGACTCAAAAATACGCCGTTATTTTTCCTCAAAATACGTATTCATATACGTAATCATTTTCTTCAAAACACGTACTCAAAACATGTACTCATATACGTATTTAATACTCAACTAAATATTTAGAATAAAATAATTATTATTTTATCTTTTCTTTTATTTAAAACTCAATTTTCGTTTTATTTAAAAGAAACTCGGCTTTTCTCGTAAAAACTTTACTGCTTGTTAACTTTTACATCTTAACTCCTTTTTAAGCGATTCAAAAAGCAAACTTGCTTAATTCTACTCAATGAACATCATCAAAGCACTTATCACATCATATAACATCAATTACTCATCATAAAAATATTTTTAACTCTTAAAAATATTACTTTTCTCACATAATATATTCATATGCTCGTTCTTTTAATTTCTATCATTTTTCTTACTTGAATAGCATCTCGTCACATCAATTAAGCACTCAAAGCACATTTTAAGAACAATCATCTTATAACTCACATTATTCAAACATTTTCATTTCTAATGAAAATATTCCATTTAATTCAACTATTCTATTATTATTATTACTTCTTCTTTAATAATAATTCTCGTAACTTCTCGTTTGCAATAACGAACTCAAATACGAACATCTTATCTCTTAATCTCATACTCATAATCTCTAACTCATTTCTTATGGAAAATTTTATCTCTTTTTATTTTATTTTTCCTTTTCTATTCTCAAATATTGATATTACTAATATTATTTTTATTTCAACACTAACATCCAATTTCACTTCATATTTTCATTTGTCATTATTCCAACATCATCATCAATCAAAGAAATATTTTTCTTTATACTCATACTTTTATTGACTTCTTTTTCTCATTATTCTCCTTTTTATTATATATATATATATATATATATCTCAAAATTTATAAAAATTCATAAGACTTTATTTTCTACTCAATTCCTTCAAAAATAGACTTAGCATCTCATTTATTTCTCAATTTCATTTTTATTTAATAAAATCCCTCATTATATATATACATATACTCATTTTTGAAATATATATATATATATATATATATATATATATATATAACTATTTTTCTAATTAATTCAATTCATCTTCAAATCTTCAAATTTCTCTCATGAATTTGAAGAACACATCTTCAAAAATTCATTTTAACATCAAGAATATCACATCTTATTTTTAAATCTATTTCTTTTATTTTTCTCCAAACATACTCATTTAAATTCCATAAAAATACTTAAAATTCATATTTCTCAAATTTCATGCTCAAAATTTACTTAAAAATTTTCTAACATATATTAATATCATAATCATCATTATTATCCTCATATTTCATCAAAAACCATCATAAATCATTTTTTTCTCATTATATGCATAATTCGAATTATATACTTAAAATCAAGAAAATTCATATTTCATCATAAAACACATCTAAATCATGTTTTTATGTATCATCATGCTTATAAGCATCATCAAACTCATAAAATCCAGAAATCATATTTTTCTCATATTTTCTCTATTTTTCACCATTTAAATTCAATAAAAATTCAATAAATTCACCAAAAATCATCATCAACACATATATGCACATAAATCACATGAAAAATCATAATATGCACATATCATCATCATATCATCAAATAAGCATCAAAACTCATCAAGAACTTATTTTTCCTAATTTTCTCATTTTAATCGATTTAGGGCTTTTAACCTATTTTAGGTTCTTTCATCTTTTTAATTACTAAATCATGTTTTAAAATTCATCTTGATCATCACCTCATCATCAAAATTCTAAGGTTTGCCTATGCATAAAGTAAACATGCATTTTTTCCCTATTTTTCTTGGTTTAGAGATACATATATACATCTCTTGAATAAATAGAAATCATACTTAAATAAATTCTTAAACATCTTCTTTGGCTTGGATTTTGGCTTGCTTGGAGAATGGAAGATGATGGATTGAAACTCCTTTCCTTGCATGAAACAAGATACAAGGAGATCAACATCATTTCTTTTAAAAGAAACAAGATCAAACCCTTACTTTTCTTCAAAAAAAATCGATGAAGTAGGGTTGAAGATCTAGCTTGTTTCAAGCTTTAAAATGAAAGGAAATGGATGGAAACTTACTCCTTAGATGATCTTGAATACAAGGAAGATGATCACATCAAAGAATCCTCAAGCATGAAGCATGATTTCATCAAAGAACTAGGGTTGGAGATGAAGAAATTTCGAAAACCTGCTGCTACTGTCCAGCTGTGGTGATCGACTTTTGCAGCTGGTTTTCTTCGAATTTTAGGCTTTGTATGATGATGAATATGTAGTAGATGATGTCTAGTATGTTAGGGTAAAGTTTGGAATGATTTGGAGGTGTTTATCATAGGTTTGGAGTTGAAATTTGCAGCTTGGCAGCTGCTGCGTTTTCTTCGGCAGAGAGAGTCTTCGAGAGAGAGATGGAGAGTTTGAGTGTTGCTTGTGAGGGAAGAGTGATGTGAGGTGATAGGTAGATGAAGTGTGAGGTGAGAGAACTCATGTATATGCATTTAACATGTGAGAATCTTGCAAGATCTAGCAAGATTAGAGAGAGAAGTGAGAGAGATTGAAAGAGAGATTTGAGAGAGAGAGAAGTACAAGTTGTGAATGAATAAGAGGGAGAGTGATGCTCACTCTCTCAAATGAGAGTGTTAGAGGTTATTTTGCTACTATTATAGATAAACATAGGATTTTTATCTGTTAATTATACCCGAAAATAGAAGTTTTTCGGTAGAAAATATCCTCGTCATTTTATTTTATTCCCTCAATCCTCTAATAATCCTTCTCGTCTCTTTCTCGTCGTCTAAATTCTCTCTAATTCTTCTTATATCTCTCAAGATAATTTAAGGAATTCAATGATCTAATTTTTATGCCAAGATTCCTTCTAACGAATAAGTTCTTAAAAACTGCTCGATTAAACGAGTCGTCAAACAATTTATTTTTAAACTTCACTCAAATGATCTCGGAAAATTCTCCAACTTATCTCAAGGATCTTAAAATAAATTCTAGATTCCAACGAAACTAATTAGACTAAATTCGGAGTCAGTCGATGAATAGGAATTTCTCGGTTTACGTTACTTTTCATCTAAAAATAAAAGTTCTCAGAAAATTCCGAAATTCATACTCAAGCTTAAACTCATATAAATAAGCTCAATCAATTCATCACATACTCAATTCGAATAATCGAAATGAGAAAAATCACATTCGAGCACATAAGGGCATTTTCGTCGTTTCACGTGAAAATTTATTTTCACGAAAAGTTTTAGTGCATAAAACTCATCATATATGCATATTAGTTTAATTAATACGCACTTAAGAACTTAGAAAAGTTTGGGGTATTACAATGGAGTACTTACACACAAGCTTATTGGAGTTGAGAAGTATAAGAGAATTTAAGCTTATTGTAAGCAATTTGATTTAATTCAGTTGTGCTTTGTAGAGGAGATACCAAGTCCATGAGACAGCTTACAAGAGTCTTTGAGAAGTTTTCTGAAACCTCAGGAAAGCTAATCCATCTAAAAGTTGTATATACTTTGAAGGGTTTCAGCAAGTGCTCAAGAAGAAATTCTAGCTGAATTTGGAAGGATAAAGGGAGACCTCCCCTTCACATATCTAGGAATACCTCTATCATCTAATAAGCTATCTGTGATGCAATGTCATCCATTGATAAGGAGAATTTTGGATAGAATTGAGAATTGGACTTCTATACTCATATCTTATGCTGGCAGAGTACAACTAATCAAGTCAGTTTTGTTTGGAATGCAAGCATTTTGGTGTTAGATATTTCTATTTCCTCAGAAGGTTATAAAGCTCATCCAATCTGCCTGTAGAACATTTTTGTGGACTGGACAATCAGAGGTATCAAAACGGGCTTTGGTGGCTTGGAAGCAAGTCTAATTACCTCAATCAGCAGGAGGATTGGGCATCACCAACATCAATATCTGGAATCAAGCTGCCATTTGTAAGCTTCTTTGGAGCTTGGCTTAGAAAATGGAGAGGATTTGGGTGAGGTGGATACACGGGTATTATATAAAGCAACAAAACTTGCTGAATATGCAAATCCCTGCTCAAGCTTGTTGGGTGGTCACGAAGATAAATGCAGCTAGAGAATACCTG
Organism: Schizonepeta tenuifolia; assembly: GCA_029490685.1. Lineage (NCBI taxonomy): Eukaryota > Viridiplantae > Streptophyta > Magnoliopsida > Lamiales > Lamiaceae > Schizonepeta > Schizonepeta tenuifolia. The sequence goes on from CM055957.1 coordinate 16,203,425, forward strand.
ATACATCATAATGAAGGTATGAATTTGTTGAATCACTCAGATTTCTCTATTAAAAAAGTTCACATCATGCTGAAAGGAGATGTGTCTGTAGTAGGATGGAATAAGATGCTGTGTTGCAACCCCTCCCCCCCTAAATGCACATTTATCACTTGGTTAACCATACTTGGCAAGTTTGTTACTTGTGATAATTTGATGAAAATTGGGATAGGGGTGTATCCTTTATGCAGTTTGTGTGGTGATAGGGAGGGGAGTATTGAGCACTTGTTCTTTGCATGCTCTTTCTCCGCTTGTATATGAAATGGTATCAAAGAATGGGGAGGCATTGTGAGAATTACAGAAGCTGGGAGTATGAAAAGGAATTTCTCACACAGCATTGCCAATTCAAAACAACAAAGCAACAATTCTATTGGCTTGCACTATCTGTTGTAATCTTTTGCATTTGGAGTGAAAGGAATGCCAGAAAATTTCAAAGAACTATTGGTGATACAATGGGAGTGTTTAAAAGCTGCAAGGAGCTTATTATTTGGAGGTGTGTGGTGCATAGAAAGCTAGCCAAAGTATTAATAGATTTGCACTAGAGGGTTTTGTGCTTTGTAGTTTTGTAGTTTTTGCATGGGTCTGTGGATCATGTACGTGTAATTGTGCTTAGCCTTTTGGCTCTTGGTAATGGAAAAGGTATTTACAAAAACAAAATTGATTTGTAGGCGATAACACTTTTTTGAACATTCAAATACCTTCACATTTCTTGTTAATATAAGCAATCCGATTGCGAAACCTTTTTATGGATAATATGGGCAAAAAATAATATGCTATACCAAATCTTAAAAGCAAACCACTCAAATAGGGATTTTTAATCTTCATCCGATTATTTAGAAGAATTCTCCAGCTTTCGTGTTTTTTTACGAGACTATTAACTTTCATTGTGATTTTCGAATATGAGAACTTCTTTCATTCATAAATACAACATTATTTATAGTTATAAATTAAAATAAGCGCATTACCAAAATATATCAGCTGTAAATTGTAGTAATACATATTGCCTCTTTCCATGATAATAGTTGTCACTTTTGCCATTTAGGTTCGTCTATAATATGATTGTCACTTCTATTTATAGTAATAGGGTGCATATAATATATTATATTTAACATTATATTTCCCACTACTCTACTCACACCTATAAGGGACCCCCGGCCCACTTACTCACAACAATACTCATTACAATCCACTACTATCCGCCAATTTCTTAAAAACCTGTGTCGTCCACAATGTGGCAACTATACGGAGGGAGTAATACATCTACATAAAAAATAGTATTGTTTCCATCCAGCTCATTATGTCTACCTTTACTTAAATTGATGTTACACTCATATTGTCTATGTCCAAATAAGGTAAGAATTAATCTATAAAATACTTTAAAAGTGGTAGGAGATACCAACTTTCTTTCATTTTAACATGGCTAAATTACATATAAATTCCCCATCTTTTACCAAATTGTCGTATATATCCCCACTTTTTTAAAATAGGTGAAAATTCCTCACTTTTTAAGTTTTCGCAATTTGATACCTCCGACAATTTTCCCTCAAATTAACATTGAAATGGAATCCGGAAATACTTGCATGCCCAACAGACAAACGATGTAGTTTTAAAAACATGAAATGTCATCATTTCAACAAGAGTACGGGTTTAAACTTCAGAGCAGGAATATCCAAATATGTGATGTGAGAGTTCGTGGTGTTGGAGTCACCAACATACTTAAGCCCCGAGCTCTACAGCCTGGTTTATTTTGGAAAAGGCTGGCATGACACACCATCAATGTTGAATGATATGCCCTCCCCTTGACATCATCTATTTCTTTTGCATTCCCTCTGTCCACAAAATAATTGATACTTTTGTCATTTAAGTCCGTCCATGAAATGATTGCCACTTCTATTTATAGTAATAACGCCCACATATATAATATATTATATTTAACTTTATATTTCTCACTACTTCACTCACATTTATTGTGGGACCGTTACTTCATTCACAATAATACTCATTATTATCCACCACTACCTACCATTCTCTTAAAACCCGTGCCGTCCATAATGTGACAATCATTTCGTGGACGAAGGGAGTATAATATTTGGTGCACCAAGTGCTCATGTCCTGTGATGAATAATAATAAGGTTGTGATTTGAAAACTTTGGCATAATAATGTATGTTTGCTTTGGAATTGTTCCAAATTAAAATAAAATTAAATGTTAGTTTTCTTGGGGAATTTCTGCTACGCTAATGAACCTGAATCATAAAAAAATTGACAATGTAACATCGTTTTCTCACTATTTTGTTACCACCAAATATTTTTCTTGTTCAACCTCTCATTTTCTACCTATGCAGAACCATACTCTTGGCATTTTTAGTTTTCGATTTTTTCTGTACTTTACAAATTGATCTTTGGATCTTTAATCTTCTTTCTTTAATACCTAACGGTTGACTTTTTCGCAATTACGTCAATGTAAAAAAATTTCAAGTAAATACTCGGACTATCAAACTTTTCATTTAATTCATGGGTTTGGATTATTGGTAATGGAAATCTGACATAGCACTCTAGAAGCTGAGCATGATTTTAATAAAAGAATTTAAAAAAAGGAGCATACTTATGAAAATGAAGTCGTTCTAATTAAAAATAACACACACTCTAGATGAGACTGATGGCCATTTTTCGCATCGAAACGGCATTATTTTCATGCCTGCACATTTTTAATTCTTTTGTTAAAATCTAGCAATTCAACTGCAACATTAGGAATTAAAGTGTATTTTTTCCTTAGATCAATATTGCAATATCTCTAATATTAACAGTGTGTGTGGTGTGAAATATATTGATGCATATTAGAATTTTAACATTCAAAACAATTGGCCTTCAATCTCGATCATGACTATCTCCTCTATTCGTACTTGATCATTTTATGTACATACTAGTGTATGCTCCCATGCAATGCCCGGATATTATATTTATAAATTTGGTAGGAATACGATCAAATACATAACTTGATGTCGAAATAATTATACAAAAAGTGTTGCATGTGCATATATATATATCAAATACATAACCTATCCTCTTCCTATATAGGGTTGAGATCCGGTGAGAATAAATTTTATATGAGAACGTGAGAATGACACATTTTAATGCATTTTTATCACATTGAAAATGCATATATTGCAGAAATGTAATGCATATATATTCTTATGCATAAACTGCAATAACTTAATGCATTAACATCATAATGCATAAATTACATTAACTTAATGCATCGTTAAATCTGAGTCATTGATTAAAAAAGATCAAAAGTCCAGATTTATTCGCATTTCTCACCTAAGATAGCATTCTCACCTGATCCTTTTCCTCTCTCTCTCTATATATATATAGGGAGTGGATTATATAGGAACTTCTATTTATGTGAGAACTAAGAACCAATCTAAACCATACATCTATTTTGATCTATGGATGATATTCACTCATGGCCTTTTAACTCATATTAACGGGTTTTAATATCACTAAGGTTAGTATTGCCCAGTTAATTTTCACCCTCAATTTATTGCCCAGCTTAACTGACTGCTCAACTTCATTTTGCTATTTCCTATACAGTCTGTTCAACTTCCCAATGCTCCGCCGAATTTTGGTGTTTCCATTTACGCAAAAGTATTGGCTGGAATAAATTCTTTTTTTTTTCTTTGGATAATAGCTGGAATTCTTTATATCTCATTTTTTGTGAATTGGCATGGCTGGACATTTTGTTTTACTTTCATGGAATGTAATTTTGTTTATATTCATTAGTCTCCGCCAAAAACTGCTACAATGATTTTGATATATTTTTTTAAATTTCATTTAACTCTACTTCTTTTCCCTGCAATCGTTTTTTACTTAGGAAGTTCAAGTCTTCAAGATACTTATTCTGGACCTTGAAGACGGAGACTTATGTCAGTCAAACAAATACTTCGATGAAAAATATTAGTTCTTCAATACTGATGAGTCAATTGAAACTCGCATTTCAAATACATCACATGTTCGAGCCATTAATTATTCTGCCAATATATAACAGTTAATTTCGAAACACAGATTTCTCACCGTTTGCTACTTATTTGGCACATGTTATCATAATTCTTTTGTATTTCTTCATTTTTCCGAAAGCATGTAGATAAGCACAACATAAACCATTCGTAGTTAGCGTTATTACTATCTAATTTGACCTATCAATTTTAATTACCTTACTTAGAATTTATTAATCTCAATAAAAAAAATAATTACAATAAAACTTTAAAAATTAAAAATAATTAAGAGATGGAACATACACAGGGCCGACCTGTATACTTGACCAATAAGGACAAAGGCCTAGGGCCTCAAATTTTAAAGGGTCCCAATTTAAAAAAAAAAATAGCTTAATACTACTCTTAAAAATAATAATAATGTTGATTAATAAGAGCACCATATCATACTCCCTCCGTCCACAATAAGTGTGGTTCGGAGGTAGTGAAATAGGTTTTAAGAATGAAAGAGAGAGTGGGTGAGAGTGACGAAGCTAGATGTGTTAACTTTAGTGGAATGAAGGAGAGTGAGTGAGAGTGGGTAAGGTAGATGTGTTAACTTTAGTATTTTTTTGGTAAATAAAGAGATGTTGAAGGAATAAAAGAGCAATATATTAAGTGAGTCATTTTCATTTATGGTTGGACCACACTTATAGTAAACAATCAAAACATGAAATCGGACCACACTTATCGTAGATGGAGTGAATATCATTTTGTATATGAAACATTAAAACATAGCAAGAGTTCACACAATTTTAAAGTGTAAATTTAATTCTTTGCTCCCTCAATGCTAAAGAAGATATTATTGATGTCGACGCAAATAATGCTTGCAAAAAGATAATATACATGTTTATGAATAAAAAGGTTGCTTTGAGTTTGTTTGAGAGAGAGATATTGATTAAAGTTTAATTTACACCCTAACATATGATATTATGTTAAGGGATTTAGATGGATATTATAAAACAATATAAGATCCCTTTTTTTTTCTTTTTTTTTTTTTTGCATAGAACTCCTAAAATATCCGGATCAGCTCTCAACGTACGGAAGTCTGCCTCAAACATGTTACAATGTGTTCACGTGCATCGCACGGGGCAGTATGCTAGTATAGTTATAAAATAAAAGTTTGCCCGGGTGACCGCCAGGGTCGCCCGGGCTTTAGATCCGCCTCTGTAGACAACTTTAGAGACACTTGGGTTAGAGGGATAGATGTCTTTAAGCTGTCTCTAGTGGGAAAAAGGGAGTTGAACACTTTTTGGAGACCACTAGTGATCTCCGATGATTGCAGATAGTCTTAGGGGGCTGTATTGGATGTGGAGTTTGAAAGATTTTTAAGGAGTTGAATTTCACGGAGTTAGAGGGAGTTTATGAGAGTTGAGTGTTGAGTTGGGAGGAATTCGGCGTCGATTTTTAAGGAGTTTGGCCGAGTTCAACTCCACATCCTCGCGATCGTGGGTGGTGCACGGGCGTGGATGACATCCCATTCCCACAATCGTGGCTAAATGAGGCGAAACAACCTCTTTCCACGCACACAACGTCTTACAAACAGCCTCTGCTTCGTTACTCTCACTCCCTTGCAATTTCCTCTCCTCATACCAATGCACATTCCTCAGTCCACAACCGAACTCACCACTTTTAGCTTCATTCCCCACACTTCCGCTCCCTAGAATATTATTTGCAGCAGGCATGGAAGCTCTCAGTACGGAATTCGGAGCAAAAACCGAAAACGACAGTGATTTGGAAGCGAAAAAACTGGCAGAATTTTGTATAAACAAAGCTTGAATCAGAGTCATGAGGAAACCCAATCTGAATTGGCTTGAGATAAATAAATCTTTTATTGGGAAATGCAGCTGCGGGGAGGAGGAGGAGAAGGAGGAGGAAGGGGAGAGGAAGGACATGGAGAGACCGGCGGAGATGAGGGTTTTGCCGAGGGAAGTGTTTGAAGCCCAAATTGTGTAAATTGGGTGAGTGAGGGGATACTCAACCGCTGAGTGAATGCGGCGGCGGTGGCGAAAATGGGATTGTCTGAATAAACGGCGGCTAAGTGAAGCGGAGAAGATGTCTGCGTAGGGTGCCTAGTGTGTGACATACACGACCGCTACAATATTTACACTCCAGCGACCATGGTAAGTCCATGATCGCGGTTGGCCAGCATTTCCAGCGGTTGCGTGAGGCCAATGCCCGCTCATACCAACTCCATGGAATTCCAAGGTACAGAGGTCGGATTTGATCGCGTGTATTTTTCTTTATGAACTCCGTTGAATTCCATAACTTATTGGAAAACCATCAAAATCAACATGAATTTGAATACCACAGGAATTGCATGGAGTGTGAAATTAATACATCTAATATCTCTAGATTTTGACAGATTTTAAAATATGTCAAAATCGTTGATTTGAATACCGCCAAATTTAAAAATCCTTAAAAATCTGTCAAACTCTACCCTCCAATACACCCCCTAAGCAAACAACAAATCTCTCCTGCAAATGTCCGCTTCACTATTATTTCTGACATTGAATATATTTAGAGAAGCCCAAATTACATGTTTAATTATACTTTCTGGGGACAAGATGCTGATTCCCTCTAGGGATTTACTCATGTTGCAATATTGATAACTAATATTTTTTTTCCAATTGATGTGCTATTTTTAAACAATAATAGATTTTTATGTTACATTTATACATCGATCCGTGACAAAAGTCAACGATTTAGATGGCTTTTTTAACTTTTACATGAAAAATGTAAAAAAACTTTTTTATAAGCAAACATATTAAAAATGTACAAAAATTAAAAAGAAAAAAAAATACTGAAAAATGTAAAAAATAGCAAAAAAAATTTAAAAAACTAAATTGCTGCCCAAGAGGCTTAAACCTCAACCCTCTCAACACTAAAGCCAAGGCCTTAACCATTAGGCCAAAGCCCAATTATAGAAAACATCAGCACACTTATTTATTAATGAGCTACACTCCTGTGCAACCGATTTCACATTGTGAGACCGGCGTGTGGCCTTTGCACTCCACGCGCGGCGCTTGTTGTGCACGAGCCCTATTTTTTTTTTTTGCAATAAGTCCATATGCACATTACCATATATTCATATGCACACCACTTAATGTTCATATGCACACCGAAGAGTATCAATATGCACCAATTTTTTCCATTTTTTTTTCATTTTTTTTATTACAGATTTTTTTTCTTTTTTTCTTTTTTCTACGGCTCCGCCTTCGCTCCGATTACTAATATAAGGATAACCGTCAGACAACAATTTGGATGTTTCGGCTCCCTTCGCTCAAATCTTGACCAAAGAATAAGCGGCAAACAAAACAACAAGAGGCAAACAAAAAAAAAGAAGTGCAAAATAAATTTGAAAATTTAAAAAATAAAAATAAAAAAATTGGTTGTGCATATGCAAATACAACGAGGTGCATATCGGTGAACATGGTTGTGCATGTGGATATACTTTGAAGTGCATATGACCTGATCATAAAAAAAAAAAACTAGAAAAAGTTGGTGTATATCAACATAAAGTGTAGTGCATATGAATATATGATCATGTGCATATGGACTTATTGCCAAAAAAAAAGAAAAAAAAAGATAACAGTTGACCGGGTCACCGTCAAACCGATCTCACAATGTGAGACCGGTCTCATAAGAGAATTTGCCTTTATTAATATGCGCTATTTGCATTTTTTTTAATAAGAACTAGACGTCTCGTTCTATGGAGACGGTCTCGAGCCATAACTTGTTTTAGTGGACTGTGTCTCCATAGTTTGGGTGTCTCGAGCCCCCAGGCCTAACCCCAAGACCTGGAAGAACAGCAAGAGCAGGAGGTTTCATTCATTACAGAAGGATTCGGCTTAGTTGTGTCATTTTATATATAAATAGAATATAATAAGATCTCTAAAACAAATAGAATAGAATAAGATAAGTGTTAATTTAATTGATTTAATTTTTTTTTTTTACTAAATAGTTACTTGTATTTGTGATATAGTACGTAGTAAATTTTATGTCCTTCAAAACAAAACTATTTCTTTTGCTAAATACACTTGAAAATCTCAAACACTTCAATTTATTCTTTAATGTTTGAGATCATGAATAGTTAGAAGAGATTTATCTTCTAGTTATTGATCATCTATTGATATAAATTTCATTACTTTTATTATAGAATAAAATAATTGGACGAGCAAGAGAAATTTCTACGATCCTCTTATTTATACAAAAACAACTTATCAAATATTTTTTGGGTATATGTTCATGTATTTAAATTAAAGTAATGTTCTTCAGGAAATTTTGCTCAAAAAATTGCGTGTGAAACAAAAGAAATTATAAATTATATTAAGTAAAAGAATTAGTTTTTTTTTTTTTGTGTGTGTTTAAGCAAACATTATATTGCGACTTTCTAAGAGGGCCTAATTTTTTTATTTTGCTTTGGACCCATTTATCCTCAGGATCGGCCTGCGAGCCCCCAATAGAGACAATCATTGTGGGTAGTGGGCTTTCTCTAGTGAAAATTTAAAAAGGAATAAAAGAAAGAAATCTTACCTACAGATCTCAATATGCTCAATTTCACCGGAGAAAGAAAATAACTCGTGAAGCGGAGGAGTGGTGGCCTTGGACGGAGGCAGAGCCGCGGAGCGGAGGAGCAGAGGACGAAGGCAGAGCCGCAGACTAGAGAGAACGAGAGATTAGAGAGAGCGAGAGAGCGAGAGATTAGAGAGTGAGCGGCGAAGAAAACAGAATGTACGTAGTAGGAAGGGGTTTTTTTTACATTATATTATATTATATATATTTAATTATTTAATTAAGTATTCGGTCGGTTCGGTCCCCGACCGAAATAAATATATGGAAATCGAGAACCGAACCGAAAACCAAAATTTGCCAATTTCAAGAACCAAACCAAAAACCGAAATGTCTAAAAACCTATCGGTTTGGCCGGTTTTTTCTGTGTGGTTCGGTCCGTGCACACCCGACTCTTAGGTATCCAATATTTGAATTTTAGCATCTAACTTTTCAATGTTCTAAGAATACGACTAGTAGAAATGTTAACTGCCGTTAGAAAATTAAATGTTACGCGAAACGACATCGTTTGTATACTACATAAAACACCACCCTTTAGTTATTGGAAAAAAAAAACCCCTCCCTCCATCTTGTTCTCTTCGTCAACTGCCTGCGTATTTCTCTATGCTGCTCTTTTCAATCCATCATCTTCCATCAGCAATTGACACCCTAGAACGACTCTGTGAATCAGCATATAAAATGTCACCAATCTCAAGAAAAATATTATAATTCAAACTTTTCAATGGTTTTCCATTACAGATTTGAAGGTAACCGATGAAATAGAGAATTAAGATTGACGAACAATTTAGAGAGAGAGAATGATGAGGGAGTTGAATTTTGAGGAGTCGAGTAAGAGAGAGGGGATGTGTTGTTGGAGAGTGGCGACATATATTATTGGCGGCAGGAGAGGTTATCGAAGTTTGATGGCGGCGACAGTGGTGGGCTGAGCTTTGAAATTTCTATCATTCTGCAAATTTCTTACAGAGGACCAATGTGAGAGAAAATAAGGGAAGACATAGAGAAGAGACGGAGATAACGTTGCATTTTATTTCTTATTTTTATCTATTTATAACATTAATAAAACGATGTCTTTCCGAGTTTCCTAAAGACAATACCATTTTCGTTACTGATCGGACCAATTTGTACAATTTTTAGAACGTTGAGGTGTTAAATGCCTAAAATGAAACATTAGAGATTTATTAGCAAAACAAGTAAAATCTTATGGGAAAATCAACAATTTATTAGTACATTGCCGACTTTGGCATGTCATTGACTCTTAGATAATGGTTGGTACACATTAATGGAATGAAGTGGGAATGAAATGACCTATGTAATGAAATGAAGATGGAAATGGAATGAAGAACTATTCCTATGGCTGGGATCACACAGTTGACCCTCATTCAAAGTTATCAGTTGTGCACCTGACTATGCGATCAGCTCCAACTGACCTTTTCAGTTGTCGAGCAAACTGAACTGATCAGTTTTACTTAGACAAAAAGATTTTCAAGAAAAATTGCCACTAATGTATTCTCCCCATACATCACTTACTCGTTATCGGGATCATCAAATTTTCAAAGAAAATAAGCTTATTTATTCGACCAAGTAATAAATTAGTCAAATTGGTGGCAATTGACAAACAATTGCAGATGAGAAAATTACACATTACATCAAATCCTTTTATATAGGTTCCCCAATCAACATGAAATACTAAAAATTCAATGTGGGATTAAAGCATTGAGTAATTAATATAACACTAATTCTTATTGTATTTGTCTTTATATTATTCACAATGAGACGTAGAATAGTTTGGATCATCTTAAATTGTATTTTGTTAAATTAAAAAATAATATGAAGTGAAGTCACTATAACTTCCGAAGATTTAGAAAATTAAATTAATACGATATGTATGCACTGAGATGATATATATAATCAATAATTTCTTTTTGAGGGTATTACTATGAGATATGAATATTTAATTGAATAAATCACTACACTACGCCACACAAAAGTGGGATCACTACACCAACCTACAGGGTGTGACTACTACACCGACAAATAAGGTAAGAAATCTATACCGCGCTCAAGCGGGATTGAACCCAAGACCTCTCGTTAAGGAGAGACTTGTAGTGCCTCAGCTAGCTAATTAAGCTAGGCCTCATCGGCATATATATCATCAAATTGATACTAGGATATATATGATATATAATTGACCTTTACTTTTACATATTACATATTTTTATACTGAATATATGATTAATAATACTGAAAATGCGAGAATAAAGTTAAATAGGAATAGAGAACTGTGACGCGTCCGTGTAGTGCGAACATAAACTTCGCTATTATATATACTATTGTTGAGGAGTAAAATATAAGGGAATGGTGGAGTTATGTACTAAAATGGAAAGGATATATTATTTGTGGACAAACGCATAAGGAAATAATGGTATACTGTTTGTGGACAGAATGAGTATATATTAGTGATATAGACAATATTGACATTAAAACATAAATTTTGGCATACCTCCTTTATAAATATAAATTATGGCCGTTTCTTTTGAATTTGAGACATAATTACCCTCACCCTCTCCTATTGGGATCCGATTCTCTTTCCTTTCCATCTCTCCTCTCTCTTCGTCTGTCCGTCCCTCGACATTGACTCCCCAACTCGCTTCCAATTTCTTTGCAGATCTGCAGAAGACTACCCAAAACCCTACTCCCCTCCGCTGTCGCGTACGCAATCCACGATCTCTGCCACCACCGCGAGCGACCACGTGACCGCCCTCGACGGTCTCGTAAACGTGAACTCACTCTTCACCATCACCGTCTTCATCGGGCTCTCCCTAACTCTCTTTCTTTCTGCAAAACCACCATTTCCGAATTCATTCCCATTTCATTTTCTTCGGACTAGTAATTTTTTTCATTCACAAAAATTCCCTCTTTTCAGCCGATTCTCACCGCCAACGAAGATGGGCCGAAAAGCAGCTGCTTCTGCAATCGATCTAATTCTTAGAAGAAGTCGAATTGCGGTTAGATCTTCTGCTAAAATCGGTAATTGCGTTCGACCATTCTCTAATTTATGTTCGAATTTGCATAATTTTTTGTCGCAAAGATAAAATCTTTACACCTAAGGTTCCCACAATAGATTTCAGTCGTGTTAAAATATTGAGACACTCTCCCCTGCGACCGGATCCCATGCGACCTATCTGGGTCGGGTTGACCCGTTGACCCGATCAATTTTTTTTTAATTTTATTTTATTTTCTTCGGCTCCGCCTCCTGCTCCGATTTTACGGCACCGCCTTTGGCAGCGCCGCCTCCTCTACTTCCCGCTACCTCTGCTGGTGCACCATCTCCAAATCCAGCCCATGCATTGTGGATCCGACGTGATCAATTGCTTCGCAGTTGGCTAATCTCTTCGGTGACTGAATCCATGCTCGGCCACGTTGTTCGATGTTCCACCTCGTGTATTAGCATATTGGAACATTTGGAACGAATAATCCATCTTGGAACATTTGGAACTAATTGGACTTTTCGTTCCAATTATACTATTGTACGACGTCATAATTTGGAACAATTGGAACTAATTAGATGATACGTCATAATCTGGAACAGTTAACACTAATAAGGTTAAATTTGTACCAGATAAATAGAACAGTTGTCACTAATAAGACTAAATTTGTACTAGATATACATGCCTGATACCCGTCCGAACCGACCTGTGCCCCCCCGCGTCTGACCCGACCCGATCCACGTTTCACTAATGGTATTTTTGTCAAAAATTGAAAAAAATGGCCAAATTTTATAATTTTAAAGAAGGTGCGCCAAATTTATGTTTTAATGGCCATTATGACTATTTCAAAAATTGTCTCTATATATTAAGCACACATTTATTTAAAAAGTTAAATTTCAATTAGGATAGAATTAATATTTAAAGTTAGGATTCAAAGTTAAGTTAGTTAATACAAGCAGAGTTGTTAATCATAAAAATTAATACCACATCAGTCTAATTTTAAGGACAATATTCATGAAATTCAAATTAGTTGATACAATCAATCAACCATGTTTGAAAGTTTCTACAACATATTACACACACACATATATATATCAAACTATGATTTTAATTAAATATAGGTCAAGAACGAAGAAATTCTAGATGATTTATATAACCGTTGGGATTTTGGGATTCGTGTTCTTGTGGGTTAGTTGACTTCGGCGAAATATTCCTGTGTGATCACATTTGAACTAAATTCCCTAACCATATATGATCAGCAAAGGCTACAGATGAGCTTGAGAATATGAGAAGAAGAAAGAATTATGAGAGAGAGTTGAGTTGAGTGGAGAAAAAGGAATCAAGGAGTTGAAGAGGCAAGATCTCTTGAAGATTTCCACTCCAATAAAGCTCAGAGTGTGAGAAGATTGCATTCTAGGCAATAGCAAGAAATCCCCATTTTCAGTTGGAAGAGTAGTGACAAAGAAATCTCTGGAATACATTCACAGTGATTTTAGGGACCTGCAAAAACAAACACCATGAATGGAGGAAGGTATTTTTTTTAATCTCTGATTGATGATTACAATAGAAAACTGTGGATATATGTTATTAAACATAAGTCTGATACTTTCTCAAAATTCCAAAAATGGTGTGCTGAGGTTGAAAATGAAACTGGTCTAACTATGAAGTATTTGAGAACTGACAATGGCTTAGAGTTTTTGTCTGAAGAGTTTGAGAGTTTCTGCAAAAGAAAAGGTATTAAAAGGCATAGGACTGTCCCAGCAAATCCACAGCAAAATGGTGTCATTGAGAGAATGAACAAGACCATTCTTGAAAGAGTAAGATGTATGCTGACTAGTTTTGGAATGCTAGTGAAGTTTTGGGGAGAAGCTGTAAATACAACTTGTTACTTGATAAATAGAAGTCCATCTTCTGCAGTGGGGTTCAAGGTACCAGAGGAATTGTGGAAAAGAAGAGCACCTGAGTATTCTCATTTAAGAGTCTTTGGCTGTCAAGCTTTTGTGCATGTGAAGCAAGATAAGCTACAACCTAGAGCTGTGAGATGTGTTATGCTTGGATATCCAAAATGAGTAAAAGGATAGAAGCTATGGTGCTTGGAGTCTGGGAATCAGAGAGCTGTTGTGAGTAGAGATGTGACTTTCATTGAAGATAAAATGCCTTATCTTGAAAATGAAGATAGTGAAGCAGTAAGAAGAGAGGCAACTCAGTTTGAGGTGGAGCTTATAGAGCTAGAGCAGCCATTGGATTTGCAGCAAGAACAGATAGATGATGAAGATCAGGAAGAAGTTGTGAGTCCACAAGAAGATGATCAAGATGATGATTCTGAGGAATTATCAACTAGTAAGGGACAGAGTGAAAAGAGCTACTCATCCACCTGACAGATTTGGACAAGTTGATATGATATGTTGTGCTCTTAATGTGGCTGAAGAGATCAGTTATGATGAGCCAAAGTTCTACAAGGAAGTTGTGCATTGCAGTGAAAGGGAGAAGTGGATTCAAGCTATGACAGAAGAGCTAGAATCTATGTTCAAAAATAAAACTTGGATTTTGGTGGATAAGCCTAAAGTCAGGGGCGGATCCAGAATTTGATAGTGGGGTGGGCTGATAAGTAAATATTTTGACGTATTTTTCTTTTTCTTTAGATGAAACATTTCAGTACATTAAAGAAAGACGAACATATTTAGGTTTAGGACGATTGGACCTTTATAATATGGAGCTTAAGACGAAGCATATTAAGTAGAGAAAAATTAAATTTATTTCCTACATTTTATTTTCCTATAACAAAAAAAAGGTTCTAGTATGAGGATTTTGTGTAGGTGAATGTTGATAAAATTTGAAAAATAGCCTATTTCTCGCATTGAAAAATAAATTTCATGGTATATTTGACAATATTTTTTTAAATAAAAGCACCAAGTTTGTTTATATTTGTATATATTATTAGATAAATTAAGATTAAATTGAATTAAATACTTTTTTATTTAAGTTTTTCAAATATTTATATTCAATTAAAATTATTTTAATGAAAATTCTGTTGAGACCTTTTTTCTAATTAGGCTTATAGGGTAAACAACAAATTAAATGGAATGTGGAGAATTTAGGAGCGAACAATTGAAACCTTTAAGTGAAATCATAAAGATATGTGATTCCTAGAAGTTAGAGGAGTAAAAAAAAGTATAAAAATAATGGATTGGAGAATCGAACACGGGCGTCAAACGAGACATAATAACCATTCTCCACTGGGCTAGCTCCTAACTTATGTAAGAGCATACGCAAGATACGTATATAGTAATTTCCGACTTGCACTGGGCTGGAGCCCAACCCAGCCCTAGTGTAGATCCGCCCATGCCTAAAGCAAAGAACTGTATAGGTTGTAAATGGATCTTCAAGAAAAAGCTTGAAGTGATAAATGGAGTTGAGAAGCTCAGAACAAAGCTGGGCTAGTTGCAAAAGGATTCACACAAAGAGAAGGGATTGACTTCAATGAGGTTCTCACCAATGGTAAAACACACTTCAATCAGAATTTTGTTAGCTATTGTTGCTCAACAAGGATTGTAGTTGGAACAATTAGATGTAAAGACATCTTTCCTAAATGGTGATTTAGAAGAAAGCATTTATATGGTTCAGCCTGAGGGATTTGTTGCTGCTGATAATGAAGGGAAGGTTTGCCTATTGAAGAAGTCTATCTATGGTTTAAAGCAAAGCTCAAGACAGTGGTATAAGAAGTTTGATGAGCACATGCAGAGAATTGGATTCAGCAGATCTGCATATGATAGCTGTGTTTATCTTAAGGTTTGTGAAAATTCTGTTGTCACTTACTTGTTATTGTATGTTGATGATATGTTGTTAGCAAGTAATAGCAAGAAGGAGATTGATCAAGTGAAGAGTGATCTTAAAGCTCAGATTGAAATGAAAGACTTGGGACAAGCAAGAAGGATTCTTGGAATGGACATCTACAGAGACAGAGACAGAGGGAAATTGTGGCTGTTTCAAGAAGATTATGTGAAGAAGGTACTGAAAAAGTTTCAAATGCTGGAATCTAGAGTTGTGCAAGTTCCTTTGGCGCAGCATTTCAAGCTAAGTGTAGAATAGAAACCAAAAGATGAAGTTGAAAGGAGGTATATGAGAAATATTCCATATTCTAACATTGTTGGAAGTATCATGTATTGCATGATGTGTACAAGGCCGGATTTGTCTCATGCTATTAGTGTGACTAGTAGATATATGAGTGATCCAGAGAAGCATCATTGGGAAGCTTTAAAATGGATTCTTAGATACATGAAGGATACTACATATCATGGAATTTTGTTTGAAAAACAGAAGGTTTTTGGAAGTGATTTTCTTGTTGGATTTGTGGATGCTGACTATGCAGCTAATCTTGATACGAGGAAGTCACAAACAGGATACATTTTCACCTTGTTTGAATCACCTATAAGTTGGAAGTCTATTCTATAGTCAGTGGTTGCTCTTTCTACCACTGAATCTGAATATATGGCTTTAACTGAAGCTGTGAAGGAAGCTATGTGGCTTAAAGGAATTCTGGGTGAATTGGTATTAAGTAAGATGCAGTGGAGATTAAATGTGATAGTCAAAGTGCCATTCATCTTGTCAAGCGTCAGGTGTGTTCCATGAAAGAAGCAAGCACATTGATGTGAGGCTGCACTTCATCAGAGATATAGTTGGAAAGGGGAAAGCTAAGGTGATGAAGATTGGAACAGAGGAAAATGCTTCTGATATGCTTACAAAAGCATTGCCATCTACCAAGTTTAAGTATTGTCTTAGCTTGGTAAAGCTGCTGCCGAGGCAGCATTGATTCTCTTGTGAGAGGTAAGCCCTGTGCTGTGGCAAGGTGGAGGAAAGCTGGATAGCTCTATTATTAATTCAAGGTGGAGATTGTTAAGGGATGAATGAATAAACGAGCTTTATGCATAAGGACTTGATCGTGGCAAAACCACTATGACAAGGGCTGATATGCAAAGTTTGTTGGCAGATTCAGTTATACAGCTAATGGTGAATTAGTTAGACTTGTTTGCTGAGATGGAGGGCTGAGATCATTTCTGCTCGTGGAGATATGCTGAGCTCGTAACTGTATCTATCTGGAATCTTCTTCTTAGTTCATGTATATAAAGAATTAGAGAGAGAGTAGAAGATAGAACAAGAGAGAAAAAGTGAAAGAGAAACTGTGAAGTTGAGAATTCTATAGGTGTATAGATAGGCTGTGAGTTTATCTTCTTTGTTGTATTTTGTAATCTTCCATCTTGATTCTGATAATGAGAGTGCTAGCTAACCTTCCGTGGATGTAGATCATTCAAGATCGAACCACGTAAATCTCCTTGTCTGTTTTGCTTTCGATTTGCTTCAGCAATTCGTTTAGGGTTCTTAGTTTTCTCTGTTCATTGCATGCATGTGTTACATATGAATTTGAAAAGTCGATTTTGATCGAAGATACTTATTCATATTCACAATAACAATACAAGCAATCGTTACTGCTAGAAAATAACAACATAAAATAATAATCAGAAGGCCTTATTCAAACAAATTAAGTGACGAACAAGTTAATTGACGACTACTAGAGGTTGCTTCATGCATGATAGAAGAAAATATATATGCCTTAATTCATCCCTTTCTTAGTCCACTTTGATTGCAACGGTGGAAAGCTCTGCTCATTCTTGAAGAAATTGGTTGGATCAACTATTGTCTTCACCCGAACAAGGCGATCGAAATTATTCTTGAAATATTTCCTTCCCCAAATGCTGGCCTGTGCATAACTCGTCTTCCCATTAGGGTTATTCACTCCGATGTCGAGATCCCTATAATTAAAGTACGCTTCCCTCGGGGAGCTGGAAACGTAAGGGGTCATGTAATCATAGTACCTCCGGCTCCAGCTTATGAAACTGTCCGCATTTTGAGACGCGTCGTTTCCCCAGCTAACTAAGGCAGCAAGCTTATACAATGCACCTGCCCTGTGAGGAAATGGAGTTGCGGATTATGAAATTTCGTTCATTCGTCCACCGTATGGGACCATATAGATAAGAGTTTGATATGCTTCCGGTTCGTTTAACATTCTCACGACGTCTTCGAATGCGCTTAACGGAACAGGCGTCCGAACATAGTCTGACTTCGTTTTGGTATGCGTGAGATTGGGTAGAGTCCTGTTGAGCAAACCCTCGAGGGGATCCAGCGGCATTTGCGCGGTGAATAAGGTCGATTGGACCCAGCTCATCTCGGTGCAGTCTTCTCTCCTCAGACCTAGCTCAGGGAAGATGCCTTGCATCAATGCAACTAATCTGTCGGCGCCGCCTTGGAATACTGAGAAGAAATTAGCTTGCACTGTCGTGTTCACTCTGAAAAAGTAGATTCCGACGAATAAATCCTTGTCGGCTTGAGGAGCCACGTATTGCCAGCGGTGAATCAGTTGCGTCGCGTTGTGTTCCACGGTGCTCCTCAAGATTGAGAACACGGTGACTCTTTCTGGAACATCCACCAGTTGTACCTTCCAAGCAACGATCACGCCGAAGCTGGCGCCTCCGCCGCCTCTGATCGCCCAAAACAATTCCTCACCCATTGATTTTCTGTCGAGAATTCTGCCTTTAGCGTCGACTATTCTTGCATCGATAACGTTATCTCCGGCGAGGCCATATTTTCTCAATAGTGGGCCGTACCCTCCTCCGCTGAAGTGGCCGCCGACACCGACGGTGAGGCAAATAGCACCGGGAAACCCTAAGGTGGCGCTCTTTTCTGCGATCTTGTAGTATACATCACCGGTGGTTGCACCAGCTTCGATCCACGCAGAATTCTGCTCAACATTGACTGTTACTTCGCTGAGATTGATCAAATCAATGATCACAAACGGGACTTGTGAGACGTATGATAATCCCTCCATGTCATGCCCGCCACTTCGAGTTCGGATTTCAAGACCAGCTCGTCTGGCACAGAGGATGACAGGTGGGATTTGGGATTCGTGTTCCGGGGTTACGATCACTTGCGGTTTGCGAGTTGATTCCGATGCGAATCTGAGGTTTTGGATGGAGAATTGGAGAACAGAAGCGTAAGATGAGTTTGCAGGGTGTAAACATCATTGGAAATGGAAGAGTAGTTCTTGAATTGATGGGAGAGACATTCAAGAAAATTGTCGTGGTCATTAGCAGAAGCTGCAGATGAGCATGGCAAGAGGAGAAGAAGAAAAAACGAGAGAGTTGAATTATTTGAAGAAGTTTTCATGGTCTATGATTTTCAGAAGATGATGTGTTTGTGTTTGTTAGTGTTTGAGAACCCATGCAATGACAACTATTTATAGGGCAGGTTTCTGTATATGTGATAACTAAGGTTTGATTAATCCTATATATTATGTTCTGTTTCGAAATATTGAAGCTTTCAAAAGTCCATTGGCTTAGAATGGCTGCTTTAATTTATTATAGTAATTATATTTGACCTGCACCGGATGTTTCCGTTACAATATGCTGATCATTAATTTGTTTTCATTTTTTATTTATTATTCATTGGAGATAAACAAACATTATAAGTTTAATTTTTAAAAAAATTTAAAAATGCATATCTATAATATACCTTGAATTTTGAGTTGATTTCTGAGTGGCGTTCAAATCTAATTGATATACAATTCCTTTTTAGCTAGGACAGCTTAATTAGATAAACATATTGATCAAATCCAAGTTCGGATATTTCTTGCATTAACCAGTCTGTTTTATGTAGATTCATTTCTTTGAATTTGTCCCTGACAAAATAGAAATACAAAAATACTTTGAAACGCTGCAAAAGAAAATAATACTACCTACGATCGACTTTGAGTCCGTTGACAATTTTGTATTCCAATTCTCAGGGATCCAATGATTTTGACCAACTAGTAGGGTAAAAGTCAAAACACTGTTTTAGGGATAACGCTTGGAATCAATTTAAGAAACTACGATGCGGAGAGAATTTACAAATTAAATTCAATTAGTAAGTAGCCTCTGCCCCGTCAAGATTTCACGGCGGCCGTTAAATAATTTATGCTTTAATTTATATGTATCTATTTAAAAAGTAATTTTATATTTTATTTATTAATGTTCTTTGCTTTATTTACAAATCAAATTCATGAGATAAATTTTATTTCACATATTTTAATTTACACTATAAATAACAATGGATCCGCTACTCATTCATTTAGTATTTTCAAGTTTAAATTTGCTTATAAGTTTTCTACATGTTCTCGTCATAATCACCATTAAAATATTGACTTTGCTGTATATACCCTTCTCAAACTCGTTGGATAATACTCAATAAAAATCTTGACAATACAAAGTTAATTTTAACTAAAATTAGTAAAAATCCCCATTTTTATAATCAAGCCGTTGGTTTATGCTAAACTGATATCCCTTAGCCAAAGGCCGATATATATTAATATCTTTATTTATTTTTCTTTTTTTAACTATCTATCCATATAATTGGTTCATGTAGAAATGTTGATTAAATATATTTGTAGGAATTTTCGTTTATAAATACTCAATTGGTCCTTTAAAATGTTAATTTTGTAGTGGGCGGAATTCGTTTACTTGATCCAAGCCCAACAAGTATGTCAAGTTGACTCAATTAGCCAGTCTCGACCGTCTAGCCCAATAAGCTATAGACCAACTTGGGTTAACAATCTGATCCAATCAATAGGCAAAGCATAGGCCGTCTAACCCGACAAGCTACAGACCAACTTGGACTAACTATCAGTTTGGATACTTCACACTCAGCGTGACCCATCATGCTAGTCAGCCAAGCTGACACATTCTAAAAAGCCCAATCATCAACCCTAAGGGCATATCAAGCCGCTCCGCCTAGTTGACATAGTCAGAGAGCAAATCTTGACGGTTCCGCCAAAATCGCAACAACTTAGAAGTTGAGGGCTGGACGGATAAGGTCGCCTTGTTAAACCCTAACAGCTAGCGATCCTCTAAATACAACTCGCATAATCACTCCTAAGGGGGACGATCTCTCTCCATATTCTCTCTTCTTCCGCCGCCTTTCCGATTTGCTCTCACACACTGGATTAAGCCAGCTTGGGTTACTCCGCCACCAACTTGCCATTACTACTTACTCATTGTCACCGTTTCCACCTTCCGAGCGTAGTCGGCAACTTGGAACAGACATTGCTTCCAACCTGTCTTTCTCTAATAATCGTCTTATTTATCACTTCTACTCGGCATTTATTTACTAACTTGAACGTCGGAGGCTCTACGATCGACACCCCCTCCCGTGCTCAACCTAAGGCTCTTACGTGTTCTTATGTTGAGAGGTTGCTAGTACCCAACCGATCCGGACGTGCCGGCGTCATGCTCAATTGTAGATGTAGCCTCTAAAAATTTGGTTTTTCAAATTTGCATGTTGCTTTAAATTTAATCATTAATTAGTGCTATTTATAGATTAATTTCAAAAACAATTAAATATTAAAAACATAAATAAACAAATCGAGATTAAAAATTTACTCTTAACATTAAAACTTTAGCCTCAATAAAAAAATCTAACAATCGGAGTGTAAGTACGCATTTTGTTGTGTTAATCAAATAGTAAAATTCTCCTCACAATTAATTACTTATAAGTTCTATTTAAATTGTAACAAATATATTATACTGTAAAAAAATTATTTAGACTGTTTAGTAATAATGATTAAATCAAATATTAAACTATTTTGATGGAAAAATACACATTATAGGGCAAAGTTAATCTTAACAAAAATTGGTAAAAATCCTCTTTTTTTATAACCGTTCCGTTGATTTATGCTAAACTGATATTCCTAATCTTAGCCAAAGGTCGATATATCCGTACATTTTGATCATGTAGACATGTTGATTAAATATATTTATTTAGTTTTTATAGGAATTTTCGAGATTCAAAATTTACTCTTAACATTTAAAATTTAGCACAAGAAAATAAAATCTAAAAATCGGAGTGTGAGAACGCATTTTGTTGTGTTAATCAAACTAATGTATAACCCGTCGAAAATCGATGGAGTATTATATATAATAACATTATTAGATAGTAATAGGTGATAGATTAAGAAAATATTATTTGTTAATTATTTTAGGATTTTGATCATTCAATTATGCAATATACTAAACTCTCTTAAATTTTATATATTTGGCTCTCAAAGAGATTGTCCCACGTCGATTTTGTATGATTGAGATTAATCATTTTCATGACAAATAATCCTTGTCCCACATTGATTTAGAAAAGAAAAGAAAATTAATTTTGAACATTGTCTATAAGAATGAAAGTGATCTTAAATACCTTACATTATGATTCAACATAAGATTAAAGAAAAAAAGAAAGTTGAACCACCACTTTGCAATCGTCTCGTCTACCCCTACGATTCCAACCCGGAACCATGAGGGTTACGCTAAATATCTTGAACCGTCGTTCAGAATCAGCCCATCATACCCCCAAGATTTCGGGTAAGAATCTGCTCGTCCACCATTTTTATAGGCACTTCTAGTATGAATACTCCCTCCGTCCCACTCAACTTGTCTCATTTGAGACGAGCACGGAGATTAAGAAAAAAAGAATTAGATATAAAAAGTGTATTTAGTGTAGTTAATAAAGTAATATAAAGTATTTTCTTAATTGATAAAGTGATATAAAGTGATATAAAGTGGTTTTGAAGTGATATAAAGTGAATAAAGTGATTTCTTAATTATTTCCTTAAATGGAAAGTGAGACCAGTAGAGTGGGACACCTAAAATAGAAAGTGAGATAAGTAAAACGGGATAGAGGGAGTAATAAATATATAAAAAAACAAATTTCTAATAAAAAATAAAAAATAAATTGGAAATGATTTATAAAACTCATTTAGAATTTACTTATCTTGTAATTTTATTATATATGTCTATGTTTAAAACATACTGGGCGATATTCAAGTGATGAATTATCCGATATAATAATAGCAAAAAAAGTTTTCATCGATTATGTGTATAGAATTGTTTGCCATATATTTATCATTTTAGTATTGTTATGTGTTACTTAATTTGAGATTATTATTAAAAAGGAATAAAAGAAAATTACAAAAAAAGGGAAATAATAAACTGAAAAAAGAAAGTTATCTAAGGGCTAATTAAAAAGAATAAAAAGAAAAGAGAAAAAAGATAATCTAGCGGTCCCTGCCACCGAGATGACTAGAATGCTAAGCTAAGATCCGATTCTTCATCATGTGCCTTTAAAGCATTGTCATTTTCAGGATCTTTTCCAGATAAGACATGCTTACTCCTAGTATCATAGATCTTAGTAGGAATCTTCGGCGTCCTATTTCTCTTCCCCTTCTGCTGGGAGGGAGGTTCTTCCACATAATATAACTCATTATACGGAGAAAGAGACTTCGGAGGATCCACCTTAGTGTGCGTATAGTACTGAAACCAGCTACCTTACCTTTCCTCCGCTGCGTCTTAGGTGATGGGGCAAGGTCCCCTTTATTTATAACCGAATTATCCGGAGATTCAGAAGAAGCACCCGAAAGGGACTCTTCGAAATTCTTATCCTGCTGATCAGAAGCAGACTGAGCAACACCACCCTCTCTAGACATTCTTATCCTAGTATTGTTGTGTGTTACATTATGGCGTATGATTGACGAAAATGTCGTATAACAAAATAATTAAAAATTGAGAAATTTCTCAATTATAGCACTTTTCATATAACTATTTTAAATTATAGCACTTCTTTTAATCCTTTAAAATTTTAGCACTTATTCACAATTTTACCCTTCATTCTTGTTTTCACATTTTTTTACTCCCTCCGACTACAATAAGTGTGACCTTATTTCCTACTTGAGCCGTCCACAATAAGTGAGATGATGGTCCCGAAACGAGTTACTGGTGTATGGGGGGGGGAGAATACACCAGTTAGGATTTTAAAAAATAACCCTTAAAATTACTTCAACCAAGTAAAACAGACTCAGTTGGAATCTCACAGCTGAGTAAGCGACCTCAGCTGGAAGAGTGTAGCTGTGCGGAATGGGGTGGAAAAATTAACTCGTTAAAAACAACTCACGCTTTTAGTGCAGGGTTGGTCAAAAACCAAGACAGTTGAATATGCAAAAATGCAGTTTGTATGCTGGTTAGATTGATCAGATAAAAATGCAAAAGCAACTGAATAAAAACAAACACAGACACACAGGATTTAACGTGGTTCGGAGATAACCCTCTTACGTCCACAGGGAGATGTGAATCCTCACACCTCAGTCCAAGTTCTTTTGGACAGATCCACACAGCTTACCCGGGCTGTGCAATCGTTGCAATAAGTTTACGGGTACTTATCAACCTTCACAGTTAAGATTACGGATACTTAACAAACTATGTCAAGTTTGCGGGTACTTGACAACCTAACTACTCAATTACAGGAAGAGTAAGCTCCTAGAAAACACTTTTTAGGGTGTGGGTGGGTTTTCCAACTACAGCTCGATCACGAATGAGAGCTGGATCTAAGGTTTGAACGAATAAACACTCAAACTAAGATCTAAGATAGAATTTCACTCTATGAACCCTCAGCTACTAATGTTCTATCACTCTTGAACTCTCAGCTGCTGATGTTCTTAGAATAGGGTTTTTGCAGATTTTCTTTTGCTTGATTCTCTTGTGATTGCACTTTCCTATCTCTTGTCTCGCATGTCGTAAACCTCTCGAATGAAAGAATGCCTCTATTTATAGGCGGAGAGTATCAACTAGCCGTTGGAGGAGCTGTTGATCTCTGATCGATGAAAGCGATGGCTTGTCTCTCATTTCTGCAGACTTTCCCGATATGGCATCTGTGCTCTTCTGCTTTCCATCTGAGACAGCCTTGTGTTGGGCCAGATGGGGTAGTGACTGAACGGTCAAACCCTCATGTGACTCCCTTTTGAAATTCAAAACTTAACCTTTCTGACAGTCAACCTTGGTCAGTCGGTTGAAAATCTTGATCCTCATCTGAGTGGTCTTCAGCTGATGTTCTGATCTGTTGAACTCTCGACTGACTTTGAACTTCAAGCAGTTGATCTTCTTGTTCGAGTTCTACAACTGAGGTTCTAAAACTGAACCCTCAGTTGTCTTCCTTGTATTTAGACAGTTGAGTTGGAAACTTCAGATGACTTCCTTTTCATCTGATGTTCTCTTCCTCTCTACTGTTTCTCATCTGACGAATCCTCAGTTGGCCTTTACAACTGATGTTCTGAAGACTTCCCCCTTATTGTATCGGAACAATGAGCTCTCAGTTGTATTTTGTGACAACTGATGTTCTGTCTGAGTGATGCCTTGTTGCCATCTTCAGCTGGAGACCTGTAAAGATAAAATCTTAACTTTACTCAAACAGCGAGCCTAAATTCTAATATTAGGTTCTGGCAATATCTACTCGGTTGGGGTCAGTCGGTTTTGTAATTCATCAAAACTTATACTAATAAATTTTCCAACAATTTCTCCCTTTTTGATGATGCCAAAACCACTTACAACTTTAAACCACTATTGATCTAAAACTCACTAACTTATCTAAAATCTCAGCTGAAATTCTAGACAGTCTATAAGATAAAACATCAAAGGGTTAGTGCAGTTATAACATGGTATTGAAAGACTTTGTGATTCAGAGCTTGGACAATGAGGTATTGTGCGTCAAGTCGAATCGTATTATATACTTTGAAGTTTTTGTTACAACTGAAGGTTACACGGTTAATCACAAAACATATAAAGATACAACAGTTGCTTCAAAAACTACAACATCCAAAAAGAAACTTCATCAGCTCAAAAACTTTGACGGCTCAAAAATACTGTTGACCGTACTTGCTGAAGATACGGTCAAAGATCTCCTTCTCGCCTCCGACTCAATCCCAGTGTTGACGCCGTGTTCCTTGCAGACTTGCCTCGCCTCAGCCATGATCGTATTTCTGTTCGGCGTGCTCGTGCCTTTGATCATTTGAGGGCGGTACCTGCACATCTTCAGAACTGGAACGGTGTTGGGATCGAGGTGAGCATTCAGCATTGCTCGCTTGAACTGACTAAACATTCCAGGGTCTCCAGTTCTGAGTTCCCACAGGGCTTCCTTGAAGGCTTGCCTTGGGTCTTCAGTCGAGTAGACTTTCCTGTAATAGAAGTCATTGATGAATTCATGCTTGAATTGCTCCCAGTCATCGTTCCACTCAGCATTCATCCACTTGTCAACATGTGGGTACCGAGACGGGAGCGGAGCATTCTTCTGCAATTGATGCGTCGACTTCCTAGCCTCAGCCTTCATCTGGTGCTTGTTGATTCTTCGCACACTCCAGCTGGCTTTGTTCCTGTCGACGTTCTTCTCCTCCTTGGCGAGTTCCTTCTCGAACTTGGCCACCTTCTTGGCCTGATCGGCAGCGAACTTCTTGATCCAGGAGGGATTCAAGTACTTCTCCTTTGACTCCCCCATAGCTTTGGCAGCTTCGATGCAGTCTTCAATAGATATTCCTCCGTCAAGTTCTGCTTCGAGCTCGGCCATAAGCTCGGCTACGAGGTCGCGGGAGACTTCCAGTTCGGGCTGCGATCCTTCAGCTTCAGCTCCTTCAGCTTGCTGGAGAGCAGCTTTCCCTCGTCCAGCACCAGCTGCTGGCTCCTTGTCTTCCCCCTTTTTGGCATCATCCAAAAGGGTGGCAACAGTGCCATCCAGGGAGGTCAGCTTGGCCTCAGCTTGTTGAACGCGGGAAAACAGCTCGTCAACAGCGTCCTTCTCTTCCAACTTCTTGGCCAACTCCAAGTCTTGGCGCTCCTGCTCAGCTCGTTGCAAGGCGGCAAAGGTCGCAGAGACCTCTTTGTAGAGGGCGACGAACTCAGCTCGGAAAGAAGCGAACTGAGATATCCACTCCTGGTCCTGAGTCTGCTATGACTTTGCCAGATCCGATTCAGCAACAGTCTTGAAAACGTTGAAATCCGAGCTGAGGCCCTGAACGGCCTTCCTTAGAGCTGTGACCTCCGAGCTGGAAGAAGTGGACAGATCTTCGAACTTCTGCTGCAGGGAAGAGGAAAGGTGGTCCAGTTGATTCTTCAAGCTGGCATTCTCTGCCATCAGCTGCTGCATCCTGTCAGCTTCCTCCTCCTTGCTGTGCTGGATTTTGGACAACACTTCCTGCCGTAGCTGGTTGACCCTCTCCGAAATCAGCTCACAGATAGCATCGGATG
The DNA here is from genome assembly GCA_029490685.1 of Schizonepeta tenuifolia. NCBI lineage: Eukaryota > Viridiplantae > Streptophyta > Magnoliopsida > Lamiales > Lamiaceae > Schizonepeta > Schizonepeta tenuifolia. The sequence continues at coordinate 16,230,180 of CM055957.1, forward strand.
AGAGCGCTGGCTGTTCGGAGGGTCCGGGCAGGTGTTGTGGTTGTGGCTGTGCAGTTGGCTCTATTACAACCAGGGCAAATCGGCTGGTGAGGTAGGCCTTGAGCTTGTCTTCTTCCCTCTTGGCCGCCTCATCAGCTGTGTCGACGTCCTCCATGCATGAGGCATTCTTGGCCAGTATATCGTCAAGAAACTAAACAGCTCCAGGATTATTGCACAGTTCCCTGGTGTCTGTCCCTTCTTGGATGCTCTTGTCCAGACGTCGTCGTAGCACAGCCACCTTCTGGTTGTAAGCGACCTCCATGTTTTGGTAGTCGAAGTATTCCCTCAGGTTGGACTCTTCGACCTTCAACTTGTCCCAACCATGGATCCTGAGGGTTTCCTCCTTGACGTACCAGTAGCTGAATATGATGCTGAACTGGTAGAGCAGTTCCGTCCCGAGTACGGCAAATACGGGCATTGAGGCTGCCTCGGGGAACATACCAATCAGCTTGCGGAAGCAGTAGCTGAGTCTTCCTTCATATTCAGCCAGGATCGCCTGGCGGTTGGCTTCTTCGTCAATTGGAGGGGGGTCGATATCGAAGGTAAGGGGTTCGATGGTTTCATCAACGTTGGCCAAAGGAATGGTCACAACGTTGGCATCGAGCGAGAGGCTCGGAATATCTGACTGAGGACCAGTTGAGAGAACTGGATCCTCTTTGGATGGTGATTCGGCTGGCTCAATGGTTTCTTCAGACATAGGTGGGATTACCTGGCTGGCATCAGCTCCAGTTTGACTGTCGTGGGACTCCTCAGATGAAGAGGAGTCATCTGAGGAGGAGCTGGTATCCTCCACTTGGATTTCCACTTCTTCAGCCGCTTTCTCCTGTCGTGGTTGAAGAACAAACCCAGCTGGGTCAACCGATTGGCTGGATTCAGTTGACTCCTTCTCCTCAGCTGGCTTTGCCACCACTGGACTGGTTGTTGAGGGTTGAGCTGCTGGCTGGATGATCCTAATCCTTGGCCTCTTCTGCAGAGGTTCCTCTTCTTCTTCTTCTTCTTCGTCTTCCTCTTCCTCAGCCACCTCCTCCAGCTGGCGCTTCGCTGGCTTGGACCTCGAAGGGCGGCGAGCTGCTGACTCCACAGCTGGCTTGGGGGCACCCTTGGGAGTGTAAACAGCCTCCACAACGTCCCTTGCCTTCTTGGCTGTGGGAAACAGCATCAGCTTGCTGAATGGTGTGTCCTCACTTCCTTCCCATGTCAGCGGCAGTCCCTGTGTGGCTTGAAGGATGAGGGCAGAGATCTTTGTCCCGAAGTTGAGTGTCCCCTTGACACTCAACAGCAGTTCTCCGGACTCAGTGTCGTCTCGGCGATTTTCTGCTTCTCCATCAGTAGCTGACCTTCAAGATAGCCCAGCCAGTCGACCTGGTGCAGCTCTTCCAGTGCCTTGTGCTGCTTGAGCTTTGGTCGGCTAATGTCACCGAAAGCTCCTCCATACGCGAAGGCACATTTGGAAATCACGTCGAAGAGAAGTCGGTGCGCCGGCTTCAGCTTCGTCCTTTGCATGCTCCCCTTCAATGGCTCGGGAACAAGAAGGATGGTTTGAAGGAAGGCATCAGCTTCCTTGTCAGTGAAGTTTCCCACCTTATCTGTGGCATCGCGATTTCTGGGGATGAGCTTCTCCAGCTCCTTGGATACTTTGATTTCTACGACGGTGTCTTCTATTGTCCGGGAGGTTCTGTGTCGTTGCTTGCACGGGATGATCGTGACAAGCCCATCTTCTGCAACTCGTTGCAGATTCCGGTAGAAATGTACGACCTGCTTCCTGAGCAATTGGGAGGGAGAGAGGGTTGCCCAGTCGAGCAGATGGTGGTCGGAGAGAATGGCGGCGACGGGGGCAAGTTCCGGCGAGGTGAGAGCCGCTTTGGACATGATCTGTTCGAAATGAATCTTCGACATCACCATGTCGAAAGATTCCTGGAATGTAGCTTTGGATTTGGGCGCCATCTCGAATCGATATATATGCAAAGAAGAAGTAAAATCTTTACTGAAAAAGGTGAAACAAATGTGGAGAGGATGATGAATAGTAAGTAAAGATATGCACGAAATAAGAAGGTAAGGATCACTTCCTGATTTGCCGTATTATATAATCTTTGACTCGTATAATATCAACGGCTGGGGTTAAATGTCGCGAATCTATCAATGGCTGAGATTACGCGACTGTTGGGTAATTTTGACTGATATACCACGCGCGCGAGTGAGAAGGTGAATAGTTTGAGGTGTCAGCCCAGTCGCACTATAAAGTAAGGCTATAGGAGTTCAGCCATACTTTGCATTAAATGCGATATGATGGCTTGTTTAGTTTAGCTGACATGTCCAGGAATGTTTGAATTTATTTCAAACATTCTCATTTAATATCATATCACCTTCAGTCATAAATGATACCTGTCAGCTGATGTCGAGATCAGCTGTATACCTCAGTTGAGTTCCTCAGTTGCCGCATGCCATCAGCTGACTCGAGTTCGTCTGTTCAGCTGATGTTCGATGTCTTCAGTTGGCAATTCGTATATGAGATTCCCCCTTCATCTGAGCTTCCCCCTCAGATGGATATCTGACTCTTCAGCTCGGATGGATCCTCATCAGCTCGGATGATTCTTCTGCTCGGATGAATTTTCAGCTCGGATCCAATAGTCCAAGAAGATCACACAACATTTTGAACCGAGCTTCAGGAAGAGGTTTGGTGAAGATGTCAGCTCTCTGAATCTCAGTTGGGATCTTCTCCATGGACACATCCTTCTTCTCAATATGATCTCGGATGAAGTGATGACGAATGTCGATATGCTTAGTCCGAGAGTGGTGAACAGGGTTAAGAGAGATAGCTATGGCACTCGAGCTATCACAATGAATGGGAACCTGTCCAGTTGAAACTTCATAATCTCTCAGCTGTTGCTTTAGCCACAACACTTGCATGCAACAGCTTCCGGCAGCCATATACTCTGACTCGGTTGTAGAGGTTGCAACACATGCTTATTTCTTGGAGAACCATGAAACCAGCTTGCTTCCCATGAACTGACAGTGTCCAGAGGTAGACTTCCTGTCCAACTGATCTCCTGCTAGGTCTGCATCTGAGTATCCAGTCAGCTGGATATTGTCGTCAGTTGGATACCACAATCCAACATTAACAGTTCCCTTCAGATACTTAATGATGTTCTTTGCTGCCAACATGTGTGCTTCTCTTGGTTGGACTTGAAATCGAGCACACACTCCAACTGCGTATGATATATCGGGTTGGCTGGCAGTTAGGTAGAGCAGCGAACCAATGATCCCTCTATACTGGCTGGCATCAACGAGCTTTCCCTTAGCTCCAGATTCGATCTTCCAGTTCGTATTCATAGGGATCCTTGTTGTCTTACTTGTCTGCAATCCGAACTTGGTGATGAGCTCCTTTGTATACTTGGACTGGTTGATGAATATCCCTTCAGGTGACTGCTTCACTTGTAATCCAAGGAAATAGTTCATCTCGCCCATCATTGACATCTCGAACTTCTCCTTCATGAGATCGGAGAATTTCTTGCACAGCTTCTCCGACTTGGAGCCGAAAATGATGTCATCGATGTAAATTTGCACAACAAGTATATCTTCTCCAATTTTGACGGTGAACAGGGTTTTATCAACTGAACCTCGTTTGAACCCCGAGTTCAGAAGAAATCTACAAAGAGTGTCATACCATGCCCTTGGCGCTTGCTTTAGACCATAGATAGCTTTCTTCAACTTGTACACTCTTCCATCTCCAGTCTCAAAACCAGGAGGCTGTTCAACATATACATCTTCCTTGATATCTCCGTTGAGGAATGCACACTTCACATCCATCTGATACACTTTGAACTTGTGATGTGCGGCATAAGCTAGAAAGATCCGGATGGCTTCCAGCCTTGCAACTGGTGCAAAGGAATCCTCAAAGTCTATTCCTTCTTGTTGGCAGTATCCCTGAGCTACCAACCTTGCCTTATTCCTCACAATGAATCCAATGGCGTCTCTCTTGTTTTTGAAAATCCACTTCAATCCAATCACCTTGACACCATTTGGTCTTTCTACCAACTCCCATACACAGTTGCGTAGAAACTCATTCAGTTCTTCTTGCATGGCTGTTGTCCAGTGGACACAGTTGAGAGCTTCCCCAACATTCTTCGGTTCTGGTACATCAGCTACAAAGCAAGAAATCATGGCAACATCTCCAGTTTGCTCGAACTCTTCTAGAACTGCCAATTCCTCAGCATATTGGGCATAAGAGTTGGAGTCTTCCTCGGTTGATTCAGGATTTGCAACTCGGCTCTTTGTACGCACACCCTCGGTTAGATCCCCGATGATGTTGTCAGTGGAATGAACTTCATACCATCTTCGGTTGCGTCTTCCTTCTTCTTCCAACTGTGGCTGTTCTGAAATCTGAGTTGGAGTCTTTAGAGCTGGTGAATTATCAGCTGTTGAGTCTGGATCCTCAACATTGGTATTAGGTTGAACCGGACTTGGTTGGGCTTCGGATGCTGAGGCGGTTGGAGGAGCATCAGCTGAAGTTCCCCCTTGGGATGAGCTGGGATCTTCGCATTCATCTTCAGAGGAGTATGGATCCTCATCCTCAGTTGCCCAAACCAGTGGTTCAGCTAGGTTCTTTTCCCTTAGAGCTTGCGATCTGGTGTGTACTGGTGGAACAGTTGGATCTGCTTGTTGTCTTTTTACCTGTTCCCTGCACTCAAAGGTAGATTCATCAAAACTAACATGAGGTGTTATTTCCACAACACGAGAGCTATTGTTGAAAACTCTGTATGACTTGATCCGAGCTGCATATCCAAGAAATATGCCCTTCGAAGCTTTGGCATCAAAAGTTTTCAACTGAGTCTTCCCATTGTTGTGAATATAACACTTAGATCCAAAAACACGAAAATAAGAAATATCTGGCTTTCTGCGTCTCCACAGCTCGTAGGGCGTCTTTCCCAACCGCTTGGTGAGAAGAGATTGATTTTGAGTGTAGCATGCTGTGTTGATCGCTTCAGCCCAAAATCTCTTTGGTAGAGCTGAGCTTGCTAACATAGATGTGGCAGCATCCTTCAGTGTTCTATTTCTTCGCTCAGCTACGCCATTCTGTTGCGGAGTACGCGCGGCTGACATTTGATGAGTTATTCCATTCTTCTCGCAATACTCAATGATGGTTTTATTTAGAAACTCCGTTCCACGATCTGATCGGATAGAAATGATCTTCATCTCTTGTTGATTCGATATCCGATCCATCAGCTTGGGCAATTCATCTCAGGTTTCACTCTTGTGACGCATGAAAATGGTCCACGTGTACCTCGAGTAATCATCAGTTACAACCAATGTATATTCGTTGCCATTAATGCTTTTTGGTGTAACTGGCCCGAAGAGATCCATATGGATCAGCTGTAACACTCGGTTGGTTGAGGGAGTTGACTTCAACCGGAAGGAGGTTCTAGCGAGCTTTTCCAGCTGGCATGCACTGCAGATGTGTGTTGTGGAAAACACTCGGTTAGGTATGCCTCTTGCATGTTCTTGTCTGGCGAGTCGGTTCATCGTCTTGAAAGTTCAGATGGTTGAGCCTTTTGTGCCACAGCCAGCTCACATCCGAACTGCTCTTTGATAACAGGCAAGTGTCAAGGAGGCTGCTGTTCCAGTCAGCGTAGTAAACATTCCCTGTTGGAGATCGATTTCCCAACAATATCACCTGCTTTGATCCAACATCTTTAACTCTGCAACCCTGTGCATCAAACTTGACAGAGAAACCATTATCACAGAATTGGCTGATGGAGAGCAGGTTATGCTTCAATCCATCAACATAAGAGACATTAGAAATTGAAACATGATTGGTTTCAAGGGTACCGTAACCTCTGGTATAACCTTTTGAGTTATCGCCAAAAGTAACTGATGGACCTTCTTTCTCCACCAAACTTCCAAGCAAATCCTACAGATTCGTCATGTGTTTCGAGCATCCACTATCCATCACCCACATTGTAGCAGACGCCTTCTTCTTCCTCAGCTGTTTCTCCTGCACCTGCAAAGAGAAACTCGCTTAGGTCCCCAATTTCAGTTGGGTCCTGGAGGGTTAGAACCAGTTCCCGCTGGAACTGTGCGTCGCTTTTCCCTGTAAACTCGGATGGATTTATCATTCCAGATTACTTTTCCTTCATCATCAACTATAACAACACCTCGGTTATCCTTAGGCTTGTTGTTAGTAGTGATGTTCTGTTTCTTGGGAGGAGTTGGATTTCTCCTATGTTGAGCTTTAGGAGGTGAGGCTTTCCTCCTGTTTTGATGGCGATTCTTATCCTGTTGAGTTTGTCTGTGAGGTCGGACGCCTTGTTGGAATCTTTGTGGCTGATTATGATTCCAACTTCCTGAGGGTTGTCTGTAGCTGTTCATGCCTTGTTGATGATTAATATTATGGCATAAGTATCTCCAGTTGTTTGACCAGTTCCTCATTGGTTGACTAGGTTGGAATCTTTGGTTGAACTGATGTTGGAACCGCTGTTGATTCAGATGATTGAGCCCATGTCTGTTCTGAGGTCGGTTCCATTCCTTCTGACGTTGACTTTGAGGTTGATGCAGAGGTCTGTTCTGATTCTGAGATCGGTTGCGGTTGTGCCTTCGACGCCTCTGATTCCTCTTCTGACTTTTGAAACATTCCCCCTCGGTTGATACCTCAACCGATGGAACATTCTGTCCTACATCAGCTACTCCTTTTCCCTTCTCAGTTGTAATTTAATTGGTCGTTTGAACTTGTTGAGAGGTAGAGGTTGAATTAGCTTCTGGAGACTCAGCTGTGTCTGGCTCGACAGCTGTGACTTCTACTGGTTTGACAAAGGTTGCTGGTGGAATCCCAGTATCCTTGACAACATCATAACCGAGTCCTGACACGTCATCCATCTGTCTGCTGTAATTTAAAAGGTTTTCGATGATCTTGGATGACTGATACAGCTTGATTAGATTGTCCTTCGCAATTTGCAACTCGTTGACGAGTACAGCTATCTGCTCGGTTTGTCCATCTGACTTCTTTATCAGCTGTTCGATCTGAGCATCTTGATTTTTCAACTGATCTTGTTGTTCTTTGTTCTGCTTTGTCAACTCCTCATCAGCTAGAGCCTTAGCCTCGATCAGTTGACTCTTGAGATTCTCAATCTCCTGAGTTTGGCTCGTAATCAAATCCTCTTTTTCGGTTAAGGAATCTTCAAGCTTGGCGAATTGAGCTTGAAGACTCTTAAACTCAACCGACTACTGATGTAGTTCCTCACTGAGTTCTTGAAAATCATTCCAGGAGGGTTCCAACTCATCGCTCAGAGATTCCTGCAGGTTAGAAGTATTGGAAGAATTTAAGCGAGCAGGATTAGATTGTACCTCAATATCATCTTGGTCGGTTCCAAGTGCCATGAGGCATTGATCCTGACTGATGACTTTGTTGGTAGAGGTCAGTTCATCCTCATCTTCTGTGTCTGTGAAGATGTCCATGTCGTCAGCTGCTTCCTCAGCTACCATGGCCTTGTTCTTTACGGTTTGCTTGGCCCTCAATGCTTCTCTTTCCTTCTTTGAGAGGTCTGGGCAATCAGCTTTGAAATGTCCTTCCTTGCCACATTCGAAGCAACCATTGGTGACTGGCTTTGAGCTGTCTCGAGTTCAGTTTGATTTATAGAAACGTTTATATTTGCCGAACCGAGTGTCCATGTCGGCTAGCTTCTTTGACAACGCTGCAATGTTTTGTTGCAGTTCCTCTCTGCTCGGCTCCTTTGCAGTCGTGTCAGCCGATCTGGTTGGCCTTGACGATCTCGATTTTGAGTAGTCAGCTCGGAGAGCAACTGACTTTGAGGCTGAGCCAACATCCTCAATTCTACTTGTCTGACCTGAGGTCTGCGATCTTCTCCTGTTGACCTTATACTCATTTCCTTTCAAAATTGAGAACAATCTTTCAGTTCCCATTTCACCAAGATCAGCTCGGCTCTCGTGGATATTTGTGAAAGTATCCCACTCAGCCGGTAGAGCTTGCAACACTTTGAGGTTGATTTCTCTTAGTGTGTATTTTCCTCTCCGGATGGACTGGATTCTTCTGATGATGTCCATAAACCGGAGCTCTAGCTGATCGATAGTCTCATCAGGTCGCAGACTGAAGTTGTCGAAATCTTGACATGCATGTGAGAACTTGTTTTCCTTCGTCTCATCACTTCCTTCACTTAGCGATGTCAGGACGTCCCACATCTCTTTTGCAGTCTCACACTCCTCTATCTAGGGTAGATAATCTTGTCCAACCGTGGACATTATTGTGCTCTGAGCCCAGATATCCAACTGGCTCACCTTGGCCTCCTCTGGAGAGTAGTCTTCTGGCTGTTTCTCCACATACTCCACCACTGTATCTCCATCGTGAGGATTTGTGGGAGTGCGAGCTATTCTTTCTTTAATGACTATTGGTCCGGAAGAAAGAACTTGTTGCATCATGTGATGCTTTAACAGAAGGATCTTCTTCATTCGAGTTCTCCATGATGTATAATTGACTACTGAGAACATGACGACGATCTTGTCCTTGACGTCCATCTGCACAGGCAAAGACAGGACAAAAATGCGAGCAAAAATGTACTAGCGTGAAAAGATCTGTTCAGTTGACCACTGAAGAAAATTTCTTGAATTCACACCTTGTGAAACAGAGTTTGCAGTCTTTTGAACCACTGCTCTGATACCACTTGATGGTCCCGAAATGAGTTACTGGTGTATGGGGGGGGGAGGGGAATACACCAGTTAGGATTTTAAAAAATAACCCTTAAAATTACTTCAACCGAGTAAAACGGACTCAGTTGGAATCTCACAGCTGAGTAAGCGACCTCAGCTGGAAGAGTGTAGCTGTGCGGAATGGGGTGGAAAAATTAACTCGTTAAAAACAACTCACGCTTTTAGTGCAGGGTTGGTCAAAAACCAAGACAGTTGAATATGCAAAAATGCAGTTTGTATGCTGGTTAGATTGATCAGATAAAAATGCAAAAGCAACTGAATAAAAACAAACACAGACACACAGGATTTAACGTGGTTCGGAGATAACCCTCTTACGTCCACAGGGAGATGTGAATCCTCACACCTCAGTCCAAGTTCTTCTGGACAGATCCACACAGCTTACCCGGGCTGTGCAACCGTTGCAATAAGTTTACGGGTACTTATCAACCTTCACAGTTAAGATTACGGGTACTTAACAACCTATGTCAAGTTTGCGGGTACTTGACAACCTAACTACTCAATTACAGGAAGAGTAAGCTCCTAGCAAACACTTTTTAGGGTGTGGGTGGGTTTTCCAACTACAGCTCGATCACGAATGAGAGCTGGATCTAAGGTTTGAACGAATAAACACTCAAACTAAGATCTAAGATAGAATTTCACTCTATGAACCCTCAGCTACTAATGTTCTATCACTCTTGAACTCTCAGCTGCTGATGTTCTTAGAATAGGGTTTTTGCAGATTTTCTTTTGCTTGATTCTCTTGTGATTGCACTTCCCTATCTCTTGTCTCGCATGTTGTAAACCTCTCGAATGAAAGAATGCCTCTATTTATAGGCGGAGAGTATCAACTAGCCGTTGGAGGAGCTGTTGATCTCTGATCGATGAAAGCGATGGCTTGTCTCTCATTTCTGCAGACTTTCCCGATATGGCATCTGTGCTCTTCTGCTTTCCATCTGAGACAGCCTTGTGTTGGGCCAGATGGGGTAATGACTGAACGGTCAAACCCTCATGTGACTTCCTTTTGAAATTCAAAACTTAACCTTTCTGACAGTCAACCTTGGTCAGTCGGTTGAAAATCTTGATCCTCATCTGAGTGGTCTTCAGCTGATGTTCTGATCTGTTGAACTCTCGGCTGACTTTGAACTTCAAGCAGTTGATCTTCTTGTTCGAGTTCTACAACTGAGGTTCTAAAACTGAACCCTCAGTTGTCTTCCTTGTATTTAGACAGTTGAGTTGGAAACTTCAGATGACTTCCTTTTCATCTGATGTTCTCTTCCTCTCTACTGTTTCTCATCTGACGAATCCTCAGTTGGCCTTTACAACTGATGTTCTGAAGACTTCCCCCTTATTGTATCGGAACAATGAGCTCTCAGTTGTATTTTGTGACAACTGATGTTCTGTCTGAGTGATGCCTTGTTGCCATCTTCAGCTGGAGACCTGTAAAGATAAAATCTTAACTTTGCTCAAACAGCGAGCCTAAATTCTAACATTAGGTTCTGGCAACATCTACTCGGTTGGGGTCAGTCGGTTTTGGAATTCATCAAAACTTATACTAATAAATTTCCCAACATGAGACATTTTCGTAAATGAAATTATTTACCTTCCCCACTCTCACCCACTTGATCTCCCTTATTCCACTAAAATTGACACATTTATCACCTCACTCTTACCCATTCTCTCTTTTTTTTTTCTTAAAACCTGTGTCACTCCCTCCAAATCACACTTATTATGGACGGAAGGAGTATTTGTTCTTCACCTTCTAAACCCTTTTTCCTCACATATCTCTCTCAAAGCCCTAACCTTCACCCCCGCCGCCTCTAATAATGATATCAATGTTTTATAGTGATAAGGAAGAGAATTATTCACATGTTTTGGTAGTGATCATAAGGGAGAGGATTATTCACATGTTTTTTTTCCTTTTGTATGAGATTGATAATTGATAGGACATGCCTCATCTTGGGCCTGACCTAAGGCCCAATCTAATTGGGCCCGTACATTAAGCTCGGCCCATAGAGGTCGGCCCAGACGAACTACTACCTGTCTTGAAGACCAAGTAATGAAGCCCTACCTTGGAGATGAAGGAATCCGATTTTTAAGGAGATTTGGATATGTACAAAGAAACAAGATATGTATTAGGAATCCTAGGAGGATTAGGGTTCGGTTCAAGGCCTATATATAGTCGATAGATTAGACGATCAAGTATTCATTGTACTCTCAAATATAATAAAAGCTAGATATTCTCTCCCGTGGACGTAGATCTTGTTGATCGAACCACGTAAATACCTGTGTCATCGCATTACTATTGTTTTTAGCTACTCTTGCAAACCCTAGATTTATCATTGGCGCCGTCTGTGGGAAAATCTCTTCAAATCGACGGTTCTTTCGTAGCTGATTAATGATGGTAACATGATCACAAAGCGCGATAGCAAAAGAGAAAGAGACCCAAAGCCGACACGGGAATCCCAATGAAGGGGAAAGCCACCCCTTAGATAAGGATAATCGCCAGAAAGGCGGTTCGACCCCAAAGGAGGGACGTAAGAATAACCACTCAGAAGAGGATCCATACGAGAGGATGCCCGACCTAGACGACATCCCTCAGAGGGATCCACCAAAAAACCCACGTCGGAGGGCACATAATGGACGATCCTTCAACACGAACGAGACTCCTGAAGGGTTTGTCGAAGTAGTAAGCGACGAATCCGAACCAAAGAAACCCGAGCCGAAGGAGGGAGATGATTTCCTCAACGACTTCGACCTCGCTACGCCTATGCCGCAGCTGAATTCGCTAGAGCAAATAAGGAGAGCTTCAAACGCTTCCTCACGACAACTCGGATGTCCCCAATGCCCGAAGCCAGGGAGAGTCCCACGCGGAAGTCCGTATCTAAAACTCCTCACCACACCAAGATGCAGGAGCCCAAGCCAAGGGAAAAGCACGACACCCGCCGGAGTCCTAGCCCCCAACAGAGTCCCAGGCGACACCACCTCCCAAGGCGACATCGGAGCCTCAGCAGGTGTCGAAGCCCGAGTTATTGCAGGAGTTACAGTCCCCGAGAAGATCGACACCGACGCGAAAAGTGACCAACCCGACTTGTCAGCCCGTTCACTGACGAACTGCTTGATGCCAAGCTTCCTGCGGCATATAAGTTGCCGAACATACCACCCTACAATGGGTTGGAGGATCCCCTCAATTTTCTGACGCGTTTCAAGTACAACATGCACAACCAGGGCCTTAAAGAAGAACACATGTGCAAGCTGTTCCCCGAGATGCTGGTCGACTACGCCCGAGCTTGGTTTGACAGCCTGCCGACTGGCAGTGTAGGATCCTGGGCCTACCTTGAAGGAATTTTTAAACAAAGATTCCATATAAAGGTCCAGGCTCGCCGAGACACAGCCGACCTCCTATCAGTAAAGCAAAAGGATAAAGAGTCTATAAGGGAGTACGCCTCCCGATTCATGAAAGAAAGCCTGAAAGTCGATAAAATTGACGACGTCTTCCTCATCTCGGCTTTCCGAAATGGGGTCGCTGCTGAGTCCCTGAACCAGGAGCTTGCTAAACAGAAACCCGAGACAGCTCAGGAAATGTGGAGGATTGTATACCAGTTCGCGGATGGCCAAGACGCAGAGCGGCTGAAACAAGACCTCTCCCGGCCTGAAGAGACCGAGAAGAAGAGGACTGAAGTTGACCGAGGTCGGAATGATCGCGAGCGGAGAAACGCTCATGAACGTCTCCAGCGAGGACCCATCCAGTCTCGACTCGGACCTCAGATGGGTCCGGAGCGACCTCAGCGTCCTCCTTTTGTAAAAACAAACGCTGAGATCTTCGCGCTTCACGCGGACTGGTTTACCAAACCACGCCCTATGTCAGGGTCTAAACCTCGAGATAGAAACAAGCACTGCTCCTTCCACGACGACCACGGGCACCACACTGAAGACTGCCGCGACCTCGCAGAAGAGATAGAGAGGTTAGCCCAGGAAGGCGCCCTAAAGAAATACGAAGCCGGGGGAAGGAAAAGCAAAAGGGGGAAGCGGAAAGGCGGACAGGGTCGCTGTGCTCCAGACAATAAGCGAGCTAAGATCAATCATGACGAAGAGGATGACGACCCTCAGTGCGGCGCGCCACAGTACGACGGGGTGGTATCAACCATCTCTGGGCTGCCCCCAGGCATGACGAGAACCAAGCTGAGGACAGAAGCCCGCAGGCCGCCAGTTCCGCCAGCAGAGGAACAAATAAAAAAGAGGTTCAAGAAAAATGAAACCGTGACATTCTCCAAGGATGATTCTGTACCTACCGCTACGTCCCATGATGATGCCCTGGTGATACAAATCGGAGTGGCCAATAAGATGGTCCACCGCGTATTTATCGATGATGGAGCCGGCGTAAGTATCATCTCCCAACATTTCCTGGATAGGATGGGACTTGACCCGGCTAGGGTTAACCCCACGCCACTGCCCCTCAAGAGCTTTATGCAACATGAGACTCAACCCGAAGGGATCATTGCGCTTGATGTTGCCATTGGCAGCCCGCCAACCAGCATCAACAAGCTAATCCAGTTCTACGTGGTGAAAACGAACTCCCCCTACAACATCATACTAGGTCGGGATTGGCTGAATGCAGTCAGGGCCATTATCTCGTCCTATCATTTGTTGCTGAAGATCCCCACCTCGGGTGGAATCCTGACTGTCCGAGGCGACCAGAAAAAGGCTAAGGAATGCATGCAGATTGCTCTCCGAGGCCAACCACAAGCATAGCAATCAAAGTACCCCAAGGAGTTGGAAGAAACGACGTCGATCCCAGACACCTCGGTGGAACAGGTTCCCTTATCCGAAACAGACCCTGCAAAAATTGTCAAGGTCGGCTTTGCAGGGGGACCTCAAACCCGCCTGCAGGTAATCCAGCTCCTTAGGGAATATCAGAACGTCTTCGCGTGGTCGCCCACAGACATGACAGGGTATCATCAGATATCATTACACACAATCAACATTGACCTGGGCTCTACCCCGGTTAAGCAGAAAAGGAGAACATTTGCTGCCGAACGAAATCAAGTCATCTACAATGAGGTGCATCAATGGTTGAAGGCAGGGCTCCTATTCGAGGTCAAATACCCAGTTTGGCTATCTAATCCGGTGGTAGTCAAGAAAGCAGAAGGAAGGGAGTGGAGGATGTGTGTGGATTACACTGACCTCAATAAAGCTTGCCCAAAGGACTGCTATCCTCTCCCCAACATTGACGAGAAGATTGAATCCTTAGTGGGATACGAGGTCTTCTGCTTTCTTGATCTCTACAAAGGGTACTATCAAGTTCTAATGGATGAAAAAGATGCGATCATGACAGCTTTTGCCACAAGCTTCGGTGTCTTCGCATTCAAATACATGCCCTTCGGGTTAAAGAATGCCGGAGCGACGTACCAACGGATGGTCGACTTCCTCTTCCGAAATCACATCGGCAAGATTGTCGATGTATACGTAGACGACATTGTCATCAAAAGTAGGGAAATGGCCTCAGCAGTTGATGACCTACGAATGATACTTGACGTACTCAGGCAAGCGAACCTCAAGCTGAACCCAAAGAAGTGCACTTTCAACGTGCGATCTGGAAAATTCTTAGGGTGTTGGATCTCGCCAGAAGGTCTCAAAGCCAACCCGTTGAAAGTCAAAACCGTGCAAGAAATGAAGGTACCCCGAACTATTCGCGATGTGCATAGGTTGACAGGCTACATAACTGCACTAAGTCGTTTCCTCTCCAAAGCCGCTGAAAAGCAGCTCCCGTTCTTCAAAATTCTCAAAAAGGCACCGGTATTTGGGTGGGGACCAGAGCACGAGCTAGCCTTTGAGGAGCTCAAGCGGCACCTCGGTGACTTGCCAACTTTGTCAGTCCCCAAAAAAGGAAGAAACCCTTTCCCTCTACCTCGCAGCGTCGGATGAAGCAATAAGTGCGGTGTTGGTCCGAGACGAAGAAGACCGGCAGTTACCTGTGTGCTTCGTCAGCAGGGTCCTAAAAGACCCAGAGACAAGGTACCAGCCTCTGGAGAAGGTCGCTCTAGCCCTAGTAAATGCAGCCCGGCGTCTGAAACCCTACTTCCAAGCCCATTCGATACAAGTCTTAACCGACCTACCACTCCGACAAGTCCTAACTAAGCCGGAAGCTTCAGGAAGAATCGCGAAATGGGCAATCGAGCTAGGAGAGCACTGCATATCGTTCGGGCACCGTCGAGCCATAAAAGGGCAAGCTCTGGCAGACTTCCTCATAGAAGCTCAATATGAGAACGTCGACGAGTCAAAAAAGCTCAAAGCCAAAGCCGAACTCCAAGAAATCCCTGAGGAGGCACCCCTGGACTGCTGGGAGATGTACGTAGATGGGGCCTCGGGAAGGAAGGGAAGCGGAGCTGGCATACTCCTCATCAGCCTGGAGGGAAAGGAGTTGAAATACTCACTGCGATTCATGTTTCCAACTACGAACAACGAAGTGGAATATGAAGCCCTTATTGTCGGACTGCGTCTCGCCCAAAGCCTCCAGGTACGAACTATCCAAGCTCACTGTGATTCCCAAGTCGTGGTCAACCACGTGCTGGGGAAGTACGAGGCAAAAAGTGAGAAGTTGAAGAAATACCTGGAGAAAGTCAAGCTCCTAGAACAATCCTTCCCGTTCTTCAGAATAATTCGCATTCCCCAAAGCCAGAATACCCGAGCTGACGAGCTGAGCAAACTGGCGAACTCTCCAACTAGCTCGACGCTAGTAGAAGAAGTCCGGAGCCAGAGTATAGAAGAGGTAGAAATCAATGTAATAGTAGAAGACGATCCGAACTGGATGACCCTCCTCATAAGATATCTAGAGAGCGGGGAAATCCCCCAGGACAAGGTGGAAGCTAGAAAAATTGTAGCTAGGTCCACCCAATACATCCTCGAAGAAGGAGTCCTTTATCGAAAGTCATATTTACAGCCCCTCCTAAGATGTATTGGACCAAAAGAAGCAGACTACGTATTAAATGAAGTACACACAGGGTCGTGCAGAAGCCACATTGGAGCTCGGATGCTAGCCCAGAAGATCATGCGATGGGGATACTACTGGCCAATAATGGCAAAAGATGCAGAAGAGTTCGTGAAAAGATGCCTAAAATGCCAGCTACACGCCAAGGTGACGAGGTTACCCCAGACCGACCTCTCTACTATGCAGAGTCCGTGGCCATTCATGCAGTGGGGCATTGACATCGTAGGCCCCTTTTACCCGGCCCCCAAACAAAAATGATTTCTAATAGTCGCAATTGACTACTTTACCAAGTGGGTTGAAGCCGAACCTTCCACAAAAGTCACAAGCGAGAAAGCCCGGGATTTCGTCTGGAAGAACATCGTGTGCCGGTTCGGAATACCACGGATCCTCGTCTCGGACAATGGGATGCAATTTACAAGCAGAATATTCCAAGAATGGTGTGAAGGACTTAATATCCAGCAAAACTTCACCTCGGTACGCCGACCTCAAGCTAGTGGCCAGACCGAAGTCACCAACAGGACAATAGTGAACGGACTCAAGGCCCGCCTAGAGAAACAATAAACAGAATGGGTCGACAACCTCCCCAACGTCTTGTGGTCATATCGGACCACGCCCAGAACTTCAACGGGAGAAACCCCGTACAGTTTAGTATATGGTTCCGAGGCGGTCATATCGGTCGAGATCGGAGCACCGAGCCCCCGCGCCATCAATTTCTCAGCCGAAGTCAATGAAGAACAACGCCGAACCGACCTGGACTTACTGGAGGAGAAGCGGGAAAACGCCAACATAAAAGAAGCTCGGTATAAGCAGCAGATGACCCGGTATTACAACCAAAGGGTCAAACCCCAGCAGTTCCAGGTCGGCGATCTTGTGCTTAGAAACAACGAAGTAAGTCATGCGGAGAAGCTTGGCAAACTTGAAGCCACATAGGAAGGGCCCTACAGAGTGCACGAAGTTCTCGGCAAAGGAGCCTACAAGATCGCCTACCTTTCGGGCGGCCTGATTCCTAGGACGTGGCACATTTCCCACCTAAGGAAATTCTTCGTATAAGTAGCAAAGTCTTGCATATAGAGTCTTAAGTTTTTATGGTTTTCTTTTTCGTTTGTCCTCGTTTCTTTTTAATTTTTTGTTTTTATCGAGCTCGTCAAAACTTTTTCTTTTTTGTTTTGGTCATTCTTTCGTTAATAAAGTTTTTCTTTTTGCCTTGCATACTCTTGTGTCTCTTGATTTACTTATACGAAGTATCCACGAAACCAAAATACCCCTATAAGGATGAACTAAGGTTCCCTTCCGTGGTCGATAACGACCCGACATGGGGTAGGTATATCCTAAAAATTGCGCAAAGGAAACCCTTTCCGAGGTCCGAGCTCGTCTCCCTCCGAAAGGAAGATCCCACGAGGTTCGAGTCAAACTCCCTCAGCAAGGATAAAGATTTTTCAACTGGGGTCGGAACCAAGTTCCCCCAGGAGAATCACACTGCGAGGTCTGAACCATGGTTCCCTTGCCAACACAAAGAGGTCCGAGTTCAACTCCCTCAAAAAGGCAAAACACAAAACAGGAAAAATATCCTTCCCAAAAACAGGAAATTCAAAATACAATATATTCTTTTATCTCACTGATTACATCATTGTGTAAATAGTAATTACAGGAAGACCGAGCTAATCTATGAAGGAGGGTCTGGTGAACTAAAGCTAAGCCATTTCTCTACAAAAGGAGTAGGCCCCATGATGTCGTCAATAGAAATCCGGCCCTGACCACGGCTCCGTCCTCTCCCAGAGGAAGACCTCCGACCTCGCAATGAACCCGAACTACACCCTACGGCCCGGCCACCGCGACTCGAGCCGACCTGAAGCTGGGGCCTCCGAGAAGAAGACGGAACAGACTCATCCACACACTTGGAAAGAAAAGCGCGAAGCTTCGGACGGCGGGACAGCACGGACTTGTACATTTTCGCGCACTCGTCAAGCCTCTCATAAGCCCCCTGAAGTTCCCAAGACTCAGGACCGCATGCTTCTTTTATATCGAGATACTGCTCTAGCAGCTCCTTCGTCTGCAACTCCGCCTCGGATATAGTGATACCACCCTTGCGATGGATGATGTCTTCGTATTCAGCATGTTCCTCGACGATCTTCTCGTGATCCCTTAGAACACGCTCAGCTCGACCCCGGGCAACTTCCAAAGCTTCCTCCGCCTGAAGAAGCTTGGCCTGACGCTCATCAGCATTCTCCTGACCAGCAAGCTGCTTCGCCTCAGCCTCCTCGCAGAATGCAACAAACTTCCCTTGCCAATCCTCAAGCTCGGACTCTCTCAACCTTAAAAGAGCACACTTTGAATTAGAAAGCGCCTCAGCTCGGCGACATTTCTCCATCCATAGACTTGTCAAAGCACGTTGTTCAGACAGATCTCGAGAAAGAAGAGTTATTTGTTTGTATAAAGAGGAAACATCAACGGAATCCGAAGTCTACACACACGAAAAAAGAGAGAAATACTGTCCATTAAATTAATAGGTTCCGGGTACAAAATACAAAAAAAAAAGTACAGCAAAAACTAACAACCACCGACCTCCTTGTCCTGAGAAGGCGGCTGCCCGGAGAGGGGACCCTCTGCCAAGTTCCCAGCTCCGGAAGTCTCGGCACCCTCGGAACCCTTGGGAGGGATCGGATCTTCAGCAGCCACGGTCTCCTGCTCCACATCCTCTTCCTCGTCGTCATCTTCGATTCCGTCAGGAAGAGCATCGAAGACCGCATCGAGGGCGGGGTCCCGATCTGTCGGGCAGGCAGCAACCTGCTCCACCGATAGCAGCGTGGACGAGCTGGCGAGATCGTCCAGGAGGGGTAGATGGCCGAGCTGACCCCGGATCACTCGGGCATACCGGGAAAGGAGAGCCGCTCCCTCAAGACGCTCGTACCCGTACTTGGAAACATCCAAGTCGGGAAAATCTCGGGCAGCCTCCTCCAAGGCATCCACGGCGTAGTTACCGTTGATGAGGCTGGCCAGATCATTGGCGAGGCCAGAAAAATGCTCCGATAAGAGGAGCCTCTTCGCAAAGGCCCGCAAGACCTCGCCTTGACCTTCCCTGGCCGCATTCAGCTCGGACTCCAACCTCCTCACGTGGTCCCGAGCCTTCTCAGCTTCTACCTCGGCGCCAGCGGTCTTCGCGAGCTAAGCAGACAGCTCGGACTTGACCGTCTTCACCTCCTCTTTGGCCTTGGCCAGCTCCTCCGTCGCCTTCTCCAACTTGGCCCTAGTTGAGGTCAGCTTATCTGAGTAACGATTCTTCTCGTCCTCATGCATAGCCGACATCTGCTCGACGCCATTCTCGAGCCATCTTACTACCCTACCGATGCTCTGTACAAAAGAACGGAGTTAGGAAGCAAAAAAAAAAAAACTACAGAAGAGCTATGCACCAGAAACAGTGAATCCTGACCTCGGGAAAAGGAAGATCCTCTAACTTCACTGGAGGAACTGCCGGGCTCACCTCACCGCCCGAGATGTCGACGATATCCACGGACTTCAAACGTTTGTGAGGAGGACTGGCGGTAGGAGAACGGAGTTCTGCGGCAGAGGGCCTTGCCAGCTCGACCTGCTGACCCTGGTTAGAAGGATCTCCGGGCTGGCCCTGGTCCGATGAGGAAGCGGATCGACCGGAAGACCTCGGTCTCTTGCCCCCCTGGGCTGCGACCTTAGCCGTCGGCCCTTTCTTCTTCCCAAACAACACTACACAGAAGATAAGCAAAGAGTTAGGACGACAAACAAACAAAAAAGAATAATCCTAATCACACTAGCGGGGTCTCACCCGTTGCAGGGTTCACCATCCTTTGGGGCTCAAACGGGCTCAACCCCGCTTCGGCTAGAGAATCTTCGCCGTAACTCTCCTCGAACGGGCCACAACTCGCTATCGCCCTAGCAATACCCTCCAGGCCCTTATCCGCCTCGTCTGTCACCCAAACGCGAGGCTTGCCCACCCTCCACATCAGGTCGACTACACTATCGTGCTGGCAAAAGAAGAATTTCCTATGCCATTTCTCTACCTTGTTCTGAGTTCTCCCTTTAAACTCAGTGCGGACAGTGGCATAGTACCAGTCCGCCGTTGCTTTGAAGACGAAGAGCTCGTTGATGAGCTCGGCAGATAATGGGTAATTGTGACGGATAGCCGCCACACCTAAGTCGGTAAACTGCCTAAAAGTGTTTGGTGTTATCTGCCTCAAAGCTAAACCGAGCTTCCTTTGGAGCTCGGAAAATGGCGCAGGAAGGGGTAGACGAAGACCAGAGTGAAGACTGTCCTCGTAAATGGTCACAAACCCCATCGGGGGTGAGCACACCCTATCCTCCGGACGAGGTTCTATAAGTTCAACGTCTGGGGGGAAATTATATGACTGGGCAAGGAATTTTATCCTAGACTCCTCTAGGATTGAAGAATATTCAGCTACCTTCCCCTCTACGCATCGGGGCACAACTAAAGTCTCGACAGTAGGAGTGGGGGATCCTAATGAAAAAATGCTAAAATTGACCCTTCTATCGACGGAATCGGCCGGAGGAGATTCACTACCCCTACTAGATTGAGAGTTGCGAGTTGGGGAAGCCATACTTACTTGTTAAATCGAGATAGACGGTCGGCCAAGCTGTTTGCGGCTGTAAACAAAAGACCCAACGTGAAACCGGCGGCACGGCGGTACGACTAGTCGGAAATCTCTGGAGCGAAAAAGGGAGGGAAAGAAGATTTTCTAGGAAGGAATCCTTTTGCTGTAATGGCGGATGTGAAATAACGTGATATGAAGAGAGTCGTATGAAATCCCGTAATAAATATTTGAATCCCGCCGTTGAATGCTGCACACGTGTGAACGTGGCAGCTTTTTCGATATCTGAACCGCCTCTCAAAAAGTTTTCAAAAAGCCCACCAACTTTCCCTTCCATCGAATTCGGATGAATATGGGCCCTGGCTACTTGGCAATCCGAATAACATAACTCGACAGCTGATTACTTATCTCGAATTTTAGCCACCTGCAAATCGAGCTCGGAAGGTGAGCTCGCTGAATCAGGCCGGGACCAAGCTGACTGGCGCGACTATTCACCTCGGAAATTCGACCTGACCGTCTACATCTATATGTCTTATTTCCGCTCTTTTGGGGGGGGGGGGGATGTGATAGGACCGGCCTCATCTTGGGCCTGACCTAAGGCCCAATCTAATTGGGCCCGTACATTAAGCTCGGCCCAGACGAACTACTACCTGTCTTGAAGACCAAGTAATGAAGCCCTACCTTGGAGATGAAGGAATCCGATTTCTAAGGAGATTTGGATATGTACAAAGAAACAAGATATGTATTAGGAATCCTAGGAGGATTAGGGCTCGGTTCAAGGCCTATATATAGTCGATAGATTAGACGATCAAGTATTCATTGTACTCTCGAATATAATAAAAGCTAGATATTCTCTCCCGTGGACGTAGATCTTGTTGATCGAACCACGTAAATACCTGTGTCATCGTATTACTATTGTTTTTAGCTACTCTTGCAAACCCTAGATTTATCAATAATGATATCAATGTTCTGTGCGCTCAAGATATATATCGGTTGATATCAATTGCGAGGAATATAAATACAGTAAAATCACTATTAATTTATATTGTTGGGACTACAAAGATTATTCCGAAATGAAGGTTATTTTTAAATAGAGGTATAAGATGATTTTTTGTTTTTCAATTTTAAAGTGCATGCGAAATACATAAGTATTATAATTACCAAATACATATTTACTTAGAATAATTTTTTAACAAAAAAATAATATTGTACATGCATATATTTTGGGTGACTACAAAAAGTTTCATGGAAGAAGCTTTAATCTTGCTCGACAAGTTGAAAATATTATGGGTTCAACAAGAAGGCAGTCATGTGGACGAACATTGAAATACACAAAATGTTAAAGAATGTGATTAAAAGACAGAAGATTAAATCATTGTCACATAACACCTTAGATAAGTATATTAAATCAACTTAAATATAATTTAGTAGGACATATATATATAGGGTTGAGATCTGGTGAGAATAAATTTTATATGAGAACGTGAGAATGACACATTTTAATGCATTTTTATCACAATGAAAATACATATATTGCAGAAATGTAATGCATACATATTCTTATGCATAAACTGCAATAACTTAATGCATTAATATCATAATGTATAAATTACATTAACTTAATGCATCGTTAAATCTGAGCCATTGATTAAAAAAGATCAAATGTCCAGATTTATTCTCATTTCTCACCTAAGATAGCATTCTCACCTGATCCTTTTCCTATATATATATATAGGGGATGGTTATACTAGAAATATTTCCCTATGAGTTAAATAGAAATAAATCTAGACCACAGATCTGAAAGATTTGGAGGGTGGTTATAAATTTGAAAATTAATACGCAAATTATTGTGTTAAATATTAAGAGGACTTTTATGGTAATTAACAAAGCCACAAATACGTATCATTTTACAAGATTTGAGGATAGATATTGTATCAAATTGTTTATGATATTGGTTTCGTTTACGTAATTTTTTTATACATTCCATATTCCAATATATTCAGCACTGTTTACATAATTTTTTTTCTTTAACTTTATTGTATTTTTTTAATTAAAATTAATGCGTATTAAGATTTAATTTTTTTAATACCATTACTGATCAATAATTTATTTACTTCTTTATAATTAATACTATTTGAAGGCATATTGTTTATTGTTTTTCTATTAATCCTTTAATGCATATTGTTAATTATTCATTGTTTTGTTTTGTATTAACTATTGCATTTTAATTAATACTTAAATGTACATTTTTTATTATGCCATTGTTCTATTTTGTATTAACTATTGCATATTGTTTATCATGTCATTGTTCTTTTTTGTACTTAATTTTTAAATGCATATTGTTTATCATGTCATTGTTTTTATTAATTATTGTATTTTAATTATTTAATGCATATATTATTTATTGCTTTTCAATTAATCGTTTGATGCATATTTTTTATTATGTCATTGTTTTTTTGTGTATCAAATATTATATTCTATATAAAATGTTATTGCACTTTTCAAAAAAATAAAATAAATGTTATTGCATTAATATATATATTTGACGTTTGTTGTTTTATGTCATGATTTTCTCTATTAAAAATAAACAATTTTTTGAGAACTCTAGTCTAGAATTAACTTTGATGGAGAATCAATTAAAAGAAAAAAAAAATTGAATTACACATTATTTATTTAGTGCAGCGCACTAACTTCCATATCCCAAAAATTTAGCATTGTTTTTCGTTTATAAATCTGGAGCAAAATACACATTTATCCTTTAAATATTATTTACGCAGTTTTTACATATAAAAAAAATACCATTAATCTAGGCCGTTAAAATAATAAAATCAACGTCTACGATTTATTTTTATTTAACACAAATGATTTCTTTTATATTTGATCTCTACCCTATATATATATATATAGGGATGAGTTACCATGCAAATGCCCCTTAAAGTGAGAAATAAGAATTAATCTCCACCATTGATCATATCTACATGGAGGGTCAAGATTTGGCCTGGTCAAAGCGGGTCAATCCGGTCAAATCCGGGTCAACCCAAGTCAACC
Source organism: Schizonepeta tenuifolia (assembly GCA_029490685.1). NCBI lineage: Eukaryota > Viridiplantae > Streptophyta > Magnoliopsida > Lamiales > Lamiaceae > Schizonepeta > Schizonepeta tenuifolia. The sequence continues at coordinate 16,253,523 of CM055957.1, forward strand.
CGTTGACTTTTTTTTTCGATTTTTTTTTACTTTCAGCTCACATGCACCACTTCACATATTCGGATGCACCAATTCACATATTCAGATGCACAACTAACTGTATTGAGATGCACAAGCTTTTAGTTTTTTTTTTTACACTTTCAGCTTACATGCACCACTTCACATATTCGGATGCACCAATTCACATATTCAGATGCACAACTAACTGTATTGAGATGCACAAGATTTTAATTTTTTTTTTACGGTCAGGTCATATGCACCACATCATGTATTCATATGCACCACACTATAAAATGAGATGCACCACTAAGTGTATTAAGATGCATTAGTTTTGTTTCCGTTTTTTTATTTTCGTAAAATATTGTGCATCTTGTTACACTATATGATGCATCTAGTTACACTGTGTGGTGCATCCGAATATGTGAAGTAGTGCATGTGAGCTGAAAGTAAAAAAAAAAAAAAAAAAAAAATCGAAAAAAAAAGTCAACGAGTTGACCCGGGTTGACCCGGGTTTGACCCGCTTTAACTTGGCCAAATCTTGATCCTTCATCACCAATATATATATATATATATATATATATATATTGCTTTTTATTTATATCTAAATAAAGGTGTATTTCCTTATAGCGGGTACTCGAAAAAATATAAATGATGACAATGTAAAGTTTATTCCTTTTTATAACTCGTCCCAAGTTGGAACCATAAATTTTTATTCCTAAATAGAGTTTATTTATTAATATAGTATAACTTTATAGAGGTTAAACTGTATAAGAGTAATGTATTAGCAAAACTTAGTACATCAAAATGTTAAAAATTATCATACGAGGTATGAAGTATAATAAATCAATTGAACGTAGCATTATTGCATATCAATCAATTTATTAGTACATCCTCTTCAAAACACATACTACTTCCGGTCCCCAAGTCTCTTCCTAGGAGGAACTGGCACGGGTATTAATGAAAAGGTTGTTGAGTTAGTCATGAGTAGAGAAAAAGTGATTGAATTTATTGTAAGTGGAGAAAGGGTCCCACATTGATGGTAGTGATATAGAAATTAATTAAGATAGTGGTGGGCCATATATGGTATTTTAGGTAAATAAGTTGATAAAGTAAGGGTAAGAGATAATAATTTGTTGTGAGGTAGTGTCCAAAAATAGCTAGGAAGAAACTTGGGGACCATCCTAAAAAGGAAAGATAGGAAAAGACTTGGGAACCGGAGGTAGTATTTAGTACAACAATTCGCCTTGAATAACTTTTATGGGATGAATGAATAAAAGAGCCTTATGCATAAGGACTTAATCGTGGCAAAACAAGTATGACAAGGGCTGATATGCAAAGTTTGTTGGCAAATTCAGTTACAAAGCTAATGGTGAGTTAGTTAGACTTGTTTGCTAAGATGGAAGGCTGAGATCATTTCTGCTCGTGGAGATATGCTGAGCTCGTAACTGTATCTATCTGGAATCTTCTTCTTAAATCTTGTATATAAAGAATTAGAGAGAGAGTAGAAGATAGAACAAGAGAGAAAGAGTGAAAGAGAAACTGTGCAATTGAGAATTCTATAGGTGTATAGATAGGCTGTGAGTTTATCTCTTCATTGTATTTTGTAATCTTCCATCTTGATTCTGATAATGAGAGTGCTGGCTAACCTCCCGTGGACGTAGATCATTCGAGATCGAACCACGTAAATCTCCTTGTCTGTTTTGCTTTCGATTTGCTTCAGCAATTCATTTAGGGTTCTTAGTTTTCTCTCTTCATTGCATGCATGTGTTGCATATGAATTTGAGAAGTCGATTTTGATCGAAGATACTTATTCAAATTCACAATTTGGCGCCATCCGGGGAAGTAAGATACACAGAAACTCCAGATCTAATCGCGATCGGTGGAATTGCGACTGTGTGAGCTAAGGTGGAGAGCTTCAATGGCAACAGCAAGATTCGAAGCCGAGAAATTCAACGGCAAGAATGATTTTGCGCTTGGCAAATCAAGATGAAGGCCATGCTTGTGCAGCAAGGTCTTGCCGAATTTCTCAAAGAAGAGGTGCCTGAGGATCCCAAAGGAAAGGGTGAAGAGAAGCATGATGAGAAGCCTGCTGTTAGTGATTCCAAGAAACAAGAATTGATGGATAAGGCACATAGTGCCATAATTCTGTGTTTGGCCGATAAAGTCTCGAGAGAAGTCTCGAAGGAGAAGACTGCAGCGGCCGTATGGAAGAAATTGGAGAGTTTATATATGGAAAAATCCCTCGCCAACAGATAATACTCAAAGCAACGACTGTATTCTTACAAATTAGTGGATGATAAGAACATCCTTGAGCAGTTGGATAAGTTCAACAAAGCAGTGGATGATGTGGAGAATATAGAAGTTGTTCTTGGAGAAGAGGACAAGGCAATCATCTTATTGAATGCACTGCCAAAGTCATATGAACACTTGAAGGATGCCATGTCGCAGAGGTGTACACATTATTGGAAATGGAAGAGTAGTTCTTGAATTGATAGGAGAGACATTTAAGAAAATTGTCGTGGTCATTAGGAGAAGCTGCAGACAAGAGGAGAAGAAGAAAAAACGAGAGAGTTGAAATATTTGAAGAAGTTTTCATGGTTTATGATTTTCTTAAGATTATGTGTTTGTATTTGTGTTGTTTCACAAGCATGCAATGACAACTATTTATAGGGCAAGTTTCTGTATATGTGAGAACTAAGATTTGAATTAATCCTATCTATTATGTTCTTCTGTTCCGTATTGAAGCTTTCAAAGTCCATTGGCTTAGAATGGCTGCTTTAATTATAGTAATAATATTTGACCTGCACCGGATGTTCTCTTTACAATATGCTGATCATAAATTTGTTTTCGTTTTTTATTTACTATTCTTTGGAGATAAACAAACATTTTATAAGTTTCATTTTTTATTTTTTTTAAATGCATTTTATATTTATATGACTACCTGCAATGGTAGTACTAAAAGTTTTTTTGGAGATAGAGACAGTGAGCTGCAGTGAGGCTGTCTTTATGGTGTGTCTCTATCTAATTTCTGAATTTGTATTTTGCATTAATTTAAATAAGAAAATTTGAAAATTTCATTAATTTAAATAAATAACTAGTATAATACATTAATTGAAATAAAACAAATAAAAACTTTGCATTAATTGAAATTTAAAAAATAAAATACATCCTATTCCTCAACCGGCCCAAATCGGCTCCAAATATGCTCGATCAAATCATTGGTGAGCCGATTGTGCTTCGTTGTATCTCTCAATGTGGCGGCTGTTTAAGATAATTCTTCCAGGACAGCGGAGTGGGGACTCAGACTACATCACTAGTCGTCGTTGTTTCTGTGTCCTCTCTCCAGTTCACAGCATCCGCCCTCTCGTCTTCCGTAATCATGTTGTGCAAAATAATGCACATAAACATGATGTTTCGGAGGTGCTTTGTGTACCAGCTTCGCGCCGGGTTCCGGATAATTCCCCATCGGGCTTGAAGAACAGCGAATGCCCGTTCGATATCCTTCCTCGCCGCTTCCTACAATTGAACCGCGCCACCTTCTCGTCCATTGCAAGCGGAGGAACCTTGATTAGAGCCGCCCAATCTGGGTAGACACCATCGGTTAAGTAGTAACCGCCGTCGTAGGGCTTTCCGTTCACTACGAATTGGCACGGCGGAGCCTGTTCTTCAAGCACGTCCACGAATAAGGGCGACTGATTGAGGATGTTGACATCGTTGTTGGAGCCGGCTACTCCAAAAAAGGCGTGCCATATCCATAAATCTTGAGACGCCACGACTTCAAGAATCAAGGAAGGCATGCCCACATCTCCTTGTGTATAGGCAGCCGCTTAGGCCTTCGGGCAATTCCTCCACACCCAGTGCATACAATCCAGGCTCCCGAGCATCCCCGGAAAGCCGTGCCTCTCCTTGTACATTTACATCAGTCGAGCGGTGTCTTGAGCATTTGACCTCCTCAAGTACACATCACCGAAGAGCTCGATGACAGCTTTGCAGAACTTCCGGAGGCAAAGACGGTCGGTGCTATCTCCGATCTTTAAGCATTCATTGAATGTATCCAGCGCTCCACCGGTGGCTAGTTGGCGAATGGCCATTGTGCATTTTTGCACCGACGTGAGGCCCCATTTGTCGGTTGCATCTTGTTTCTACTGGAAGTACCGCACATTCTGCTCCAATGTCTCGCAAATCTTTAAGAACAGATGCTTATGCATCCGAAATCGTCGGCGGAAAAATGTTGGGCGTTACGTCGGGTTGTTGTTGAAGTAGTCGACCATCAACTGCTGCAGGGCCACCTCCCGATCGCGGTGTACCACCGTCCTCTTCCCCTTTTTTTTCTGGGAGGCAAAGAATCGAGCGGCAACAGCTTGGAGGTTCGTCACCATCGACATAATCTTGTCGTCGGTGCCATGAGAAGAGTAGTCGGTTGAGGAGTCCGACGAGGAAGACATTTTTTTTTTGCGAAAAATAGAGAGAAAACTAAAGGAAGAAGACGAATTTGGTGTGAAAAAAATTGTGTGATGAAGTGGGGTAATTATAGGTGTGAATTAAAAAAAAACGACTATAGTAGCTGTTTATACCCGTTGCAAATAATATATCAGTTGCCTAACTTGTTTTTTTTTTTCGATCTAGCGCGTGCATCATTTAAAAAAAAAAAGTCCAGTGCGTGCCATGTACACACCGGATCCAGACTATCTCGTGGTGACGAGATGGGCTCGAGCCGCTGCCTCCTACAACGGGCCGTCTCGTTGTCGGCGTGTCTCGAGACGGTGGATCGAGACGGCTGCTGCAAGTAGTCTAATATACCTTGAATTTTGAGTTGATTTTTGATTGGAATTCAAATCGATATAATATAAATCCTTTTAGCTAGGGCAGCGTAGAAGGTGTTTGGCTAAGCTTAAAAGCTCCTAAAAATAACTTATAAGCTCTTAAATTCTTAATAATGAACAACTTATAAATTATTTTAAAGAACTTAAAAGCTTAGCCAAACACCCCTTTAATTAGATAAAATTAATGATCAAATCCAAGTTCGGATAGATTCAGTTCTATGAATTTGTCCCTGACAAAAAAGAAAAAGAAAAAATCAATTGACTTTGAAAACACTGTAAAAGAAAATAATACCTACGACTTTTGTATTCCAATTCCCACGGATCGATCCAATGATTTTGACCAAACTAGTTGGGTAAAACTCAAAACACTGTTTCAGGGATAACGGTTCGAATCATTTTTTTTTTTCTTTTTTCCTTTTTTTAATTGTAGAAATCCGCATCTGCTACCTTGGGATGCACACTGGGTAAACCTCTATACCTTGTGCAGTAAGTAACCCCGTCAAGATTCCACGGCGGTCGTTAAATAATTTATGTTTTAATTTATAAGTATCTATTTTAAAAGTAATTTTATATTTTATTTATTAGTTGTGATGTTCTTTCCTTTAATTACTAATCAAACTCATGAGATAAATTTTATTTCACATATTTAAACTATGAATGACAATAAATCGACTACTCATCCATTTAGTATTTTCAAATTTAAATTTGTTTATAATTTTTCTGCATGCTCTCGTCATAATCCCCATTAAAATATTGGCTTTGTTGTATATACCCTTCTCAAACTTGTTGGGTAATAGTATTATATAAAAATCTAGACAATACAAAGTTGATATTAACTAAAAGGGTAATGATATTCGGCCATACTGTGGATGACCACACAAACTAAAAATAATAATATAGGTTTTGAAAATGGAAATATACTCTGATTGGAAAACATAAACCCTAAGGGGAAAATGTGATTATTTCTATTTTTACATTCAACTTTCCTTTTTCTACGCGTGTGGCTAGCCACTATGTGACCGATATCATTACCCTAACTAAAATTGGTAAAAATCCTCCTTTTTATAATTGTCTTGTTGGTTTATGCTAAACTGATATCTCTAATCTTAGCCAAATGCCGATATACTTATATCTTTATTTTTTTTCTTTTATTTAACTATCTATTCGTACATTTGATTCATATAGACATGTTGATTAAATATATTTATTTAGTTTTTGTAGGAATTTTTGTTTATATATATTAATTTTAAATTTAGAAAATTTGAGAATTTAGATAAATAGGAATGGAGGAATATGAGGGGTGCCACATAGAATTTTTGTTACGTAAAGTCGTTTTCGTTTATATCATAGAAAGATGGGCATATTGATAGATAGATAGATAGATAGTAAAATTCTCCTCACAATTAATTACTTATAAGTTCTATTTTAATTGTAACAAAAATATTATATTATTTAGACTGTTTAGTCAAAATGACTAAATCAAATATTAAACTATTTTGATGGAAAAATACATATTATATTTAATTCTTAGCTCTCGATTCTCTATTAGATTAGTAATACTCAAAATTCGATATGAAATTCAAGATCTTAGTACAGTCTAGTGAATAAATAGAATATTAAATAAAAATATACAAAAATAATTAATTTAATATAATAAACATCGATTATAAGTATTTATAATAAATTATCATTTTAAAACAATAATAATAGATATCCACCAATTAATTACAACTATTGATTCCATTTTTATTTTATTTTTTTCGCTTCACTTTCTTTTTCATCCAATCATACTTGTTTCCAGGCAATAAAAATTCTTAAAGGGGAGATTCGAATAAAACTACCTATTATATTAAGATTAGAATCTGACATTCAAAAGTGTCCATAACTATACGAAAATAATAACTAAATAATTTTATAATAAAAACCAAATTTTGAATAAGAAGTAGTAGAATACATGAATTCATGATGATGCAAAAATAAGAATTTTAGATAAATTCAAATAGACTTATGAACATTAAATAGTTGAAATTAAAATATGTATTAACAATGCCAGAATTAGGAATTAAAGATAAATTGAGAACGAATTGATATCTATTAGAATTATTCATATCAATACTAATATATAGAATAATAATATATATTGTCGTGATAGAATTAATAATGCCAAATATATATATATATATATATATATATATATATATAAATATAATTAATATATATATATATATATATTAATTATATATTATTATTATTAATTATTATTAATAAAAATGTAAACGTAGCTCTCTTCTCGGTTCGTTATTCCGATTTTCCTTTATTCTCGTATTTTTGGCATTATTAATTCTGCCACAACAATATATATTATTAATTTATATATTACTAGTGATATATATTAGAGTAATGATATTTGGACACATTGTGGCCAGTCATACGTGTGAAAAAAAGGAAAGTTGAATGTAAAAATAGAAATAATCACATTTCTTCTTAGGATTTATGCTTTCCAATTAGGGTATTTTTCCATTTTCAAAATCTATATTATCATTTTTAGCGTATGTGGCTGGCCACAATGTGTCCGAATATCATTACTTTATGTATTAATACAAAGATATCAATTCTATCTTAAATTATCTTCAATTCTGTAATTTTGGCATTATTTAAATATATTTTAATCTATAACTATTCTTAAAAAAAATTAATATTAATTTGTTTATAAACAACTCATTTTTTCATAATCGTGTTGGAGCCTGTGAGACTAAACTTTTGTAATTCAAGGATTACAAATTAAAAAAAAAATTAATAAATTATCTAATATATATATATGAAGAGGATCATGCGAGAATGATATCTTAGGTGAGAAATGAGAATAAATCAGGACCCTTGATTTTTATAGATCAATGACTCAAATTTAACGATGCATTATGCTGTAGTAATTTATGCATTATAATATTTATGCATTAGGTTTCTGTAGTTTATGCATTAGAAAGTGTATGCATTACATTTATGCAATATATGCATTACCGATATAATAAAAATGCATTAAAATGTATCGTTCTCACATTTTCATTTAAAATTCATTCTCACTAGATCCCTACCCTCTATATATATATAGGGAAAGTGAAAATGACCCTTAAAGTGAGAAATAGAAATAAATCTAGACCACATATTGAAAAAAAAGGTGGGCGCGTGAGTTACATGCGCGACGCGTGTAGCTCACGCGCCATTTTTTGTCTGATTTTTTTCATAAAACATGTGAATTTCGTTACAAGGTGTGGTGCATCTAGTTACACATCATGGTGCATGTACAATATTTTTTCAGTTCTTTTTTTGTTGTTTAAGGTTTGATTTTTTTGTAAAGCATAGCGCATTTCATTATACCTATCATTACATTGTGTCATGCATATCAGTACACGTAGTTGTACATCTCACGGATCACAATGTGGTAGATACACCCCACTATAAAAACAACGTGAAACTAGATGCACCATACGTTGAAATGAGATGCACCATGCTTTATGGTAAAAAATTAGACCTTAAAAAATTTGAAAAACAAAATCGAAACTTAAAAGAAAAAGAAAAAAAAAACTGAAAAATGTTTTACATGCACCTCAGTGCATAGCGAGATGCACCAGATGCACCACACTTCATAGCGAGATGTATAAGATGAGTGGTGGAGATTTATTCTCATTTTTAGGATAAAGATCATTCTTATATGATCTCTTTCTATATATATATATATATGGAAACGGTAATTAGAATATATGAAGACGAATAGTGTATTTTTAGCTTGTGGCACGGGTTTTAAGAGAACTTAAGTAGATATCATTTGAGTAGAGAAAGGAAATCATCAAATTCAATTTATATGAGTAATAAAAGAATAGTGGAGTCATGTCCTAAAATGGAATGAGTATATTATTAGTGGACGGATGAAAAATAAAATATAGGTATACTATTTGTGGACGTAACGAGTGTATATTAAGCACACATATATTATTTAAAAATTTACATTTTAATTAGGATAAGAAATACTAATATGTAAGGTTAGGATTGAGAATTAAGTTAATACAAGCAGCGTTCTTAATCATGAAAATTAATACATCAGTCTCATTTTGAGGATAATATTCATGAAATTCTACGTAGATGATACAATCAATCAACCATGTTTGAAAGTTTCTACAACATATTACATATATATCTCAAACTATGCTTTTTAATTAAATATAGGTAAAGAACGAAGAAATTCTAGATGACTTATATCGCCATTGGGATTTGGGATTCGTGTTCTTACGGTTTAGTTGACTTCGGCGATATATTCTTGAATGATCACATTTGAATAAAATTTAATGACCATATATATGATCAGCAAAGGCTGCAGATGAGTTTGAGAATATGAGAAGAAGAAAGAATTCATGAGAGAGTTGAGATTGAAGGATTTTAATTTCATGATTTATAATTTTTTGAATTAGTACACTATTTATGCTCCGAAAAACCGATGCTAATCTATATCAATATCTATCTATACTATAATATAAAAAGAGTCTTATTATACAAAATTTATTTTGCCTAAAATATCCTTATTATATATTTAATTTAAGGACAATAGTGTAATATGATAAGTCTCAATTCAATATAATTTATTTCTTACCTAATGTAGTTGATCATGAAATTTTATGGCCCCAAAGTCTCAATTCAATATATTTGTTGCTTAATCTGAAGAAAAAGAATGTGACGGGCACAATTAAAATAGAAATTGAATATATGGCTACAACCAATCACATGAAACTTACCTAATAGTAATAATTTTGTTTTTTTTTTTTCAAATCAGTAATAATTATTTATTACCTAATGTAATTAACGTAAAAAAAAACCCATGTATCATGTATGTATTGAGGGATTGGGCACAAATCTATTTAAGTGTATCTTTTTACGCTATAAATATAAAATACTTAAAAATTATGTTAATTTATTACCTTGATCTTCCATTTAATGTCTCAATCCACATTATGGTACTGATTTCCAAGAGATATGTTTTACATAATAAGATTTAATGTTTGGTAAAATTATGCATCAAAATTGTAAAAAATTGGGTAGGTTTAGACAAGTTTGGTATTGCTTAAGAGAGAAAAATCAATGCAAATGTTTCTTTGAAAAAGCATGTTTTGGAGTGCAATTTATTGTTGTATTACTATATGGACTTTGGTTTGATATTCATTGGATTATTTAGTGCATGTATTAGGATTACATTGAATTTTTTTTTTCTTATGCAAATAGCATGAGGTAAACCGATTCTTTCCACAATGGCAAGACAATAGCACACATATATAGTTCACGGTTTATTTTGAATATCTAAAAATTAGCTGTTAACGTTACTTTTAAGTTTCTTTCTTAGTTATCTTTGTTCAATTGTTTGTAAGTTTTTATACTCGTCTTATAGGTTATACTCCCTCCGTCCCCCATATATCTTCCCATCTTACTTTTTTGGGGTGTCCTCCATATATCTTCCTAACTAATTTTGGACACTACCTCACAACAAATTATTCATCTCTACCCTTACTTTATCAACTTATTTACTTGAATTACCACATATGTCCCACCACTATCCTATTAATTAATATATCACCCCTTCAATGTGGGATCCTTTCTCTACTCACACCAAACTCAAACACCTTTTACCCACTCATAACCAACTCAACAACCATTTTCTTAATCCACGTGCCACTCTCTCCTAGGAAAATATCGAGGACAGAGGGAGTATTAAATTTCAAACATTGTGATTTCAAAACAAGGTTTCTAAACGTGGTTTAAAATTTAGAATCTGAATCTCATGAGTGGTAGCAATATAATACGTTTTCATTAATCATCTCTATTAATTTTTCAAGCTTATTGGCTTCTTATTTTTGTAGCTTGTGGAGTGGATTACTACGGGAGGTATAGTATGAGTAGAAAGTACAACTGTTACTTCAGAAGAATGCAAGAAAATGCAGGTTCTAGAAGGCTGATAGATCGGTTGCTAAGACAACTATTTACTATCTTTGATGTAATACAATCGAGGACTTCTTATGGTTCATGTTGTTAGTTTATAGTTATAACATTGAGTTTCACTGAAGTTTGATATCAACACTAACTGTACACCAACTTCAATCTACAATCGTTACATGTGTGATATGATAGAAAGCATGGTAATTAATACGTTGGATATGAATTTTGAAAGCTTATTGGAGAGTTTGATGAAGCCCCTTATATTAGGTTATCTCTTTATAAAGTCCTGCAAGAATTATTCAATTATTGTTTCCAATCATGTCAGTCTTCTTTCTAAGTACTTCCCTCGCAATCTCCAAATCAAACTGCAGGAAATGGAAACTGACAATAGTGAATGTAGAAATTGTATCTAAAGGATTGCATTATTGTGATCTATATTTGAAGATTTAGTTTATGGCATTGTAGATTTGTAGTCCATAATTTTCTTAATCTTCTGGCTCATCATGTTATGAATATTTTGGTTTGGTGGCGTTACTGTGGGTTCCTAAAGAAATGGAGACAAGAGAACAATTAGAAACATGCATGAGTCATTGTGAAATTACATTTAAGTTAAGAATTATGCATCACAGTCATGTCAAATGATGTGTTTTTGCATCTTGCCCCTTCTGGTATGTCAAGAACTCTGCTCTCGTAATGTTATAGTTCGCATGAAAATGATTAGGTCGTCTCTTTTTCTCCACTTTTATCATTCCATGTACGTATATTATACATTTCCGTTTTGTTTTTAGATTCCATAGCAATGACTATTTTCCAGAATCTCATAAATTAGGCCATTAATGAGTACGATGAAGTATAAGGATAAGAAGTAGGAGTTGTTATGGTAGTAGAGACAAATATGAGAAAAAAACATAGCTCACTTATATTAATTATAGCATATTTAATTTTTTGCACTCCCAAAAAAAAGTCACGAAATAGCAAATGAATTTTGGCACGACCCATCTAGATACAAGTTAATAAGAAATTGAAATTTATTCAGAAATTTAAATTAAATGTAATTTTAATATTTCTAAGTTAGGTTAAGAAAATAAACATTAGTGGATGCCAAATTTATCGCATACTGTATCTTTTAATTTTGATAAAATCTAAATAGAAAATGCTGTCATTTAATTTTTCACAATCCATGCACGTGCTTAATCATTATTAAATTTGATGCGTACGACTTGACCATATTAAATAAAATAAATGAGTAAAAATTATATAGGAGGTACGAAATATATGAGAGAATTACGTGCTTTGTGTAAATTGGTCATAATTCTAGAGTATGCAAGGAATGTGAGTATTGTTATCGTTAAACATAATGCTAATTTTATTCCGCAAGTTTTCACACCATTCAAGTATTTCGGCAAGACCAATTCTTATCATTTCCTATAGAATTTGAATGTACGTAGAGGACAAACTTAAATAATTTTACCTATCTTTGAAGTGAATTTTAACAAATATTGAAAACAAAATATTTCTATCAAATTTATGAACAATGATATTAATTAACGAGGAATGCAAATGGTCACACATGCAACGCTCGTTTCATGTGCTAGTTAATATAAAAAGAGTCTTATTTTATAGAATTTGTTTTGCCTAAAATATCCTTATTATATACTATCTAAATTAAGGGAAATAATGTACTATAGTAAATTGTACATAGTATAAGAATTATTTTAATATAATGTATTTTAAGTTATAAAAAAATATTAATTAATTCGAAATCAAACTTACCTTGTAATAAATTATTTTTTTTATCTAATTTACAGATTTAATATGGACTCCCCTATTCTTCTAGGTTATAAAAATTAAACAATCTTATATATCTAAATTAAGTGAAATAATGTACTATAATAAATTATACATAGTATAAGAATTATTTTAATATAATGTAATTTAAATTATAAGGAAATTCTAATTCATTCGAAATCAAACTTACCTTGTTATAAATTATTTTTTTACCTAATTTACAGATTTAATATGGACTCCCTTATTATTCTTGTTTATAAAAATTAAACATTAATTTGCTTATTAGATAATGAGAGTAGAGAGTTTTTTTTATGTCCGTAACTTTGGGCAAATTGCAATAACAAGGACAAATTTTTATGAGTTTGGAATTGCAGGACAATATTTTAAAAAAATGGCAATTGAAGGACAATATTTAAAAAATATGGCAATTGAAGGACAAATTTAAGCCCCATTGGGCCAAATTACACATTTTTTTCCATATGACGTGATGGTTACATGACTACATACAGTATTAACTTTTGTAGTCTCGTAATCAATACAAACCAAATAATATTCTTAAACCTCGAATATAGTCAATAAAAACTATTTAGCAAATAAACATGTACTCCCTCTGTCCCGCAAAAGTTGTCTTCCTTTCCTTTTTGGGTTGTCCCACGAAAGATGTCTCCTTTTCATATCAGGAAATAATTTTTGCATTCATACTGCTTTTACATTTGCATTCACGCTGCTTTTTCACTACTTTTACATTCTTTATCATTTCTCCTTAATTTACGTGCCAAACATAAAGGAGACAATTTTGGTAGGATGGAGGGAGTACCTAACTTGATTAATTTGAAGCATAATTCAAATTGTACAAAAAATAATATAAAAAATTAAATATTTAAAAGTAATGTAAATGAGAATAAACTGATACATAACATTGTGTTGGGAAAATTAGTAAAGGTTTCGAAAGATACCAAACCCCAACTGACCCAACCGAGTAGATGAAAGCCTTTAGTCTGATCTTAGATAGAGCTCATTGTTTGAGCGTAGGGATTTTATCTTTACAAGAGTCAAGTAGAAGAAGTCAGCCGGACTAAATAAGGAGGTTCGTGAAGAACTCAGCTGAGGCTCAAACTCAGCTGAGACCCAGACTCAACTGAGGGATCACACTCAGTTGAGACTCAAGGTCAGTTGAGACATCAACCTCAACTGAAGCACGACCTCAATTGGACAGCAGCTCAGTTGAGACATCAACCTCAACTAAAGCATGTTTAAGCTTATCTAGTGGATTACTTCCCCAAAAAGAAAGTCGTGGATGTAGGAGGTAGATCTCTGAACCACGTTAAAATATTGTGTACTTAATTTCTGTAATTTACATTCGATATTTTAAATCAGTACCTAACCAACTGACCCAGCATATGCACTGCACTAATTTGAGAACTTGACCTTTCCCTTTCACAAAGGTTTCAGTTTTTGTAACGAGTCTAATTTGCACCATCTTCCGCATTGCAAAACTGTTTAAAACCTTAGTTGGTGCATTCTGCTGATTTTCAGGCATAGGAGCCAGCTGAGCTACCAACTGTGTGATTGGCTCCAACTGAGTAACTCAGTTGACGAGCTACTACAACTGACTTTTCCAGTTGTTGAGTAAACTGACCTGGGCAGTATATCTCAGTGAAAAGACGTTTAGCAAAATGAAAATTGCTACTAGTGTCTTCTCCTCTCCCATACACCAGTTACTCGTTATCGGGAACATCAAGTGGTATCAGAGCAGTGGTTCAAAAGACTGTTGTTTCTGATTCACAAGGTGTGAGTCGAGTAGTTCTTCAGTGGTCAACTGAACAGATCTTTTCTGAAATCAATTAGTGCATTCTGCTACATATCATTTTGTCTATCTCTTGTGGTGTATAGGAATGATGAACCCGACGTTGCTGGAAAGCTTTCCGGAGTTCTCCGTGGATGATTATCCCACGTGGAAATTTCGCCTGAAAATGGCTCTGATTGCCTGGCATAACAGGATGTGGGAAACCATTGAAAATGGCCCCATCCAGGTGACTCAGTCAGTGCTGGTCCCTCCTATCACTCCAGGGGAATGAGAGATGATGAAGGAGGAACCCAAAGGCGTCCACCAAGGAAGAAAGAGACATCGTGCAGCTAGATAACATCGCCAAGAGCGTCATCTCTTCCACAGTCGGAAAAAGCCTACTTGCCGAAGATTATCAATTGCTTCACAACAAAAGATATGTGAGAAGCCTTAGCTGCACTCTGTGAAGGCTCTGACGAGATTAAGGAGAATAAGTTCACCTTAGCTTGTCAGAAGTTCAAAAACTTCTCTCAGTTATCCCCGGAGTCCATCGACAAGATGGAGCTGAGATTCACAGAGGTCTTAATGGACATTAAAAGTATTCGGAAGGAGAAATACTCTCAGCGTGAGATGAATCTTAAGGTTCTCTCTACGCTAGGCAAAGACTGGACAATCTATAAAGTTGTCCACCAAAATCGGAGTGACCTCAGTTAATGACAACTGAGAAGTTGTTCTCCATGCTCAAGGCAAATGAGTATGATATCCTCCGACTGAAGTCTTGCAAGCTTCAGAAATCAAAACAAACCGAGCAAGGCTCAGCTGCCAAGTCCATGACGCTTCGAGCTGAATCGGGCAGGTCCAAGTTCGCCCGACCCTCATGGTCCGCTGACTCCTCAACTAGGGATTGACTGACCAGGTTGGAACTCGAGAAGAATGTCGAAGAGTTGAACAATCAGCTCAAGGAGATGAACTCCAGGATCGAGAAGTATATGAAGATCAACCGGAGCAGGCGATGCTCAGTTGATCCATTCTCAAAGAATCAAAGCGAAGGCTGCTTTGAGTGTGGAAAGTTAAGACACTTCAACGCCAACTGTCCTGACCTTTCCATGAAAGAGAAGGAAGTCCTCCGAGGAAAAGCCAAGGAGAAATCCAAAGCTATGATCGTTGAGGAAGACGTCGAGGATACCGACGTGTTCTCCGAGTCAGAAGAAGAAGAAATTGACTCACCATCCAATCCAGTTAGGAAAGAGCAGTGCTTCATGGCTTTGCCTGAAGAGTCAACTGAAGAGGACCTGGATGAATTGAGAAAGAGAAGAGCCGTCAAATCTGTCTGGGTGTTGGACAACGGATGTTCTAGACACAAGACACCCCAGATGAATCTTCTCACACACATCAAGCTTCGATAAGGATGTATTGTAACCTTTGGTGATTACTCTCAAGGAAAAACCAAAGGATCCGGTACATTCGAAACACAGCTTGTGTCTATCAAAAATGTGACGTTGGTAGATGGATTGAAGCATAACTTGCTCTCCGTAGGCCAATTGTGCGATAATGATTTTTCCGTGAAGTTTGATGCACATGTATGCAGGGTGAAAGACGTCATGTAACGCCCCAATTTCTCTTAATAAAATAAATTAAAATACTCCTTTATTTAATAATAAAATAATCCTCAAGTCCAGAATAAGCAGCGAAAAAATAGAAACTGAAACAATGTCAACAATCCTCCTAGAAATAAATATAAACATAACATAAACTCCATGCTCGCATTTATTTATTTATTTATTTTCCCTCAATAGACCATCTTCACGCGCCCCGCCGATCATCGCCTAAGTCATTTCCTGAAAGGAAAATTATAAAGTTTGGGGTGAGTACTTTAGACTCAGTGGAGTACATTTATCCAAATTATATAATTCGCAACAAAAATAAACATGGAAACACTCGCATATAAAATAACATCGTAGCCCGAAGGCCATAACCTCGTAACCTCCAATAGCCCATAGGCTTAACATCGAATAAGAATAATCCGTAGGCTTAACCTCGTATAGCCCGTAGGCTTAACCTCGTGAACCTCGATTAGCCCGTAGGTCATGTTGTATATCACATGAATATATATTGTGCAAAACATATAATAAGGATAAATGATAACTGCAACATTAAAAATTCCACCTTAACCTTCCTCGGCTGACTGAAAAATCTGCAAATTAATTAGTCAAGTTTTGCGCGCCAATCCTAAATGATAATTATGAAATGTCAAAATGCATGCTTTGATAAATGAAACCAACAAACTAAATTAATTCACCAACTCAGAAATTCCTTTATTTTCCTACACATGCTTTACTTGACGATCAAACAAAAATTACAAACAACAAACTGACTCAAATTTGAAACTCGATTATATGAATTACCTAGAGTTTATGCTACACACAACTAGAGCAACATAAATTCTTATTCTTACACCATTAAGCAGTATTAATAAATATATATATATATAGCTACATAGCCCCTAAACAACAAAACGAAAACATGCAAATCATCTACTAATCTTTATATAATTTATACTGTTATAAAGATTAATTAATTAACTATTATTAACAAAGACTTCTGACACCTCTATAATATTTTAGAACTGATATTTGCCGTTCGGAACAATTTGAGGATGTGAGACTAAAAACTGAATAGATGACCTCCATTTATACAACTTATTAGGGTAGAAGAAGATAACAATAAATTTAATAACCTTTTTTTTTAAAATAAATTTAAAATTTAGAGTAATTAAAGAAATTAGTAATTCTCATATAACACAAGAATCCTATTAGTCTAAGTGTTTCATACGAACTAAAGAAGATAGCTAATTAAATAGTGTTAACATAAATTTATCAAGCAATTATACAATTAAAAAATGCTTCTGGTCGTGCAACATGAAATAAATGCCACATCATGCTCATGCTCGTGAATTACTTCTAGGCGCGACTTATAAGACTCAAATAATTAATTGCATAAAATTATAAAATAAACCTTTTAAAAGTAAAATAAATTTCGGGTCGTTACACGTCAAGACCAAGCAAGTTCTTTTATTTGGTAGATGATTTTCATCACGTGGAGTCTATTACACAGACTGGTCGAGTAGCTCACCAGAAACATGCCTTGTATCCAAGAGCAGCTCTGAGACAAGCTAGCTATGGCATAAAACACTTAACCACCTCAACTTCAAAACCATGAACAAGCTTGCTCGCTAATAGCACGTAGTTGGAATACCGGACTTGAAGTTCAGTCCGACGTACCACTGCATTGCCTGTCAGCTCAGAAAGTTGGCTAGAGCATCATTTCTTCTTAAACTGACACCATCGATGGATCGAGTTCTGCAACTGATCCACATGGATCTGTTCTGTCCGCTCATCCTAGAAAGTGTGAGTGGAAATAAGTACACCCTCGTAGTTATTGACGACTACTCGAGGTACACACGGGTGATCTTCATGGCGCACAAGAATGAGACGAGAGAGGAGTTGCCTAAACTGATGGATAGACTTGCAAATCAGCAAGGAAAATCTATCATCTCCATCAGATCCGATCGCGGAAAGGAGAAATCGCACGCTGAAGGATGTAGCAACTTGCATGCCAACCAACTCAGCTCTGCTAAAGAGATTTTGAGCAGAAGCAGTCAACACAACGTGCTACACGTAGAACCGATCCCTCCTTACGAAAAGATAAGGAAAGACTCCATACGAGCTGTGGAGCAATAGGAAACCAAACATTTCCTACTTTCGTGTGTTCGGTTCTAAGTGTTAACAATGGAAAAGCTCAGTTGAAAACCTTCGAGCCGAAAGCTGTCAAAGGCATATTCTTAGGATATGCTGCGAAGTTAAAAGCTTATAGAGGTTTCAACTCCAGCTCCAAAATTGTTGAGATAACACCTCATGTGTTGTTTGATGAATCTGCTTTTGAGTGCAGGGAACAAGCTAACTGGTAGACAGCTGAAGAAAGTGCACCGGCCCAGCCAGCTGAGACAAGATCTCAAGCTCAAAGATTAAAGAATCTAGCAGAGCCGCTTGTTTGGTCAGTTGAAGTCGAAGAAGTGTATTCTTCTGACGAAGCTGAAGATCCCGCCTCAGTTCAAGGGGGAACTCCAGATCAACTGACCAAGTGCCAACCACAGCAGAAGCTCAGTCAGGAGCATCAACTAAGCAGCCGTCAGGTCCAGGGAATTCCAGTCCAAGATCAGTCAGCTCCCCAGTTCATCCTTCAACTCCACCAGAAGCAAGATTACCAAGATCGGCACCTCCAACATCTCCAAGACAGGACTATTCCATCACAATGCTCGAATCAGGTAAGTGACCAAGGAAGCAGAAACGATGGTATGAAGACCACGTTAATGATCTCGTGATAGGAAATCTGCAAGCCGGCGTTCGAACCAAAAGATCACCTCAAGTTGTAGATTCCTCAGCTTATGTTCCGACTCAGTCAGGAACCTCAGCTAATGATGAACCAACTTTGGAAGCACAGTATGCTGACAAGCTCAGAATACTAGGAAAGTTAGAACAGGCAGGAGATGTAAGCATGATCGCATACTTTGTGGCAGATGTACCTGAACCCAAAAACATCTTATAAGTTTTAGGATGTATCCACTGGACTCAAGCCATGCAAGAAGAGCTCGATAAATTTCTTAGAAACTGTGTGTCGGAACTTGTTGAAAGACCTGAGGGGATCAAGGTAATTGGCATGAAGTGGATATTCAAGAATAAGCGTGACGCAATTAGGTGTATTGTGAGAAACAAGGCTAGACAAGTAGCTCAAGGTTACTGCCAGTAAGAAGGAACAGACTTCGAGGATTCCTTCGCCCCAGTTGCTCGTCTGGAAGCATTTTGGATTTTCCTAGCCTACGCCGCTCACCACAAGTTCAAAGTCTATCAGATGGACGTAAAGTGTGTGTTTCTCAATAGCAACATCAAAGAAGATGTTTATGTAGCATAGCCCCCCGGTTTCAAAACTGGTGACGACATAGTCTACAAGCTGAAGAAAGCCATATACGGACTAAAACAGGCTCCACGCGCATGGTATGAAACCTTGTATGGCTTTCTGCTCTAATCAGGGTTCATTCGAGGTTCAGTCGACACGACCTTTTTCACCATCAAAGTTGGAGAAGACATCCTGGTGGTGCAAATCTATGTTGACGACATCATCTTTGGATCCAAATCTGAAGATCTGTGCAAGAGGTTCTCCCAACTTATGAAGGACAAGTTTGAGATGTCCATGATGGAAGAGATGAATTATTACCTTGGGCTACAGGTGAAGCAGTCACCAGAAGGAATTTTTTTATCAATCTGTCCAAGTACACAAAGAAGTTGATCTCCAAATTTGGACTAACCTCTAGCCAAACGATGAAGATCCTTATGAATACAAATTAGAAGATCGACCCGAACTAGGAAGGAAAGCTCGTCAATGCCAAGATGTACAGAGGGATCATCGGTTCGTTGTTTTATCTAACTGCTAGTCGACCAGACATTTCCTACATAGTTGGAGTTTGTGCAATATTTCAGGTTGAGCCGATGAAGCTTGCTTGCACACAACAAAGAATATCATCAAGTACCTCAAGGGATCAGTCCACATGGGACTGTGGTATCTAACTGATGATAACTTCGAACTGACTGGCTACTCAGATGCAGACCTAGTCGGAGACAGAGTTGATAGGAAATCAACCTCTGGATATTGTCAGTTCCTAGAAAGCAAATTAGTTTCCTGGTTCTCGAAGAAGCAAGTATGTGTCACCACCTGCACAACTGAGTCGGAGTATATGGCAGCTGGAAGCTGTTGTATGCAAGTCCTCTGGCTGAAATAGCAGCTGAGAGACTACGAAGTGGAGACTGGCTAGGTACCCGTCTTCTGTGACAGCTCAAGTGCTATAGCCATCACGGTGAATCTAGTTCACCACTCCAGGACTAAGCACATCGACATTCGACATCGCTTCATCTGTGATCATGTCAAAACGAAGGATGCCATTGTTGAGAAAATTCACACTGACATTGAGAGAGTTGATATCTTCACAAAGCCGTTGGTGGAAGCTCAATTCAAGATGTTGTGTCAACTCCTTGGATTGCTCAACCAAACCGAAGAAGAAGCCATGAAGATGGAGATCACAAGTTGAGGGGGAATCTCAACTTGAGGGAGAACTGAGCGATGGAGTCAAACCTCAACTGAACTGACAACTTGAGTCAGTTGAGTGCAAAGCTGAGTAAAAGAGTCAGTCGAGGTCAACGCCGACCGAGTAACACTATGTTAACTTGTTCTTTTTTGTTAAGGCGAGTGTTTTGAATTTAATTCGAGAACTAAGGTGAGTGTTCTTTTTTCTCAACAAGTTATTCGCATTGAATTAGCCAAGCGCCCACCTCAATGAAAAGCTGGTCTAGTCCCTTAGACTATGCTTGTAGATCGCGATTGGGAAATCTCCTTACGTGCGTGAGTGTTCGACACCGCCTCATGACGGATTCCATCACCATTATTCCTGAGAGTAGCTTATTCTAAAACGGTGCATTAAAATAAGCCATTTATCCCGAAGAAACTGCACGAGTTGATCTGATCCGTTGATTTGGATCTCAACCCTTCTATAAATTAGGGGCCTTGCAATTCATTTTCCACATCAACCATGATTCGCATCTCAACTACTCCAAAAATTTCTGCCTCTCTCTCATGATATATTTGTTGTGTAGTTTCTCTCTTGCTAGGGTTTATCTTCTAGAAAAACCTACCAGATCGAGAATATGCCTTCCCACATTGCAAAGCAGTTCTTTCCTTCCTTAAGCCCTGAATCCATGAATCAATTGGTTCAACAAGAACGCTACGTTCATGGCTACATGAGACGTAGACACTTAAAAGGACGACTGAAGATGTGGGAGATTCCTGGTGTCAACTAGCTAATGCAGCTCCCTGAAGTGTTCGTCCTTTTGCACATCATGTTGAAGATCTGCAATCCCAAGTCACATGGGCAGGCCAATCTAAACCTGATCATCAAAAGTCCTGCTCTTTTTTAGGTATACGATCCTAAGATGGGTCTTGAAGGGTTTTTCCCTTTTCTCAAACTCGTCTCAGTCGATCTTTCTTCCACCAAAGCGGCAGCTGCGGAACAAGTAGACGTACCAGGAGTCGCTGCTGCTTGTAATGTATTGTTGTTGCTCTCCCTTGCCCTGGAAGTGGAAGGAATTTAGATGCGACTCTTGCTCCTGTTGGATCGCTGTCGGGTGTGCCCTCCTGCAAATCTGCGCTATATCTTCCTTTTATTGATGCCAAAAAGGGGAAAGTAGTACGGACAACCACCTTTGAAGGTTTTGCTTGGGTTAACACATTGTTGTTGATGCCACCTCAGGTGAACTGAAGGAAGAATGAATATCTTGCAAGGTTGCTGAAGGCTCAAGATCAAGCAAAAGATCATAGGCTTCAGTTTTTGCAAGAAGGAGCTAAAACAAAGATCTTCTGGAAGGATAAGAAGGACTCTTTGTGGGTTATCTTGGCCAACGGAAAGACAGCTGAAGGAAACTTGGTCACCTCGCGTTGCTGCATGAGGTAACTAAGTCCAGCTATTGGCCTCGATAAGAATAAGGTGGAGGCTGATCAAAGGTCATGAAGGGATGACCTCATCCTGCAACCTTGTGGAAGATGAAGACCCTCCCTTAAGGAGGTGGAGGAGTCGAAGACCCTCCCCAAGGAGGTGGATGAGACGAAGACCTAGAGTAGGTTAGAAGTTAGGACTGTAGTTTAGCAACAACTCATTTATAACTGTAATCACTCCCCAATTTATTATTTGTTATAACAAGTTGCTGGTTATTAAAGGTCTTCGGTTGTTGACCTCACTTGATGACAACCATCTCATTGTCCAAGTTCGAGGTCAGTCTTTTTATTTTATTTTTTGTTTTTTTTTTGTTTTTTTTTTCTTGTGCTTACACATTCCTCTTAAAGACTAAAATTGAATTTATCTTTTAGTCATGCTGGTACCGACTTGTAGTATCAGTTAAGAAAGTTAGGTGATGTCAGTTAGGGTTTTGGCATCATCAAAAAAGGAGATATTATTAGGAAAATTAGTAAAAGTTTCGAAAGATACCAAAACCCCAACTGGCCCAACCGAGTAGATCAATGCCTTTAGTCTGATCATAGCTAGAGCTCAGTGTTTGAGCGTAGGGATTTTATCTTTACAAGAGTCAAGCAGAAAAAGTCAGCCGGACTAAAGAAGGAGCTTCGTGAAGAACTCAGCTGAGGCTCAAACTCAACTGAGACCCAGACTCAGCTAAGGTATCACACTAAGTTGATACTCAAGGTCAGTTGAGACATCAACCTCAACTGAAGTACGACCTCAATTGGAAAACAACTCAGTTGACTCTACAACTGAATCACGCAGCTGAAGGCATACAATCTAGCGTGAAGAGAAGTTGTGTCGAAGTCAAGTCGTCGCGAAGCGGAGAAGGGAAGACGCTGAAGACGGAGGAGTTGCAGTCTAGATTTTGAATCTACTCAGGAGCACAAGTCAGCTGGAAAACTTTCCATAAATGGGCCGACAACAGCGACGTACATAATGCAAAGGTCGCAGTTACCGTTTTTGGAAAGTTACCAGTAAAGTACGCGGAGTACCATGCTTTTGGCACTGATCAAACAGCTCTTTCCAACGACTGGTTTGAACTCCCTCTATAAATAGAGGTCTCCACACCAAAGCTAAATGAGGGCGATACAAGTAGAGAAAAAACACGCCGAAGTGCCGAGAGACAATACAAAGAGTAAAGCAGTGCAAGTAGCTTTTCACCTCTCTCTCTCTCTCTCTCTCTCTCCAAGCAAGAAGACCGGTGAAGTCCAGTTGGAGTAGAGTGATTTCTCTCATGTTCTTCCCCCTAGCCTCTCAGAAGTTCCCCTTCCTGATTGAGACTAGAGATTTGGTCTTTGCTTATTTTGTATCTCCTCGGACTCTCTCTTTCAAAAGATTGAGTTCGTAGCCTTTGGTGGAAGCCTCCACTTCCCTAAAGTGTTGACGGCTTCCTTGTTGGATTCTCTTCTCAAATCCAAACCTTAGCTCTGTGTTTGAACCCAGAATCAAAGTCATCAGGTCCGTTGGAACCCGTAATCCAATACTAGGTCGCTTGGAACCCGTAATCTAAGAACAGGTTCTTTGAAATCCGGAATCTAAGATAAGGTCCCTTAGAGCCCAGAATCTAAGACAGGCAATGCGCTTACCCGAAAAAGTGTTGTAAGGTCTTGTTCAAAGCCAGAATCGAATTGGTTAGGTTTTCTTGGAACCCGAAATCCAAGT
This sequence comes from Schizonepeta tenuifolia, assembly GCA_029490685.1. Lineage (NCBI taxonomy): Eukaryota > Viridiplantae > Streptophyta > Magnoliopsida > Lamiales > Lamiaceae > Schizonepeta > Schizonepeta tenuifolia. The sequence goes on from CM055957.1 coordinate 16,277,176, forward strand.
GGGGCGTTTGGTAAGCACACTTAAATTTATTTAGTGGATTACTTCCCCATAAAGGAAGTTGTGGATGTAGGAGGTGGATCATCGAACCACATTAAAATACTGTGTACTTAATTTCTGTAATTTACATTCGGTATTTTAAATTCAGTACCAAACCAATTGACCCAGCATATGCACTGCACTAATTTGGAAACTTGACCTTCCCCCTTTCACAAAGGTTTCAGCTTTTGTAACGTGTCTAATTTGCACCATCTTCCACATTGCAAAACTGTTTAAAACCTTAGTTGGTGCATTCAGCTGAACTTCAGGCATAGGAGCCAGCTGAGCTACCGACTATATGATTGGCTCAAACTGAGCAACTCAGTTGACGAGTTACTCCAACTGACTCTTCTAGTTGTTGAGTAAATTAACCTGAGCAGTATATCTCGGTGAAAAGACGTTTAGCAAAATGAAAATTGCTACTGGTGTATCCCCTCCCCATACACCCGTTACTCGTTACTGGGACCATCACATTTCAATTCCAAAATTACAATATTGTCCACATTATCTAGTTTGAAAATATGACCAAATTAGTCTCATAAAATGGTTAGAAATTTAAACTAAATATTGCACAAAATGCGATATAAATTTTGATTTTATATTACGGTAATGTGTGACCATTTTATTTTCTTTACTTATGTAAAATCCAAGTAGTCAATGGGTTGAGAAAAATGTGTAATTTGGTCCAATCGGACATAAATTTGTCCTTGAATTGCTAAATATTTTAAATATTGTCCTTCAATTGCCAATTTTTAAAAATATTGTCCTACAATTGCAAACTCATAAAAAATTGTCCTTCTATTGCAACTTGTCCAAAGTTACGGGCCTAAAAACTCTCTACTCAGATAATGATTCATACCACTTTATCACGATTTTATTACAGGTTTGTAAAGCAAGACAACTACTATATACTACTTTTGTATAAGCATTTTCTAGAGGATGAGAGCAGACTACACCACCAAAAGCATGAAGACAATGTTTGTCATGATTAATCAAAAGCTACATTCCATTTTATCTTGGTAGATCGATATTCTAAATAGTTTTTACCTTAGCTTGAAATCATATATATGATCAGACATAATTAGAGGTGTTCACCAGAACCGGAACCGCAACCGTGGTCAATGGTTTCCGAACCGAAACCATTGTCAACGGGTCGGTTCCAAATCGGCACCATACGTAGGATAGGCCGGTTCCGGTTCCAATTGCTAGGAACCGTGAACAGGTAGTTTCAACGATTTTTTTTCTTTTTTTAAGTTTTAAAATATGTTTTGTATTAATTCATGTTAATTGTATGTTTTAGGAGGCAAAAATGGCAATTATAATGATAAATGGCATGAAAAGGGCCAAAAAGAAAAAAAATATATATATTTATATAATGTTCAAATGTGAACCGGCGGTTCCGGTGAAACCGTGGAACCGTGTGAAAAGATAAAGTTTTTATTTGATCACACATTGTATAAATGAAGATATATTTTGTTTTATATCGATTCTATATATTACATTGAAGATTATGAGTTTGAAATACAATGTAATTTATATTTTCAATGATTAAAAAGAAAAAAAAAAAGAAAAATTCAAAATTTAGACAGTTTGGGCCCAGAATCAGTGGGTTGGAACCGGACTCGAAACCATGCCAACTATAAATATTTATGATATTTTTATTGATACATATACCTACCGAAGTTTTATATATCGACAAAGAAAACTTCTATTATTGGTAAAGAAACGTTTTGATATAAAAAAAAAACCATGTCATATTATCACAAGCATGTAATGAAAATTCATATAAAAATTATTGATATTTCAATTTCAATTTTAACATTTTTAGAGACTTCAGAAAAATTACGTTCAATATTTATTTAGTATAGTTATTGTTTTTATGTGAAAGTACACGTTAATTATTCTAGTTGTAATAAAAAGTCCAACTAAGAATGACATCGTTTTATTTCGAGGTTATGCACCTGTATAACCACTTTGATTTAGTGAAGTACAATAGTTGTCATGCAATTTAGCTATGAAAAATTCGAGCTTAAATAGGCATTTTTCGAATCGTTTTAACTTCCAATCCACCTACTTTTCTCTCATCCTTTCTACTCATTCATTATTTTTCTCTCTACTCTCTTCCTTCTTCTTCCCTTCTTCCACGAAACCTCTCATCTCTCTTTCTCTCTCCCCGCCTCGATTCCACCGCCTACGCCATCGTAGCCTTCACTCTACCGCCACCATCATCGTCTCCTTATCCACCATGCTGCCTATCCTTCACTTTCTCATCTTCTCTCATCTCTCTCTCTCTCAATTTCTGTCTCTTTCTTTATCGAAAAAAAATTCATAATCTCATTGGAAATTTTCGTTGTCGTTGCTGCCCCCTCCCCCCAAACTATCGAGGTGCTTGGAATATTTTTGCTGGAATCTCTCTCTTGATTTCTCTCTCTCTCTCTTGATTTCTCTCTCTCTCTCTCTCTCTCTCTCTCTCTCTAGAAGAAGTCCTAGATATAGCAGGAATTAATGGTATTTTCGTATTTGTTTTTATAATTTATAAGTTTTCATATGATTTTTTATCATCCCATGGTGTATTCAGGTGATTTCTGAGCGATTGGATGTATTGGTGTTTTAAATCTAGTTTTTCGCTTGTTCTCATACATGGTTACGGATTTACAGTTGTTACGATGTACTCATTTTGTACTGTTAACACCAACTTTGGTGATGAACACACATTGGTACATGGGTTGCATGTTGTGATGCGGTAACCTAAGTACGAAATGGTTATTTCATATTGGCATACCATGTTGTAATGTGGTAATCCAGTACGAAATAACCATTTTGTAACTCGGTTACCATGTTGCTATACAGTGACTCAATACAAAATGTGTTACTATGTTGTGTTATTAATAAATCTATATCTCACCGAAAATCGTCGCCACCGCTACTGCCCTACACAAACCACCGCGTTCCTCATAATCTTCTTGCTGAAATTCTTGATTACATCTCTCTCTCTCTTTCTCTCTAGAAAATCCTAGATCTCGGTGAAATTAATGATATTTTGGTATTTGTTTGATGATTTATATGTTTTTCATATGATTTCTTGTGATTTTTGGTGTGTTTGGGTAAATTTCTGGGCGATTTGGATGTATTGGTGTTTAAGATCTTGTTTTTTTGTATGTTTACTATGTTATTACGAATTTATAGTCATTACGATTTATTCATTTTGTACCTTTTAGTACCAATGATTAGCACACATTGATACGTGGGTAGCATGTTGGAATACGGTAATACAGGTGCAAAATGGTTATTTCGTTATCATTTACTATGTTGTGATATGGTAACCGGTACAAAATAATCATTTTGTAATTGGCTTACTATGTTGTGATGTGGTAACCCAGTACGAAATAAATATTTTGTAATCGGGTTATTATGTTTTGTTTTGTCAATCAATCTATAGCTCACCAGAAATCGTCTCCACCGGTGATGCCCCACACAAACCACCGCGTTGCTCACAATCTTATCGCCGAAATTTAAGATTAGATCTCTCTCTCTCTCTCTCTCTCTCTCTCTCTCTCTCTCTAATCTTAGAGCATGGCGGAATAAATGGTATTATGGTATTTGTTTGATGATTTATAGATTTTTGATATGAAATCTGGTAATATTTGGTGTGTTTGGGTTGATTTCTGGGCTATTTGGATGTATTGATTTTTTAGTTCTAATTTTTCGCATGTTTGCTATGTTGTGACAAATTTACAATCATTATGATTTATTCATTTCATACCTTTTAGTATCAATGTTGGTGATTAACGTGCATTGGTACGCGGGTAGCATGTTGTGTAGCGGTAATACAAGTACTAAATAATGATTTGACTATGAGTTACCATGTTGTGAGTGGTAGCTGACATGCACCCGTCGTATGGTACGATCAAAATACTTGTGTATGCCCCGGACGAACAGTACACGCTCCTATTCCCACACCTGGACTGGTTAGTCTTAGCAATAAGCTAGGGTCGATCCCATGGAGAGTAAGTAACTACTTTGATCTTCAGGTGCACAAGTTGGGTTGTCACGGTCCTAACCTGTTTATCTGCTCAAATAAACTTAAAGACAATCAAATATAAAAGGGGTAAGATTTGGGTTAGGTCATGATCACTATTAATATTTGTATTCGGTTATAGGCATACTAAAGATCTGTCCATGCTTTGCATAAATTCAAGGCATGGCCTAAAGATATTGGGGTATTTTAAGAGGTTATACTCCACACTTAAGATGGTTGAATCCCTTGTAGTCACTTGGTCCGAAGGTCACACTTCACTTCGGTCAAAAGGTTGTGCTTCACTCCTTCTTAGATAGTAGTCATACCCGATCTCTCTAAGAATGATCCTCACTAACCTTCTCGTTCAAGTTTCCCGGCTCCGCACCTACAAAACAAACATAACTCGTGGGATATACATTTCTGGTAATACATCCAACTAGTCATCGATATGTCTATGATGCGTGATGTGAGTCCCTTGGTCGATAACCATGGCTTTATGCTTCGTCACAGTTGATGGATAGCCATTAGAGAAGCACAAGACCGAAGAAGGATGCAGTATCTCCTTGTCCATTCCCCGCCATCTAGATCTATAACACCATTGAAGGAGCTGCTCAGGTACTTGGTCATAAGCATACTGAACATTGTTGTTTGTTATGCCCTGACCTTTGCTTGGAGCGATACAACCCTTACCGAGCGGAGATCACCCGCTTGGTCCAAACTTCCCATGTTATATGCTCAGATCTCTCCGGAACCACTGAACTCAACCGAGTGCAGAAATGCCTCTCAAATAACTCACATATCAATAGTTAATCACTTCCCCTCCCCAAATCTCACCAGAGAAATTACTCACACCTAATTAAAGCTATAATCATGAATAGAAATAAACACATGAATAGAAAAGAATACGGAAAACTTAATATTAAAAGTACCTAAGGCAAACCGCCTTGGCTTTGTTCGGCAAAAGGAATTAAAATACGAAAGCAAGAAATTGTTCGTGTGGAATTGTAAATAACTGAAAGTTAAAGTGTTTCTTGGTCAGAAATTAATAGAATATTAAGGGAAACCAACATTTTTTCAGCCACACTTGCTGGACTTTTATAGTGATTGTTGTGGCAGTCAATCCCAGAGCTCCGGTAAATCATATCGGCTGATTGATCACCTTCCATATGTAGCTTGATTCTTGATTGATCCGATTGGTGATTTGCAATCAGCGGTTGATTGATTGAGTTGACTTCATCTTCTTCCAGACCTTTCCATCGCTAGGAATTACCAGAATCTTTTGCATATCTCACCCATGCATCTTTCCACATTTGGCTTGGGCGGCTGACTACTGCTACTGGGCATGGTCATACTGCTTGCATTCTCCAGTTGGCCTCAAACCAGGGTACTCTTCTTGAATCATCATGGCTCAAAGGTTCTTTGAGCGGTCTCTTGTTGAACTTTCTTCACCTAGGGGAATTAGCTTCGTGCAGTGGGGCTGGTAAAGCCCACTCTGGCCATCTTTTCTCCATATTCTCCGGATTGATTCTCATTCCTTTAAATAGTTGCTTTCTTCCCTACGAACATTACAGACACAAAATGATAAAAAAATTAGGGCCAAATGGCCCAAAAGTCGAAGACACGTCAGTAACCCAATGCAAAATAATCATTTCGTACCGGTTTGTGTTGTTGTGATGTGTGGTAACCTAATACAAAATAACTATTTTGTACCTGGATTACCATGTTTTGTTATAAAATACAACAGAGTAATTCGTTTTCGGTTACCTAATACACAAATACAATTATATTATTTTGTCTCATTTGTTCTATTAGTTTCAGACTTGATTATCCCGTACTTATTTCATGCAGATGAGGTCATCTTATTAATTGTTGTCCATGGAAAACAATGGAATGACTATATATATATATATATATATATATGAGGTGATGAGAAAAAAATATATTCCTTTACCACCGATCGATATAACATTTGAAAAGTTATTTAGTACACTTGAGTTATGATTGAAGAAGGATAAGAACATTTTTAACTCTTGTATTTGATTATTTTTGTAAATATAGTAATATTTTTAGGTTATGCGCCAAGATCCAAAATGGTTTGGTTGATAATGTTTTTCAGGTTATGAACTAGTGTTGCTAATTTTTATGGACAACTTATTTTTGAATTATTTTGTGAACTATTTCATTTTAATTTGGTTGTTTCGTGATTTAATTACAATTACTAGTATAATTGTTATGAGTATTATGAAATTAATTGATGGTCCGGTAACGAGTATCTAGTGTATGGGGGGAAGGGGAATACACCAGTAGCAATTTTTGTTTTGCTACAAAAAAAATTTCATTGAGTTAAATTGCTCAGGTCAGTTTGCTCGACAACTGGAAAAGTCAGTTGGAGCTGATCACACAGTTGGGCGCACAACTGGCTCCTTGACTGAAGTTCAGTTGACTCTACCAACTAAGGTTTTAAAACAGTTTTGCATTGCGGAAGATGGTGGAGTTTAGACTTGTTACAAAAACTGAAATCTTTGTGAAAATGGGGAAGGTCAAGTTCCCAAAGTTGGTGCAGTTGATAAATATGTAGTTTGTATGCAATATGTTGGGTCAATTGGTTAGGTAAACTGAATGTAAAATACTGAAAGTAAATACGGAAAGTAAAGTATACAGTATTTTAACGTGGTTCAAAGATTGACCTCCTACGTCCACGACTTCTTTTTCAGGGAAGTAATCAACTAGATAAGCTTAAGCATGCTTACCAAACGCCCCACTTGGATTACAAGTTCCAAGAAAACATAACCAGTTCGATTACGGGTTTGAACAAGACTTTACAACACTTTTTTTGGCAACACTTTTTTGAGAGGCTAGATGGAAGAACATGAGAAGGTATTAACACTCTACTTCTACTGAACTCCGGTTGAGATCTTCTTGCTGAGGAGAGAGGTGGTCTGCTGCTACTGCTACTTCACCTTTTTCTTTTCTCTCAACTCTTACGTATATGCGTATCTCTTCAATTTGCATCAATGAGCTTGGATGTGGAGACCTCTATTTATAGAGGAGGATCTAACTAGCCATTGGAAAGAGCCGTTTGACCTCTGCCAAAAGTATGGCACTCCACTTGCTTTTCTGGAAACTTTCCTAAAATGGTAACTGCGACCTTTTCTTTATGCACGTCGCTGTTGTCGACACATTTATAGTAAGTTCTCCAGCTGACTTGCTTTCTTCAGCTGACTTATGCTTCCTTCAGCTGGTTTGTGCTTCTGAGTAGATCTGCATCTGGATTGCAACTCTTCTGCCTTCAACGTCTTCAAAGTCTTCTCTTCTTTGTGATGTCTGATTTCAACACAACTTCTCTTCATACTTTAACTGCACGGGTTAGTGGTGGAGTCAACTGAGGTATTGTCCAACTGAGTCCATAATTCAATTGAGGTCTCAACTGAGTTTGAGGGTCAATTGAGTTGGGGCCTTAACTGACTTTGGATCTCAGCTGAGTTTGGGTCTCAGTTGAGTTCTTCACGAACTTCCTTCTTCAGTTCGGCTGACTTCTTCTACTTGAAAACTGTAAAGATAAAATTCCTACGCTCAAACAATGAGCTCTTCGGTTGGGGTCAGATGGGGTTTTGGTATCGGTAGAAACCTTTTACTAATTTTCCCAACAATTTTTCCCCTTTTGATGATGTCAAAACCCTAAACTGACATCACCTAACTTTTCTGATTGATACCATAAACTGATATCATGAAGACAAAAAGTTAAAGTCAATTTTAGTCTATAAGAGGAAAGGGTTAGCACAAGAGATAACAAATAACAAAATAAAACGATTGACCTCAAACTTGGACAACGAGATGGTTGTCATCAAGTGAGATCAATAACTGAAGACCTTTAATAACCAGCAACTTGTTATAATAGATAACAAATTGGGGAGAGATTACAGTTACAACTAAGTCCTTGCTAAACTACAGTCCTAACATTCTAACCTACTCTAGGTCTTCGTCTCCTCCACCTCCTTAAGGGAGGGTCTTCATCTTCAGCTAGGCTGGAGGCTGAGGTCATCCCTTCTATGACCTTAAGCAACCTTTCCTTCAACAGTCTGGTAAACCTTTTTCTACCACCGCAGAGCTGGTGAGACTGATATCAGTTGATGGTAAACATCTATCTGAATAACCACCTTAAATAGGAGGAGGCAACTGATCCCTTGTTAGCATCCTTCTTCTCAGCTAGTCTCCTCTTTAATCCTGCGCATCCACCTAAAGAAGGTGATACCTGTACTTCTTCCCCTTTTTTGGCATCAGAAACGAGCTTGTGAATATGGAAAGGCCTTGCACTAAGCTGTTGTAGGATGTAATGCCAAGGGCTGAGCTTGACTTATGATGGACAAGTTGCAAAAGACCTGCGCACGTGACGTAGGGTTGCATATCTTCAACCCAATGTGCAATTGGATGAACACTTCAAGGAGCTGCATTAGCTGGTTCATACCATGTCTGCGTCTCATATAGCCACGAACATAACGTTCTTGTTGAACCAATTGTCTTACAGATTCAGGGCTTGCGGAAGGAAAGAACAGCTTTGCAAAGTGGGAAGGCATATTCTTGATCTTGTAGGATTTTCTAAAGAGGAAGATAAATCCTAACAAGAGAGAAACCACAAAGCAAAAATTTCATGAGAAAGGGCAGAAAATCTTGGAGTTGTTGAGATACGAAATCTTGGATGATATGCAAACTGAATTGCAAGGCCCCAATTTATAGGGGGGATGGGGGTAAGATCCTAATCAACGGATCAGATCAAATCGCGCAGTTTCTTTGGGATAAACGACAGATTTTAATGCGTCGTTTCAGAAAAAGCTGCTCCTAGGAATGACGGTGATGGAACACGTCAATGGGAGGTGAGAAACACTCACGCGCGTGAAGAGAGTAGATAACGCTATGTAGATCAATCGCGATATAAAAGCATGATCTATGGAATTAGACTCAACTTTTCAATGAATGTGACTGCTTGTCTAATTTAATGTAAGTAACTTGTGACCAGATGTTTGAATTGATTTCAAAACACCCGCCTTAGCAAAAAGGAAGAAGTTAACATAGTACCGCTCAGTCGGCGTGGAACTCAACTGTCTCCCTTACTCAACTTACACTAGATTGACTCAAGTCGTCAGTTCAGTCGAGTTTTGACTCCATCGATTAGCTGGACTGAATGGGGAGGCGTACTCGCTCAGTTTCCCCTTAAGTTGAGATTCCCTCTCAACTTGTGATCTCCATCTTCATGGCTTCTTCTTTAGTTAGGTTGTGCAATCCAAGGAGTTGACACAACATCTTGAATCGAGCTTCCACCAAAGGCTTTGTGAAAATATGAGCTCACTGAATGTCAGTGTGAATTTTCTCAACAATGACGTCCTTTTTTTCGACATGATCATGGATGAAGTTATGCCGAATGTCGATGTGCTTGGTCCTGAACGTGAATTGGATTCACTGTGATGGCAGTAGCACTTGAGCTGTCACAGAAGATGGGTACTTGGCCTATCTCCACTTCATAGTCTCTCAGCTGTTGTTTCAGGTAGAGAACTTGCATGCAGCAGCTTCCAGCTGCCATGTATTCTGACTCAGTTGTAGAGGTGATGACACACATCTGTTTCTTCGAAAACCAGGAAACTAATTTGCTTCCCATGAACTGACAATATTCTGAGGTTGATTTCCTATCAACCATGTCTCTATCATCAGTTTGGTACCACAGTCCCATATGAACTGTTTCTTTGAGATACTTGATGATATTCTTGGCTGTTTGCAAGTGAGCTTCCCTAGGCTCAACTTGAAATCTTGCACAAAGTCCAACTACATAGGAGATGTCTGGTCGACTAGCAGCGAGATAAACCAGCGAGCCGATAATCCCTTTGTATATCTATGCATGGACGAGCTTCTCTTCAGTGTCTGGGTCGATCTTCCAGTTGGTGTTAATTGGAATTGTCGTTGTTCGGTTAGTGTTCAGTCCAAACTTGGAGATTAGCTCCTTTGTGTACTTGGAATGATCGATGAATATTCCTTCTGGCGACTGCTTCACCTGCAGCCCAAGAAAATAATTCATCTCTCTTATCATGGACATTTCGGACTTTTCCTTCATAAGTTGGGAGAATTTCTTGCACAAATCTTCGGATTTGGATCCAAAGATGATGTCATCGATGTAGATTTGCACCATCAGGATATCTTCTCCAACTTTGATGGTGAAGAGAGTTTTGTCGACTGAGCCTCGGATGAATCCTGGCTCTAACAGAAAGCCGCATAGAGTGTCGTACCATGCGTGTGGAGCCTGTTTCAGTCTGTAAATGACTTTTTTTAGTTTGTAGACTCTGCCGTCACCACTTTCGAAATCGGGAGGCTATACTACATAAACATCTTTTAATATCGCCATTGAGAAATGCGCATTTCACATCCATCTGGTAAACCTTGAATTGCTTCCAGACGAGCTACTAGGGTCAAAGAGTCTTCAAAATCTATTTCTTCCTGCTGGCAGTAATCCTGAGCTACCAGTCTAGCCTTGTTTCTCACAATACATCCAATGGTGTCATGCTTATTCTTGAATATACACTTCAAGCCGATCACCTTGACTCCTTCAGATCTCTCAACAAGTTCTCACACGCAATTTATGAGGAACTCATTCAGCTCTTCTGGGACGTCTACTACAAAGCATGCAATCATGCTTACATCTCCTGCTTGCTCCAGCTTTCCTAGTATCCTGAGCTTGTTAGCATACTGTACTTCTAAAGTTGGTTCATCATCAACTGAGGTTCCTGACTAAGTTAGTTGAGTCAGAACATATGTTGTGGGATCTACAACTGAGACCTTTATTTTAGAAACAACTTTAACTTTATTTTAGCTTTTTTCACTCACAACAAGTGGGACTTTCATTTTGCTCACAATAATTTTAACTTCCAATCTACTTCTTCCGCTCTCAAAAGTGGGACCTAACTCCACTTACAATAATTTTATCAGTTTTCTTAAAACTTGTGCCGACTTCCAAATTGAGCAATACTTCATTGAATTTATAGTGTATTAAATTATAGAGGTTTTGATGTACATTGAATAGAGAAGGGTATAAAACATGCGGCGACTATCATTATACAAATTAAATAAAGACAAAGACTTCGGTGCAACCAGTTGCACTGCATGCAACTGGTCGCCGAAGAAGTTAAAGTAGAAATAAGTCCAGTTTGTTTGCATATGTTAAGCGCTAGCCTAGTGGCTCAGCGCGCTGCCTTTTGCTGTAGCCACCCAAGTTTATTTTCTTTTAATTCAGTATATTGACACGCACCCATCGTATGGTACGATCAAAATACTTGTGTATGCCCCAGGCGGACAGTACACGTTCCTATGCCCACTACCGGACTGGTTAGTCTTAGCGGTAAGCTAGGGTCGATCCCACGGAGAGTGATGAACCACTTTACTCTTCAGTGCACAAATCAAGTTATCACGGTCTCGATCTGTTTATCTGCACAATAAACTAAACGGAATTCAAATATAAAAAAAGGGGTAAGATTTGGGATTGGTCGTGATCATTGTTGATATGTTAATTCGGTCACGGACACACTGAAGATCCGTCCATGCTTCGTATAAACCCAAGGCGTGTCCCAAAGACATTAGGGCGTTTCAAGAGTCTATACTCCACACTTGGGATGGTTGAATCCCTTGTTGTCGGTCTTGGTCCGAAGGTCACGCTTCACCCCGGTCACAAGGCCGTGCTTCACTCCTCCTTAAATAGTAGTCATACCCGATCTCTCCAAGTATGACCCTCACCAACCTTCTCTCACAAGCTTCCCATGTCCGTACCTACAGAGTAGACATAACTCGCGGGATATCCATTTCTGGTACTACGTCCAACCGGTCATCGATATGTCTACGATACGCAAGATGAGTCCTTCGATCAATAACCATGGCTTGATGCCTCGTCACAGTTGGTGGTTGATTGTTAGAGAAGCCCAAAACCGAGAAAAGACGCAGTATCCCCTTGCCCATTCCTCGCCATCCAGATCTACAGCACCATGTTAGGTGCTGTTCAGCTACTCGGTCATGGGCACACCGAACGTTGTCGTCTATCATGCCCTGCCTTTTCTTGGAATAGTACAGCTCCAACCGAACGGAAATCACCCATTAGGTCAGGACTACCCATGAGTTCTGCTCAGATCTATCCGGAACTACTGGGCTCAACCGATGGCACAAGTGCCTCACGAATATTTCACATATTAACAGTCAATCATTTCCCATACCCAAATCTCACCAAGTAGACTACTCACACATATTGAAATACATAAGAACTGATAAATGAGTATGCATGAATAAAGAGGAATGCGAAATACTTGAATTAAAATAGTACCTAAGGCAAACAGCCTTGGATTCGTTCTTCACAGCGGAATGTAAATCAAAGCAGATAAATTGTTTAGAACATAAAACAAATATAGAACTGAAAGTAAAAGTGTTTTCTTCGAACTAAGAACTAGAGAATGATAGATTAACCAACGTCGTGCCAGCCGCTCTGGCTGGACTTTTTATAGTAGCAATAGCCGCGGACAAAACCCTAAGCGAGTGGACTGAATAGGCATGATTGACACTTCCCATGTTGAGCGAGATTCCGATTATCTGTGATTGAATGGATTGATGATTGGCAATCTCCGATTGATTGATTTATTTAGGGTAATGCGCTGACCTCCAAATCCTTCCTTCCATAGATGTTTGGCAGATATTGTGCGAATCTTCTCCACGCGGCTTTCGTTCTTGAGCTTTGGCGACTGACTGGCAACTTTGTAGTGGTCAAACTGGTTGCATGCTTCATGGTTAGATTCCTCGTAGGCAAGGTAGTTGCAAGATCTTGTTGTTGGATGCATTGCGTTAATACCACGAATGCGAATAATGAACAGCAACTTAGCTTCTGGGTTCACATGGAATCCTCCTTTCAACCTCGTCACTTGCTTCAATTGTCTCCTGGGCTGCATACTCCTTTGCGTAATCTTTGCAACCGACTGAATTCACTCCAATTCTGCTTATTCTGACCACCTTTCCTCTGTTTGACTTGGACTGAGCTTTCTTCCTTCGAACAATAGTTTTCTTCCCCTGGACAGACACTAATGACACAAAAAGACATGAAAAATAGGGCCAAATGGCCCAAAAGTCGAAGACGCATCACACCTACACACTTAAACCATACTTGCCCTCAAGTATGTAGGTGGATTCACGAAGACACCAAGAACAAAGATGAATGAAAAGGAATAAAAACTTCAAGACACGAAAGTGCGCAATCAAATGGATCAGTTCGTGCATGCATGTATCCACCAAATTAACATTCCACAAACCCATTGAGCAAATACATCACATGATTACATTAGCAGTCTTCCTCACACACTCAAGTGTATGGCTAGTGTTTACTCTCATTTCATGCTGCATTAGCTCTCCTATTAGCTTGTTCAAGGATTTATGGCTATTAGTTCATCTGGTGCAGATTATCAAAGGGTCTTAATTTGGCTGTAATGGGGCATAAGGAGCAGGGTAAGGATTTCTGGATAATGGGTTAAAACCTGATTCCAGTCATATTGACTACTCTTTCAATGCCGGTGCTCCCACTACTCCTCATAATCTTTTCTTTCCTTGGGGTTTATCTCTTTCTTAGGCATATATTGTTCTTTGATCACACTTAGAATTTCCATTCTTTTCATTTATGCCTTCTTCTTAAACACTGACTACCCCTTTTGTTATCCCTCTTTTTTTACTTGTGTTTTTCCACTTAGAGCATCTATGTACCCCTTCTTATCTTGTATGGTGTGGAAGACACACTCTTAATCAAATATCATTACAAGGGCTTATGAAAGAAAAAGTGCTTCGGCTCAAAGGGTTTAGCAATGGATCATCATGTTTACTAGATAATTCTAGGGCTTCTAATTATGAAGAAACTGCCCTTATCCTTTAATCTACACCACCAGCTAAAAATCCATTAACAAGTTCTAAGATTACCAAGCAGCATGAACACACAAAAGATAGAAATAAATAGGCTCAATCCTCACAGGTATGGACTTCTATATTCCCTCTACTGCTATTCATGCGATGTTGCTCATCATACCAATCACACCAGTCAAACCAAACAACATGCATACATTCCCATAATCCATATATCATGCACAACACGCAGACTCACAGACTCAATTTACACTAAACTCCAGCTGACACAAAACATAAAAAATCAGAAATGAAAAGAATAAAAAGAAAATAAATCCTAAACTACAGATAGGGGAGAGAAAACTTATTCATTCTGGTCGGAGGCATCCTCCTCCTCTCCGTCCGCTTTTGCCATCAACGCCTCAAAGCCTTTCTTCATGTTAGTATGGATCGCCATCATCTCTGCCCTCAGCATTGTTACTTCTTCACGCAGCTCCTTCAGTTCCGCCAGCACGGATGCCATCTCGCTGTTTGAGCGGCTCGGAACCGCCTGCTCATTCGCCCTGCTCGGTTCTGCTCTGCCTGCTGTGCTTTCCGGATAGACCAGCGAGTAATTCCCATGCTCATCCACCTCAACAACCCTCCACCTTACAAAGCGCTATTGGTCCAGAAATCTTGTATCAGCAACTTCTAGATCGTCTGGTTTCTCTAAATTAAAATTGGTGAGATTCTTTGCAAGAATCGTAGCCAAAGGGCAGAGTGAAAGGTATTTGTTGTGGTGGGTCACGCCAAACTGAAACTGTTGCGCTTCTATGAACCCAAAATTCACCCTTTTCTTCTCCATCATGCACCATAAAATGAACAGCTCCTGTTGGGTCACCACATTAGACCCCTCCAAACGCCCGTAGATGTTGTAAGCCAGCCACCTGTGGCAAATTTGTAGCGCTGGATCTCTGATCTCATTGGATTTGCTGCTCTTCTTCACATATCGATTTTTGATGGAGATGATTGACCAGTAGTGGTCAATCTGAGCCTTCCATTCATCCGAGGCCACCGTCTCTGCCTCCTTGTACTCATCCTCGTATACCTCCGCGGTTCGAGTACTCCGAGTTGAATGTTCAACTCGTTGATGGAAAGAGGGAACATCCTACCCCGCAGTTGAAAGCGCAGGGTGACCGGAGTCTCGATACCGTAGTTGCCGCGGGGTTTGAACTCCACTGTCTCCATGAATTCCTCCGACAGCTTCTTGAACGAGGGTTAGTTCCATTCCAATACCTTTTCCCAGCCTATTCCCTTGAAGTATCCCTCCACCTTTTCCTTAATTCCAAATGCTTCCAAGCTCTCTGTCGACAAGAAGTACCAAGGGATGATTTCCCTATTTTGCAGGATGGCATGCCGCTGACTGTCTTGCTGTATGGTTGCTCCAGATGATGCAGCTCGTAGCAGGCCCTTCCTCTTGGTTCCCGTTTTCTTGGTGGTGACACTAGGTGTAGACTTCACAGGCGCTTGAATCTCCCCCGAGTTAGAGCTGTCGATGATCTCTACTCTCTCGATTTCTTCTTCTTCGATTTCCTTTGCTTCTCCTTGTTTTTCTCCTTCTTTTGCCTTCCCTTTTTCCTCAGTCGTAGCCTTCCTCACAATGCTCGTGGTACCAGCCTTACCCCCTGATTTGCTTTTTTTGGACTTTTGCGGTAAGGGGGGTTTTGAGGCTTCGAGCTTCCTCTTTGCTCCTACCCCTTTCTCCTTGCTTTGTGGAGTGATATCGTCTTGGGCCTGCACCGGAGAACTTTTTTCTCTCTCCTCCTCTCCGACTGGATCCTTCCCTTGCTCACCTTCTTGCTCCTTCTCTTCGTGGTCAGACGTGGTCGGAACACCCTCCTTTGATTGAGATTGGGAGCGGGAAGAACTGGGGTCTGGAGTTGGCTCCTTTGGTGGGGGATTGGCTGCTTTCTTTCCGGTGGTCTTTTTCTTCGCTGCTGCTGTAGTAGTAGTGTCCTTGGCCGCAGGCTTCTTCTTCTCTTTCTTCCTAGGCGGTTGAACATCTGGTTCTTCCTCATCCTGTTCCTGTTCTTGGTTCTCCGGAGCGTCTCCTTCTCCGGCTGATTGCTTCTCTGGCGAGGGAATCTTCTCATGTTCCTCTTCTTCCACACCCCGAGTAGATGTGGTTTTCTCCGAACTGTGTACAGGAGTTTCCTCAGAGGTGGTGCTGCGCGTTTTTCTTTTCTCTCCCACAGGTACAGATTTTGCAGTGGTCGGGCCCTTGGTTTGGGTACTGCCAGAGGCGGCGATACTCTTGTTCGTTCTTTTGTGCGCGGCTTTCTTGATTCTGACCATGGCGATTATGCTGGTCGGAAAATTAGGGTTTTAGAACGACGGCGAAGGCCAGTGAAGGTATGTGGAGTGAAAGCTGGAACTGGGTGTTTAAATGGCAGATTTGTGGACGGCAGTTATGGCGAAGTGGAGAGAGTGGCTGGGTGTGTGGCCATTATGGAGGCGACGAGGGTTAATGGAGGAGGGTTTTCTCCTTTAACTGATGGAATGGTGAGGTGACAGTTATGGAAAGTTGAAACGTTTAGGGAATAAAATCATTACCAAATTTGAAATTTAAATTTCGTGCGAAATCCCAAGCGCCGCAGTTATATCCTAGCCGTCCTTATCAGATGCGCCTCCACGTCATTTCTTGGTTAGACCGTTCCCATTCAACACACCGGTCTGCCACCTACACACTTTGCATTGCAAAGTGGGTTCAAAATTCACCCTGGGATTCCACCTACACACTTTGCATCGCAAAGTGGGTTCGAACTCAAAATGAATTTCTAAAACACCTTGGCCCACATTCTCCAGTTCTGACTTAGTCCGATACTCACTCAACTTAAAATGACTCCTAATAAATAACAAACGAAACAGCGGTTGTGATCATACCGATGACCACTCCTGGGTTGCCTCCCACTTAGCGCTCTTGTTTAATGTCTTGAGCTCGACTTCCAGCTTTGGCTCTTACTGATAGATAGGGTCCAATAAAGAGCATTTCTCCTTGGTCTTCTTCAACTCTGAATAATCGAAGTACGGCTTCAAGCGATGACCGTTCACCACAAATGTATCTTTTCCATTCAAATCATAAACTTCGACACTTCCATTTGGGAATAACTCCTTCACAATGTAAGGTCCTCCCCATTTTGATCTAAGCTTCCCACTCATCAACTTAAATCTAGAATTGAATAACAACACCTTCTGTCCGGACCAAAAATCCTTCTTCCCGAGCTTTGCATCATGGATTCTCTTCGTTCTCTCTTTGTACAAGACTGCATTATCGTAGGACTCTAACCGAAGTTCCTCCAATTCATTCATTTGCAACTTTCTTTCTTCTCCGGCCCTGGTCATACTGAAGTTTATTCTCTTGATCGCCCAGTAAGCTTTGTGTTCCACTTCCACCGGTAAATGACACCTTTTTCCGAACACGAGCCTGAATAGTGACATGCCAATTGCAGTCTTATAGGCGGTGCGGTATGCCCATAACGCATCTCCCAAGTAATTACTCCAGTCCTTCCGATTTGGATGGACCACCTTCTCCAATATGCCTTTTATCTCCCTGTTTGAGATTTCAGCCTGTCCGTTAGCCTGGGGGTGATATGCAGTCGTGACTTTATGTTTTACCCCCATCCTTTTGGTGAGTGCTCTAATGGCGGCATTGCAGAAATGAGATCCTTGATCGCTGATGAGGATTTTCGGAACGCCAAATCTGTTAAATACTTGCTCTCTCAAAAAATCTGACACCGTCTGGGCTTCATTACTTGTTGTGGCTTTGGCTTCAACCCATTTGGAGACATAATCGACTGCTACCAGTATGTACTCATAATTCCCAAACTTGGGTAATGGCCCCATAAAATCAATTCCCCATACATCGAAGATTTCTACAAGCATAATCGGCATTTGAGGCATTTCAGCTTTTGCGGTGATACCCCCGACCAGCTGACACTTCGGGCATCCCTGTACCCACTTCTTGGCATCAGCAAAGATTGTAGGCCAATAGAATCCACTATCCAATATTCTTTGCGCTGTTCTTCTTCCACCGAAGTGTCCACTGCACGCTGTGCTATGGCACATCTCCAATATCTGAGCATGTTCAATCTCTGGAACGCACCTCCGTATGATTTGATCTGTACCAATCTTCCACAAATGCGGTGCTTCCCAAAAATACGAGCGGGCCTGTGTCACCAATTTCTGTTTCTCGAACTTGGTCTTCCCTGATGGCACTTCCTTCGTAAAAAGATAATTTGCTATGTCTGCAAACCAGGGCTCCTTCTCGGTCAGGGCATACAGAGTCTCCATCTCCATATGATCGCGTACGGCATACAGTCTCTCATCCGGGAAAGCGTCTTCGATTGGTTCACCATCATCATTTTCCATTTGTAGCCTGCTTAGATGATCAGCCACTAGGTTGGCAGCTCCTTTCTTATCTCTTATTTCTATGTCGAACTCTTGGAGTAGCAATATCCACTGGATAAGTCGTGGTTTCGATTCTTTATTTGCCATTAAGTACTTCAAAGCCGCATGATCGGTGTAAATGATCGCTTTGGTGCCCAAAAGGTATGATCTGAATTTCTCGATGGCGAAAACCACTGCCAACAATTCCTTCTCAGTTGTGGTGTAGTTACACTGAGCTGGATTCAAAGTTTTCGAGGCATAGTATATAACATGGCTTTCCTTGCCCTTCTTCTGCCCCAGTAATGCTCCAACCGCGTAATTGCTAGCATCACACATGATTTCGAATGGCATCTCCCAATCTGGCGGTTGAATAATAGGGGCTGATATCAATCTGTCCCGTAGATTCAGAAATGCCTCCTTACAGTCGTCATCAAAGTCAAACTGCACATCTTGTTGTAACAAACGGGTCATGGGTTGAGCAACCTTCGCGAAATCCTTTATGAATCTGCGGTAGAATCCTGCATGACCAAGGAATGCCCGTATGTGCTTGACCGTAGTTGGATACGGCAGCTTGGCGATGGAATCGATTTTTGCCTTGTCCACCTCGATCCCCCTCTCCGATATGACATGGCCCAGCACGATGCCTTCTTTCACCATAAAATGGCATTTCTCATAATTGAGTACCAGGCTTTTCTCCACGCATCTTTTCAATACTAGCTCCAAATGATAAAGGCATGTGTCGAACGAATCACCATACACCATGAAGTCATCCATAAACACCTCTATGCAATTTTCCAATAAATCCGAAAAAACGCTCATCATGCACCGTTGAAATGTTCCAGGTGCATTACAAAGACCAAATGGCATTCTTCGGTATGCGAAAGTCCCATACACGCAAGTAAACGTAGTCTTTTCTTGATCTTCTTGAGCTACGAATATTTGCATATATCCTGAATATCCATCCAGAAAACAGTAATAGGCATTACCGGCTAGCCGTTCCAGCATTTGGTTGATAAAGGGTAATGGAAAGTGGTCCTTCCGTGTGACCATGTTCAGCTTCCGGTAGTCTATACAGATTCTCCATCCAGTTTGTAGCCTCGTTGGAACAAGCTCACCGTTGTCATTCTCCACAATCTGTATCCCAGATTTTTTTGGAACGACGTGGACCGGGCTGACCCATTGACTGTCGGAAATAGGGTAAATTATTCCCAACTCCAAAAGCTTTAGGATCTCTTTAAGTACCACTTCCTTCATTACAGGATTCATTTTCCTCTGCGAATCCCGTACTGGTCGTGCTCCGTCTTCCA
The DNA here is from genome assembly GCA_029490685.1 of Schizonepeta tenuifolia. Taxonomy (NCBI): domain Eukaryota; kingdom Viridiplantae; phylum Streptophyta; class Magnoliopsida; order Lamiales; family Lamiaceae; genus Schizonepeta; species Schizonepeta tenuifolia. The sequence goes on from CM055957.1 coordinate 16,296,859, forward strand.
AGTATATGTGGTGCATACACTCTGTTGGACTAATCCCTTTTATATCTGCCAGGGTCCAACCGATGGCTTCCTTGTTCTCTCTCAATATTCTGACTAGTCTTTCTTCCTGCACTATGGTTAGATCAGAACTGATAATCACCGGAAGATTTTCCTCCGATCCCAAGTAAGCATATTGCAAGTGTTTTGGCAGCTTTTTTAACTCTAAGATTGGAGCTTTCACAATTGATGGTAACAGTTTCTCGTGTTGCCCATACTGAGAGAACAACTCCGGTTTGCCCTCTCCCGATCCTCCGATGGAGTATACTTCCAAGATAATCTCCTTAATTTTCTTGTCAACCTCCACTGCTGCTTCCATAGTGCTTTCCTTTAATAAGTACAGCTCCATTATAGCCTCCTTCATATCGAGATCTTCTGTTTGCATGGCATCCCGATCAATCAGTCCGGCTTGTATCACCCTTTCTGTAGTGTCACTGGAACTGAACTCCAGGCTTTGCTCTTGCACCACTAGTTCGAATTTGTCAATCATTTCCATAGACTCTAATTCAGGCTTCCTTCTCATGGCTTCATAGATATTGAATTCTTCCACCACGCTATCGAATTCGCAAGACAGAATTCCTGTCTTCATGTCCAGCTTAGTTCCGGCAGTCTTCATGAATGGTCTGCCCAGTAGAATGGAATTCTCCTTTGCTTCTGATCCTGTGTCCAACACGTAAAAGTCCGCAGGAAAAATCAACTCTCCTACTTTGATCAGCACATCTTCGATCACACCTTCTGGATACGCGTTTGACCTGTCTGCTAGTTGTATGACAACTCGGGTGTTTCGTAGTTCCCCCAAGTTAAGCCTGTTGAAAACTGCTAGGGGCATCACGTTGATAGACGCCCCCAAATCCATCATGGCTTTGTCCATGTCCCTCCCTGCGATGTTGCAAGGGATAGTGAACATCCCCGGATCTTTCTTTTTCGGTGGCAGTTTCTGCTGTATGATGGCTGACACACTCTCTCCCATAATATATCGAACATCCTCGTCAATCTTCACTTTCCTTAAGCATAGATCTTTAAGGAACTTGGCATACTTGGGAATTTGTTTAATCGTATCCAGTAGTGGTATGCTGAGTTCCAATTTTCGAAAAATCTTCATCATATCATTGGCTTCTTTTTCCCTGGCATTTTGTCGAAGTCTACCCGGATAAGGAGGTTCATTTTGCTCCTCATCATTTTGCTCTGGTCAACCCATGACTAGTTTCTTCATTCCTTTTCCGGTTGACTTCTGCCTCTGCCAAAATTTTCTCGGCTTGCTCGTCCTCCACCTCTGTTATGATTACCTCTGCTTGCTCTTTATGGTTGATCCCCTGAGGTGGGAGTTTTCCTGTATTCTCTTCTACCTTTGCCAGTGCTTTCGCCAAATGACCAATCTGCACGTTGGTTTGATTCATCCCGGCTCGGATTTCATTCCGGAATTTCTCACTTTCCTTAGCCATGCTCTCTATGGCCTCTTCCCACGGGGCTCTTCTCTGATGAGGTGGTTGATACACCTGCTGATGTTGTGGCTGGTAGTGTTGTTGTTGTGGTGAGCCTCCCTGATATTGTCCTTGTTGTTGGTGCTGGGCAAATGGTTGAGGTACTCCCGGTAGACCTGTACCGTTCTGTTGTGGTTGACCATCCTGTTTCCATCGAAAATTAGGGTGATCTCTCCACCCTCTGTTGTACGCATTGGAAAAAGGGTCATTCTTCCTCTGAAATCCTTCATTGCCCGCCATAGCGTTCACGTCCATTATATCTTCACCGAAGTTGGGGCAATTTTCAGATTGATGCCCCACTGCGTCACAAAGGCCACACTGTCTAACCTTCTTCTGCACGGTCAGACCACTTAGCAGTATCTTTATCTCCTTCATCTCCTTTTCTAGGTTTGTAAGTTTGTCTTTTTCTCCCTCTTTTTCTAGTATCTCTCTGCTTCTTTCATGTCCATCATCTCTGGACTCTTCTGCCATTTTTCCCAAGAGTTTAAAAATCTCTTGAGGTGTTTTGCTCATCAACGATCCATTACATGCAGCTAGTACCAGTCCTCGATCACTCCTCCGCATGCCTTTTACGAAACTTTCCACTTGATCTTTCGGAGTGATCTGGTGATGAGGGCAGTTGCTTAGCAACTGTTTGAAGCGAGTCCAGTACTCATAAAAGGTCTCCAGTCCATCCTGCTTGATGTTTCGGATGTCCCATCTCATCCTTTCAACTCTTGTAGCTGGAAAGAATTCTTCCAGGAAGCTTTCTTGCATTTCTGCCCAAGAGGTGACGCTCCCTTCAGGTAGATTATACAGCCATCTCCTTGCTCTATCCACCAATAAAAATGGAAAAAGAACCAGCTTCACATATTCCTGCTGATTCTCATTGGACTGGTGCAGCACCGTCAATTCGAAGTCTTGGAGATGGGTGTGTGGGTCATCTCCTGGGTATCCATTGAACTTCGGTAAGACTTGTATTAATGCCAACTGTTTGAGGGTCTGCGCCGTCTGTGGTTGATCTACCATAGCTTCGTGGCTCGCTATCCGTGCAAGTGCGCGTAGTCGTCGTTCAGTTCGGTCAATGTTTGGATCAAAAGTTAATGCTCTCTGTACTCGACGAGTTCCACGCATACACTAGTAGCGGAAGATGGAATGAGAATAGTAAAATTGTTGCGCGTCACTCCCCAGCAACGGCGCCAATTTTGACACGCACCCGTCGTATGGTACGATCAAAATACTTGTGTATGCCCAGGCGGACAATACACGTTCCTATGCCCACTACCGGACTGATTAGTCTTAGCAGTAAGCTAGGATCGATCCCACGGAGAGTGATGAACCACTTTACTCTTTAGTGCACAAATCAAGTTGTCACGGTATCGATCTGTTTATCTGCACAATAAACTAAACGGAATTCAAATATAAAAAAGGAGTAAGATTTGGGATTGGTCGTGATCACAGTTGATATGTTAATTCGGTCACGGGCACACTGAAGATCCGTCCATGCTTCGTATAAACCCAAGGCGTGTCCTAAAGACATTGGGGCGTTTCAAGAGTCTATACTCCACACTTGGGATGGTTGAATCCCTTGTTGTCGGTCTTGGTCCGAAGGTCACGCTTCACCCCGGTCACAAGGCCGTGCTTCACTCCTCCTTAAATAGTAGTCATACCCGATCTCTCCAAGTATGACCCTCACCAACCTTCTCTCCCAAGCTTCCCATGTCCGTACCTACAGAGTAGACATAACTCGCGGGATATCCATTTCCGGTACTACGTCCAACCGGTCATCGATATGTCTACGATACGCGAGGTGAGTCCTTCGGTCAATAACCATGGCTTGATGCCTCGTCACAGTTGGTGGTTGATTGTTAGAGAAGCCCAAAACCGAGAAAAGGCGCAGTATCCCCTTGCCCATTCCTCGCCATCCAGATCTACAACACCGTGTTAGGTGTTGTTCAGCTACTCGGTCATGGGCACACCGAACGTTGTCGTCTGTCATGCCCTGCCTTTGCTTGGAATAGTACAGCTCCAACCGAACGGAGATAACCCGTTAGGTCAGGACTGCCCATGAGTTCTGCTCAGATATATCCGGAACTACTGGACTCAACCGATGGCACAAGTGCCTCACGAATATTTCACATATTAACAGTCAATCATTTCCCATACCCAAATCTCACCAAGTAGACTACTCACGCATATTGAAATACATAAGAACTGATAAATGAGTATGCATGAATAAAGAGGAATGCGAAATACTTGAATTAAAATAGTACCTAAGGCAAACAGCCTTGGATTCGTTCTTCACAGCGGAATGTAAATCAAAGCAGATAAATTGTTTTGAACATAAAATAAATTTAAAACTGAAAGTAAAAGTGTTTTCTTCGAACTAAGAACTAGAGAATGATAGATTAACCAATGTCGTGCCAGCCGCTGTGGCTGGACTTTTTATAGTAGCAATGGCCGCGGACAAAATCCTAAGCGAGTGGACTGAATCGGCATGATTGACACTTCCCATGTTGAGCGAGATTCTGATTATCTGTGATTGAATGAATTGATGATTGGCAATCTCCGATTGATTGATTTATTTAGGGTAATGCGCTGACCTCCAAATCCTTCCTTCCATAGATGTTTGGCAGATATTGTGCGAATCTTCTCCACGCGGCTTTCGTTCTTGAGCTTTGGCGACTGACTGGCAACTTTGTAGTGGTCAAAGTGGTTGCATGCTTCATGGTTTGATTCCTCATAGGCAAGGTAGTTGCAAGATCTTCTTTGTTGTTGGATGCATTGCGTTAATACCACGAATGCGAATGATGAACAACAACTTAGCTTCAGGGTTCACATAGAATCCTCCTTTCAACCTCGTCTCTTGCTTCAATTGTCTCCTGCGCTGCATACTCCTTTGCGTAATCTTTGCAACCGACTGAATTCACTCCAATTCTGCTCATTCTGACCACCTTTCCTCTGTTTGACTTGGACTGAGCTTTCTTCCTTCGAGCAATAGTTTTCTTCCCTTGGACAGACACTAATGACATAAAAAGATATGAAAAATAGGGCCAAATGGCCCAAAAGTCGAAGACGCATCATATATATATATAATTTTAGCTATTACTTAATAAATTGCTTTCTAATCTAATGGTTAGAGTTCTATGCTTGTACTCTAGCAACCAAGGTTCAAATCTCACAAGTATCATTTTAGTGTTTTTTTTTTAAATATGAAAAGTAACAAATTATACGAAAAAAATAATTTTACAATTATTATTTTTCTTAACCACAATGCTTACTTTTATTTACGACAACTTGTACTTTTAGTAACTTGGTTATGTAATTATTATCGTGATAAAAAGTAATCATTGACATGATGAAATATAATGTTTTACAACTATTACTTTTCTAATGACAATATTTACTTTTATTCATGACAATTTGTACTTTTAATTTTTTGGTAAAGTAATTATCATCGTAATGAAAAGTAACTATTGCCATAAAGAAAAGTAATATTTCTAAAACATTACATTTTTTTATATTAACAATTACTTTTTATTACGACAATAATTATTAGCAAAGTAATTTTTGTCATAATGAAAAGTAAATATCGATATGGACAAATATAATGTTTCAATAATATTACTTTTCATAAATAAATAATTTGAAAAGAAATTGGAAAAATAAATAATAGGAGACAACATAATCAAAATTTAAAAGACAAACGAAAAAATAAAAAATATTTAAAAAAATAAAGCATGAAGAATAAATAATTTTTTTTTTAAAAAAGTTAAAACTGAAACTAAAATAAATTGAATATATACATAATGAAAATGGAAAATTAAAAAAGAAATTAAAAATCGAAAAAAGAAAACGAAAAATGGTTGTAAAATAATAAAAACCAAGTATAAACGTTATAAATAAAAATCGTTGCCTAAACTAACAGATTTAGCCATAGTCCAGCGGCATGTGGGTTGATGATAGAGCTTTAGCTCTATGAGCCCCAGGTTCGAGTCCTTATAGCTCTGTTTTCTGCCATTTTTTTTTATGTGAGAGCAGCTTTTGCGGGTTTGGGTTGTGGTTGGGGTGGGTTGATAGGCCGAACCGATTGCATACTACGCAACTGGTTGCATGGAAGTGTAGCTCTAAAAGAAATTAACGTGAGATAACTACATAATTAATTACTCAACATATAATGCTAAGGATTTATTGTTCCTTAATTTATGGAACTATACGTTAGTAACATTACAGATCAATCATCAAAGACAAAAACAACCTTTGTTACTGAAAAATAATAAAAATTAAATAAAATAAATCAATTTATCCACTACAATCGATCAACTAAAATTTAGTGTGCAAAAAAGTTTCTAGATTTTACGGGGGAATTAGTTTCTATATAATCTTCCCCCTAAACTAATTCACCCATAGAATATAAAAACTTTTTAATACCGTAAATATTAATCAATCAATGGTTGTAGATTAATTAATTTTTAATTTATTTATTTTTTTACATTATTTGACGTTAAAAACTATTATTGTTTTCTGTAACCGCTAATCCCTTGATTGTAGGATTTATATACAAATCTTTTGATTATTTCTATTTTTGTTCTCTTAACAGTCCAATCGCGTCTTCTTTTGTATTTTTTTTGTCTGTTTTATTTCATCTCTCACTCTTCAAATCCTTTATTTTTTCTGGTATTAGTGTCATCCAGTATGACTCGTGAGCATAATTATTTATAATTAATTAATCAATTTTGATTATGCATAAATATATTCCTGTTAATGCATAAGTATATTCCTATTAATACATGTTGGGCAACAAAAGTATGATTCTGCACTTTCAGTTATGCATACTTATGAATCTATACGTGCATAAACAAAAATATGCATTGCGTAAACTAGAAAGCAATCTTATATATAACTAACCTTAATTACAAGCGTGTAAAATTATTTGTTGTAAATTTATATTAATAATGCATAATAATTTTCTGTTAATGCACAAACACAATAATCTCTCTCTCTCTGTTTTTTTTAAATATGCATCACTTGTATTATATATATGCATAATCAAGAAATATTAAGTGTGTACTATTTAATTCAATTATTGTATTATCACTTTCAATTCAATTTAATACCAAAAGAAAAAAATAAAAAAACAAATACTGAGAGATTCTATTGAATCCCATAAATCTCGCCAATATTGGATTTTAGTTCCTTCCAATTATTATCTAAACTTCTCCTAGCTGTAAAACTAGTACAAATAAAATGTAAATAATGTAATATATTGACACTTGTCACTATCTTTTACCATTGATTAATTTTCGACCTGAACCCTACCAATCCAACCATATATATATATATATATATATATATATATATATATATATATATAAGAAGTGCTATTAACTCATATTGTGGTAGGTCACACAAGTTGAAAATGGTAATATAGGTTTTGAAAATGGAAAATATACCCTAATTGGGAAAGCATAAACCCTAGGGGGAAATGTGATTATTTTCATTTTTACAGTCAACTTTCTTATTTCTTACGCAAGTGGGTGGCCACCATGTGACTGAATATCATATATATATATATATATATAGGATTAGGGTCATATAAGAATGACCCTTATCCAAAGAAATGAGAATTAATCTCAGTCACTCATCTGGTGCATCTCGCTAAGAAAGGCGGTGCATCTAGATGAAAAAATTTCATTTTTTTAAGGTTTGATTTTTCCATAAAGTTGGGTGCATCTCATGTCAATGTATGGTGCATCTAGTTTCACGTTGTGGTGCATCTACCACTGTGGTTCATGAGATGCACCACTACGTGTACTGATATGCACGAGACTATGTAACCACATGCACAATTAAGTGTAATGAAATGCACTATGCTTTACGAAAATATCTTTTGGTTTGCCGCTTCTTCTTTGGTCAAAATTCTAGTGAGGAGAGCCGAAATCCTCGGAGCAAGCCGAAAAATCTAAATTGTTGCCCGACGATTATCCTTATATTAGTAATCGGAGCGAAGGAAAAAAAAAAGTCTTAAAAAGTAACTGGAAAAAAAATTGAAAAAAATCAGACATGAACCGCAATATGTAACCAGATGCACCACATAATGTTTCTAGATGTATTCTTACAAACTATGAATTTTATTTACAAAAGAAGCCACATCAAATATCGTAATTGATTGAATTATACTAGTTGTTTTAATCACAAGTAAACTCCAATTCAATAGGTTTTCCTAAAAAAAGATTATATTTCAAAAATGGAGTTATTACTTAAAAATAGTAAACTCCAATTCAATAGGATTTGCCTATAAAAGGTTATATAATAAAAATGGAGTTTTTACTAAAAAAAGGTAAACTCCAATTTATTAGGTTGTGTTTGAATTTTAATTTTTTATCTCTCTAAAATTATTTAAGATGTAGAAACCCAACCATATATATGCAAGTTGCTAGTAATTAAACGTGTTAGCTACGAAGAAACAGTTGAAATATGATCTGAAATATAGATAATAATGGATGTTGAAGATTAATTTTCAATTATAATTCTAGCAGTACCCTCTGTTACATGTAGTATATAAGTTTATTTTGTTTATCCATGCAAACATTTTTTGCGAAAATAATCTTGATAATGAGGGGCTGCGTGAGAATTGAGAAGCCGATCCAAAAGAATTAGTTATTGATGTAATAATAAACACAGACAAAGATTACAGAAAATTATTGATGTTATTATATTATTTTGGTTTTGTTAATTATGTAAAGTGTAGATTAATATATAGTTGTTTTGTCTGAGTTACAAGTATTTTTATTTCTTTTCTTTAAAGGATAAATTGTAATATGTTGCAAGGTTATATAACTTCACCAAAACAATTAAAGAAGTTGCGAAGCATATAATAAAAAGAAATCAATAAAGAAAAGAGAAATTCTTGTGACTTTATAGACTACAATACACTATGAAAAATACAGATAGATAAAGAACTCCAGCCTAATTAATTACCTATGGATCTACTCCAAACTTGCAAGTTACAACGCATGCAGAAGTTAATCTTAATATTTATAAAATATATTATTCTTTGAAAAAGAAGGGGCCGTAAAAAACTATAAATAGGGGTCATTCCCATACATTCAAATACAGCAAATCAAAATCACAAAAGAAAAATAACATATCTAAACTGCATTGATTTGTTGCCTATTAGCAAAGAAAATGTATGAGAAGCAAGCAGCTCCCGCCTTGGTCATGGTGGCTCTCCTCCTCTTCGCCGCCGCGACTCCTAGGGCTTACGGCCAAGCGAGCCTATTGGGCATAAACATAAATAGCCAAGTTTGCTCCTCGTCCACCGGAAATTGCAATGGCACAACTCCTGGGCTTTCGGAAGTGCTGGTGAAGGTCACCTGCAGCACCTCCCTCCTCGGCACCTCAGTGACGGTGGGCCAGGGTGTCACCGGCATCAACAGAGCCCTCAACATTACCGCTCCCAACCTACTGAACACGGTAGGGGCCACCATGACCAACTTGCTCAGCGGAGGACAGCTGCCATGTTTGGCCACCATTACTCTGCCGCTCAACCAAGTAGTCTGCCCAACCCTAAACACTCTCAACGGTATCATCGTCGGCGTTCCGGTACTTGCTAAATCCCTTCTTACACCGGTGCTTGGAACGCTTGCAAACGTATCGATTGTGTGGTATGGCAGCGTCACGGTTTGATGAACAATAATAACTCTCTAGCTAGTTATATATACCAAGGAACAAGCGGGAGTTTGCATCCATGTACATGCAAATGATTAAATAGCTTGTTTTTCTTACCTTGGTGTTATATTAAACTTTAATAAAGTATAAGGAGAAGAAGATAATATATTATCATGCCAGTTACATGCATCTTGTTTAATTTCATGTAATTCGCATAATTTATTTCATTTTTTTTCCTTCTTCTTTCGGGAAGATGATACATGCATGCAGCCAGAGACATATCTAAAAATATAAAAACTAGTATACTAAAATTACCTACGTTCTCAAATATATAAAAACTACACTAAAATTAATTACCAATATTTTTGTTTTTTGGTAATAAATGTTTTATTTATCCAAGTGTGCACAGCACCCATCAGTACACCAACAAACAAGCACCTACAACTTCTAAACCATCAAACATATAAACAATAAGAGCTAAGGAATCGACTAAGTTTCTCATCCTTTTTACAACACACCTGACACTTCCTGAATATCTGGTCTGCCTCTTCCATTGTAGCTTGAAACTTCATTCGATTTCTCTCACTCCTAAGCTTTAGCTGTTCTGATCACCAATATGTATAACTTTTGTTTCCCTTTCTTGGATTTACATTGGCTTATCAGAAATAGTTTCTCATTACTCCAGCCTTGAGGAGCTGTATTCAATTCACACCACCTAGTATTTTGACTCCATCCTTGGGCTACATTGAAAGAACACATGCTCTATATTCTTATCTTCCAATCCACACAAACTACACTTTGGATCCATAGAAATTCCAAAATGTAACAGCCTATCACAAGTATTCAACCTCCCTAACATTGCAAGCCAAAGAATAAACACATTTTTAAGAGAAACTAACCTTAATTACTGGCGTGTAAAATCATTTGTTGTAAATTTATATTGATAATGCATAATAATTTTCTGTTAATGCATAAACACAATAATCTCTCTCTTTTTGTAATACCCCAGATTTTCCGTATAGTCTTAAAAATTTAAAGTTATTGATAAAAAAGGCTTTGCACGCCTAAGTTTACGATTCTGAAATCTAAAACCAACGGTGAAATCCGTTTCCGAAAATAAATTACGGAAGTCAGTTAGATGACTACTGTATTTAGGGTTATCGCGTACGAAAACTTTTTAGTTCTAGAACTCAGAACGGAAAACCGTGTGATTTTTACATTCACGAAATCGCGATACGAACTCGCCCGAGAAAGTTAGTTTTTTTGATTTTCCGGACGAAACTCGGACTGTGACATCCCGAGTTTTCGTCGGACTTAAGTTTTTAAATATTACTTTCCGAATAAGTTAAATACGTTAGAATTTTTGGTCAAATCGGAATTTGACGATTTTGTGCCGAGCTACGTTTTTCGTCTTTCTATTTTCGTAGCGTCGTATCGCGCAGGAAAATCGCGTAATTTCTCTTTTCCTCCCCCTCTTGGCCGACATTGCTACTCTCTCTCCCTTAGGATATTTTTCATTTTTCTACTTTATACATTACACCTAAGTCTTTGTTAGATATAACATAATACAATTAAGTCTTCATCCTCACTACTCTCTCTCCCTCATTTTCGAAATACACACACACATATACTCTCTCTTCCATTTCTTTTCTCCATTGAAGAAGCTCCAAGTTCTTGGACAAGGATTTTCCACAAGTTCATCATCCAACCATCGAATCCTATTTCTTCCTTTAGTAAAGTTCAAGGTATTCATCTCCTCTCTAATCCTATCCAATTGGATTCTTTTTCTTTTCTTTTCTCATGTTAATCAAAAATTAGGATGATGGAGATTAGATGTTTTGATCTTTAATTAGTGTAATTAGATGGATTAGACATGAATACTATGATTAAAATTGAAAGAAAATCAAGAACCCTATTTTCTAATGAATACCGAAATTTAGGGGATTTATGTAGGATGTTTGGATTCTTCAATTAGTTGGATAACTATGTTTAGGAGATGTTCAATTGATGATTAAAACAAAAAGAAATCAAAACCCCTATGTTTTTGAAGAGGATTGAGTTTAGGCTAGGGTTTGAGTTGGGGGTTTTCAATTTAATGATGTAATAAGACTTGAATTGATTAATTGATGATATAGTAGTTTGATAAATGGATAAATGATGTTAATTGATGAAGAAAAACACCCCCTTTAAATTATTATTATTACCGAAAATTATGAGAAATTGGGGGTTTTCATGTAGTTTGAATTAGTTGATGATTTGTTGATGAATTAATGTTGCTAATGATAATAGTTGATGATAGGAATTAAATGAGAATTTTCTAAAAATATTAATGAAGTTATAAGAGACAAAGAATTGGATTTAAGTTGAGTTTAAGTAATGATATGAAGTGATGATGTATATAATAATGAATCTCGTAAGATGTTGATTAATGACGTAGAATTTGAACGAATTCTAATAACTTTTGAAATCTTGTAAGAGACGAACAAGTGGACGTAATTAATAATCGATAAGTCGAGTAAGGATTCTAACTTGATAATAATTTTTATAATGGACTAAGGAACAACTTTGTAGTTGACGACATGAGCATTCGGATTATTATAATATGAGTTGTAGTTATAGTCGAGAACTAGAAACGAGATTTTGTTAACTTGTTGTTGGTATAGTAAATGGTAGTTGAAACGACGAGGTTTGATCGTCGTGGTTATAAACGAGTTTTAAAAAGGAGTCCTTCACGTATGGGAGTATGTGTTGACTGCCTTGAGAGTCAAGTTTCGTGAGAAATCGAGTACGAGAACTTAGAACGAACTTAGGAAGTTATACGTCGTTTTTATCGAGCAATTAGGGTTAGCCGCGGCAGTTTTGCGACCCTTCCCGGAAACTGTAATATCTCTTAGCTCGTTTATCGGATTTGAGATCCGTAAATTGGAGCATAAACTAGACTTTCCAAGCTTTCTAACGGTACAAGGCTCATCCCCTGTTTTCCAATTCCTCTGTTCTGGGCAGTCCCCAGAACTACTGCCTTGTGCAGTGAAATTTCAGAAGTTGTTTTCCTAAGTTGTTTTCTTCGCAACTTAGTTTCTTTCAATCGTTTAAGCCGTAATAAGATAACGACTATCTTCTCTACTGACCTAAGAGTCGAGTATGAGACCTTTCGAGTTCTAAATGAGATTTGTTCAAGTCTCTTTCCCGTTTAATTAAAATGAAACTAGTAGCGTGCAAATGCCTAAAGAAATGAAACGACTAAAACCTAATTCGAATTTCTATGTTCGATTATCTTTTACGACCGAATTTAAAGTGTTATTATTTTACGATGAAGGAGGAAGCCAGCAGTAAGGAAAGGACGGAAGATCAGGAAAACGGAAGCTCGTACTTAGTTCTGTAAATGCTAAGGTGGGCTTTTATATATAAAATAAAATGAGCAATGCTTGAAAACCTTTCTTTATCGCTTTGATATCTGTGTTTTCAAAGTGATAATTATGGCATGAACTGTTTTAAGTTTTATGTGAGTTCTCTTGTACCTACATGAGTTAACATTCGTGTTTTCCAGATTTATAAGTTAATCAAAATAGGTTAACTAACGATCGGCTCTGAGTTAGCTATTAAGTGCTTTCCAGAGTTAGTGCACTTTGTAACCTGTGGTGTATGTGGTATCCTGTTGAGGGGTAGCCAGCCAAGGTGAATGAGAATTGGTCAAGATTTGAACGTAACATACCAGAAAATGCTCGGCCGAGTAAATTGTGAAAATGAGTCAGAAAATGTTTTAGTAGACACGGGCTAATTTTAAATAAAACCCCGATGTGCTACAAATTATGAAATACTAGATTATCTCTACTTATGATTATGTTTTCGGTATCGTGCCCACTAAGTACTTTCGTACTTAGCCCTGCATGTGTTTATAAATGTGCAGGTTGAAGCGACGAGAGCGGCGGTGGTTGAAGTTGAGTCGAGTTGAGAAGTTAGGATTGCTTTAGCTATGACCTACTTTCCGCTGCAAAACTCTAGACTTTTTGACGTTATGTACATTTGGTGAATCATTGTAGTTTAAGTCTGTAAACTTTAACTTAGATACTTTCGAGTACCTTTTGTCGAGTAATCCTTCGTGATTAACTCTTCCAGTTTAATAGTAAAGTCTTGTTCATTGAATGTATGTTGTCCTTTATGTATGTTTAATTAGTCAGCCCCCTTCTTCCCCGCTTCTTTAATCCAATCCCAGTCGCACCCCGGCTTCTGCCGTCCCTCGGGATTTGGGGCTGTGACAGAGTGGTATCAGAGCAAGGCTTGTTTCCTGCTCTGATTATGAGTCAATTTTCTAGTATGAGTCATTTTTTTTAGTGATACCACAGAGTGGTATCAGAGCAGAGGTTCGTTTTCTGCTCTGCTTACGAGTCAATCTTCTAGTCCGAGTCATTCTTTTAGTGATACCACAGAGTGGTATATGAGTCATTCCTTCTAGTAATGCCACAGAGTGGTATTTGTATACAAGTCTTCCTTCGAGTAATAATATAGAGTATTCATTCGTACTCTATATTGAGTCTTCTTTCGAGTCATAGGATAGAGTATTTGTATATACTCTAGATCAGGGCCTTCTTTCAAGTAAAACATAAGAGTTAGGCTATGACACTAAGATTGAGAATGTAGATGTCAACTCAACCTCCCGCTACGTCGACTCAACAAGAAAAAGGAAAGAATTTTAATTATGTGATTTCTTTTAAATAAGAAATTTATGAACAAGTATTCAATGAAATTGAGAATGAGAATGAGTTGTGTGCCGAAAATAAGAATTTTATGGAAGTATAATTTTTTATACTTTGCATACTTTATGTGATTATGTAATAGTGCGAGTACTATCTTATGTGAAATTATTTGCACGATAATTTCTTTCTTATGAAATATTTTTGGACACAAGAATATAGTCGGATTTTAGGAATTTTTGCCGGTTCAATGAGAACATAGACTTGAAACCTAAGGTCTTTCCGGTTCTTCGAGAACTTAGACGTTTTTAAGAAACGTTATTTTGAAATGATTTCGAAAGGAGATCCCCGACACGAGGAGAACTTCTACTGATGAATGTCACGTGCGTTAAGTGACATGAATAAAGATTCGGCAAAGTCGAACTTTGTTTTAAAAATTCAAACAAAAATTTTCCTGCGAGGAAAATGAAATAAAAATGGTACGGTAAATCGTGTTAGTAAACGGAGAAAACGATTAGATGTTTGAGAAGCATCGGCTTCGAGCTAAGAAAGATATGAACGAGACGACGGAGATAGAATAAAGGGAATCAAAGCCAAATGAAATAAGTAAACGTTGCTTACGTGTAAGTAACGTAAATGATGTCATTCGTGTCACGTCATTCCGTTTTCTTTTCGTTTCGTGTTTCAGTAGAGTCCGTCCTGATCGAACTCTACGAAGAAAATCGTATAAATTATTGGAAGTCGAGCACGAAGCTTGATTAAATTTTTCCATCGATCGCCCAATTCAAGCGACGACAACTGGAACTTAGTTTCCAGAAAAGTTAATCTTTAAGTTATATTCCATTTCTTTTGGAATTTATTCCATATTTCGTCTTTGAGCAAAGACTACGACTAGTACGAGTATCAAGAGTCGTTAACGACAAATTCTTTTGTAAATGGATGTTACTTTTGAATAAGTAACATGAACAGAGTAGACGTACTTTGTTTTAAGTAAGAATCGTTAAGAAATGTTGTTGAGAAAGTACTAAAGAATTAAAGTAAGTAAGAATGTAGTAAGATAAGGAATGGAAATAAAAGTCTTGAAATTTTAATTTTAATTATATATATTGTTTGAGTGCAATTTCTTGAATTGCTAGAAGTCTTGCTAAGTGGTTGTCTTAAGTGGTGATGTTACAATTGAATAAGGAATGTTCATTTTGTAATTTAAGTATTTCGTTGAGATAAGTTATTTCCCTACCTGTTACTGATCCGTGTTTCCTTAAAACTTTTGTAGGATGGCTAGGACTCGTGTTACTGCTCGGAAGAGCCAGCCCTTGGCCGCGTGCGAGCGTACCATACTAGATATGATACAAGACGAGTATTATGAGTTCGAGGTAGATTACGGTGAGGAGGATGTGGGACAGATAGTGAGCAACTTTTCGTCAGTTTACTTTCCAGTACGGTACTTGATTCCGGAGAGTCAGGCAATATCAGACCTGATTGTACACCTACAGGACGAGTGGCGCGGTTGGGCGCACTGCGTGGCGTGGTACTTTCTAGGGGTGTTCGGCGACGACACAGAGCCGACCGGCAACTACACAGGATTCGGCCTGTTTGTACACAGGCGATTCTTTGACAGCAGATACATGCTTCCAGTTCCTTTTGAGCCACATCTCCCCTACAGTCAGTTTCCCGCAGAGACCGAGCTAGAGCACCTCGACTTGGACCCAGAGTTTTCCGCCTTGTTGGAGTTACCACCAGACTTTGTGCCGAGTGAGGAGTCTGACGCGGAGTCAGAGCAGTTAGGGGAGGATGCAGAGCCCGCTGTTACACCAAAGTTACCGCCAGTGAGTACACAGATCGAGGAGTTGATCCCAGGACCGGGATTCGTAGAGATCGACGCCGAGACAGCCGCGTTGTTAGGACTATCTTCACCGTTCTTACCTGACGTTTGTATTAGAGTCAGAGGACCTTTAGAGACAAGACTGTTTTAGCCAGAGTCAGAGTACCGAGGGATCGACGCGGAGCTTGCCGCCATGTTAGAGTTACCATCCCCACTGACACCGCTTGAGGAGATCTGTGCGAAGTGGGGCGTAGTCAGAGGTCAGATGGAGGCAGGACCGTCCAGAGTTCGTTCTAGGGAGGAGTTCGAGTCAGGTTCAGTTTCCGGTTCCGTTCATGAGCACCTTTTTCCTTTGAAGAAGCGTGCAGTAGAGATCAGTGAGGACTACCTTGTTTCAGACCTGGAGGAGACAGTTTCAGAGGCACCGTCACCCACTCTGCTTACACTTTCTGACGGCTCTACTCTGAGGGAGGACGAGGCACTCCAGCTCATTTTTGGTTCAGAGTCTGAGAAGGAGGACCCGGACGAGGATCCTGAGGAGGACCCGGACGAGGATCCGGAGGAGGACCCAGAGGAGGACTCTTAGGGTTTTTAAGCCGTAAAGGAGCAGTTTCGACTCGATTATAGTTTGTCGAGTAGAGCATCGTAGACGCATGTTAGTAGTAGTAGTAGCTCTTTTGTCCTGTACAGAGTCGGATCACTAACTAGTTTTTGTAGTACTCTAACGGATACGGAATTTTATGAATCGTTTCCGTTCTAGTACTTTTAGTAGGTACGGAGTTGCAGCTTGTTAGTGCACTCGGTAAATAGTAGGCAGTCATCCTAGTTTAGACTAGTAGTAGTCTAACTTTTTGTATAAGTCCTCGTTGGAGGCAGAATTAATATTCTTTTTGATGTATATATATATACATAACCCATGAGAGGGTTTTTAATCACAAGAAAAATTTTCAATGAATCGTGTAATTAAATCAGAATGTCAATGAATTCGTGTGACGAGAAATTTAAGTCTAACTTGAAAGTTAAAAGATTTTGAAGTAATATCGAAACTATGTTCGACATATCGTCCCGTGAACTTGGTTAAGTTGGAAACGAGCTAGTAAGTACTAAGAGCGATTAACAGAAAGGACTAATGAGAATTTAAATTTTCCTTAGATCAAAGAAAATGCCGCCAAGAAACGTTAACAATAGGAGAGGTCGAGGACCTGGTAGGCCTCGAGGACGTGGGAGACGTCAACCAGAGAACGACAGAGAACAAGAGCACGAGCAGAATGCTACCCCATCACCATCCCCACCACTATCCCCATCACCACCCCCATCACCACCACCTCCACCACCACCGCGTAGGGATATTGAGGACCTCTTCCTCAAGAGAAACCCCCCGATGTTTAATGGAACGGGCAGCCCTAGCGATGCTGAGCTATGGGTGAGATCTACTGAGAAGATATTCAAACTCCTCAGATGTACTGATGAGGAGAGAATGCTATGTGTCGCGTTCCAACTAACTGGATCGGCAGATTATTGGTGGGAAGCAAGGCAGAAGGTGATACCCGCAGAGCAGCTGGCTCGTTTCACGTGGGAAGAATTCAAGGAGATACTATTTGATAAGTACGTACCCAAGACGTATAGAGCTTAGAAGGAAGCTGAGTTCTATGGTTTGAAGCAAGGAAAGGTGACCGTAACTGAGTATGACGCCAAGTTTTGCGAGCTGTCTAGGTATGCGCCGACTCAGGTTGATACCGAGGAGAAATTATCGAAGAAATTCCAAGGGGGACTACAACATGAACTGGGAATCGCGTTAGCTATTCATGGGGGACTAGGCTACACTGACATTTTGGGAAGAGCATTGGAAATGGAGGCCGTAGTGCCTGACGAGAAGAAAGTTATACCAACTGCACCAGCTCCAGCACAGAACCAGAACCGAGGCTATTATAACAACAATAATAGCAACTATCAGGGAAAGAGAAAGTGGAATGGAGGAGGTAGCGGAGGCTACAATCTGAGTTATAACAACCAGGGTAATCAGAAAAGGGGTATTCAGCAGGGCTATCAGCAGCCTCGCCAGAACAATAACCACAACAACAACAACAAAAGACCATGGTAGGGAAACAACTAGTCGGGGTTGTTTATTCAGGGAAATAAGCAGAACGCACCATGGAAGGGCAACGGTCAACAGAACCAACTGCAAGGGCAGCAACGAAACTTCAACCAGGGAGGAACTAACCCAGGGAGGGTTACCATTCTTGTCTGCCCTAAGTGCAACAGAGCCCATCCCGGAGTCTGTCAGATAGGCACCCCCAACTGTTTCAATTGTGGACAGAAGGGGTATATGAAGAAGGATTGCTCGAAACCACTGCAAGCCATACCTCTCTGAGCCATACAAGCACAACCGCAGCAGCCGCAAATGAACAAACAGCAGTTCCAGCAGCATGCACAGCAGCAACAGAATGCGAGGGCATACGCTATCAAACAGGGTGGCCAGCACAAAGGAAAAGGCAACCTTGTAGGTATGGGAAAACTACACAATATCCCTATTAAGATACTGTTTGATACTGGCGCATCGCATTCTTTCATTGCTGGCTCGTGTGCCGATAACTTAGACATCAAACCTGTAAGAGCTGCACATTCTATGAGAGTAGCTACACCTTCAGGAGAGATCACTACTTCCACGCATGTTTGCTCTAACCTAGAACTAGAAATCGGAACTTTTAAGGTTAAGGCGAACAACTTAAACGTTATGATAATGTGGGACGTAGATATAATCCTAGGAATGGATTGGTTGTCAGAGAATTATGCCACAATTCTCTGCAACGAGAGAAAAATCTCTTTTCAACCCCCGGGTAAAGAACCAACCGAATTCCATGGAATCTCAATGGGTAGAGGCGTACCAATTATATCAGCCCTTCAAGCCACGAAACTCATGAATACGAAGACGTCTTTCCAGAAGTGTTACCAGGATTGCCACCACATCGTCATGTGGACTTCACGATCGACTTAGAACTAGGAGCAGCTCCTAAGTCTAAAGCCCCATATAGGATGGCACCGAAAGAACTAGAAGAGCTCAAAATCCAGTTACAAGAATTGCTAGACCTTGGTTTCATCAGGCCAAGCGTCTCACCTTGGGGAGCACCCGTGTTGTTTGTTAGGAAAAAGGACGGATCAATAAGAATGTGTATAGATTATCGAGAACTGAACAAGATCACACTCAAAAACAAATATCCTTTGCCAAGGATCGAAGATCTGTTCGATCAGCTTAAAGATGCAGGAGTCTTCTCCAAAATAGATTTAAGGTCAGGGTACCATCAGCTAAAGATCAAACCTGAAGACGTACCGAAGACCGCCTTTAGAACCCGATATGGCCATTACGAATTCCTGGTAATGCCATTTGGTTTGACCAACGCTCCAGCTGTATTCATGGATCTTATGAATAGAGTATTCCACCCTTACTTGGACAAATTCGTTTTAGTGTTCATCGACGACATCCTCGTTTACTCTAAGAATAAAAAGGAGCACGAGGAACATCTACGGATAGTGTTGGAAACACTAAGAACCGAGAAACTCTACGCCAAATTCAGTAAATGTGAATTTTGGCTGAAGGAAGTAAATGTTCATTGGGCACATAGTATCGGCGGAAGGAATCAAAGTGGATCCAGCCAAGGTAGAGGCAGTGCACAACTGGAAGTCACCGACGAGTCAGAACGAGATTAGAAGTTTCTTAGGTTTGGCAGGCTACTACAGAAGGTTTATTGAGGGATTTTCTACGATCGCTCGCCCGATGACATAACTACTCAGGAAGGAAACCAAATTTAAATGGACGGACGAGTGTGAAAAGAGTTTTCAAACGCTTAAGGAAAAGCTAACCACAGCGCCAGTATTAGCTCTCACAGACACAAACAAGGAGTATGTGGTTTACACCGACGCATCAAAAAATGGATTAGGTTGTGTGTTAATGCAAGATGGACGAGTGATAGCTTATGCTTCACGACAACATCAACCTCACGAAGTTGAGTACCCAACCCACGACTTAGAACTTGCAGCCGTGGTGCATGCGTTAAAGATTTGGAGACACCATCTCTATGGTGTAAGGGTTGAGATATTCAGCGATCACAAGAGCCTGAAGTACTTTTTCGAGCAGAAGGAACTGAATATGAGACAAAGGAGATTGCTCGAACTAGTCAAGGATTACGACTGCGGAATTAACTATCATCCAGGAAAGGCTAATGTGGTAGCAGACGCATTGAGTCGCAAGGCCCCAACGAAGTTAGGATGCCTTTTTGTAGAGGAAGAAACTTTAGTACGAGAATTCGAGAAGATGGATATCAAAGTGCTCGACACGCCAGCTACGATAACAGGTCTGATAGCAGCATTAGAAGCTACACCAGATTTAAGAGAAAGAATCATCAGTGCTCAGAGGAAGGACGAGTCAATGGAAAAGTTGCGATTAAGGATAAGAACAGATAAACCAGATGGATATTCCGAAGCACCAGACAATGTGATCCTTTATGAAGGCAGGATTTGTATTCCTGATGACGACAGCGAACTGAAGAACGAAATCTTGAGTGAGGCTCACGATGCGCCGTACACAGCACACCCAGGAAGTACGAAAATGTATCAAGATTTGAGAAGGAACTTCTGGTGGAATGGAATGAAACGAGACGTTGCCTCATTTGTAGAAAAATGTTTGGCATGTCAGCAAGTTAAGGCCTTACACCGACGACCGTATGGATTGCTACAACCATTGGATGTCCCAGAATGGAAATGAGAAGGCATAGCTATGGACTTTGTCACAGGCTTGCCTAAGTCAAGAAGAGGAAACACAGCAATTTGGGTGATTATCGATAGACTTACGAAGTCAGCACATTTCTTGCCGATTAAGACTACCTACGGATCAGAGAAACTAGCTCAGTTGTACGTTAGAGAGATTGTACGTCTGCATGGAGTACCGAAGGTCATAATATCAGATAGAGACGCCAAATTTACCTCGAGATTTTGGATTATGATGTAGAAAGAATTGGGAACAGAGCTTAATTTCAGTACAGTGTTTCACCCATAGACAGATGGACAGTCCGAGAGAACGATTCAAATTTTAGTCGATATGTTAAGGACAGTGGTTTTGGACCGAGGCGCGAATTGGGAAGAAATTCTACACTTAGTCGAATTCGCTTACAACAATAGCTATCAGGCCACGATAGGAATGGCGCCGTATGAGGCTTTGTATGGAAGGAAATGTAGATCACCACTTTATTGGGACGAAGTAGGTGAAAGAAAGAACCTAGGCCCCGATGCAGTAAATGAGATGATTGAGATAGTTCGGCAGATACGTGATAGAATGAAAGAAGCCCAGAGCCGACAGAAGTCTTATGCCGATGATCGTCGAACCAATCTTGAGTTTGAAATAGGAGATAAAGTTTTCCTTAAGATATCACCGACTAGAGGAATCCTTAGATTCGGAGTTAAGGGTAAACTAAGACCCAAGTTCATAGGACCTTATGAAATCCTCGAGAATATAGTAGTTTGATAAATGGATAAATGATGTTAATTGATGAAGAAAAACACCCCCTTTAAATTATTATTATTACCGAAAATTATGAGAAATTGGCGGTTTTCATGTAGTTTGAATTATTTGATGATTTGTTGATGAATTAATGTTGCTAATGATAATAGTTGATGATAGGAATTAAATGAGAATTTTCTAAAAATATTAATGAAGTTATAAGAGACAAAGAATTGGATTTAAGTTGAGTTTAAGTAATGATATGAAGTGATGATGTATATAATAATGAATCTCGTAAGATGTTGATTAATTACGTAGAATTTGAACGAATTCCGATAACTTTTGAAATCTTGTAAGAGACGAACAAGTGGACGTAATTAATAATCGAGAAGTCGAGTAAGGATTCTAACTTGATAATAATGTTTATAATGGACTAAGGAACGACTTTGTAGTTGACGACATGAGCATTCGGATTATTATAATATGAGTTGTAGTTATAGTCGAGAACTAGAAACGAGATTTTGTTAACTTGTTGTTGGTATAGTAAATGGTAGTTGAAACGACGAGGTTTGATCGTCGTGGTTATAAACGAGTTTTGAAAAGGAGTCCTTCACGTACGGGAGTACGTGTTGACTGCCTTGAGAGTCAAGTTTCGTGAAAAATCGAGTACGAGAACTTAGAACGAACTTAGGAAGTTATACGTCGTTTTTATCGAGCAATTAGGGTTAGCCACGGCAGTTTTGAGACCCTTCCCGGAAACTGTAATATCTCTTAGCTCGTTTATCGGATTTGAGATCCGTAAATTGGAGCGTAAACTAGACTTTCCAAGCTTTCTAACGGTACAAGGCTCATCCCCTGTTTCCAATTCCTCTGTTCTGGGCAGTCCCCAGAACTACTGCCTTGCGCAGTGAAATTTTAGAAGTTGTTTTCCTAAGTTGTTTTCTTCGCAACTTAGTTTCTTTCGATCGTTTAAGCCGTAATAAGATAACGACTGTCACAGCCCCAAATCCTGAGGGACGGCAGAAGCCGGGGTGCGACTGGGGTTGGATTAAAGAAGCGGGGAAGAAGGGGGCTAACTGACTAAACATACATAAACGACATCAAACATTCAATGAACAAGACTTGAATATAATAAAGAAAGAGTTAATCACGAGTGATTACTCGACAAAAGTACACGGTAGAACTAAGTTCAATCTTATAGACTTGTACTACAGAGTTTTGTTCAATATACACATATTCTCAAAAGACTCAGAGTTCTGGCAGCGGAAGAGTCCTAACTAAAGCATCCTATCTTTTCAACTCAACTTCAACCGTTGCCGCTCACGTCGCTTCAACCTGCACATTTAGAAAACAATGCAGGGCTAAGTACAAAAGTACTTAGTGGGCACGATGCCGAAAATCATAATCATAGGTAGAGACAAATATGGCATTTCATAATTATAGCACATCGGGGTTTTATTGGAAAGAACCCGTGTCTACTAAATATTTCTGACTCTTTCCTCAAATTAGCTTGCAAGCATTTTTCTGGTATGTTACGTTCAATCTTGACCAAATCTCATTCACCGTGGCTGGTACCCCTCAACAGGATATCACATACACCACAGGTTACAAAGTACACTAACTCTGGAAAGCACTTAGCAGCTAACTCAGAGCCGATCGTTAGTTAACCTAGTTAGATTAACTCTAAATCTGGAAAAACACGAATGTTGACTCAGATAGGTACAAGAGAACTCACATAAAACGTAAAACAGTTCATGCCATGATATCACTTTGAAAACACAAATATCAAAGCGATAAAGAAATATTTTCCGAGCATTGCTCGTTTTATTTTGTATATAAAAGCCCACCTCGTAATACAGAACTAAGAAGTACTGGCTTCCAATCTTCGGATCTTCCGTCCTTTCTTTACTGCTGGCTTCCTCCTTCATCGTAAAATAATAACACTTAAAAATCGGGTCGTAAAAGATAATCGATCAAAGAAAATCGAAATAGGTTTTGTCGTTTCATTCTTTAGGCATTTGCACGCTTACTAGATTCATTTTACTTAAACGGGAACGAGACTCGAACAAATCCCGTTTAGAACTCGAAAGGTCTCATACTCGACTCTCAGGTCAGTAGAGAGGGTAGTCGATAGCTCAATATGACTTAAAAGATCATAAGAAACTAAGTTGGAAAGAAACAACTTAGTAAAAATAACGTTTTAGTTCATTAAACGACTTATGCAATTTCACGCTTAACTAGTTTTCTTTACTTGAACGGGTAAGAGGTACCAACTCGACTCGGTTAGCATTCAAGGCTCCTTTCTTGACTCTAGGGTCAGTAGGAAAATAGTCGTTAGTTATTACGGCTTAAACGATCGAAAGAAACTGAGTTGCGAACGAAACAACTTAGAAGAATGAAAACTGAAATTTCACGCATTACAGTAACTATGGGGGCTTCCCAGAACAGGGGATCTGGAAACAGGGGATGAGCCCTGTACCGTTGGAAAGTTTGGGATTTCTAGTTTACGCTCCAATTTACGGATCGCAAATCCGATAAACGAGCTAAAAGTTATTACAGTTTCCGGAAAGGGTCGCAAAACTGCCGCGCTAACCCTAGTTGCTCGATAGAATCGACGTATAGCTTCTTAGGTTTGTTCTAAGTTCTCGTATTCGATTTCTTAAGAAACTGGACCCTCAAGGCAGTCATCACGTACTCCCGTACGTGATGAACTCCTTCTCAAAACTCGTCCAATAGCACGACGTTCTAAACGTCGGCTTTCAACTAACATGTACTAAACCAAAGCAAGTTATCAACTTTGCGTTCTAGTTCTCGACTATCACTATAGCTCATATTATATTAGCTCAAAAGCTCATGACGTCAACTACAAAGTTATTCCCAAGTCCATCATAAACAATAATATCAAGTTAGAATTCTCATTCGACTTCTCGGTTATTAATTACGTCTAATTGTTCGTCTCTTACACAATTTTCAAAGTTGTCGGATTTCGCTCAAATTTTACGTCATTAAACAACATCTAACGAGAATCACTTTCATGCATATAACCATTTCATATCAACACTATATCTCAACTTACGACGAGTTCTTCGTCTCTTACATCCCACAAAATAATTTTAGAAAATTCTCAAATAAATCTTATTATCAACTAACATCATTAGGAACATATTTTCATCGACAAATCAATAACTAAAACAACTACAAGAAAACCCCTAATTTCATCCTTAATTTCGGTGTTAATACATAGATTAAGAGGGTGTTTTTCTTCATCAATTAACATAATTTAACTCTTAATCATCCTATTATAACATCAATTGATCAAATGAAATCCAATTACACATTAACATGCAAAAATCCCCAATTTCAAACCCTAACCCTAAATCGGTTTCAATCAAACAAAGGGCTTTCGATTTCTCTTGGTTCTAATCACTAATTAAACTCTTCCTAAGCATGATTTTATCATCAATTGAAGAAATTCAAAAATCCTACCAAGAACCTTAAATTTTCGGTATTACATACAAGTTAGGGCTTTTGATTTTCTTCCAATTTTGATCTTAGAATTCACATCCAATCACAACTAATTTCACTAATCGAAGATCAAAACATCTAGTTCATCCATCCTAAATTTTCGATCAAAAAGAAAAATAAAAGAAAAAGATTTTGGATGGATAGAATTAAAGAGGAGATAAATACCTTGAGTTTTAACAAAGGAAGAAATAAACTTGATGGAGGATTGGAGACTTGAATGATTTTTCTTGCTCAAGATCTTGAAGTTCTTCAATGGTGGAAATGAAATGAAAATGGGAGAGAGGGTGAATAACTAGCTTAGATATTTCTTAATTAAAGACTTAGGTGTAAAGGGTGAATAGTAAAGTAATAGGTGTCACATTTTAATAACTTATAAAAACAAATATCAAGCCTATGTGAGAGGAGGGAGGTCGGTCATGAGGGAAAGGGGAGGAAAAAATACACGCTTTTCCGGCGCGATACGACGTTACGGAAACGGATTCGACCGTTAGTCTTAGAATTCAAAATCGTAAACTTAGGCGTGCAAAGCCATTTATTTAATTAAATTTAAGATTTTGAGATCGTAAGGAATTTCTGGGGCATTACAACGACTATCTTCTCTACTGACCTAAGAGTCGAGTATGAGACCTTTCGAGTTCTAAACGAGATTTGTTCAAGTCTCGTTCCCGTTTAATTAAAATGAAACTAGTAGCGTGCAAATGCCTAAAGAAATGAAACGACTAAAACCTAATTCGAATTTCTATGTTCGATTATCTTTTACGACCAAATTTAAAGTGTTATTATTTTACGATGAAGGAGGAAGCCAGCAGTAAGGAAAGGACGGAAGATCAGGAAAACGGAAGCTCGTACTTAGTTCTGTAAACGCTAAGGTGGGCTTTTATATATAAAATAAAACGAGCAATGCTCGAAAACCTTTCTTTATCACTTTGATATCTGTGTTTTCAAAGTGATAATTATGGCATGAACTGTTTTATGTTTTATGTGAGTTCTCTTGTACCTACCTGAGTTAACATTCGTGTTTTCCATATTTATGAGTTAATCTAAATAGGTTAACTAACGATCGGCTCTGAGTTAGCTATTAAGTGCTTTCCAGAGTTAGTGCACTTTGTAACCTGTGGTGCATGTGGTATCCTGTTGAGGAGTAACCAGCCACAATGAATAAGAATTGGTCAAGATTTGAACGTGACATACCAGAAAATGCTCGGCCGAGTAAATTGTGAAAATGAGTCAGAAAATGTTTTAGTAGACACGGGCTAATTTTAAATAAAACTCTGATGTGCTACAAATTATGAAATGCCAGATTATCTCTACTTATGATTATGTTTTCGGCGTGCCCACTAAGTACTTTCGTACTTAGCCCTGCATGTGTTTATAAATGTGCAGGTTGAAGCAACGAGAGCGGCGGTGGTTGAAGTTGAGTCGAGTTGAGAAGTTAGGATTGCTTTAGCTATGACCTACTTTCCGCTGCAAAACTCTAGACTTTTTGACGTTATGTACATTTGGTGAATCACTGTAGTTTAAATCTGTAAACTTTAACTTAGATACTTTCGAGTACCTTTTGTCGAGTAATCCTTCGTGATTAACTCTTTCTTTTTAATAGTAAAGTCTTGTTCATTGAATGTATGTTGTCCTTTATGTATGTTTAATTAGTCAGCCCCCTTCTTCCCCGCTTCTTTAATCCAATCCCAGTCACACCCCGACTTCTGCCGTCCCTCGGAATTTGGGGCTGTGACACTTTTTTAGAAAAAATATGCGTCACTTGTATTATATGTATGCAGAATCAATAAATATTAAGTGTGTACTCTTTAATTTAATTATTGTATCATCACTTTTAATTCAAATTTAATACTAAAAGAAAAAAATAAAAATAAAAAATGGCCAGAGATTCTATTGAATCCCATAAATCTAGCCAAAATTAGATTTTAGTTCCTTCCAATTATTATCTAAACTGCTCCTGGCCATAAAGCTAGTACAAATAAAATGGAAATAATGAAATATATTGACATTTGTCACTTTCTTTTACCATTGATTATGTATTAATCAATGGTTTATGAAAGTTTCTAGATTTCACTATATAATAAGTTTCTACATTTCACTATATATATAAGTAGTGCTATTTCGTCACATTGTGGCCGGTCACACAAGTTAAAAATAGTAATGTAGGTTTTGAAAATTGAAATATACCTTAATTGGGAAAGCATAAACCCAAGGAAAAATGTGATTATTTTCTTTTTTACAGTCAACTTTCTTTTTTCATACGCATGAGGGTGGCCACCATGTGACTGAATATCATTACCATATATATATATAGGATGAGGATCATATAAGAATGACACTTTATCCTAAGAAATGAGAATTAATCTCAGCCACTCATCTGGTGTATCTTGCTAAGAAGGGCGGTGCATCTAAATGAAAAATTTCATTTTTTTTAAGGTTTGATTTTTCCATAAAGCTGGGTGCATCTCATGCCAACGTATTGTGCAACTTCTTTCACTTTGTGGCGCATCTACCACTGTGGTTCATGAGATGCACCACTACGTATACTGATATGCATGAGACAGTGTAATCAGATGCACCATCAGGTGTAATGAAATGCACTCACTATGCTTTACGAAAATATCTTTTGGTTTGCCGCTTCTTCTTTGGTCAAGGTTCGAGTGATGAGAGCCGAAGGCCTCAGAACGAGCCAAAAAATCAAAATTGTTGCCCGACGATTATCCTTATATTAGAAATCGGAGCGAAGGCGGAGCCAGAAAACAAAATCTTTAAAAAAATTGGACATGAACCACAATATGTATCTAGATGCACCACACAGTGTATCTAGATGCACCGCACAATGTAACTAGATGCATTGTGTTTTAAGAAAAATCGTCAAAAAAAGGCACGTGAGTTAAACGCGCCCGCCCTTTTTTGGAGATATAGGGTTCAGATTTATTATTATTTCTAACTTTAAGAGTCATTTTCACCATAATCCACCTCTCTAAATATATATAATACGTACACATGCATTATACATATATATATATGGCTTTGTGCTATAATAATTAAGTAGTTGAAATAGAATACATATTAAATAATATTAAATAATATATATAGACTACTCATATATTTCAACAATAATTTTGCTAGAAAAATTAATATATCAAAACTGGATTTTGTAACTAATTTTGTTGGAATTTAGAAGATTTTTTTGAGGTGCTATTTTCCTATTAAACTTTATAAGAAATTCAAAGGTATTACACATACAAATTAATAAATTCTATCTCTAATTGTAGACTAAACAAGCTTTCATTTTATCCGTATTAATATTTGATGACATATATATAGTTGATTGTTGTACTCAACTGAAGCAGTTAAGGTGTTTAAGGCTTTTAGCTTTTAATACATTCAAGCGATTATATTGCGCTTAAACAAGTATTCTTACAAATTATGAATTTTATTTACAAAAGAAGCCACATCTAATATCGTAATTGATTGAACTATACTAGGTGTTGCAATCAGAAGTAAACTCCAATTTCCATAGGTTTACCTAAAAAAGGTTATATTATAAAAATGGAGTTATTACTAAACATAGTAAACTCCAATTCAGTAAGATTTGCCTAAAAAAGGTTATATTAACAAAATAGAGTTATTACTAAAAAAAAAAGTAAACTCCAATTTATTAGGTTCTGTTTGGACTTTAATTTTTTATCTCTCTAAAATTATTTGAGATGTAGAAACCTAGCTATATATATGCAAGTTGCTAGTAATTAAACGTGTTAGCTATGAAGAAACAGTTAAAATATGATCTAGAATATAGATAATAATGGATACAGAAGATTAATTTTCAATTATAATTCTAGCAGCTGCACTCTGTTACATGCAGTATATAAGTTTATTTTGTTTATCCATGCAAACATTTTTTGCGAAAATAATCTTGATGATGAGGGAAGACAATTCAAAAGAATTAGTTATTGATGTAATAATAACACTGATAAAGATTACAGAAAATTATTGATATTATTATATTATTTTAGTTTTGTTAATTATGTAAAGTGTAGAATAATGCATAGTTGTTTTTGTCTGATGAGTTACACGCATTTTTATTTCTTTTCTTTAAAGGATGAACTCTAATACATTGCGAGGTTATATAACTTCACCAAAACAATTAAAGAAGTTGCGATGCATCTGACAAAAAGAAATAGATAAAGAAAAGAGAAATTCTTCTAACTTTATACACTACAATATACTATGAAAAATACGGATAGATAAAGAACCCCAGCCTAATTAATTACCTATGAATCTACTCCAAACTTGCAAGTTACAATGCATGCAGAAGTTAATCTTAATATTTATAAAATATATTATTCTTTGAAAAGGAAGGGGCTGTAAAAAACTATAAATAAGGGTAATTCCCATACATTCAAATACAGCAAATCAAAATCACAAAAGAAAAAAAAACCATATCTAAACTGCATTGATTTGTTGCCTATTAGCAAAGAAAATGGGTGAGAAGCAAGCAGCTTGAATATCCAAATCCAAATCCCGAGGGACGGCAGAAGCCGGGGTGCGACTGGGGTTGGATTAAAGAAGCGGAGAAGAAGGGGGCTAACTGACTAAACATACATAAAAGACATTAAACAAACCATGAACAAGACTTGAATATAAAAGAATGAGTTAATCACTACGGATTACTCGAC
Organism: Schizonepeta tenuifolia; assembly: GCA_029490685.1. Taxonomy (NCBI): domain Eukaryota; kingdom Viridiplantae; phylum Streptophyta; class Magnoliopsida; order Lamiales; family Lamiaceae; genus Schizonepeta; species Schizonepeta tenuifolia. Next base: position 16,326,234 of record CM055957.1, read on the forward strand.
AAAAGTACATGGTAGAAACTAAGTTCATATTTACAGACTTAAACTACAGTGTTGTTCAAAAAGTACATCTCAAAAGATTATTCAGAGTTTAGCAGCGGAAGGGTTCTAACTAAGCATCCTATCCTTTATCTCAACATCAACCGCCGCCGCTCACCGTCGCTTCAAACTGCACATTTAGAAAACAATGCAGGGCTAAGTACAAACGTACTTAGTGGGCACGATGCCGAAATCATAATCATAAGTATAGATAAATATGGCATTTCATAATTGTAGCACATCGGGGTTTTATTGAAAGAAGCCCGTGTCTACTAAACATTTTCTGACTGATTTTCACAATTTACTCGGCCGAGTATTTTCAGGTATGCTATGTTCAATCTTGACCAATTCTAATTCACCGTGGCTGGTATCCCTCAACAGGATATCACATACACCATAGGTTACAAAGTGCACTAACTCTGGAAAGCACTTAGCAGCTAACTCAGAGCCGATCGTTAGTTAATCTAGTTAGATTAACTCTAAATCTGGAAAACACGAATGTTGACTCAGATAGGTACAAGTGAACTCACATAAAACATAAAATAGTTCATGCCATAATATCACATTGAAAACACAGATATCAAAGCGATAAAGAAAGATTTTCCGAGCATTGCTCGTTTTATTTGTATATAAAAGCCCACCTCGATTTACAGAACTTAAAGCACTGGCTTCCAAACTTCGGATCTTCCGTCCTGTCTCTACTGCTGGCTTCCTCCTTCATCGTAAAATAATAATACTTTAACACGGGTCGTAAAAGATAATCGATCAAAGAGAATCAAAAAAAGGTTTTAGTTGTTTCATTCTTTAGGCATTTGCACGCTTACTAGATTCGTTTTACTTAAACGGGAACGAGATTCGTACTAATCCCGTTAGAACTCGGAAAGTCTCGTACTCGACTCTCGGGTCAGTAGAGAGGGTAGTCGGTAACTTAATACGACTTTAAAGAATATAAGGAGCTAAGTTGGAAAGAATCAACTTAGGCGATTTACGTTTTAGTTCATTTCACGACTTATGAAATTCTCACTTAACTACTTCTTTACTTGAACGAATAAGAGATAAGATCTTGATTGGTTTTCATTACTCAAGGCCCTGTACTTGACTCTAGGGTCAGTAGGGAGATATTCGATAGATAATACGGCTTAAAAGATCGAAAGAAACTAAGTTGCGAACAAAACAACTTAGAAAACAAGAAACTGAATTTTCACTGCGCAATCCAGTAACTCTGGAGGCTGTCCAGAATAGAGGATTTGAAAACAGGGGATGAGCCCTGTACCACTGGAAAGATTGAGATGTCTAGTTTACGCTCCAATTTACGGATCGCAAATCCGATAAACGAGCTAAAAGTTATTACAGTTTCCGGCGAGGGTCGTAAAACTGCCGCGAAAACCCTAATTGCTTGATAGGTTCGACGTATAACGTCTTAGGTTCGTTCTAAGTTCTCGAATTTAATTTCTTTGGAAACTGGGCCCTTAAGGAAGTCATCACGTACTCCCGTACGTGACGAACTCCTTCTCAAAACTCGTCCATAAGCACGACGTTCTAAACGTCGGATTTCAACTAACAATTACTAAACCAACAAAATATTCAAAACGCGTTCTAGTTCTCGATTATAACTATAGCTCATATTATAACAACTCGAAAGCTTATGACATCAACTAGAAAGTTGTTCTCAAGTCCATCATAGACAATAATATCAAAATGGAATTCTCATTCGACTTCTCGGTTAAAAGTTACGACTAAATGTTCGTCTCTTACGCATTTTTCAAAGTTGTCAGATTCCGTTCAAATTTTACGACGTTAAACTACGTCTAACGTGAATCACTTTCATGCATGCAATCATGTCATAACATCACTACATTTCAACTTATAAAGAGTTATTCGTCTCTTACATTACGTTAAATATTTTTAGAAAATTCTCAATTTAATTCTATAATCAATTAACATCAATTACTACATAATTCCATCAACAATTCATCAAATAACATCAACACATGGAAACCCCTAATCCTTACCATAATTTTCGGTTTTCAAGTATATATTAAGAGGGTGTTTTTCTTCTCCAATTAACAACATTTATTCACTAATCAACCTCTTATATCATCAATTAATCAATTGCAAATCTAAAATCAGCTAAAATGCATAAACCCCTAAATTCAACATTCAAACCCTAATTGAATTTCACAAAAACATAGGGCTTTCGATTCCTGTTCGTTCTAATCACCAATTAAACATCTATTAAGCATGGATCAATCATCAATTGAAGAAATCCCAAAATCCTACTATAAACCCTAATATTTTCGGTATTAATGCATAAATTAGGGTTCTTGGTTTTGTCAAATTTTAAACCCTAATTATCTTATCTAATATATCCAATTTCATTATTCCAAGATCAATTCATCTATTTCAAAGCCTTAATTTTCGATCAAGAAATGAAAAAGAAAAGAAGAGAGGGATGGATGGATAGAAGTTAAGAGGAGGGAATTACCTTAAGAATTAATGAAGAAAGTATGAGGTTTGAATGGAAGGATCAATACTTGTGTGTATCTCCTTGGAGTTCTTGAAGCTCTCTTCAATGGAGGATGGAAGATGAAGATGAGAGAATGGAGAGGTGGTGCAGCCGATTTTGTGGTGATGGGAGGGAAGGAAATGAGTTTAAAATGCTAACTTAGTTTATAAGATATGCAAGGTGTAAAGTAGAAATAGTATTAGCTAAGGTGTCCTCTAAAATACAATATAAAACATAAATATCCTCTTAAGGAGGTGATGATGTCGGTTGGGGTGAGGGAGAAGGAAGAAATACGCGCTTTTTCCGGCGCGATCCGACGTTACGGAAAACGTTCGACGAAAAACGTCGCTCGGCGCTAAATCGTCGCGATCCGATTTGACCGTAAATTCTAACGTACAAAACTTAATCGGAAAATAAATTTACAAAATTTATTTTGACAAAAACTCGGGACGACACAGTCCGAGTTTCGTCCGGAAAAACATAAAAATGAACTTTCTCGGGCGAGTTCGTATCGCGATTTCGTGAATGTAAAAATTAGAAGGTTTTCCGTTCTGAGTTCACGAACTAAAAACTTTTCGTAGGCGCTAACCCTAAATACAGTAGTCGTCTAGCTGACTTCCGTAATTTATTTTCAGAAACGGATTCGACCGTTAGTCTTAGAATTCAAAATCGTAAACTTAGGCGTGCAAAGCCATTTATTTAATTAACTTTAAAATTTTAAGAACGTAAGGAATTTACGGGGCATTACATCCCGCCTTGGTCATGGTGGCTCTCCTCCTCTTCGCCGCCGCGACTCCTAGGGCTTACGGCCAAGCGAGCCTATTGGGCATAAACATAAATAGCCAAGTTTGCTGCTCGTCCACTGGAAATTGCAATGGCACAACTCCTGGGCTTTCGGGAGTGCTGGTGAAGGTCACCTGCACCACCTCCCTCCTCGGCACCTCAGTGACGGTGGGGCAGGGTGTCATTGGCATCAACGGAGCCCTCAACATTACCGTTCCCAACCTACTGAACACGGTAGGGGCCTCCCTGACCAACTTGCTCAGCGGAGGAGAGCTGCCATGTCTGGCCACCATTACTCTGCCGCTCAACCAAGTAGTCTGCCCAACCCTAAACACTCTCAACGGCATCATCGTCGGCGTTCCGGTACTTGCTAAATCCCTTCTTACACCGGTGCTTGGAACGCTTGCAAACATATCGATTGTGTGGTATGGCAGCGTCACGGTTTGATGAACAATAATAACTCTCTAGCTAGTTATATATACCAAGGAACAAGCGGAAGTTTGCATCCATGTACATTCAAATGATTAAATAGCTTGTTTTTCTTACCTTGGTGTTATATTAAACTTGAATAAAGTATATGGAGAAAAAGATAATATATTATCATGCCAGTTACATGCATCTTGTTTTATTTCATGTAATTTGCATAATTTATTTCATTTTTTTTCCTTCTTCTTTCGGGAAGATGATACATGCATGCAGCCAGAGACATATCTAAAAATATAAAAACTAGTATACTAAAATTACCCACAATCTCAAATATATAAAAACTACACTAAAATTAATTACCAATATTTTTGTTTTTTGGTAATAAATGTTTTATTTATCCAAGTGTGCACAGCACCCATCAGTACACCAACAAACAAGCACCTACAACTTCTAAACCATCAAACATATAAACAATAAGAGCTAAGGAATCGACTAAGTTTCTCATCCTTTTTACAACACACCTGACACTTCCTGAATATCTGGTCTACCTCTTCCATTGTAGCTTGAAACTTCATTCGATTTCTCTCACTCCTAAGCTTTAGCTGTTATGATCACCAATATGTATAACTTTTGTTTCCCTTTCTTGGATTTACATTGGCTTATCAGAAATAGTTTCTCATTACTCCAGCCTTGAGGAGCTGTATTCAATTCACACCACCTAGTATTTTGACTCCATCCTTGGGCTACATTGAAAGAACACATGCTCTATATTCTTATCTTCCAATCCACACAAACTACACTTTGGATCCATAGAAATTCCAAAATGTAACAGCCTATCACAAGTATTCAACCTCCCCAACATTGCAAGCCAAAGAATAAACACATTTTTAAGAGAAACTAACCTTAATTACAGGCGTGTAAAATCATTTGTTGTAAATTTATATTGATAATGCATAATAATTTTTTGTTAATGCATAAACACAATAATCTCTCTCTTTTTTAGTCACTTGTATTATATGTATGCAGAATCAATAAATATTAAGTGTGTACTCTTTAATTTAATTATTGTATCATCACTTTCAATTCAAATTTTGTGATGCCCCGATCTTTTATATCTTTAGAGAGCGTATTAATTAACCGAATAAGTTAAAAGATGTGATTGAGGAATAAAAATTTTCTTTCTAAGTGAAGAGAAATGAGTAAAACGTCTAGAATGCTTTATGCGTTTTGTGTGAATTTATTTGTTCAATTTCTTGAAATGATAATGTGACGTATATGTTGAGTTGTTTATATGAATGAGTATGAGATTAATTTCCAGAAAAACCCCGAAGAGTTTGTTTAATTGAAAAAGAATAATGTTGATCGCCGAGAAATTTCTATGTGCCGAAGAATTTAGAATAGAGTAGAATTAAAATCTTGAAACTTAGAATTTCTTCTAAGGTCATTGAGATAGGATAAGAGCTTATCCGAGATAAATTGAGAAGAGTAATGAGGAATTAATCTTTAAAGGATTAATAAACGAATTAATAAGCCGACTAAATTCTTTTAAAGGTTTAAAAGACTAAGATAATCGGAACCGTTAATTTTTTAATTAAAATGTGAAATAGGATTGAGATGTTTTAGTGTCGGAAATGAGACGAGGAGAGATTAGACCCGTTTATAGCATAAATGAATTAATACGAATCGTTTTATCCGGAAAACCTTTACGACCGGGTAATTAATACCCGTAACGACACTACGAGGACAAGTGTCACTCTCTCTCTCTCCCTCTTACGCCACCTCACTACCTCTCTCCCATCTCTCTCCAATTTCCCATGTAAATTTTCATCATTATGTCTCCACCATGATCTTAGCAAAAGATTGCATGCAAATTCAATCACATCACCTCTTAAGCATTTTCAATTTCCAACACTAAATGTAATCATGCTTTATTCCCTTTGTTGGATACACATGCATGTATTTACCTCTCTCTCTCTCTCAACATCTCTCTATGTTCAAAGTGTCACAGCCCCAAATCCCGAGGGACGGCAGAAGCCGGGGTGCGACTGGGGTTAGATTAAATAAGCGGGGAAGAAGGGGGCTAACTGACTAAGCATACATATAAGACATCATACATTCAATGAACACGACTCGAATATATAAAGAAAGAGTTAACCACGAGTGATTACTCGACAAAAGTACACAAAAGTAACTAAGTTCAAATTTACAGACTTAACAACAGTGTATTGTTCAAAAGTACATATTCTCAAGACTTAGAGTTCTGCAGCAGAAGAGTCTTAACTAAAGCATCCTATCCTTTCAACTCAACTTCAACCGTTGCCGCTCACGTCGCTTCAACCTGTACATTTAGAAAACAATGCAGGGCTAAGTACAAACGTACTTAGTGGGCACAATGCCAAAATCATAATCATAAGTATAGATAAATATGGCATTTCATAATTGTAGCACATCGGGGTTTTATTTAAAAGAGGCCCGTGTCTACTAAACATTTTCTGACTCTTTTCTCATAAATCACTCGCGCGAGCATTTCTGATTGATGTTACGTTCAATATTGACCAATTCTCATTCACCGTGGCTGGTACCTCTCAACAGGATATCACATACACCACAGGTTACAAAGTGCACTAACTCTGGAAAGCACTTAGCAGCTAACTTAGAGCCGATCGTTAGTTAACCTAGTTAGATTAACTCTAAATCAGGAAAACACGAATGTTGACTCAGATAGGTACAAGAGAACTCACATAAAACATAAAACAGTTCATGCCATAATATCACTTTGAAAACACAGATATCAAAGCGATAAAGAAAGATTTTCCGAGCATTGCTCGTTTTATTTTGTATATAAAAGCCCACCTCGTAATACAGAACTAAGAAGTACTAGCTTCCAATCTTCGGATCTTCCGTCCTTTCTCTACTGCTGGCTTCCTCCTTCATCGTAAAATAATAATACTTAAAGTCTGTTCGTAAAAGATAATCGATCAAAGAAAATCGAAATAAGTTTTAGTCGTTTCATTCTTTAGGCATTTGCACGCTTACTAGATTCATTTTACTTAAACGGGAACGAGACTCGTATAAACTCGTTTAGAACTCGAAAGGTCTCATACTCGACTCTTAGGTCAGTAGAGAAGGTAGTCGGTAACTTAATACGACTTAAAAGATCATAAGGAACTAAGTTGGAAAGAATCAACTTAGGAAAATTACGTTTTAGTTCATTAAACAACTTATGCAATTTCTCGCTTAACTAAACTTCTTTACTTGAACGGGTACGAGATGAGATCTCATCTCATTTAGCACTCAAGGTTCCTTTCTTGACTCTAGGGTCAGTAGGAAGATATTCGTTAGTTATTACGGCTTAGACAATCGAAAGAAACTAAGTTGTGAACGAAGCAACTTAGAAGAAATGAAACTGAAATTTCACTGCGCAATACAGTGACTCTGGGGACTGCCCAGAACAGGGGATCTGGAAACAGGGGATGCGCCCTGTACCGTTGGAAAGTTTGGGATGTCTAGTTTACGCTCCAATTTACGGATCGCAAATCCGATAAACGAGCTAAAAGTTATTACAGTTTCCGGCGAGGGTCGCAAAACTGCCGCGATAACCCTAGTTGCTCGATAGATTCGACGTATAACGTCTTAGGTTCGTTCTAAGCTCTCGAATTCGATTTCCTTAGAAACTGGACCCTCAAGGCAGTCATTACGTACTCCCGTACGTGATGAACTCCTTCTCAAAACCCGTCCAATAGCACGACGTTCTAAACGTCGGCTTTCAACTAACATGTACTAAACCAAAGCAAGTTATCAACTTCGCGTTCTAGTTCTCGACTATCACTATAGCTCATATTATATTAGCTCGAAAGCTCATAACATCAACTATAAAGTTATTCCCAAGTCCATCATAGACAATAATATCAAATTAGAATTCTCATTCGACTTCTCGGTTATTACTTACGTCTAATTGTTCGTCTCTTACACAATTTTCAAAGTTGTCGGATTTCGTTCAAATTTTACATCATTAAACTACATCTAACGAGAATCATTTTCATGCATATAATCATTTCATATCAACACTATATTTCAACTTACGACGAGTTCTTCGTCTCTTACAATTTCAATAATTATTTTAGAAAAATCTAAATAAATTCCCATAATCAACTAACAACATTTGCAACCATATTCTATCATCATTTCATCAATTAAACCAAACACATGAAAACCCCTAAAACTCTAATAATTTTCGGTATTCATAGAGAGGTTAAGAGGGTGATTTTCTTCTCCAATTAACACCATTTATTCATTAATCATACTATTATAAAATCAATTAATCAATTACAAACCAATTACACACTAACATGCAAAAATCCCCAATTCAAAACTCAAACCCTAAATCGATTTTCAACATAACATGGGGCTTTCGATTTCTCTTTGTTCTAATATCTAATTAAGCACTTCTCAAGCATGAATTTATCATCAATTTAAGGATTCAAAAATCCTACCAATTTCCCCTAAATTTTCGGAAAAGACTACGGTATTAGGGTTCTTGATTTTGTTCAATTCTAATCCCTAATTATCCTATCTAACACATCTAATTTCATTAATTCAAGATCGAATCATCTAATTCATCACCCTAATTTTCGATCAAAAAGAAAAAAAATAAAAATAAGAGAATGATGGATGGATAGGATTAAAGAGGAGATGAATACCTTGATAATTAACAAAGAAGGAATGAAGTTTTGATGGTTGGATGATGACTTGTGATTTTCTTCTCCAAGAACTTCAAACTTCTTCAATGGAGGAAAAGAAAGAACAAGAGGGAGAGTGATGAGGGAGGCTGCCGATTTTATGTGTGGGAGGGAGAGTGAGGATAGTTTAATGTATTAACATATGTTATAAGATGATAGGTGTAAAGTATGAATAGTTAAAACAATAGGTGTCACATATTAAACTAATAAAAATCAAAATATCCCTTAATGTGAGAGGAGGGAGGTCAGTCAAGGGGAGAGGAAGAAAGAAAATACGCGCTTTTCCGGTGCGATACGACGCTACGGAAATCGAACGACGAAAAACGTAGCTCGGCACAAAATCGTCGCGATCCGATTCGACCGAAAATTCTAACGTATGAAACTTAATTGGAAAATAAATTTATAAAATTTATTTTGACAAAAACTCGGGACGACACAGTCCAAGTTTCGTCTGGAAAATCATAAAAACGAACTTTCTCCGGCGAGTTCGTATCGCGATTTCGTGAATGTAAAAATCAGACGGTTTTCCGTTATGAGTTCACGAACTAAAAACTTTTCGTACGCGCTAACCCTAAATACAGTAGTCGTCTAGCTGACTTCCGTAATTTATTTTTGGAAACGAATTCGACCGTTAGTCTTAGAATTCAAAATCGTAAACTTAGGCGTGCAAAGCCATTTATTTAATTAACTTCAAATTTTTGAGATCGTAAGGAATTTCCGGGGCATTACACAAAGAGAAGGAATTCATTTCATCCAACATCAAGCAAAGAAAAAGAAAACTCTCCCTCTCTACTCTCTCCCTCCCTCACGGCATTCACACACACACACACACACATACATTTTGGTTTTCTTCCATGCAATCTTGGCTTTCAAGCTTAACATCCATGGAGATGAAGTGAAGATCATCATCCTCCATCTAGTTCATCCATATCTTCAAGAAAAGGTAAAAATCCATCAAAGTTCTTGATTCAAAAATCAAATAATCATCCCCATTTTTCTTTCATTTTTGGCTCTTAAGCCCTAAAGAGATGGATGATTAATTATTGTGTTATTCTTTTCTTTGAGGATTCAAGAAGAGTTCTTCCATACATCCAAGCTAAAGTTGAAGCTCATTCTCCCCATCTTTCGATCCCAAGAAGCCAAGAGAAGAGATCCGATTTTAATTTTCAAAGTATGATATTCCATTTGATTAATTGTATATATGTATATCTCTAAGCCCTAAAAGAAAGAAAACATGCATGCATGGTATTTATTTATGTTTAGGCAAACTTAGGTTATCGATGTGAGAATTAAGTAAGAAGAAACCGTTAGGAGAATCGAACACTAGGATTTAATCGGTGAATTAAGAGAAGAAAAAGAAATTAAATCCCTAAAAATTTGGTTAATGCCGAAAATTAGAGGAAAATTAGGAAAATATAAATTCTTTGAGTTATTGTTATTTTGATGCTTGATTTATGATTTTTATCATGTTGAGAATGGAATTATATGCATGAAAATTTGAGAAATAAATTGCCCCAAAAAAATGCATAAATGCCGTGTATTTTAAGAGAAAAAGAAGAAATTATTTTGTTGATTTTGTTGATGATTTGAATGATGTTTTAATCATGAAATTATTATGTGATATGTTAATGTAATCATACATGTTGTTAAGTATAAGAAAAACAAGTTGCATGTTAAGTTTTTGAAGAAAATAAATTGTGATAATATAGAAGATTGGATGTTTTGATGTTATAATGTGTGTTAAAGAGTTAGTTTGAATTATGGATAAAAATAGAAGTTTTTGTAACAAAAAGAATGGAGTTTAAAGATTTTTAAGATGTTAAAAATTGAAAACTATATAGAAAAATATATCTAATAAGTGTTCTTGTATTAAAACTTGAAGATTTGAATTTTTAGTAAACTAAATCAAATAGAAGTTTTATAATTAAAACTAATAAGATAAACTAATTTTTATAAGAATGTTTTTGAAAAATAAAAAAAATTGTTAAGTAAGAATTAGTTTTAAGTTAAGAACAAAGAAGAAGAATGTAAATAGATAAACAAGAAGTCGAGAAATTCAAGTTAAAAAGGATTAATTAATAAGAAATGAAAAGAAATTTTAATTAAATCGAGAAGAAGATGCTAGACGAGTTAAGTTAAATACTCGTATATTTTAACCAAAATAATAATGGAATAAAGTTCGAGTAACACTTTTGAAGAAAATTAATTATTTAAGTAAGTTGTTTTCAAACCACACGAATTAAAAATAAACCAAGAAGAATTGTCGAGTTAATAATTAGAAAAATAATAGTCAAGTTAAGAAATGAGAGTCGAATTAGAAATGGAAAGGAAATTCTAATTTCATAAGAGTTTATTAATAATTAAAGAGAATTTGTTTTAATTGAGTAAAAGTTATAAAATGCTTCATAAGATGACGAAGTTAGTGTCACAGCCCCAAATCCCGAGGGACGGCAGAAGCCGGGGTGCGACTGGGTTGGATTTAAGAAGCGGGGAAGAAGGGGGCTAACTGACTAAACATACATGATAAACATCGATAAACTATGAACAAGACTTGATTATAGATAAGAAAGAGTTAATCCCTAAGGATTACTCGACACAAGAGTACAAAAGAAACTAAGTTCATATGTACAGACGTAGACTACTGAATATTGTTTCAAAGTACATCTCAAAAGGAAATCAAAGTTTGGCAGCGGAAAGGGTTCTACTAATCATCCTATCTTCTAACTCAACACCAACCGTCGCCGCTCATCGTCGCTTCAACCTGCACATTTAGAAAGCAATGCAGGGCTAAGTACAAACGTACTTAGTGGGCACGATGCTGAAAACATACTTATAAATATAGATAAATATGGCATATCATAAGCATAGCACACGGGGTTTTATTGAAAGAATCCGTGTCTACCAAACATTTTCTGACTTTTTCTCATAAATCACTTGGCCAAGTATTTTTAGGTATGCTATGTTCAATCTTGACCTCTACTAATTCACCGTGGCTGGCTACCCCTCAACAGGATACAACATACACCACAGGTTACAAAGTGCACTAACTCTGGAAAGCACTTAGCAGCTAACTCAGAGCCGATCGTTAGTTAATCTAAAATAGACTAACTCTAAAAGTCTGGAAAACCCGAAGGTTAACTCAGAAATCTGGAAAACACGAATGTTAACTCAGATAGGTACAAGAGAACTCACATAAAATAGTTGAAACAGTTTATGCCATATTATCACTTTGAAAACACAGATATCAAAGCAATAAATAATACTTTCGAGTTGTGGAAAAACCTACATTTTATTTGATATAGATAAAAGCCCACCTTGTAAATACAGAACTTATACGTAAAAGCGTCCAACTTCGGATCTTTCGTCCTTTCTTTACAGTTGGCTTTTTCCTTCATCGTAAGAAGAACAGATTTAAAAGCGGTTCGTAAAAGATACTCGAAGAAAGAGAATCGAAGAGAGATTTAGTTATTTTATTCTTTTGGCATTTGCACGCTTACTAGATTCGTTTTACTAAAACGGGAAACGAGACTCGTACTAATCTTGTTTAGAACTCGGAAGATTTCATACTCGACTCTCGGGTCAGTAGATAAGGTAGTCGATGTCTTAAAACGACTTTAAAGATTATAAGAAACTAAGTTGGAAAGAACCAACTTAGGCGATTTTCATTTAAAGCTCACTTTACGACTTATGAATATTTCTCGTTCATTACTTCTTTAAAGAAAAGATAAGATATAAGATACGATCTCGACTGGTTTTCATCATTAAAGGTCTGGTCCTTGACTCTAGGGTCAGATAGAAGGTATCCGTTAGATAAGACGGCTTAAACGATCAAAAGAAACTAAGTTGTGAACTAAACAACTTAGAAAACAAGAAACTGAAATTCCTACTGCACAGTCCAGTAACTCTGGAGGCTGTCCAGAACAGAGGACTTGGAAACAGGGGGTGAGCCCTGTACCACTAGAAAGCTTAGGAAGTCTAGTTTCTGCTCCAATTTACGGATCACAAATCCGATAAACGAGCCGGAAGTTATAACAGTTTCCAGGGGTCGCAAAACTGCCGTGAAACCCTAGCTTATTGATAAGTTCGCCGTTTAACGTTTTAGGTTCGTTTTAAATCCTCGTATTCAACTTTTTTAGAAACTGAACTCTCAAGGCAGTTATCATGTTCCTCCGTACGTGTCAAACTCCTTCTCACTTACTCAAAGGCATGACGTTCTAACGTCGGATTTCAACTATCAATTACTATACCAACAAAGAAATTCCAAACGTGTTTTAATTCCCGATTATCACTTTAACCCATATTATATGAACTCGGATGCTTACGATGTCAACTAGAAAGATGTTCCAAATTCCATTATAAACAATAATATCAAGTTAAAAATTTTATCCGACTTCCCGTTTATTAGTTACAACTAGATATTCGTCTCTTACGCGATCTTTAAAAGTCGTCGATTTTCGCTCAAATTTTACGACGTTAATCTACGTCTAACAGGAATCGTTTTCATGCATGCTAACATGTCTTAATATCTTTATAACTCAGTTTATATAGTGATCTTTGTCTCTTACATTCCATTAAACATTTTTAGAAAATTTCCAATTAATTCCTATTATCGATTAACATGATTTGTAACAATATTCCACTAACAATTCATCATTCATATCTAACATGCATAAACTCCTAATTATCTTATAAATTTTCTGATTTCATCCATACCTTAAGGGGATGATTTTCTTTTTAAAATAACAACATTTATTTACTAAACATACTCTTATATCACCAATTAAACAATTGCAATTCTATTATTACTTATCATGCAAAAACCCCTAATTTCATACTTCAAACCCTAACTAAATTTCATAATAACATGGGGCTTTCAATCCCTTTTCATCTCATACATTAATTAAACCTCTACTAAGCATGAATTTACAAACAAAAGAAGAAAAGCTAAAAACCTACAACTTCCCAAAAAAAATTCTGCATTCATACAAAAGTTAGGTTTCTTATTTTTGATCATTTTCAATCCATAAATATCATGTCTAGCATATCCAATTACATTATTTCAAGATCAATTCTTCCATTCCAATTTCTAAAAAAATTCGAACATGAGGGAAAAGAGAAGAAAAGAAAATCTAATTGGATAGGATTGTAGAGAATGAAAATACCTTAAGATTTAATGAAGGAAGTTATGGAATTGAATGGATGGATGGATGGTTTGTGTGAGTTCTTCAAGTTCTTGGTGAAGTCTTCAATGGAGGATTGAAGTGATGAAGAAGATGAAGTTGAGGGAGAGAGGGAGAGAGTGGCCGAGAGAGAGAGTGGAGAGAGAGAGAGAGATGAAAAAGTTTTGTTCAAAGTGGGATGACTAATGTTGACCATGCATATAGGTAGACTTAGGTGTCATTAAATTAAGTGATGACAAGCATGCATGTCTTCCACTAGAAGGGGTGAGGTGGCAGCATGCATGCAGAAATTTTGAAAGTTTTACGGGTTTTTCCGGCGTGATCCGACGTTACGGAAAAACGAAAGACGAAAAACGTTGTTCGGTGCAAAGATCGTCGCGATTCGATTTGACTTACAAATTCTAACGTACAACTTAATTAGAAAATAAATTTATAAAATTTATTTTGACAAAAACTCGGGACGACAAACCCGAGTTCCATCCGAAAAAAAAAACGTAAAAATAAATTTTCTCGACGTGTTCGTATATGCGATTTTGTAAACGTAAAATTAGAAAAATTTTCCTTTCCGAAATTACAAACTAAACTTTTCGTACGTGCTAACCCCTAATACGGTAGTCGTCTAGCCGACTTCTGTAATTTATTTTTATTAACGGGTTCGACCGTTAGCTTTTAGAATTAAGAAATTGTAAACTTAGGCGTGCAAAGCCATCTATTTGGTTAACTTTAAATATTAGAACGCAAGAATTTTACGGGGCATTACATCCTACCCCCCTTACGAAAAATTTCGTCCTGAAATTTGCTTATCTTCCGCAAAAATGAGGATATCGCAGGGTTCGAACAAGGCGAACACTATAAAGAATGAAATGAAAAGAAAAGGAATGACGGCGTTATAAGCTACTTATACGTTAGTAACATTCGTCTCTTTAAATCACTTATACCATATTTAAAAAAAAGGCTTTACTAGCGGGGCATAAGACCCATATTACTGAGTTTCTTATTATGTGGGTTGATTCAGTCCACATAACAGTCCCTCAATCACATGGAACTTCTGTCTCGCTCTATTGATTACTTCATACAGATTTTACTTTTCTAAATCGAGCAGCAATTCTTGAACTGCACACACAACTACTTCTTTAAAAGAAAATCTTTGGAAACTCTTTAACTTAGCTTGGAACTCAATCTTCTAGAGGAAGATACAATTTTAAACTACTCAAATATTTGAATGACTCCTAATAAGTAAAACAAAGTTATCTCCAAGAGACTTTGTTTGACTTGGTTCTTAATTCTTGAATTTTCTATCCAAGATCGATATCGGCTTTTCTTCGTTGCTTAGGTCAGATTCAAGAACTACGTCTTGCTGACTAATAACGTGCTTAGGATTATAAATATATTTTCTTAACTGAGAAACGTGAAAAACGTTATGAATGCTTTCTAGACTTGGCGGTAAGGCCAATCCATACGCGACTGATCCTATTCTTTCGAGGATTTCATAAGGTCCTATAAACCTGGGTCTTAACTTACCCTTAACTCCGAACCTAAGGATTTCTTTGGTCGGGAATATCTTAAGAAAGACTTTATCTCCTATTTCAAACTTAAGGCTAGTTCGACGGTCGTCTGTATACGATTTCTGTAGGCTCTGGGCTTCTTTCATTCTATCTCGAATCTGTCGAATTATCTCACTCATCTCATTAATCGCATCTGGACCTAGTTTCTTTCTCTCACCTACTTCGTCCCAAAAAAAACGGTGATCTACATTTTCTCCCATACAAAGCCTCAAACGGTGCCATTCCTATTGTGGCCTGATAGCTGTTGTTGTAAGCAAACTCAATTAAGTGTAGAATTCCTTCCCAATTCGTGCCTCGGTCCTAAAACCACTGTTCTTAACGTATCGACTAAAATCTGGATTGTTCTCTCTGACTGATATTATGACCTTCGGTATTCCATGCAGACGTACAATCTCTCTGACATACAACTAAGCTAGTCTCTCAGATCCATATGTAGTCTGAATCGGTAAGAAGTATGCTGACTTGTAAGTCTATCAATTATTACCCAAATTGTTGTGTCTCCCTATTTCGTTTTAGGCAAGCCTGTGACAAAGTCCATAGTTATGCCTTCTCATTTCCAATCTGGGACATCCAACGATTGTAGCAATCCATACTGTCGTCGGTGTAAAGCCTTAACTTGTTGTCATGCTAGGCATCTTTCTATAAACGAGGCAACGTCTCGTTTCGTTCCGTTCCACTAAAAGTTTTTTTTTTTTTTTAATCTTGGTACATTTTTGTACTTCCTGGATGTGCTGTGTAAGGCGTATCGTGAGCCTCACTCAAGATTTCGTTCTTCAATTCGTTGTCGTTGTCGGGAATACAAGTCCTGCCTTTGTAAAGTATTGCATTGTCTGGAGCTTTAGAATATCCTTCTGGTTTATTTGTCCTTATCCTTACTCGTAACTTCTTCATTGACTCATCTTTTCTCTGAGCACTAATGATCCTTTTTCTCAAATCTGGTGTAGCTTCTAGTGCTGCTATTTGACTTGTAATCGTTGCTGGCGTGTCAAGTACTCTGATATCCATTTTCTCAAATTCTCGTATTAAGGTTTCTTCTTCTATGAAAAGACATCCTGACTTCGTTGGAGTCTTGCGACTTAGGACATCTGCTACCACATTAGCTTTTCCTGGATGGTAGTTAATTCTACAGTCATAATCTTTGACTAATTCGAGCCATCGTCATTGTCTCATGTTTAGTTCTTTTTGCTTGAAAAAAAAGTACTTTAGACTTTTGTGATCGGTGAATATCTCAACTCTTACACCATAGAGATGGTGTTTCCAAATCTTTAACGCATGCACTACGGCTGCAAGTTCTAAATCGCGGTTGGGTACTCAACTTCGTGGGGTCGAAGTTGTCGTGAAGCATAAGCTATAACTCGTCCGTCTTGCATCAAGACACAACCTAATCCATTTTTCGATGCGTCAGTATAAACCACATATTCTTTGTTTGCATCTGGAAGTGCTAGTACTGGCGCTGTAGTTAATTTTTCCTTAAGAGTTTGAAAACTCTTCTCGCACTCATCTGTCCACTTACTTGGTATCTTTCCTAAGTAGCTGCGACATCGGGCGAGCAATTATAGAAAATCCCTTGATAAATCTTTTGTAATAGCCAGCTAATCCCAAGAAACTTCTGATCTCATTCTGATTCGTTGGTGTCTTCCAGTTTCGCACTGCTTCCAGTTTGGCTGGATCCACTTTGATTCCTCCTGTCGATACTATGTGTCCAAGGAACATCACTTCCTTTAACCAAAATTTGCATTTACTGAATTTGGCATAGAGTTTTTCAGCTTTTAGTGTTTCCAACACTATCCGTAGATGTTTCTCATGCTCCGTTTCATTTTTAGAGTAAATAAGGATGTCGTCAATGAATACTAGAACAAATTTGTTCAAGTAGGGGTGGAAGACTTTGTTCATAAGGTCCATGAATACGGCTGGAGCGTTGGTCAAACCAAATGGTATCACTAAAAATTCGTAATGGCCATATCGAGTTCTAAAAGCGGTCTTAGGTACATCTTCAGGTTTAATTTTAAGCTGATGACACACTGATCTCAAATCTATCTTGGAAAAGACTCCTGCACCCTTAAGTTGATCGGACAGATCCTCGATCCTTGGCAAAGGATATTTGTTCTTAAGAGTGATCTTGTTCAATTTTTTTGGCAATCGATGCACATTCTCATCGATCCGTCCTTTTTTTTCTAACAAACAGCACGTGCGTTCCCCAAGGTGAAACACTTGGTCTGATAAAACCATGGTCTAGAAATTCCCGTAACTGGATTTTGAGCTCTTCCAGTTCCTTCGGTGCCATTTTGTAAGGGCTTTAGACTTAGGTGCTACTCCTGGTTCTAAATCGATCGTGAAGTCTACGTGACGATCTGATGGCAGTCCTGGTAGTACTTCTGGAAAAACATCTTCATATTCGTTCACGACCTTTACGTCCTGAATGGTCTTCTCGGCTCCTGGTTCTCCAACTAGGTACACAAGGTAGGCTGTGGTACCTTTCTTCTTCATAAGTTTCGTGGCTTGAAGGGCTGATATAATTGGTACGTTTCTACCCATTTGAAATTCCGTGGAATTCGGTCGGTTCTTTACCCGGCGGCTGAAAGGAAATTTTTATTTCGTTGCTGAGAATCGTGGTGTAATTTTCTGACAACTAATCCATACCTAAGATTATATCTACGTCTCACATTATTATAACATTTAGATTGTTCGCTATAATTTTATGAGTTCCGATTTCTAATTCTAGGTTAGAGCAATCATGCGTGAAAGTAGTGATCTCTCTTGAAGGTGTGGCTACTCTAATAGATGGTGCAACTCTTACAGGTCTGATGTCTAAGTTATCGGCACATGAGCCAGCAATGAAAGAATGCGATGCGCCAGTATCAAACAATATCTTAATGGGAGTGTTGGGAAATTCTTCCCATATCTGCTAGATTGCCTTTTCTTTTGCGCTGACCGCTTTGTTTGATAGCGCATGACCTCACATTTGTTGCTGTTGTGCATGCTGCTGAAATTGCTGCAGATTCCTAGGCGGCTGTTGCGGTTGTGCTTGGATTGCTCGGAGAGGTACTGCTTGAAGCGGTTTAGGGCAGTCCCTTTTCATATGTCCCTTCTGTCCACAGTTGAAACAGTTAGGGGTACTCATTTGGCAGACTCCAGGATGGGCTCGATTTCATTTCGGGCAGACAGGGATGGTAACCCTCCCTGGGTTATTCGTTCCCTGGTTAAAACTCCTCTGTTGCCCTTGTGGCTGGTTTGGCTGATTATTGCTCTTCCACGGCAGGTTCTGCCTGTTCCCTTGAATGGACAATCCCGATTGGTTGTTTCCTTGCCATGGCCTTTTTCCACTGTTGTTGTTGTTGGCAGGTTGCTGATAATCTCTTCTCTGCCCTCCCTGATTATTATAGCTTTGACTGTAGCCTCCGCTACCTCCTCCGTTCCATTTTTTTTTTCTCCCTTGGTAGTTGCTGCTGTTGTTGTTGTAGTAGTCTCGATTCTAACTCTGCACTGGTGCTGACGTAGTTGGTACAACCTTTTTCTCATCAGGCACGACGGCCTCCATTTCCAGTGCTCTTCCCAGTAAGTCTGAATAGCCTAGTCCTCCATGACTAGCTAAAGAGATTCCCAACTCATGACGTAAACCTCCCTGAAACTTCTTTGATAACTTCTCCTCAGTGTCGACCAATGTTGGTGCATACCTCATCAACTCACAGAACTTGACGTCATATTTCGTCACAGTTAGTTTTTCTTGTTTCAGATTGTAAAATTCGGCCTCTTTCTGTGCCCTATACGTCTTGGGGACGTACTTATCAAAGAAAGTTTTCTTAAATTCTTCCCACGAAAAACGAGCCAGATGCTCAGCAGATATCACTTTCTGTCTTGCTTTCCACCAATAATCTGCCGATCCCATTAGTTGGAATGCGACATACAGCATTCTCTCCTCATCAGTGCATTTGAGGAGTTTAAAAATTTTCTCGGTCGATCTCACCCGTAGCTCAGCATCGCTAGGGCTTCCAGTTCCATTAAACATTGGAGGGTTTCTTTTGAGGAAAAGATCCTCAATATTCTACGGGGCTGTGGTGGAGGTGGTGGTGATGGTGACGGGGGTGGAGATGGGGATGGAGTAATATTCCGCTCATTTTATTGTTCTTGATCATTTTCTGGTTGACGTCCTACACGTCCTCTTGGTCTTCCAGGTCTTCGACCTCTCCTATTGTTTACATTTCTTAGCGGCATTTTCTTTAGTCTAAGGGAGAATTGAAAACTCTCATTAGCTTCCTTCTGTTAATTATATTTGACACTTACTAGCTCACTCTTAACTCAATCAAACTCGTGGAACATCATATCGGATCTAGCTTAATATCATTTTTTATTAATCTTTTAACCTTCAAGTTAAGCTCATTTCTTCGTTACACTAGTTCATTTTTGCATTCTAATCTTTTTATTACTCGATTCATAAGAAATTTTTACTTGATTAAGAACCCTCTTTACGGGTCATATATATATACATCCAAAAAGAATATTACTTTTGCCTCTAACGAGGACTTATACAAAAAGGTTAGACTACTGTTAGTCTAAACTAGGCTGACTGCCTACTATTTACTGGGTGCACTAACAAACTGCACTCCGCATCTACTAGAGTACTAGAATGGAAACGATTCATAAAAAAATTTCGTATCCGCTAGGGTACTTCAAAACTAATTAGTTACTGATCCGACTCTATACAGGACAAAAGTTATCACTACTACTGATATTTGCTCATGGTTATGAAACACTACCTAACTAAACTGCAGAAGAAACCAAAACTACTTCAAGGTCTGCAAAATCCTAATAACCCTCCTCTGGGTCCTCCTCCGGATCCTCTTCCGGATCCTCTTCCGGATCCTCCTCCTCGGTCTTCGAACCATAAACCAGTTCGAGTGGCTGGTCCACTCTCAAAGTAGAACCGTCGTCGAGTGTAAACACGGTGGATGTAGGTGCCTCAGAAACAGTCTCCTCGTCCTCCTCTGGACGCTCTAACTCAGCCTCAGGCTCCTCTAGTACACTGTCAGGTGGCAACTCTAACAACTCTAACATATCCGGGTCTACGTCAAGCTCCTCAATCTCCGTCCCGGCTGGAAAGTGACTGTAGGGGATGTGTGGCACTAAAGGAAGGGAAAGCATATACCTGCTCTCGAAGAAACGTCTGTGCACACACAAGGCAAATCCAGCATAGTTGCCAGTCGGCTCCGTGTCGTTGCCGATAATCCCCAATTAGTACCAAGCTGCACGGTGCGCCCATTCGCGCCACTCGTCCGGTAGGTGTCTAACCAAGTCAAGTATAGCCTGACTCGCTGGAATAGTATGCCGGACTGAATAATAAGCTGACGAGAAGTAACTGATCCTCTGTCCCACGTCATGTCTTGGGTTTGCCTCATAATCTCTATACCTATCTAATAATTGATCTGCCCAAGTACGCTGTGGCGGGGACTGAGTCTCTGAAGCCGTGCTACTACTGGAAGTCATCCTACAAAGTTTTAAGGTAAGACGGATCAGTAACAGGTAGGAAAAACAACTTATCTTAACGAAAACATAATTTACAACTGAATAACCCTTATTCAATTGTAACATTACCACTTAAGCCGACCACTTATTAAGACTTCTAGCAATTCAATAAATTGCACTCAACAACATATATATATATATATATATATATATATATATATATATATATATATATATATTTATACATTCCCAAAAGATTTTTTTTTTATTTTTATTCTTTTTGTTTCACCATATTATTACTCTTTTTAATTCTTCTACTTCTTTTATTTCTTAACTTACTAACTCTTAACGGTTTTCACTTATTAAAACAAAGTATTTTTACTTCGTTCATGTTACTTATTCAAAAGTAACATCCGTTCTCAAAAGAATTTGTCGTTTACGACTCTTGAAATTCATACTAATCGTAGTCGTCGCTTAAGATGAGATATGGAATTTAATTCCATAAAAAGAAAAAGAAATATAACTTAAGAAAAACTTCCTGGAAAACTAAGTTCCAGTTATCGTCTCGTTCATATCTTTCATAACTCGAAGCCGACAGCTTCTCGAACGTTTAATCGCTCCCTTCTTTCACTAACACGATTTATCGAATTATTTTTATTCATTTCATTTTTTTTCCTCGCAGGAAATTCTTAGACGACAAGTTCGACTTTGCCGAATCTTTATTTATGTCACTAAGCGCACGTGACATTCATCTGAGGGAGTCCTTCTCGCGTTAAGGATCTCCTTTCGAAATCATTTCGAAACAACGTTTCTTAAAAACGTCTAAGTTCTCGAAGAACCGGAAAGCTCTTAAGTTTCACGTCTATGTTCTCATTGAACCGGGAAAGTTCCCTTAAAATCCGTCTATATTCTTGTATCCGCATACTTTTTCATAAAGAGAAAAATCATTGCGCACATATTTTCACATAAGATAGTACTTGTACTATTGTATAATCATGTAAGTATAAAGATTATACTTCTGTAAAATTCTCATTTTAAAACACAACTCATTCTTGTTTTCACATTTTCACTGAATACTTGCTCATAACTTTTCTTATTTAAAAGAAATCTCCTTATAAAATTCTTTCATGTCTCCTTGTAGCGGGCGGTTGAGTTGACTTCTACATTCTCAATCTTAACATCATAGTCTAACTCTTATCTCATACTTCGAAAGACGACTCTGATCCAGAGTATATACAAATACCATGTCTCATGACTTGAAAGAAGACTCGATATAGAGTACGAACGAATACTCTATATTACTTCTCGAAGAAAGACTTGTATACAAATACCACTTCATGATATTACTTCAAAGAATGACTCATACTTGAAAGAATGACTCACACTAACTCATATCAAAAGGAATGACTCATAATTAGAGCAGGAAGCACGTTCTGACACCACTCTGTAGTATCACTTAAAAGAATAATTTATACTAGAAGGAATGACTCAGAAACAGAGCAGAAAATGAACACTGCTCTGATACCACTCTGTCACAGCCCCAAATCTCGAGGGACGGCAGAAGCCGGGGTGCGACTGGGGTTGGATTTAAGAAGCGGGGAAGAAGGGGGCTAACTGACTAAACATACATGATAAACATCGATAAACTATGAACAAGACTTGATTATAGATAAGAAAGAGTTAATCCCTAAGGATTACTCGACACAAGAGTACAAAAGAAACTAAGTTCATATGTACAGACGTAGACTACTGAATATTGTTTCAAAGTACATCTCAAAAGGAAATCAAAGTTTGGCAGCGGAAAGGGTTCTACTAATCATCCTATCTTCTAACTCAACACCAACCGTCGCCGCTCATCGTCGCTTCAACATGCACATTTAGAAAGCAATGCAGGGCTAAGTACAAACGTACTTAGTGGGCACGATGCCGAAAACATACTTATAAATATAGATAAATATGGCATATCATAAGCGTAGCACACGGGGTTTTATTGAAAGAATCCGTGTCTACTAAACATTTTCTGACTTTTTCTCATAAATCACTTGGCCAAGTATTTTTAGGTATGCTATGTTCAATCTTGACCTCTACTAATTCACCGTGGCTGGCTACCCCTCAACAGGATACCACATACACCACAGGTTACAAAGTGCACTAACTCTGGAAAGCACTTAGCAGCTAACTCAGAGCCGATCGTTAGTTAATCTAAAATAGACTAACTCTAAAAGTCTGGAAAACCTGAAGGTTAACTCAGAAATCTGGAAAACACGAATGTTAACTCAGATAGGTACAAGAGAACTCACATAAAATAGTTGAAACAGTTTATGCCATATTATCACTTTGAAAACACAGATATCAAAGCAATAAATAATACTTTCGAGTTGTGGAAAAACCCACATTTTATTTGATATAGATAAAAGCCCACCTTGTAAATACAGAACTTATACGTAAAAGCGTCCAACTTCGGATCTTTCGTCCTTTCTTTACAGTTGGCTTTTTCCTTCATCGTAAGAAGAACAGATTTAAAAGCGGTTCGTAAAAGATACTCGAAGAAAGAGAATCGAAGAGAGATTTAGTTATTTGTCCTAGAATCAGTGCTGATGTATCTTGCATTACTATACCCATCATCTCAAATTCTCATATAAGCGTTTCTTCTCCGATAAAAAGATACCTAAACTTAGTTGGAGTCTTACGACTCAGCGTGTCTATTCTTACGCTTAGCTTTTCCTAGATGGTAATTAATTTCACAAACATAATATTTTACTAATTCGAACCATCTCCTTTGTCTCACGTTAATTTCTTTGCTCGAAACTTACTCCAAACTTTTGTGAGCTGTGAAGATCTCAATTCTTACACCATATAATGGCGTGTCCAAATTTTCAATGCAAGCTCTACGGCTGCAAGTTCTAAGTTGTAGGTTGGATACTCAATTTCCTGAGGTTAATGTGTTGTGAAACGCAAGCTATTACTCTCTCATCTTGCATTTATACCATCCTAACCTGTTCTTCGTAGCATTGGTATCTACCTCGTATTCCTTGTCGTTTCCGGGAGGGCTAAATTTGGGGTGATGATCAACTTTTTCTTGAACGTTTGCGTACCTATTTCACACTTGTCTGTACATTCATACTTCTTTTCTTCTATGTAATTGTATTATAAGTCTTAGCAACCATAGAAAAATTCTTAAGTGTTCATTCACACTTCTTTTCTATGATAACCGTCCAAACTTAAGAAACTCCTTATATCACGATTTCCATTAAAGTACTGCCTCCTCCTTGGTAGGATTTATCTTAACTTCTTCTGTCGACACTATATATCCAAGAAACATTACTTCTTCATTCGAGCTTGCTCTTACTGAATTTGGCATCTAACTCCCGACTCTAGGCGTTCTAGCACTATTCGCAAATGTTCTTCGTGCTCCTCCTCATTCTTGGGGTAACTGAAATTATCGTCGAAGAATACTAAAACAAATTTTTCTAAGTATAGGTGGAATCGTTATTCATAAGGTTCATGAACACTACGGAGCACTAGCCAACTAAATGATGCTTTGTCCTTAAGTCTATCATCGCATTTGCACTTGTTTCTTTTAAGCTTATCAAGGGGTCTTCTATTCTTGTTAAATGATACTTATTCTTAAGGGTTATCTTATTTAACTTTTGACAGCCTATATACATTCTTGCAGAATCATCCTTCTTCGATGATGAACATCTCAAATATTTTCCATGGTGAAAACGTTTGTCTAATGAAATCGTCATCTAACAATTCTTGCAGTTGGATCTTAAGCTCCTCTAACTTTTTCGCTACCATTATATATAAGGCCTTTGATTTGGGAGCTGCTCGTAGTTCTAAGTCGATCGTGAAACCTACACGACAATCTGGTGATAACCCAGATAATATTTCTGAAAACCAGATACTATTTCTGAAAAGACATTTTTATTTTCGTCATAACCCTCACGTTTTTTTTTTTTTTGAATGGTCTTCTTGGCTCCTGGATCTCCAACTAGGTATACGAGATAAGCTGTCGTATCTTTCTTCTTTATCAACATCTTGGCTTGTAGGGCGGATATTTTTTTTTATATCCTCCTGCCCATCGATATTTCATATAATTCTGTAGGTTCTCTACTCGGGGTTTTAAAAGAGATTTTTCTCTCGTTGTCGAGAATCGTGGTAATTCTCAAACAACTAGTCCATTTCTGAAATTATATATATATCGTACATTTTATTACTTCCCAGTCGATTGCTATGTTCTAACAGAAAGACCCTAAATTAAATTCTATGCTCAACGAAACTAAGGGAATAATTCTATGAGATTATTGTCACTCCCTGAAGCGTAATCGTTCCTATTTCACAATTAGTGCGTTCTAGTCTTAGCCCTATATGGTCAATAGGTACTAGAAAACTGGTATAAAGTTCTAGTACGGGTCAACAATTATGACAGGGTAATTTATAAGGTTCGTCCAATACCTGCCAGATCTCCCTTTCCTTCATTATGCCTCTCCTGCCTAATCATGCATGCGCTTGCATTCTGTTGTGATTGTATCAGCTGTGGCTGTGACTAGACTTGAGTTGTATTTGATGGTTGAAGATGGCCGTACTGATTTGGTTTTGCCGTCCGAAGCAGCGTTGGACAACTCCTCCTTATATGCCCCGTCTGCCCACAATTAAAACATTTATCCGTGTTTTCTAGACACACACCCTCATGCTTCTTATCACATCTAGAACAAGTAGAAATTTCTCGTTTCTGTTCTACTACTTGCCACGGCTCGGGACAATCCCTCTTAACGTGCCCCTTACGTCCACAGTTGAAGCAAACATCAGTTTTTGCTAAACAAACACCGGGGTGTTCCTTATTACACTTAGGGTAATCTGGATTAGTGATTTTTCCTTGGTTACCGTTCCTTGGTTGCCCCTGCAGCTGTCCTAGTAGATTGTTTCTCTTGCCCTGCCCTGACTGTTCATTTCTCTGTGGATTATTCCTTTGCCCTACTTTCTTTCCATAGTTACTTCTTTTTCCTGACTGCTGGAAACTCCGCCGAGTCCTATTCTGTTTCTCTTGATTGTTGTGGCGCTGGTAACACTCTCTGCTACTCCCTTCCCATTTCCTCTTTCCCTTATGGATAATATTATTGTTGGAAGGGTTTTGGATTGAAGTCTGATTTGGTGCTGGTGTGGGCATTACCATCTTTCCTTTATTAGGTACTAATGCCTCTATTTCACGGACTCGTCCTAGTAGTTCTGCATAACTCAGTCCCTCCTGTCTGGCTACTGCTTTTCCCAGTTCATACTTAAGTTCTCCCTGAAGCTTCCTGGCTATTTCCTTCTCAGTTTCGACTTGATCGGATACATACTTTTCATAATATGCCTCCTTAAAATCATTCCAAGTGGTTAGAGCTTGCTCTACCGGCATAATTCTCTGTCTAGTCTTCCACCAATATTTAGCTGATCCAGTTAGCTGATACCCAGCACATGCTAGACGCTCCTCATCACTAAGTCTAATCGGCTCAAAGATTCTCTCTATAGAACGTATCCATTGCTCGGCCTCACTCAGATTACCAGATCCATCTAAATATGGTGGATTTCTTCCGAAGAATAAATTCTCAATGCTAGGACGTTGCGGAGATAGGGGAAATGAAAAGGTTACAGGATGTTTTTGCCTCTCTTCGCTTATATGTTGATTTTGACCTCTATCAGATCCTCTAGGATTTTCAGGTCCTCTTTGGTCGTTAACAGCTCTCAGCGACATTTTTGGAACTATAAGATACAAAGTTTTTCTCATTAGTACTTGCTTTTAAATCTTCATTTTCTCACTAACTCTTTCTTTTCCCACTTAATTCTTTCACGTAAACGAGAATAACAAATTAACTTCGACTCTATTTTTCAACTTTTAACCTCCAAGGTTAAATTAAACTCTCGTTACACGAGTTCGTTTGATATTCTGGTTTAGTTATACGATTCATAAGAAACTTTCTTGTGACTAAAACCCTCTCATGGGTCATGTATATATATATACATCAAAAGAATATTTGTTTTGCCTTTAACAAGGACTTATACAAAACTAGACTTCAACGAGTCTAAACTAGGCTAACTGCCTACCTGTACAGGATGCACTAATATATTGCATTATTGTACTACTGGAAGTACTAGAACGGAAACGATTCATAAATTTCGTATCTGTTGGAGTACTACAAAACTATCTAGTTACTGATCCGACTATGTACATAACAAAAGGCCACTATACTACTATGCGTCCCTGACGCCTTGCTCAACAAACTGCGGTCAAGTCACCACTGACCTCTATGGCCTAATCCTCCTCGGGGTCCTCGTCAGGGTCCTCGTCCGGATCCTCATCCTCTGACTCTGAACCGAAAGTAAACTGGAGTGTCTCATCAATCCTCAAAGTGGTGCCGTCTGCAAGTGTAAGTGGTGGCGGTGCAGGCACATTTGAAAATGTCGTCTTAGTATCCGAAACTAGGTAGTCCCAACAAGTCACTAACGCCCACTTCTTCGGAGGCAGCAGGTGGTCAGGAAGG
Organism: Schizonepeta tenuifolia; assembly: GCA_029490685.1. Lineage (NCBI taxonomy): Eukaryota > Viridiplantae > Streptophyta > Magnoliopsida > Lamiales > Lamiaceae > Schizonepeta > Schizonepeta tenuifolia. Next base: position 16,353,453 of record CM055957.1, read on the forward strand.
GAACTCGTCTCGTACTCCTCCCTGGAACGGACCCTGGATGGTCCTGTCTCAAACTCAGCCCGAACTCTGGCCAACTCCGTGCAAATCTCATCAAGGGGTCTGTATAAGGATGGTAACTGTAACAGAGCGGTAGGCTCTGCGTCCGTGTCTAAGTACTCTGATCCTGTATTGAATGGTCCTTGAACTCTCGCAGAAGACTCGGGTAGGATAGGAGCAGGTAACCCTAATCCATCAACTGTCTCTACAACTAACTCCCCTGTGCCCTCACTGGGTACCATCACTAAAGGGATCTCCAACTGTGCAATCATCTCTAGACCTATCTCGTCATGCTCTGACCCTGAATCCGCCGGAAATTGAGTGTAGGGAGGATGCGCCTGAACAGGATATGCTGCTATGTGTCTGCTCTAAAAGAAACGCATGTGTATCTCTAAAGCAAATCCCTTGTAATCCCCTGTCGACTCTGTATCATCGCCAAACATTCCAAGATAGTACCATGCCGTATCATGTGCCCAACCACGCCATTCCTCTGGTAGTCGTCTAACCAAGTCAAGTATAGTCTGACCATCTGTAATAGAACGCCGGACTGGATGATAAACTAACGAAAAGTAACTAATCCTCTGTCCTACGTCGTGTCTCGGGTTTCCTCAAAATCTCTATACCTATCCAATAACTGATTTGCCCAAGTACGCTGTGGCGGGGACAGACTCTCCGAAGCCGTGTCACTACTGGAAGCCATCCTACAAAGTTTTTTTTTTTTTTTAAGAAACACCAATCAGTAACGGTAAGATGATATCTTATCTTACGGAAAATCTTAAATTACAAAATGAATATTCCTTATTCAATTGTAATATCACCACACTTAATCTAACAAACTTATCTTAAACATCTAGCAATTTCACAGAAAATTGCTCTCGTACTCACAATATATAGAAATAAAATTTCAAGATTTTATTCCCATTCCTTATCTCATTCTTTTAATTTCTTACTTAAATTCCTTATTATTTTCTTTCATTAATCCCTATCTCTTTCTCAAGGAAAAATTTCTTATCGATTCTCATTTATTAAAACAAAGCACGTCTGCTTTGTTCATGTTACTTATGCAAAAGTAACATTCATTTACAAAAGATTTTGTCGTTTACAACTCTTAATACTCATACATGTCGTATTCTTCGCTCAAGGACGAAGTATAAAAATATAAATTCCAAAAGAGAAATGGAATATATCCTAAGAATAACTTTTTAGAACATAAGTTCTAGTCGTCGTCGCTAAAATCGAGCGATCGTTGGAAATTTAATCAAGCTTCGTGCTTGACGCCTAATAGTAAAAACAATTCTCTTCACAAAGTTCGAACAAGGCGAACTCTACTGAAAAAGGAAACGAAAAAAAAGGAACGACGTCGTTACATGTTACTTATACGTAAGTAACATTCGTCTCTTTAAACCACTTATGCCATACTAAAAAGGTTTTGCTAGCGGGGCATAAGACCCATATTACTGAGTTTCTTATTATGTGGGTTGATCAAGTCCACATAACAGTCTCTCAATCACATGGAGCTTCTGTCTCGTTCTATCATTCACTTTATACAAAACTTACTTTCCTAAATCGAGTAGCAATTTCTCGAATTGCGCACACAACTACTTCTAAAAAGAAACCTTTGGAAACTTTCCAATTTAGCTCGGAATACTCAATCTTCTCGAGGAAGATACAAATTTTAAGCTAATCGAATACTTGAACGACTCCTAATAAGTAAAACAAAGTCATCTCCAAGAGACTTTGTTCATGCCACATACAACAAAGGTAACATTCGGCTCTTCCGTTTATTTCAATTTATCCTCCTTGTTTCAACCTTTTCTCGAATAATTTGGAGTCACGTTTTTCTCACACGTCTATTTGTTTCTTTCGTTCACTTCGTACATATTTACCTTATCGTTGTTTATTTCATTTTCCTCGAAGGAAATTCTTATCGGGTTTCTAAAACAAAGGTCGACTTTGCCGAGTCTTTATTCATGTCACTATACGCACGTGACATTCATCAATAGAAATTCTTCTCATGTTGTGGATCTCCTTTCGAAATCATTTGGATTCACGTTTCTTAAAAATGTCTAAGTTCTTGTCACAGCCCCAAATCCCGAGGGACGGCAAAAGCCGGGGTGCGACTGGGGTTGGATTAAAGAAGCGGGGAAGAAGGGGCTAACTGACTAAACATACATGAAAAAGCATCGTTAAAACATAAACAAGACTTGAATATAGAAGAAACTAAGTTCATAATTACAGGCTTGACTACAGAGTTGTTCAAAAGTACATCTCAAAAGATATTCAGAGTTTAGCAGCGGAAGGGTTCTAACTAAGCATCCTATCCTTTAACTCAACACCAACCGTCGCCGCTCACCGTCGCTTCAACCTGCACATTTAGAAAACAATGCAGGGCTAAGTACAAACGTACTTAGTGGGCACGATGCCGAAATCATAATCATAAATATAGATAAATATGGCATTTCATAAGCGTAGCACATCGGAGTTTTATTGAAAGAATCCGTGTCTACTAAACATTTTCTGACTTTTTTCTCATAAATCACTCGCGCGAGCATTTTCTGATCAATGTTACGTTCAATCTTGACCAATTCTAATTCACCGTGGCTGGTACCCCTCAACAGGATATCACATACACCACAGGTTACAAAGTGCACTAACTCTGGAAAGCACTTAGCAGCTAACTCAGAGCCGATCGTTAGTTAATCTAGTTAGACTAACTCTAAATCTGGAAAACACGAATGTTGACTCAGATAGGTACAAGAGAACTCACATAAAACATAAAACAGTTCATGCCATAATATCACTTTGAAAACACAAATATCAAAGCAATAAAGAAAGATTTTCCAAGCATTACTCGTTTTATTTGTATATAAAAGCCCACCTTGATTTACAGAACTTAAAGCAAAAGCTTCCAACTTTGGATCTTCTGTCCTTTCTCTACAGTTGCCTTCCTCCTTCATCGTAAAATAAACATACTTAAAAACGGGTCGTAAAAGATAATCGATCAAAGAGAATCGAAAAGTTTTAGTTGTTTCATTCTTTAGGCATTTGCACGCTTACTAGATTCGTTTTACTTAAACAGAAAACGAGACTCGTACCAATCTCGTTTAGAACTCGGAAGATCTCATACTCGACTCTCGGGTCAGTAGAGAAGGTAGTCGATATCTTAATACGACTTTAAAGATTATAAGAAACTAAGTTGGGAAGAATCAACTTAGGCAATTTACGTTTTAGTTCATTGAACGATTTATGAAATTTCTCGTTTATTACTTCTTTAATGAAAAGATAAGAGTAAGATCTCGACTGGTTTTCATCACTCAAGGTCCTGTACTTGACTCTAGGGTTAGTAGGGAGACATTCGTTAGATAAAACGGCTTAAACGATCGAAAGAAACTAAGTTGCGAATTAAACAACTTAGAAGACAAGAAACTGAAATTTCACTGTGCAATCCAGTAACTCTGGAGGCTGTCCAGAACAGAAAATTTGGAAACAGAGGATGAGCCCTGTACTACTGGAAAGATTGGGAGCTGGACGTTATACGCTCCAATTTACGGATCACAAATCCGATAAACGAGCTGGAAGTTATTACAGTTTCCGGTGAGGGTCGCAAAACTGCCGCGAAAAACCCTAATTGCTTGATAGGTTCGACGTATAACGTCTTAGATTCGTTCTAAGCTCTCGTATTCAATTTCTTTAGAAACTAAACCCTCAAGGCAGTCATCACGTACTTCCGTACGTGACGAACTCCTTCTCAAAACTCGCTCAAAAGCACGACGTTTTAAACGTCGGATTTCAACTAACAATTACTAAACCAACAAAAATTCAAAACGCGTTCTAGTTCTCGACTATAACTATAGCCCATATTATATCAACTCGAAAGCTTATGACGTCAACTAGAAAATTGTTTTAAATTCCATCATAAACAATAATATCAAATTAGAATTCTCATCCGACTTCTCGATTATTAGTTATGACTAAATGTTCGTCTCTTACGCGATTTTCAAAGTTGTCGGATTCCGTTCAAATTTTACGACGTTAAACTACGTCTAACGTGAATCACTTTCATGCATGCAAACATATCATAACATTATTATAATTCAACTTATAAGGTGATCTTTGTCTCTTACGTTTCGTTAAACATTTTTAGAAAATTCTCAATTAAATTCTATAATCAATTAACAATATTTGCAACATAATTCCATCAACAACTCATCAATTAACTCAAACATGTGGAAACTCCTAATTACTCTATAATTTTCGGTTTTCATATAGATGTTAAGGGGGTGATTTTCTTCCCCAATTAACTACATTTATTTACTAATCAACCTCTGTTGGGAAATTTATTAGTATAAGTTTTGATGAATTCCAAAACCGGCTGACCCCAACCGAGTAGATGTTGCCAGAACCTAATGTTAGAATTTAGGCTCACTGTTTGAGCAAATTTAAGATTTTATCTTTACAGGTCTCCAGCTGAAGATGGCAACAAGGCGTCACTCAGACAGAACATCAGTTGTGAAGAAAGACAACTGAGAGTTCATTTGTTCAGATGCAAACAAGGGAAAGTCTTCAGAACATCAGTTGAGAAGGAAACTAACTGAGCGTTCATCAGATGAGAAACAGTTGAGAGGAAGAGAACATCAGATGAAAAGGAAATCATCTGAGGGTTCAATCCCAACTGAGTAAAGAAGTGGAAGACAACTGAGGGTTCAGTTTCAGAACCTCAGTTATAAAATCCGAACAAGGAGTTCAACTGTTTGAAGTTCAAAGTCAGCTGAGAGCTCGACAGATCGGAACATCAGCTGAAGATCACTCAGATGAAGGTCAAGACTTTCAACCGACAAATCGAAGTTGACTGTCAAAGATTTGAATTTCAAAAAGAAGTCACATGAGGGTTTGACCGTTCAGTCATTACCCCATCTGGCCCAACACAAGGCTGTCTCAGATGGAAAGCAGAAGAGCACAGATGCCATATCGGGAAAGTCTGCAGAGATGAGAGACAAGCCATCGCTTTCAACCGATCAGAGATCAACTGCTCCTCCAACGGCTAGTTGATTCTCTCCGCCTATAAATAGAGGCATTCTCTCATTCGACAAAACAGAGAAGAGGGACGACGAAAAATTCAAGAGCTTTCTCGAGAGAAATCAAAGCAAAAAGCAAATCTGCAAAATCATCATCTAAGAGCATCAGCAGCTGAGAGTTTCGATTTGAGAGAACATTAGTAGTTGAGGGTTCCTAGAGATCAAAACTGTTTTTGATCTTAGGTTGAGTGTTTATTCGTTCAAACCTTAGATCCAGCTCTCATTCGTGATCGAGCTGTAGTTGGAAATCTTACCCTTTCTCACACCCTAAAAAGTGTGCTAGGACATTACTCTTCCTGTAATTGAGTAGTCAGGTCGTCAAGTACCCGCAAACTTAACTTAGGCTGTTTAGTGCCCGGAAACTAAACTGTAACGGTTGCTCAGCCCGCGTAAGCTGAGTGGATCTGTCCAGAAGAACTTGGACTGAGGTGTGTGGACTCACATCTCCCCGTGGACGTAGGAGTTCTCTCCGAACCACGTAAATCTTGTGTGTCGTGTTTATTTGTGTTCAGTCTTTATTTGCATATCTCAACTGACAAACTAACCGCATACAATCTGCATACTTTCACATCAACAGTTTTGGTTTTGACCAACCGTGCATAAAAGCGTGAGTTTGATTTTACGAGTACATTTTCCACCACATTCCGCACAACACCACTCTTCCAGCTGAGGTTGCTTACTCTGCTGTGAGATCCCAACTGAGTCCTTTTACTCAGTTGAAGTTGATTTCAAGTGTTAAGTTTTTCAAAAGTTGAAAAATCCTAACTGGTGTATTCCCCCCCCCCCCCCCCTACACCAGTAACTCGTATCGGGACCATCAACCTCTTATATCATCAATTAATCAATTGCAATTCAATTACCAACTAACATGCATAAACCCCTAAATTCAACTCAAACCCTAATTGAAATTTTACAATCACATAGGGCTTTTGATTCCTTTTCATTCTAGTCACTAACTAAACCTCTATTAAACAAGAATCAATCATCAAATGAAGAAAATTAAAAATCCTACTAACATGCCCTAAATTTCGGTATTAATATAGGTATTAGGGTTCTTATTTTTGTTCCATTTTAATCCCTAATTATCCTATCTATTACATCTAATTTCATTATTCCAAGATCAAATCATCCATTCCAATACTCAAATTTTTCGATCAAGAATGAAAAAGAAAAGAAAAGAAATCCAATTGGATAGAATTATAGAGAAGGGAATTACCTTAAGAATTAATGAAAGATGTATGGAGTTTGAATGGAAGGATTGAGACTTGTGTTCTTCTTCAAGTTCTTGGAGCTTTCATTAATGGAGGTTGATGAAGTGAAGAAGATGATGAATGGGGGAGTGGTGCTGCCGATTGTGTGTGTCTTTGGGAGGAAAATAGGTTGTTTTAATTGTTTAAAATATTTGATATGATGAAAGGTTGAAAGTGTGAAAAGTGAAAGATTAGGTGTCACTTAATTAGACATCATCAACATGCATGTCTTCCACTTAACAAAAAAAGTCGGCTGCCATATAGATTTAGGAGGGATACGTGTTTTTCCAGCGCATCCGACGTTACGAAAAACGTTGCTCGGTACAAAATCGTCGCTATCCGATTTAACCTAAAAATTCTAACGTACGAAACTTAATTGGAAAATAAATTTACAAAATTTATTTTGACAAAAACTCGGGACGACACAGTCCGAGTTTCGTCCGGAAAAATATAAAACAAACTTTCTCGGGCGTGTTCGTATCGCGATTTCGTGAATGTAAAAATCAGACGGTTTTCCGTCCTGAATTTACGAACTAAAAACTTTTCGTACGCGCTAACCCTAAATAGAGTAGTCATCTAGCTGACTTCTGTAATTTATTTTCAGAAACGGATTCGACCGTTAGTCTTAGAATTCAAAAATTGTAAACTTAGGCGTGCAAAGCCATTTATTTGATTAACTTTAAAATTTTAAGAACGTAAGGAATTTACGGGGCATTACAGTTCTCGAGGTATCGGAAAAGATCTTAAGTTTTTCGTCTACATTCTCAATAACCCGGAAAAATCCCTAGATTCCTTCTAGGTTCTCGTACCATGTATTTTTTTTTTTTGAAATAAAGGAAATTATTGCGCAAATAATTTCACATAAGATAGTACTCGTACTATCACAAAATCACATAGTCAAAAACAAAGTATAAATTAAATTATACTTTCATAAAATCCTTATTTTTGGCACACAACTCATTCTCATTCTCATTTTCATTGAATACTTGTTCATAAAATTTCTTATTAAAAAGAAATCACATTATTAAAATTATTTCCTTTCTTTCCTCGTTGAATCGACGTAGCGGGAGGTTGAGTTGTCGTCTACACTCTAAATCTTAATATTATAACTTAACTCTTAATTTTACTAGAAAGAAGACTCTGATCTAGAGTATAAACAAATTATTCTATCTTACGACTCGAAAGAAGACTCGATATAGAGTACGAACGAATATTCTATACTACTACTCGAAGGAAGACTCGTATCCAGAGCAGAAATGATGGCTCTGATACCACTCTGTCACAGCCCCAAATCCCGAGGGACGGCAGAAGTTGGGGTGCGACTGGGATCGGATTAAAGAAGTGGGGAAGAACGGGACTGACTAAACATACATACATACATAAGAGACATCATACATTCTATGAACAAGACTTTATTTACAAAAGGAAGAGTAATTCTCGAAGGATTACTCGACAGAAAGTACTCAAAAGGCATCTATATTTAAGTTTATAGACATAAACTACAGAGTTTTACGTAATGTACATAACATCAAAGTACTTAGAGTTTTGCAGCGGAAAATGTGATTCATACTAATTAAAGTCTTCCTAAGACAACTTAATCCAAGCCTCGCCGCTTCCATCACTTCAACCTGCACATTTTAGAAAACATATGCAGGGCTAAGTACAATAGTACTTAGTGGGCACGTTGCCGAAAATATATTCATAAGTATAAATAATCAGGCATTTCATAATTGTAGCACATCGGGGTTTTATTGAAAATGGCCCGTGTCTACTAAACATTTTCTGACTCATTTATATAATTAGCTTGTACAAGCATTTTTCTAGTATGTTACGTTCAAATCTTGACCAATTCCTGATTCACCGTGGCTGGTTACCCCTCAACAGGATACCACATTCACCACAGGTTACAAAGTGCACTAACTTTGGAAAGCACTTAATAGCTAACTCAGAGCCGATCGTTAGTTAACCTATTTTGATTAACTCATAAATCTGGGAAACACGAATGTTAACTCAAATAGGTACAAGAGAACTCACATAAAATATTTAAACAGTTTATGCCATGATTATCACTTTGAAAACACATTTATCAAAGCGATAAAGAATTACTTTCTAGTTGTGGAAAAACCTACATTTTATTTGTTATAGAATAAAAGCCCACCTTTATACTTTACAGAACTTATTACTCGTACTTTCGTCTTCTAGTCTTCCATCCTTTCCTTACTGCTGACTTCGTCCTTCATCGTAAGATAAACATACTTTAAACTCGATCGTAAGAGATTTAAGAAAACGGAGATTGGAATTAGGTTTTAGTTTCCGTCTTTGAGTTCTTTAGGCATTTGCACGCTACTAATTCTTTTTTATTAACCGGGAACGAGACTTGAACAAATCTCGTTTAGAACTCGAAAGGTTCCTTACTCGACTCTTAGGTCAGTAGAAAAGATAGTCGATAACTCATTACAGCTTAAAAGATCGAAAGAAACTAAGTTGCAAAGGAATCAACTTAGGAAATTAAGTTTTAGTTCTTTAGACGATTTAGGCATTTGCACGCTTAACTAAATTCCTTTACTTAAACGGATATAAGATACGAACTCATCTCGTTTAGCACTCAAGGCTCTATACTTGACACTGAGGTCAGTAGGAAGAAGGCATTCTTTAACTCATAGCGACCTCAAAGATTGAAAGAAGCTAAGTTGAGAAGAAAACAACTTAGGAAATTACAATTTGAACATACATTGCACGAAGTCAGTGAGTCTGTCCAGAACAAGGGATTGCGAAATAGGGGTCGTTCCCTGTACCAAAAGATAGCCTCGGGTGTCTAGTTTACTCTCCAATTCGTGGATCTCGATTCCGATAAACGAGCTAAAAGATATTGCAGTTTCCGTGGAACGTCGCAGAAACTGCCGAGTGAACCCTAATGCTTGATAAAATCGACGCACGTTGTTCTAGGTTCGTTCTATGTTATCGAACTTAAATTCTCATGAATTTTACACAACAAGGCAGTCAACACGTATTCCCATATGTGATAAACTCCTTTCGTTTCTCGTCTATAAGCACGACATTACAAACCTCGGCGTTAAATCTAAACAAGTACTATACCAAACAAGTTAACATCTCTCGTCCTAACTTCTCGTTTATAAATACAACTCATCTTTTCACAACTAGGACGAACGTGTCGTCAACTACAAAGTTGTCCCTTATTTTCTTACTCGACTTTTCTTTCGTTTCTTATGTTCGTTGCTTCGTCTCTTACGGATTTTCCAAAGTCATCGGATTTCAATCAAATTCTACAACATTATTCATCAACTATCAAGAATCATAAATATGCAAATCATATCCTCATATCATCATTTATTCTCGACTTATCGATCATTGATCGTCTCTTACGTAAAATTTTACGTTCCCCGTTTTCATTCAAATTTTACGACGACGATTATTATCTAACGAGCATTCATAACATGCAAATCATATTATCAAAACATTATCGAGCCTCGACTTATCACTACATCTTCGTCTCTTACACTTTTCGTTTTATTTTTAGAAAAATCTCAATTTAATATATATTCATCCTCATGCATCGTATAATTCATTTCCATTAAACAATCGAGCATATCTTAACATTTACTAACCTAAATCGAGCCTTCTTCGTCTCTTAGGTTTTGGATTTTATTTTTAAAAAAATCTAAAACAATTCATACTATCAATTAACGACATGAGAAACACTAATCTATCATCAATTCGACGAAGAAATCGAGTATGAAACGAAAGCCCCAAAACAGAAAAATTTCAGTATTAATAGGGGTTGGGGTTCTTGATTTTTCCTTCATGATTCGATCCGTAGAACTCGATTCTAAGCATCTTAGAACATGTATCGATCAAGAACAACATGCTATCTCACTCCCTAATTTTCGAGGAAAAAAAATAAAAGAGAGGGAAAGGAGATTTGTTCGGATCAAACTAGAGACGAAGCTCTTACCTTTCGATATATGAAATCGGATTGGAATTTGATCAGTAGACGGAGGAGTTATGGATCTTGAAGAGCTTGAGTTGTGCTTGAATGGAGGATGATGGAAGAAGAATATGAAAGTGAGGAGATGAGAGTGGGGTGGCGGAACTAGGGGCGAAGGAGAAAGGGATGGTGAGTAACTATGGTGACTCACAAAGTTAAGAAAAATATCTAACTAAAGTAGTGACTCGTTAAGGTTGCGTTTGGCGAGGGAAAATTACACGCTAAAATCTCGTTTCCGGCTCTTAAACGTTGATATAAAAATCGAGAAATACTTTCTTAGTTAGCTACGGAATTGACGAAATCTAATTCGTCCGTTAGATTGGAAATAATTAACGTACTCGGAACACCTAAATCGTTTTTCAAAATCCGAGAAAAAGTCGGGACGTCAAAGTCCAAATTTCGTCCGGAAAATCACAAAAATGAACTTTCTCGGGCGAGTTCGTATCGCGATTTCGTGAATGTAAAAATCAGACGGTTTTCCGTTCTGAGTTCTAGAACTAAAAAGTTTTCGTACGCGATAACCCTAAATACAGTAGTCATCTAACTGACTTCCGTAATTTATTTTCGAAAACGGATTTCACCGTTAGTTTTAGAATTTAATTTTATGAACTTAGGCGTGCAAAGCCATTTTTATTATTAGCTTTTAAATTTTTAAGTCAGTACGAAATTATTGGGGTATTACAATACTATGAAAAATACGGATAGATAAAGAACCCCAGCCTAATTAATTACCTATGGATCTACTCCAAACTTGCAAGTTACAATGCATGCAGAAGTTAATCTTAATATTTATAAAATATATTATTCTTCGAAAAAGAAGGGGCCGTAAAAAACTATAAATAAGGGTCATTCCCATACATTCAAATACAGCAAATCAAAATAACAAAAGATAAAAAAAAACATATCTAAACTGCATTGATTTGTTGCCTATTAGCAAAGAAAATGGGTGAGAAGCAAGCAGCTCCCGCCTTGGTCATGGTGGCTCTCCTCCTCTTCGCCGCCGCGACTCCTAGGGCTTACGGCCAAGCGGGCCTATTGGGCATAAACATAAATAGCCAAGTTTGCTGCTCGTCCACCGGAAATTGCAATGGCACAACTCATGGGCTTTCGGGAGTGCTGGTGAAGGTCACCTGCAGCACCTCCCTCCTCGGCACCTCAGTGACGGTGGGCCAGGGTGTCACCGGCATCAACGGAGCCCTCAATATTACCGTTCCCAACCTACTGAACACGGTAGGGGCCACCCTGACCAACTTGCTCAGCGGAGGACAGCTGCCATGTTTGGCCACCATTACTCTGCCGCTCAACCAAGTAGTCTGCCCAACCCTAAACACTCTCAATGGTATCATCGTCGGCGTTCCGGTACTTGCTAAATCCCTTCTTACACCGGTGCTTGGAACGCTTGCAAACGTATCGATTGTGTGGTATGGCAGCGTCACGGTTTGATGAACAATAATAACTCTCTAGCTAGTTATATATACCAAGGAACAAGCAGGAGTTTGCATCCATGTACATGCAAATGATTAAATAGCTTGTTTTTCTTACCTTGGTGTTATATTAAACTTGAATAAAGTATATGGAGAAGAAGATAATATATTATCATGCTAGTTACATGCATCTTGTTTTATTTCATGTAATTCGCATAATTTATTTCATTTTTTTTCCTTCTTCTTTCGGGAAGATGATACATGCTTGCAGCTAGAGACATATCTAAAAATATAAAAACTAGTATACTAAAATTACCCACGTTCTCAAATATATAAAAACTACACTAAAATTAATTACCAATATTTTTATTTTTTGGTAATAAATGTTTTATTTATCCAAGTGTGCACAGCACCCATCAGTACACCAACAAACAAGCACCTACAACTTCTAAACCATCAAACATATAAACAATAAGAGCTAAGGAATCGACTAAGTTTCTCATCCTTTTTACAACACACCTGACACTTCCTGAATATCTGGTCTGCCTCTTCCATTGTAGCTTGAAACTTCATTCGATTTCTCTCACTCTTAAGCTTTAGCTGTTATGATCACCAATATGTATAACTTTTGTTTCCCTTTCTTGGATTTACATTGGCTTATCAGAAATAGTTTCTCATTACTCAAGCCTCAAGGAGCTATATTCAATTCACACCACCTAGTATTTTGACTCCATCCTTGGGCTACATTGAAAGAACACATACTCTGTATTCTTATCTTCCAATCCACACAAACTACACTTTGGATCCATTGAAATTCCAAAATGTAACAGCGTATCACAAGTATTCAACCTCCCCAACATTGCAAGCCAAAGAATAAACACATTTTTAGGAGAAACTAACCTTAATTACAGGCGTGTAAAATCATTTGTTGTAAATTTATATTGATAATGCATAATAATTTTCTGTTAATGCATAAACACAATAATCTCTCTCTTTTTTTTAAAAAATTATGCGTCACTTGTATTATATATATGCAGAATCAATAAATATTAAGTGTGTACTACTTAATTTAATTACTGTATTATCGCTTTCAATTCAAATTTAATACCAAAGGAAAAAAATAAAAATAAAAAATGGTAAGAGATTCTATTGAATCCAATAAATCTCGCCAAAACTAGATTTTAGTTCCTTCCAATTATTATCTAAACTGCTCCAAGCCATAAAACTAGTACAAATAAAATGAAAATAATGTAATATATTGACACTTGTCACTATCTTTTACCATTGATTATGTATTAATTAATGGTGTATGAAAGTTTCTTGATTTCACTGTATAATAAGTTTCTACCTGAACTCTATCATATATATATATATATATATATATATATATACATATATATATATATATATATGTATATAGGAGAGAGATCATATGAGAATGAATATTATCCTAATAAATGAGAATAGATCTCCACCATAGATCTATTGGTGATGAAGGGTCAAGATTTGGCCAAGTCAAAGCGGGTCAAACCCGGGTCAACCCGTTGATTTTTTTTTTTTAATTTTCGATTTTTTTTAAACTGTCATCCAAGATGCACAACTTCACATATTCGGATGCACCACTCTATATAATTAGATGCACCACTGAGTGTATTTAGATGCACAAGATTTTCAGTTTTTTTTTCAATTTTTTTTATTTTTAATAAACTGTCACCCAAGATGCACAACTTCACATATTCGGATGCATCACTCTATATAACTAGATGCACTACTAAGTGCATTTAGATGCACAAGATTTTCAGTTTTTTTTTTCATTTTTTTTAAAAAACAGTCACCCAAGATGCACCACTTCACATATTCGGATGCACCACTCTACATAATGAGATGCACCAATATGTGTAGTGAGATGCACAGAATTTGTAAAAAAAACTGAAAAAAAAATTGGATGCACCACAATGTGTAACTAGATGCACCACACAGTGTAACTAGATGCACCACATAGTGTAACTAGATCCACAATATTTTACGAAAATAAAAAAAATAAAAACAAAACTAATGCATCTTAATGCATTTAGTGGTGCATCTCATTTTATAGTGTGATGCATATGAATACATGATGTGGTGCATATGACCTGACCAAAAAAAAAAAAAAACTTAAAATCTTGTACATCTCAATACACTTAGTTGTGCATCTGAATATGTGAAGTGGTGCATGTGAGCTAAAAAAATAAAAATCAAAATCAAAAAAATCAAAAAAAAAAGTCAACGAGTTGACCCGGGTTTGATCCGCTTTGACCCGCCTTGACCAGGCCAAATCTTGACCCTCCATGTAGATATGATCAATGGTGGAGATTAATTCCTATTTTTCACTTTAAGGGGCCTTTGCATGGGAATCACTCCATATATATAGTGCTATTTGGTCACATTGTGGCCGATCACACAAGTTAAAAATGATAATATAGGTTTCGAAATTTGAAATATACTCTAATTGGGAAAGCATAAACCCAAGGAAAAATGTAATTATTTCCATTTTTACAGTCAACTTTCTTTTTTCTTACACATGTGGGTGGCCACTATGTGACTGAATATCATTACCATATATATATAGCATTAGAATCATATAAGAATGACCTTTATCCTAAGAAATGAGAATCAATCTCAGCCACTCATTTAGTGCATCTTGCTAAGAAGGACGGTGCATCAAGATGAAAATTTTCATTTTTTTTAAGGTTTGATTTTTTCATAAAGCTGGATGCATCTCATGCCAAAGTATTGTGCATCTACTTTCACTTTATGGTGCATCTACCACTGTGGTTCATTAGATGCACCACTACGTGTACTGATATGCACGAGACAGTGTAATCAGATGCACCATTAGGTGTAATGAAATGCACTATGCTTTACGAAAATATCTTTTGATTTGCCGCTTCTTCTTTGATCAAGATTCGAGTGATGAGAGCCGAAGGTCTCGGGGCGAGGCAAAATATTTAAGTTGTTGCCCGATAATTATCCTTATATTACTAATCGGAGCAAAGAGGGAGCCAGAAAAAAATCTTAAAAAAGAAATTGGTAAAAAAACTGAAATAAAAAACAGACATGAACCACAATGTGTAACCAGATGCACCATACAGTGTATCTAAATGCACCACACAGTGTAACTAGATGCACCGTGTTTTAAGAAAAATCGTCAAAAAAAGGCACGTGAGCTAAACGCGGCCGTCCTTTTTATGAGATGCAGGGTCCAGGTTTATTCTTATTTCTAACTTTAAGGGTCATTTTCACCATAATCCATCTCTCTAAATATATATAATACGTACACATGCATTATATATATGTACATGGCTTTGTGCTATAATAATTAAGTAGTTGAAATAGAATACATATTAAATAATATATATAGACTACTCATATATTTCAACAATAATTTTGCTAGAAAAATTAATATATTAAAACTGGATTTTGTAACTAATTTTGTTGGAATTTAGAAGATTTTTCTGAGGTGCTATTTTCCTATTAAACTTTATAAGAAATTCAAAGGTATTACACATACAAATTAATAAATTCCATCTCTAAATGTAGACTGAACAAGCTTTCATTTTATCCGTATTAATATTTGATGACATATATATAGTTGATTGTTGTTCTCAATTGAAGCAGTTAAGGTGTTTAAGGCTTTTAGCTTTTAATACATTCAAGCGATTATATTGTGCTTAAACAAGTATTCTTACAAATTATGAATTTTATTTACAAAAGAAGCCACATCTAATATCGTAATTGATTGAACTATACTAGGTGTTGCAATCAGAAGTAAACTCCAATTTCCATAGGTTTGCCTAAAAAAGGTTATATTATAAAAATGGAGTTATTACTAAACATAGTAAACTCCAATTCAGTAAGATTTGCCTAAAAAAGGTTATATTAACAAAATGGAGTTATTACTAAAAAAAGTAAACTCCAATTTATTAGGTTCTGTTTGGACTTTAATTTTTTATCGCTCTAAAATTATTTGAGATGTAGAAACCTAGCTATATATATGCAAGTTGCTAGTAATTAAATGTGTTAGCTACGAAGAAACATTTGAAATATGATCTGGAATATAGATAATAATGGATACGGAAGATTAATTTTCAATTATAATTCTAGCAGTACCCTGTGTTACATGCACTATGTAAGTTTATTTTGTTTATTCATGCAAACATTTTTTGTGAAAATAATCTTGATGATGAGGAACTGTGTGAGAATTGAGAAGACGATCCAAAAGAATTAGTTATTGATATAATAATAAACACAGACAATGATTGCAGAAAATTATTGATATTATTATATTATTTTGGTTTTGTTAATTATGTAAAGTGTTGATTAATGCATAGTTGTTTTTGTCTGAGTTACAAGTATTTTTATTTCTTTTGTTTAAAGGATAAACTCTAAT
Source organism: Schizonepeta tenuifolia (assembly GCA_029490685.1). Taxonomy (NCBI): domain Eukaryota; kingdom Viridiplantae; phylum Streptophyta; class Magnoliopsida; order Lamiales; family Lamiaceae; genus Schizonepeta; species Schizonepeta tenuifolia. Next base: position 16,369,673 of record CM055957.1, read on the forward strand.
ATATTGTGAGTTTCTATAACTTCACCAAAACAATTAAAGAAGTTGTGATGCATCTAATAAAAAGAAATCGATAAAAATTACTTTTCTGAAATTAATTTTAATCAACTGAAACTGTTTGACTTTTAAAATTAGGTAGCTAGTGATTATATATATTATGCCCCAATTAAAATAATTGGAGACGGTGTGTTCAGGATTATTCAACGGAGATAATTAATCAAACAATTGGAGACGGTGTATTCAGGATTATTCGAACATGTTTGAAATTTTGTATACTCGTACTTGTTTCAAATCCAATTAAAACATTATTCAATTGTGTTCTTTTCTAAAAATATTGTACAACAATACCCGTCAGTTGGAAACTGGCCCGTTTACATCCATGGTTCCTGGGTTGGAATCCATAACCGGTCCGTTGATCACGATTTTGATTTATAAGTGCGTAAGTTATAAAACTTGTTTACAATTTATATAAACCTTGTTGGGAAAATTAGTAAAGATTTTGATTTATCCCAACCGAGTAGATGAAAGCCATCAGTCTGAACTTAGCTAGAGCTCACTGTTTGAGAGTTGAAATTCTTATCTTTATAGGATTCGAGCATAAGAAGTCAGTCAAAAGAAGTAAATTCATGAGGAATATGGTCAGTCAGACCACAACTCAGTTGACTCCATAATTGATCCGTGCAGCTCAAGCATGAAGAGAAGTTGCGTTAAAGTCAGACGTCACAAAGCTGAGAAGAGAAGACTTTGAAGATGTTGAAGGCAGAAGATTTAAAGTCCAAATTCAAATCTACTCGGAAGCACAAGACAACCTGGAAACTTACTATAAATGGACCGACCACAGAGACACATATAAAGCGAAGGTCGCAGTTACCATTTTAGGAAAGTTTGTAATGAAGCAGGTGGAGTGCCATGCTTTTGGCAGAGATCAAACGGCTCTTTCCAACGGCTAATTAGATCTCCCTCTCTATAAATAGAGGCCTCTCATTAAAGAAGTGGACAGATTACAAGACAGAAAAACAATACGCGCAAAGCAGCAGAAGACCCAAAAAATATCTTGGAAGCTTTGAAACTCTGTGTGGGAACTTGTTGAAAGACCTGAAGGGGTCAAGTTAATTGGGATGAAGTGGATCTTCAAAAATAAGCATGACGCCATTGGGTGGGTTGTGAGAAACAAGGCTAGACTGGTAAATCAAGGTTATTGCCAGCAGGAAGGAAAAGACATCGAGAATTCCTTCGCTCCAGTTGCTCGTTTGGAAGCAATTTGGATTTTCCTAGCCTACGCCGCTCACCACAAGTTCAAAGTCTATCAAATGGACGTGAAGTTTGCGTTTCTCAATGGCGACAACAAACAAGATGTTTATGTAGCACAACCTCCCGGTTTCGAAACTGGTGGCGGCAGAGTCTACAAGCTGAAGAAAGCCATATACAAACTGAAACAGGCTCCGTGCGCATGGTATGAATGCTTGTGTGGCTTTCTACTCAAATCAGGGTTCATTTGAGGTTCAATCGACAAGACCCTTTTCACCATTAAAGTTGGAGGAGACATCCTGGTGGTGCAAATCTATGTCAACGACATCATCTTCGAACCCAAGTCCGAAGATCTGTGCAAGAGGTTCTCCCAACTTATGAAGGACAAATTTGAAATGTCCATGATGGGATAGATGAATTATTTCCTTGGGTTGCAGGTGAAGCAGTTGCCAGAAGGGAATTTTCATCAATCAGTCCAAATACACCAAGGAGTTGATCTCCAAATTTGGACTAACCTCTAGCCGAACTACGAAGATCCCAATGAATACAAATTGGAAAATTGACCCGGGCCAGGAAGGGAAGCTCGACAATGCCAAGATGTACAGAGGGATCATCGGTTCGTTGCTGTATCTAACTGCTAGTCGACCAGACATCTCCTACGCAGTTGGAGTTTGTGTAAGATTTCAGGTTGAGCCTAGGGAAGCTCACTTGCACGTAGCAAAGAATATCATCAAGTACCTCAAGGGATCAGTCCACATGGGACTGTGGTACCCAACTGATGATAATATTGAACTGACCAACTACTCAGACATAGACCTAGTCGGAGACAGAGTTGATAGGCGATCAACCTCTGGATATTATCAGTTCCTAGGATATTGTCAGTTCCTAGAAAACAAGTTTGTGTCGCCACCTCCACAACTGAGTCGGAGTATATGGCAGTTGGAAGCTGCTGTATGCAAGTCCTCTGCTTGAAGTAGCAGCTGAGAGACTACGAAGTGGAGACTGGCCAGGTACCTATCTTTAGTGACAGCTCAAGTGCTATGGCCACCACGGTGAATCCAGTTCACCACTCCAGGACTAAGCATATCGACATTCGACATCACTTCATCCATGATCATGTCGAAAAGAAGGATGTTATTGTTGAGAAATTTACACTGACATTCAGAGAGCTGATATCTTCACAAAGCCATTGGTGGAAGCTCGATTCAAGATGCTGTGTCAACTCCTTGGATTGCTCAACCCAACCAAAGAAGAAGCCATGAAGATGGAGATTACAAGTTGAGGGGAATCTCAACTTGAGGGGGAACTGAGCGTTGTTGCCTTCTTGTTCAGTTCAGCTGAGTGATGGAGTCAAACCTCCATTGAACTGAGGAATTGAATCAGTTGAGAGCAAGCTAAGTAGTAGAGTCAGTCGAGGTGAATGCCGACTGAGTAACGCTATGTTAACTTGTTGCCTTTTCATTAAGGAGGGTGTTTTGAATTTAATTCAAGCATCTGTTACAAGTTATTTACATTGAATAAGCTAAGCGGTCACCTCATTGGAAAGCTGGTCTAGTCCCTTAGACTATGCTTGTAGATCGCGATTGGGTTGACATAGTGTAACCTACTCTCCTCACGCACGCGAGTATTCTACACCACCTCATGACGGGTTCCATCACCGTTATTCCTGGAGTAGCTTTTTCTTGAAATGGCGCATTAAAATATGTCGTTTATTCCGAAGAAACTACACGAGTTGATCTGATCCGTTGATTTGGATCTCAACCCCCCTATAAATTAGGGGCTTTGTAATTCATTTTGCATATCAATCAGGATTGGTATCTCAACTACTCCAAAATTTTCTGCATCTCTCTCATGAAATTTTTGCTTTGTGGTTTCTCTCTTGCTAAAGTTTATCTTCCTCTTCAGAAAAACCTACCAGATCGAGAATATGTCTTCCCACTTTGCAAAGCGGTCCTTTTTCTTCTGCTAGCCCTGAATCTGTGAAACAATCAGTTCAGCAAAAATGCTATGTTCGTGGCTACATGAGAAGCAGACGCCTCAAAGGTCGACTGATGATGTGGGAGCTTCGTGGTGCAGCTTCCTGAAGTGTTCTTCCAATTGCACATTAGGTTGAAGATCTGCAATCCCACGTCACCTGAACAAGTAATAATCTCCGTGCGAAGAGCTACACCCAGAGTCGCTGATGTTTGCTCAGCTCTGCATTTGGTCTTCCTTTTCCTGGAAATGGAAGGAATAACGGCGTGCTCATTGCTTCCTTGTGAGCTGCTGCCAAAAGTGCCCTCCCGCTCGCCCTGCATTTCACCTTCTTTTTATTGATGCCAAAAAAAGGGAAGGAGTACAGATAGTCACCTTGTAGGTCTTTCTTGGGTCAACACATCTTTGTTGATGCCACCTCAGGTGAACTAAAGCGGGAGTGAACATCCTGCTGGGTTGTTGTAGGTTTCAAAAAAGGTGTACAGCCTTGAGCCTCCAGCCATGGCAGGAAGGAGTTGAAGCAAAGACTTTCTTGATGGAGAAGAATGACTCTTTGTTGGTTATCAAGGCTGAAGGAGAGGCAGCTAAAGAGGACATGTCCAGCTGCCAATCTTGATAAAGACATACAAGGCTGATGATGGAAAGGTTGTCAGCGGTCAAAGAAGGGATGACCTCAGCCTCCAGCCTTGCTGTTGAAGAAGAAAGAAGAAAGTGGTGAAGATGAAGACCTAGAATAGATTAGAAGTTAAGACTGTAACTCAGTTGTAACTGTAATCTCTCTCCAATTTGTTATCTTTTATAGCAAGTTGCTGGTTTTTTAAAGGTCTTCAGTTGTTGATCTCCCTTATTGATAACCATCTAGTTGTCCAAGTTCGAGGTCAGCATTTTTTTTATTTTTAGTTTTTTTTCTTTTTGTGCTCACACTTTCCTTTTAAAGACTAAAATTGAGTCTATCTTTTAGTCTTGCTGGTACCAGTTTGTGGTATCAGTTAGGAAAGGTTAGTGATGTCAATTAGGATTTTGGCACCATAAAAAAGGGGAAATTGTTGGGAAAATTATTAAGGTTTTGAAAGATGCCTAAAACCCAACTAACCCCAACCGAGTAGGTGATTGCCTTTAGTTTGTTTAGCTAGTGTTCACTGTTTGAGCGTAGAGATTTTATCTTTACAAGAGTCAAGTAGAAGAAGTCAGCCTGACTAAAGAAGGAGGTTCGTGAAGAACTCAGCTGAGGTTCAAACTCAGCTGAGACCCGGACTCAGCTAAGGGATCACACTCAGTTGAGACTCTAGGTTAGTTGGGACATCAATCCCAACTGAAGTGCGAACTCAGTTGGACAGTAGCTCAGTTGACTACACAACTGAACCACGCAGCTGAAGGCATATAGTTAGTGTGAAGAGAATGATGGTCCCGATACGAGTTACTGGTGTATGGGGGGGGGGAGAAATACACCAGTTAGGATTTTTTCAACTTTCGAAAAACTTAAAACTTGAAATCAACTTCAACTGAGTAAAGGACTCAGTTGGGATTTCACAGCTGAGTAAGCAACCTTAGCTGGAAGAGTGGTGCTGTGCGGAATGTGGTGGAAAATGAACTCGTAAAAACAAACTCACGCTTTTATGCACGGTTGGTCAAAACCAAAACTGTTGAGGTGAAAGTATGCAGATTGTATGCGGTTAGTTTGTCAGTTGAGATATGCAAAATAATGACTGAACACAAATAAACGCGACACACAAGATTTACGTGGTTTGGAGAGAACTCCTACGTCCACGGGGAGATGTGATTCCACACACCTCAGTCCAAGTTCTTCTGGACAGTTCCACTCAGCTTACGCGGGCTGAGCAACCGTTACAGTTTAGTTTCCGGGCACTAAACAGCCTAAGTCAAGTTTGCGGGTACTTGACGACCTGACTACTCAATTACAGGAAGAGTAAGGTCCTAGCACACTTTTTAGGGTGTGAGAATGGGTAGGATTTCCAACTACAGCTCGATCACGAATGAGAGCTGGATCTAAGGCTTGAACGAATAAACACTCAACCTAAGATCAAAAACAATTTCGATCTCTAGGAACCCTCAGCTACTAATGTTCTCTCAAATTGGAACTCTCAGCTGCAGATGCTCTTAGATGATGATTTTGCAGATTTGCTTTTTGCTTTGATTTCTCTCGAGAATGCTCTTGAATTTTTCGTCGTCAATCTCTTCTGTTTCTCTCGAATGAGAGAATGCCTCTATTTATAGGCGGAGAGAATCAACTAGCCGTTGGAGGAGCAATTGATCTCTGATCGGTTGAAAGCGATGGCTTGTCTCTCATCTCTGCAGACTTTCCCGATATGGCATCTGTGCTCTTCTGCTTTTCATCTGAGACAGCCTTGTGTTGGGCCAGATGGGGTAATGACTGAACAGTCAAACCCTCATGTGACTTCCTTTTGAAATTCAAATCTTTGACAGTCAACTTCGGTTTGTCGGTTGAAAGTCTTGACCTTCATCTGAGTGATCTTCAGCTGATGTTCCGATCTGTCGAGCTCTCAGCTGACTTTGAACTTCAAACAGTTGAACTCTTTGTTCGGATTCTATAACTGAGGTTCTAAAACTGAATACTCAGTTGTCTTCCTTGTATTTACTCAGTTGGGTTTGAACCCTCAGACGATTTCCTTTTCATCTGATGTTCTCTTCCTTTCAACTGTTTCTCATCTGATGATCGCTCAGTTGGTTTTCAACTGATGTTTTGAAAACTTCCCCTTGTTTGCATCTGAACAAATGAACTCTCAGTTGTCTTTCTTCACAACTGATGTTCTGTCTGAGTGACGCCTTGTTGCCATCTTCAGCTGGAGACCTGTAAAGATAAAATCTTAACTTTGCTCAAACAGCGAGCCTAAACTCTAACATTAGCTTCTGGCAACATCTACTCGGTTGGGGTCAGCCGGTTTTGAAATTCATCAAAACTTATACTAATAAATTTCCCAACAATTTCCCCCTTTTTGATGATGCCAAAACCATTTTCAACTTTACACCACTATTGATCTAATCCTCTCTAACTGACCTAAAATCTCAGCTGAAATTCTAGACAGTCTATAAGATAAAACATCAAAGGGTTAGGACACTTATAACATGAAATTGAAGGACTTTGTGATTCAGAGCTTGGACAATGAGGAATTGTTCATCAAGGTGAATCGTATTATATACTTTGAAGTTTTTGTTAAAACTTAAGGTTACAAGATTAAGCACAAAACAGATAAAGATACAACAGTTGTTTCAAAAACTTTGACATCCAAAAACATTATCAGCTCAAAAACTTTGACAGCTCAGAAATACTGTTGACCGTACTTGCTGAAGATACGGTTGAAGATCTCCTTCTTCGCTTCCGACTCGATCCCAGTGTTGACGCCGTGTTCCTTGCAGACTTGCCTTGCCTCAGCCAAGATCGCATTTCTATTTGGCGTGCTCGTGCCTTTGATCATCGGAGGGCGGTACCTGCACATCTTTGGAACTGGAACAGAGTTGGGATCAAGCTGAGCATTCAGCATAGCTCGCTTGAACTGACTAAACATTCCAGGGTCTCCAGATCTAAGTTCCCACAGGGCTTCCTTGAAGGCTAGCCTTGGGTCTTCAGTCGAGTAGACTTTCCTGTAATAGAAGTCATTGACGAACTCATGCTTGAACTGTTCCCAGTCATCGTTCCACTCCGCATTCATCCACTTGTCAACATGTGGGTATCGAGACGGGAGCGGAGCGTCCTTCTGCAGTTGGTGCGTCGACTTCCTAGCCTCAGCCTTCATCTGGTGCTTGTTGATTCTTCGCACACTCCGGCTGGCTTTATTCCTGTCGACTCTCTTTTCCATCTTGGCCAGTTCTTTCTCGAACTTGGCCACCTTTTTGGCCTGATCGGCAGCGAACTTCTTGATCCAAGAGGGATTCAAGTACTTCTCCTTTGACTCCCCCATAGCTTTGGCAGCTTCAATACAGTCTTCAACAGATATCCCGTCAAGTTCTGCATCGAGCTCGGCCGTGAGCTCGGCTACGAGGTCATGGGAGATTTCCAGTTCGGGCTGCGACCCTTCAGCTTCAGCTTCAGCTGGCACTCCTTCTCCTTGCTGAGCTTCTTCAGCTTGCTGGAGAGCTTTTCCTCGTCCAGCAACAGCTGCTGGCTCCTTGTCTTCCCCAGCTGCTGGCTCCTTGTCTTCCCCCTTTTTGGCATCATCCAAAAGGGTGGCAACAGTGCCATCCAGAGAGGTCAACTTGGCTTCAGCTTGTTGAACGCGGGAAAACAGCTCATCAACAGCGTCCTTCTCTTCCACCTTCTTCGCCAACTCCAAGTCTTGGTGCTCCTGCTCAGCTCGCTGCACAGCTGCAAAGGTCGCAGAAACCTCTTTGTGGAGGGAGACGAACTCAGCTTGGAAAAAGGCGAACTGAGCCATCCACTCCTGGTCCTGAGTCTGCTGGGACTTTGCGAGGTCAGATTCAGCAACTGTCTTGAACACGTTGAAATCCGAGCTGAGGCTCTGAACGGCCTTCCTTAGAGCTGAGACCTCCGAGCTGGAAGAAGTAGAGAGGTCATCAAGCTTCTGCTGAAGAGACGAGGAGAGGACTTCCAACTGATTCTTCAAGCTGGCATTGTCGGCCATCAGCTGCTGCATCCTGTCAGCTTCTTCCTCCTTGCCCAGCTGGATCTTGGACAGCATCTCCGTCCTCAGCTGGTTGACCCTCTCTGAGATCAGCTCGCAGATGGCGTCGGTTGAGAAAGCTGGTTGATCGGAGGGTCCGGGCAGCAGACTCCGGGACAACCATGGCAGATCGGCTGGCGAGGTAGGCCTTGAGCTTGTCTTCCTCTCTCTTGGCCGCCTCATCAGCTGCGTCAACGTCGTCCATGCAGGAGGCATTTTTGGCGAGCATGTCATCAAGAAAGTGAACAGCTTCAGGTTGTTGCACAGCTCTCTGGTGTCTGTCCCTTCTTGGATGCTTTTGTCCAGACGTCGTCGGAGCACAGCCACCTTTTGGTTGTAAGCCACCTCCAGGCTCTGGTAGTCGAAGTACTCCCTCAGGTTGGACTCTTCGACCTTTAACCTATCCCAACCATGAATCCTGAGGGTCTCCTCCTTTACGTACCAGTAGCTGAATATGACACTGAACTGGTATAGAAGTTCCGTCCCGAGAACAGAGAAAATGGGCATCGATGTTGCCTCGGGGAACATACCAATCAGCTTGCGGAAGCAGTAGCTGAGTCTTCCTTCATACTCAGGCAGGATCGCCTGGTGGTTGGCTTCTTCATCGATCTGAGGGGGGTCGATATCGAAGGTTATGGGTTCGATGGTTTCATCAACGTTGGCCGAAAAAGTGGTCACAACGTTGGCATCGAGCGAGAGGCTCGGAATATCTAACTGAGGACCAGTTGAGAGAACTGGATCCTCTTTGGATGGAGAGTTGGCTGGCTGGAGGATTTCTTCAGTCACAGGTGGGTTAACCTGGCTGGCATCAGCTCTAAATCGACTGTCGTGGGACTCCTTAGATGAAGAAGAGTCATCTGAGGAGGAGCTGGTATCCACCACTTGGACCTCCACGTCTTCACCTGCCTCCTCAGCCACGTCCTCTTGGCGAGGTTGAAGAATAAACCCAGCTGGGTCAACCGATTGACTGGATTTGGTTGACTCCTTCGCCTCAGCCGGTTTGACCACCACTGGACTTGTTGTGGATGGTTGAGCCGCTGGCTGGATGATCCTTATCCTTGGCCTCTTCTGTAGAGGTTCCTCCCCTACCTCCTCTTCGTCTTCTTCCTCCTCAGCTACCTCTTCCAGCTGGCGCTTCGCCGGCTTGGTCCTCGAAGGACGGCGAGCTGCTGACTCCACAGCTGGCTTGGGGGCACCCTTGGGGGTGTAGATAGCTTTTACAACATCCCTGGCCTTCTTGGCTGAGGGGAACAGCGACAGCTTGCTGACAGGAGTGTCCTCACTTCCTTCCCATGTCAGCGGCAGACCCTGTGTCGCTTGGAGGATGAGGGCTGATATCTTTGTCCCGAAGTTGAGTGTCCCCTTGACACTCAATAGCAGTTGTCCAGACTCAGCTGTTATCTCGGAGATTTTCTGTTTCTCCATCAGCAGCTGGCTCTCTATAAATCCCAACCAGTCGACCTGGTGCATCTCTTCCAGGGCCTTCTGCTGCTTGAGCTTAGGACGGCTTATGTCCCCGAAGGCTCCACCATATGCGAAGATGCATTTGGAAATTACATCGAAAAGAAGTCGGTGCTCTGGCTTCAACTTTGTCCTTTGCATGCTCCCCTTCAATGGTTCGGGAACAAGAAGAATGGTTTGAAGGAAGGCATCAGCTTCTTTGTCAGAAAAGTTCCCCACCACATCTGTGGCTCAACGGTTTCTGGGGATGAGCTTTTCCAGCTCCTTTGACACCTTTATCTCCACAACGGAGTCTTCTACTGTCCGGGAGGTTCTGTGGCGTTGCTTGCACGGGATGATCGTGACAAGCCCGTCATTTGCAACTCGTTGCAGATTCCGGTAGAAATATACGATCTGCTTCCTGAGCAACAGGGCCGGAGAGAGAGTTGCCCAGTCAAGCAGATGGTGGTCGGAGAGGATGGCGGCGATTGGAGCGAGCTCAGGCGAGGAGAGAGCCGCTGTGGATAATATCTGTTCGAAATGAATCTTCGACATTACCATGTCGAACGATTCCTGGAACGTTGCAGGCTCTGAGGAAACCATCTTCTTAGAAGCTTTTGACTTGGGCGCCATCTCGATGAGATATATATGCAAAGAAAGAGTGAAAGACTTTACTGGTAATGGCGAAACAAGATTTGAGAAGATGATGAATAGAGAGTAAAGATAGGCACGAAAAGAGAAGGTAAGGATCACTTCCTAATTTGCCGTATTATATAATCTTTGACTCGGATAAAATCAATGGCTGGGGTTAAATGGCGCGAATCTCTTAACGGCTGAGATTACGCGACTGTTGGTTAATTTTGACTGATATACCACGCGCGCAAGTAAGAAGGTGAATAGTTTAGGGTGTCAGCCCAGTCGCACTATAAAGTAAGGCTATAGATATTCAGCCAGACCTGTCAGCTGATGTTGATATCAGTTGTATACCACAGTTGTGCTCCTCAGTTGCCGCATACCATCAGCTGACTTGAGTTCGTCTGTTCAGCTGACGTCTGTTCCATTGTTGCAGCATACCATTAGCTGACTCAAGTTCATCTGTTCAGCTGACGTTTGATGTCTTCAGTTGGCAATTCGTATCTGAGATTCCCCCTTCATCTGAGCTTCCCCCTTAATTCGATATCCGATTCGTCAGCTCGGATGAATCCTTATCAGCTCGGATGACTCTTCTACTCGAATGACTTTTTAGCTCGGATGAGTTTTTAGCTCGGATCCAAAAGTCCTAGAAGATCACACAACATCTTGAACCGGGCTTCAGGAAGAGGTTTGGTGAAGATGTCAGCTCTCTGAATCTCAGTTGGGATCTTCTCCATGGACACATCCTTCTTCTCAATATGGTCTCGGATGAAGTGATGACGAATGTCGATATGCTTAGTCCGAGAGTGATGAACAGGGTTTAGAGAGATAGCTATAGCACTCGAGCTATCACAATGAATGGGAACCTGTCCAGTTGAGACTTCATAATCTCTCAGCTGCTGCTTCAGCCACAATACTTGCATGCAACAGCTTCCGGCAGCCATATACTCTGACTCGGTTGTTGAAGTAGCAACACACGCTTGTTTCTTGGAGAACCATGAAACCAGCTTGCTTCCCATGAATTGACAGTGTCCAGAAGTAGACTTCCTATCCAACCGATCTCCTGCTAGGTCGGCATCTGAGTATCCAGTCAGCTGGATATTGTCATCAGTTGGGTACCACAACCCAACATTGACAGTTTCTTTCAGATACTTAATGATGTTCTTTGCTGCCAACATGTGTGCTTCTCTTGGTCGGACATGAAAACGAGCACACACTCCAACTGCATATGAAATGTCTGGTCGGCTGGCAGTTAGGTATAGCAGCGAACCGATGATCCCTCTATACTGGCTGGCATCAATGAGCTTTCCCTCAGCTCCTGGTTCGATCTTCCAGTTCGTGTTCATAGGGATCTTGGTTGTCTTACTTGTCTGCAATCCGAACTTGGTGATGAGCTCCTTTGTATATTTGGATTGGTTGATAAAAATCCCTTCAGGTGACTGCTTCACTTGTAATCCAAGGAAATAATTCATCTCGCCCATCATTGACATCTCGAACTTTTCCTTCATAAGATCGGAGAATTTCTTGCACAGTTCCTCCGACTTGGACCCGAAAATGATGTCATCGACATAAATTTGCACGACAAGTATATCTTTTCCAACTTTGATAGTGAACAGAGTTTTATCAACTGAACCTCGTTTGAACCCTGAGTCCAGAAGAAATCCACAAAGAGTGTCATACCATGCCCTTGGTGCTTGCTTTAGACCATAGATGGCTTTCTTCAGCTTGTACACTCTTCCATCTCTAGTCTCAAAACCAGGAGGCTGTTCAACATATACATCTTCTTTTATATCTCCATTAAGGAATGCACACTTCACATCTATCTGATATACTTTGAACTTGTGATGTGCGGCATAAGCTAGAAAGATCCGGATGGCTTCCAGCCTTGCAACTGGTGCAAAAGAATCTTCAAAGTCAATTCCTTCTTGTTGGCAGTATCCTTGAGCTACCAACCTAGCTTTATTCCTCACAATGAATCCAATGGCGTCTCTCTTGTTTTTGAAAATCCACTTTAGTCCAATCACCTTGACACCATTTGGTCTTTCTACCAACTCCCATACACAGTTGCGTAGAAACTCATTCAACTCTTCTTGCATAGCTGTTGTCCAGTGGACACAGTTGAGAGCTTCCCCAACATTCTTCGGTTCTGGAACATCAGCTACAAAGCAAGAAATCATGGCAACATCTCCAGCTTGTTCGAACTCTTCTAGAACTGCCAATTCCTCAGCATATTGGGCATAAGTGTTGGAATCTTCCTCGGTTGATTCTAGATTTGCAACTCTGCTCCGTGTGCGCACACCTTCGGTTGGATCTCCGATGATGTCGTCGGTGGAATGAACTTCATACCATCTTCGGTTGCGTCTTCCTTCTTCTTCCAAATGTGGCTGTTCAGAAATCTGAGTTGGAGTCTTCAAAGCTGGTGATTGATCAGCTATTGAGTCTGGATCCTCAACATTTACAATAGTTTGAACTGAGCTCGGTTGGGCATCGGGTGCTGAAGTAGTTGGAGGAGCATCAGCTGAAGTTCCCCCTTGAGACGTGCTGAGGTCTTCGCATTCATCTTCAGATGAGTATGGGTCCTCATCCTCAGTTGCCCATATTAGAGGTTCAGCTCTGTTCTTTTCCCGAAGTGCTTGCGATCTGGTGAGAACTGGTAGAACAGCTGGATCCGCGTATTGTTCCTTTACCTGTTCCCTGCACTCAAAGGTACATTCATCAAAACTAACATGAGGTGTTATTTCCATAACACGAGAGCTGTTGTTGAAAACTCTATATGCCTTGATCCGAGCTGCATATCCAAGAAATATGCCCTTCGAAGCTTTGGCATCAAAAGTTTTCAATTGAGTCTTCCCATTGTTGTGAATATAACACTTAGATCCAAAAACACGAAAATAAGAAATATCTGGCTTCTGCGTCTCCACAGCTCGTAGGGCGTCTTTCCCAACCGCTTGGTGAGAAGAGATCGATTCTGAGTGTAGCATGCTGTGTTGATCGCTTCAGCCCAAAATCTCTTAGGCAGTGCTGAGCTCGCTAACATGGATGTGGCTGCATCCTTCAGAGTTCTATTTCTTCGCTCAGCTACGCCATTCTGTTGTGGAGTACGCGCGGCTGATGTCTGATGGGTTATGCCATTCTTTTCGCAATACTCAATGATGGTTTCATTTAGAAACTCCGTTCCACGATCTGATCGGATAGATATGATCTTCATCTCTTGTTGGTTTGATATCCGATCCATCAGCTTGGGCAGCTCATCTCGGGTCTCACTTTTGTGGCGCATGAAGATGGTCTACGTATATCTTGAGTAGTCATCAGTTACAACCAATGAATATTCGTTTCCATTAAAGCTTTTTGGTGTAACTGGCCCGAAGAGATCCATGTGGATCAGCTGTAACACTCGGTCAGTTGAAGGAGTTGTCTTCAACCGGAAGGAGGACCTAGCGAGCTTTCCCAGCTGGCATACACTGCAGATGTGTGTTGTTGAAAACACCCGGTTAGGTATGCCTCTTGCATGTTCTTGTCTGGCGAGTCGGTTCATCGTCTTGAAGTTCAGATGGTTGAGCCTTTTGTGCCACAGCCAGCTCACATCCAAACTGCTCTTTGATAACAGGCAAGTGTCGGGGAGGCTGCTGTTCCAGTCAGCGTAGTACACATTCCCGATTGGGGATCGATTTCCCAACAATATCACCTGCTTTGATCCGACATCTTTCACCCTGCAACCCTGTGCATTAAACTTGACAGAGAAACCATTATCACCGAATTGGCTGATGGAGAGCAAGTTATGCTTCAATCCATCAACATAAGAGACATTAGAAATTGAAACATGATTGGTTTCAAGGGTACCGTAACCTCTGGTATAACCTTTTGAGTTATCACCAAAAGTAACTGATGGACCTTCTTTCTCCACGAAACTTCCAAGCAAATCCTTCAGATTTGTTATGTGTTTCGAGCATCCACTATCCATCACCCACATTGTTGTAGACGCCTTCATCTTCCTCAGCTGTTTCTCCTGTACCTGCAAGGAGAAACTCGCTTAGGTCCCCAATTTCAGTTGGGTCCTGGAGGGTTAGAACCAGTTCCCCCTGGAACTGTGCGTCGCTTTTCTCTGTACACTCGAATAGCCTTGTCATTCCAAATGATCTGCCCATTTTCATCAACTATAACAACACCTCGGTTATCCTTAGGCTTGTTGTTTGAAATGATGCTCTGTTTCTTGGAAGGAGTTGGATTTCTCCCATGTTGGGCTTTAGGAGGTGAGGCTTTCCCCCTGTTTTGATGGCGATTTTTATCCTGTCTGATTTGTCTGAATGATCGGACGCCATTGTGGAATCTTCTTGGCTGATTCTGATTCCATTGCCTTGGCTGTTGACGATAGATGTTCATGCCCGGATATTGATTCATGTTGTGGCATGAGTAACCATAGCTGTCGTAACTGTTCCACATAGGTTGACTCTGTTGGAACCTCAGGCTGTTGTGGTGATGGAACAGTTGTTGATTCTGTCGGTTGAAGCTTGGTCGGTTCTGTTGATTCCATCTCTGCTGTGGTTGGTTTGTTGGTCGATTATCACGTCGGTTCTGAGCTTGGTTATGTTGTCAATTTTGAGCTCGGTTCTGATTGTGACTCCGACGTCTCCGGTTCCTCCGTTGAGTCTTGGAACATTCCCCCTCGGTTGTAGACTCCACCGACTGTTTCGTTGGTGCTCCATCTGCAGCTCCTTTGCCTTTCTCAGCCGCAGTTGTCTTTGTCGGTTGTGAGGGTGTTTGTTCAGTTGCAGACTCAAGTGTGTTAGGTTTGGTGACCATGACTTCCTCAGCCTTGGTGAAGGTAGCTGGTGGGATTCCAGTGTCCTTTGCCACGTCGTATCCGAGTCCAGACACATCATCCGTTTGCCGTCTGTATCTGATGAGATTCTCGATGATCTCGGATGACTGATATAGCTTTGTCAGGTTGTCCTTCTCAGTTTGAAGATCCTTGAGAAGATCGGCTATATGCTCGGTCTGGGCATCTGATGTCTTCATCACCTGGTCGATCTGAGCCTCTTGCTTGTTCAACTGTTCGTTCTGTGCCTTGATCTGTTCCTTCAACTGTTCATCGGTTGAAGCCTCAGTTTGGTTGGCTGTACTCAGTTGACTTTTCAGCTGGTCAATTTCTTCAGCTTGTCTCTTGATCATATCGTCCTTTTCGGTTAAGGAATCTTCAAGCTTGGCGAACTGGGCTTGAAGACTCTTAAACTCAACCGACTGCTGATGCAGTTCCTCACCGAGTTCTTGAAAATCATTCCATGAGGGTTCCAACTCATCGCTCAGAGATTCCTGCAGGTTAGAAGTATTGGAAGAATTTAAGCGAACAGGATTAGATTGTACCTCAATATCATCTTGGTCAGTTCCAAGTGCCATGAGGCATTGATCCGGACTGATGACTTTGTTGGTAGAGGTCAGTTCATCCTCATCTTCAGTGTCTGTGAAGATGTCCATATCGTTAGCTGCCTCTTCTGCTACCATGGCCTTGTTCTTTGCAGTTTGCTTGGCCCTCAGTGCTTCTCTTTCCTTCTTTGAGAGGTCTGGGCAGTCAGCTTCGAAGTGTCCTTCATTGCCGCATTCGAAGCAACCATTGGTGACTGGCTTCGAACTGTCTCGAGTTCGGTTTGATTTATAGAAACATTTATATTTGCCGAACCGAGTATCCATATCGGCTAACTTCTTTGACAATGCTGCAATGTTCTGTTGCAGTTCCTCTCTGCTCGGCTCCTTTGCAGTCGTGTCAGCCGATCTGGTTGGCCTTGACGATCTCGACTTTGAGTAGTCAGCTCGGAGGGCTACTGACTTTGATGCTGAGCCGACGTCCTCAATTCTATTTGTCTGACTTGAGGGCTGCGACCTCCTTCTGTTGACCTTATACTCATTTCCTTTCAAGATTGAGAACAATCTTTCAGTTCCCATTTCACCAAGATCAGCTCGGCCCTAGTGGATATTTGTGAATGTATCTCACTCAGCCGGTAGAGCTTGCAACACTTTGAGGTTAATCTCTCTTAAAGTGTATTTTCCTTTCCGGATGGACTGGATTCTTCTGATGATGTCCATAAACCGGAGCTCTAGCTGATCGATGGTCTCATCAGGTCGCAGACTGAAATTGTCGAAATCTTGACATGCATGCGAGAACCTGTTTTCCTTCATCTCGTCGCTTCCTTCACTTAGCGAAGCCAGGATGTCCCACATCTCTTTTGCAGTCTCACACTCCTCTATCCAGAGCAGATAATCTTGTCCAACCGTGGACATTATTGTGCTCTGAGCCCAGATATCCAACTGGCTCACCTTGGCCTCTTCCAGAGTGTAGTCTTCTGGCTGTTTCTCCACATACTCCACCACTGCATCTCCATCGTTGGGATTTGTGGGAGTGCGAAGTATTTTGTCTCGTATGACGATTGGTCCAGATGTGAGAACTTGTTGCATCCTATGATGCTTTGACAGAAGTATCTTCTTCATTCGAGTTCTCCATGATGTATAGTTGACAACAGAGAACATGACTACGATCTTGTCCTTGACGTCCATATGCACAAACAAAAACAGGACAAAAATGCGAGCAAGTATGCACTAGCGTGAAAAGATCTGTTCAGTTGACCACTGAAATAAAACTTCTCGAATTCACACCTCGTGAAACAGAGTCAGCAGTCTTTTGAACCACTGCTCTGATACCACTTGATGGTCCCGATACGAGTTACTGGTGTATGGGGGGGGGGGGGGAATACACCAGTTAGGATTTTTTCAACTTTCGAAAAACTTAACACTTGAAATCAACTTCAACTGAGTAAAGGGCTCAGTTAGGATTTCACAGCTGAGTAAGCAACCTCAGCTGGAAGAGTGGTGCTGTGCGGAATGTGGTGGAAAATGAACTCGTAAAAACAAACTCACGCTTTTATGCACGGTTGGTCAAAACCAAAACTGTTGAGGTGAAAGTATGCAGATTGGAGATGTGAGTCCACACACCTCAGTCCAAGTTCTTCTGGACAGTTCCACTCAGCTTACACGGGCTGAGCAACCGTTACAGTTTAGTTTCCGGGCACTAAACAGCCTAAGTCAAGTTTGCGGGTACTTGACGACCTGACTACTCAATTACAGGAAGAGTAAGGTCCTAGCACACTTTTTAGGGTGTGAGAATGGGTAGGATTTCCAACTACAGCTCGATCACGAATGAGAGCTGGATCTAAGGCTTGAACGAATAAACACTCAACCTAAGATCAAAAACAATTTCGATCTCTAGGAACCCTCAGCTACTAATGTTCTCTAAAATTGGAACTCTCAGCTGCTGATGCTCTTAGATGATGATTTTGCAGATTTGCTTTTTGCTTTGATTTCTCTCGAGAATGCTCTTGAATTTTTCGTCGTCAATCTCTTCTGTTTCTCTCGAATGAGAGAATGCCTCTATTTATAGGCGGAGAGAATCAACTAGCCGTTGGAGGAGCAGTTGATCTCTGATCGGTTGAAAGCGATGGCTTGTCTCTCATCTCTGCAGACTTTCCCGATATGGCATCTGTGCTCTTCTGCTTTTCATCTGAGACAGCCTTGTGTTGGGCCAGATAGGGTAATGACTGAACGGTCAAACCCTCATGTGACTTCCTTTTGAAATTCAAATCTTTGACAGTCAACTTCGGTTTGTCGGTTGAAAGTCTTGACCTTCATCTGAGTGATCTTCAGTTGATGTTCCGATCTGTCGAGCTCTCAGCTGACTTTGAACTTCAAACAGTTGAACTCTTTGTTCGGATTCTATAACTGAGGTTCTGAAACTGAACACTCAGTTGTCTTCCTTGTATTAACTTAGTTGGGTTTGAACCCTCAGACGATTTCCTTTTCATCTGATGTTCTCTTCCTTTCAACTGTTTCTCATCTGATGATCGCTCAGTTGGTTTTCAACTGATGTTTTGAAAACTTCCCCTTGTTTGCATCTGAACAAATGAACTCTCAGTTGTCTTTCTTCACAACTGATGTTCTGTCTGAGTGACGCCTTGTTGCCATCTTCAGCTGGAGACCTGTAAAGATAAAATCTTAACTTTGCTCAAACAGCGAGCCTAAACTCTAACATTAGGTTCTGGCAACATCTACTCGGTTGGGGTCAGCCGGTTTTGAAATTCATCAAAACTTATACTAATAAATTTCCCAACAGAGAAGTTGTGTCAAAGTCAAGACGTCTCGAAGCGGAGAAGAGAGGACGCCAAAGACGGAGGAGATACAGTCCAGATTTTAAATCTACTCGGGAGCACGAGTCATCTAAAAAACTTTTCATAAATGGGCCGACAACAGCAACGTGCAAAAAGCATGGTCGTAGGTACCATCTCTAAAAAGTTACCAATAAAGCATATGGAGTGTCATGCTTTTGGCAGAGGTCAAACGACTTTTTCCAACAACTAGCTTTGACCTCTCCTCTATAAATAGAGGTCTTCACAACAAGGCTAAAATGAGGGTTGAAACAAGTAAAGAAAAAGCACGCCGAAGTGCCGAGAGACAACATAAAGAGTGAAGTGGCGCAAACAACTTTTCACCCCTCTCTCTCTCTCTCTCTCCAAGCAAGAAGACTGGTGAAGAAGGAAGAGAGTGAATTCTCTCCTGTTCTTCCCCCTAGTCTCTAAGATGTTCCCCTTCCTGATTGAGGCTAGCAACATGGTCTTTGCTTGTTTTGTATCCCCTCAGAACTCTCTCTTAACAAGAGATTGAGTTCTCAGCCTTGGGTCGAAGCCTCCACTCCCCTAAAGTGTTGAAGGCTTCGTTGTTGGATTCTCCCCCCACCCCCAAAAAAATAATCCAAACCCAGGTCTGACTTTGAACACGGAATAAAAGTCCTTTGGTCCCTTGGAACCAGTAATCCAATACCAGGTCCCTTGGAACCCGTAATCCAATACCAGGTTGCTTGGAACCCGTAATCCAAGCAAAGGTCCCTTGGAACTAAGAATCCAAGAGTTGGTCCCTTAGAACCCAGAATCTAAGATAGAATGAGCACTTGCCCAGAAAAGTGTTGTGAGGTCTTGTTCGAACTCGGAATCGAACTGATTAGTTTTGCTTGGAACCCAGAATCCAAGTGGGGCGTCTGGTGAAGCACGCGTAAGCTTACCTAGTAGATTGCTTCCCAAAAAAGGAAGTCGTAGATGTATGAGGTTGATCTCTAAACCACGTTAAAATACTGTGTGCTTACTTTCTGTACTTTACATTCAATATTTTAATTTATGTACCTAACCATCTAACTTTAATTATGCACTGCACTAACTTAGAAATTTAAACCTCCCCCCCCCCCCCCCACTTCACTAAGGTTTCAGTTATTGTAATGAGCTTATCTTCCACCATCTTCCGCATTGCATAACTATTTAAAACCTTGGTGCATTCAGCTGATCCTCAGGCATAGGAGCCAGTTGTCCTACGTACCAACTGTGTGATTGGCTCCAATTGAGCAACTCAGTTGAAGAGCTACTCCAACTGTCTCTTCCAGTTGTAAGTAAACTGACCTGAGCAGTATATCTCAATGAAACGACGTTAAGCAAAACAAAAATTGCTATTGGTGTATTCCCCCCCTCCTCCCCAATACACCAATTACGTGTTACTGGGACCATCAATTACATCATAGGATGTTTGAAACCTTAATAACTAAGGGATGTAATGATACATTGGTACCTCACAGCCGGCCTAGAACACGACTGTCCTTTCTCAGTTCAGCATACATTCGATTGATTCAAAGTCGTCTGTTTAGTCAAGGTTTGACTTCTCTATGCCATCAAATTGTTGGGTAGGTACTAATTTGTACAGTTCCCTCTCAAGTTAAGATTCCCCCTCAACTTGTGATCTTCATCTTCATGGATTCTTTTTCAGTTGGGTTGAGCAATCTAAAGAGTTGACAGAACATCTTAAATCGCGACTCCACCAAAGGCTTTATGAAGATGTCAGCTCGCTGAATGTCAGTATGAATTTTCTTAACAATGACATCCTTCTTTTCGACATGATCACGTATGAAGTGATGTCTGATGTCGATGTGCTTCGTTCTTGAGTGATGAACTGGGTTCACCGTAACTGCTATAGCACTCGAGCTGTCGTAATAGACGGGAACTTGTCCGGTCTCCACTTCATAATCTCCGAGCTGCTTCTTCGACCAGAGAATTTGCATACAACAACTACTTGCTGCCATATACTCTGATTCAGTTGTTGAAGTGGTGACACACACCTGTTTCTTTGAGAACCAAGATACGAACTTGCTTCATATGAATTGACAATATCTTGAAGTTGAATTCCTATCAACTCTATCTCCAGCTAGATTTACATCTGAGTAGCCAGTTAGTTCGATGTTGTCATCAGTTAGGTACCACAGTCCCATATGAACTGTCCCTTTCAGGTACTTGATGATATTCTTTGTTGCTTGCATGTGAGCTTCTCGTGGCTCAACCTGGAATCTTGCACAAACTCCAACTGCGTAGGAGATGTCTGGTCAACTAGCAGTTAGGTATAGCAGCGATCCGATAATCCTTCTATATTTCTTCTCATCGACTGGCTTTCCTTCTATGCCAGGTTCGATCTCCCAATTTGTGTTCATTAGGATCTTCATAGTCTTGCTTGACTCCAATCCGAACTTAGTAATAAGTTCCTTTGTATACTTAGACTGATTGATGAAGATTCCTTTTGGCGACTGCTTGACTTGCAGCCCAAGGAAGTAGTTCATCTCTCCCATTATGGACATCTCAAACTTTTCGTCCATGAGTAGGGAGAATTTCTCACACAGAACTTCACACTTGGATCTAAAGATGATGTCGTCGAGTGTGAAGCCAAAGAATTGCCAAAAGCTTAATCTTCCCAAAGATGATGTCTGTCCATCAGCTTTGGCAATTCTTCTCTTGTCTCGTTCTTGTGCACCATGAAGATCACCCATGTAGTCATCAGTAACTACAAGAGTATATTCATTTCCGCTCAAACTCTTGGGGGTGACCGGACCGAAGATATCCATATGGATCAATTGCAGAACACGATCCATAGATGGCGTCAACTTGAGACGGAATGATGTTATAGCCAACTTCCCTAGTTGACATGCACTGCAGAGATGCGTCGGACTGAACTTTAAGTCTGGTATTTCATTTGCGTGTTGTTGGCGACCTAACATGTTCATGGTTTTGAAGTTGAGGTGGTTGAGCCTTCTGTGCCACATCCAGCTTGTATTAGAGCTGCTCTTGGACACTAAGCAGGTATCTGGTGGACTGCTCGACCAGTCTATGTAGTACACACGACCTGATGAAGATCGTTTACCAAATAAGAGAATTTGCTTGGTCTTTACGTCTCTCACCCTACATCCTTGTGCATCAAACTTCATAAAAAACAATCATTATCGCAGAATTGGCCTATTGAGAGCAAGTTATGCTTCAATCCATCGACCAAGGAAATATTTTGAATAGTGAATTAGCTTCAAATATACCAATCCATTTGGTTTTGCCCTGGCAAATATTGATTATATATGAATAAAAATGAATATGTATAAATAGAAAAATGATTAGTAGACAATGATCATTTTGCACTATAAGTCTTAACATATTTTTTGGGGCCGGACTCATTTTACAGCTCTGCCTCTGTGCTTAGCTAAGCTGATAAGGAAAAAGAAAGAAATAATAAAGCTAGAAAGCTACGAAGTTTCCACATAGCAACTACAGAAACTGGGCTGCTGCGGAAATTGTTGGAACCTTTTCTTTCTGTCTGTAAATTCCATACGCGACAATTTATCTTCAGTAAACGTGGAGTTGATGATATGGCTTCTTTTGATTGGTTGTTGTGCGTGGCAGAGTAGATCGTTGGAGTTAGAATGTTCTTGAGATTTTCTAGGCCAATCAAAAACAGCACGTCACCAACTACAAAAACTGGAAATGCTCCTAGAATTAGAATGACCTCTCACGTATGCCTCCAAGTCAAATGCTTTTATGAGTATTATATTTAAGTTTGGTTTTTACCGAGAAAATTGAAAATTTTTGTCAATTTTATTTGTTATACTATTATCCTGATGTTTTCTAATTGCAAGATTATGTTCAAACAAAAAAGAGTAGTTTATAAACGTCATATAATTCCCACAATAAGTATGTCTTAGAGAGAAATGCCTTACTAAAAATTATGTCCGATCCGAATTATCATTAATCTTGAATCTTGATAATAATTGAAAATTGTCACTTGGTATTTTTATCATAATTAAAGATAAAAGTTATTATTATTATTATTATTATTATTATTATTATTATTATTTTTTTCTGAAATAAGGAGTATTACTTTTCCTCTAAATAATTGTTTTTTGTTCAACAAATTCTACCCTAAGCTGCACCTAAGCTTTTGTGTTTGACGAAGTAGCCCGCGCGCTCACATTACCAAACAATAATTAAGAATTTAAGACTGCATTATTTTTGTATATTAGGATAAGTATGAAGAGTTTATTCAAATATTTTTCTATTTTTGACTGGGATAACATTACATTTAGTTACACTAATTAGGAAGGGGTCGATTTTTTGTGGGTACCTGTACTTTTCAAACTCTGATGGGACGGGATTGGAAAATATTAAATGGTTTTGGGATGAGTTTAGGTAGAAACGTATAAATTCGTGGCGGGTTTGTGTCGGATTTGGGGCAATTACCTCCGGATATCCGCTATCCAAACTCATTTATATACTATATAAAATAAAAGATACTACCTCCGGTGCTCAAGTCTCTTCCTAGGAGGAAGTGGCACGGGTATTAAGGAAAAGGTTGTTGAGTTAGTTATGAGTAGAGAAAAAGTGATTGAATTTGTTGTGAGTGGAGAAAGGGTCCCACATTGAGGGTAGTGATATATTAATTAATTGAGATAGTGGTGGGCCTTATGTAGTATTTTAGGTAAATAAGATGATAAAGTAAGGGTAAGAGATAATAATTTGTTGTGAGGTAGTGTCCAAAAGTAGCTAGGAAGAAACTTGGGAACCATCCCAAAAAGGAAAGATATGAAAAGACTTGGGGACCGGAGGTAGTATTATTATATGTATAATTTATTATATAATTATAAATATCAGTATAAATATTAGTAGTTTTAGGGTTTAATTTGATTTTCTTAACCCACACACACATTCCGTAAGAGTCAAGAAGACTTTAATGTTTCTCCTCTACTTTTGTAAATATACTTTCGAAATATGACGACATAACGACAACATCAATAATTCATAATCTTCTAGTTATGTTTTAAGATTTTGTAAGTTCGTAGTACTTTACTTTGAGATTAACTTTAGTGAAATTTTTTACGATGTTTATATTTTAATCATATTTATAATATTTTGTTATTTGATATTTACTTTTTAGTAATTCTGGTTTTTAATGGGTAATAAACGAGTATTACCTAACAGATTCGGGTCGAATATGAATTTTAAAATTATTTTTTAATCAAATTTGAGACGAATTTTGGTGTAAAATTTTTTTATGAATTTAAATTTAAAAAATGCTTAATGGGTAGGTACTAACCATCACTATCCCTAGCAGTAAGAAAAATTTTAATTCATAATAATTATGTGCGCCCCGGTTACTTCAACTTAATAGTCAAAATTTATAGTTTCATATATAAAATTGATGATTTTCCTTGCAATTTACCCGCAAAATTTCCTTATCCCCTTGACCCTTGTAACTAACCAAAAAAGAAAAAAGAAAAAGAAAAAAAAAAAAGGAGGAGAAGGAGAGAGGGAAAAGAGCGAAAGGAGACTTGGTAGCAAAGAATGTGCATCTTCTAGGAAGTTCCCGAACTGACCTATCTACCCCTTTCTTAGATATATCACGAACTTTATAACAACGTAACTGTCAATAGTATTTTCATCAATTCACAAACAGACGACGCTCTCACGAAGAACTAAAGCTAAATCACATAATCAATGGATTCATTTTCTTCTTTCGTCGATTCGCAATTTTCCTCTCGAAACCGATGGAGTTATGATTCGCTCAAAAATTTCCGCCAGATTACCCCCGTTGTTCAAACACATCTTAAACAGGTTCGTCTTTCTTCCTCGATGCCTTTTTTTCCTTCAATATTTTATTTTGTTCTTGGTTTTTAACCCCTTAAATTGTGAGCTTTTCGTCCGTCGACGATTCTAGTGTTTTGATATGTGTGCGAATTGCAATTAGGCAGAGAGACCTAACCGAATTTATTTCAATTTCCTTTCCTTTTTCCTGGAAATTTGGTTCTTATTAAGAAACGGTTCCCTTTTTTTGACCTAGATTAGTTGCAATTAGTTCCGGCGGATTTAATGGTTTTTGAATTGTCAATTAGTCTTCTATGGTTGTAGATAACGTTGAATTTCGTTGTTGTCGCATGCATTCTTATTATCATTTACCTTATTTAACTGTTTCTGATTGATATTTCATCTGTGGACGGAGTAGTTGCTAGAATGTCATTTCATCCTCTAATTTTGGTGGTAGTTTACATTGCCAAGGATATGTGGCGTTTTCGATTTCTTTTTAATGCGAGTTCTTTGTAGCTTTCTTATGATGAGGAAATTAATAGCTACTTAAGAACAATTGTCTGTTGATGAATATTCCCTTAGTTAAGTTTTATAAAGTGGTTTGTGCTTATGGGGCTGCTTTGATCTCAGGTGTATCTCGCCCTATGTTCCGCTTTGTTGGCATCGGCAGTTGGGGTGTATTTCCACATTCTATGGAACATAGGTGGTATTCTCACTTCTCTTGGATGCATGGGCTGCATGTTTTGGCTGCTAGCTACTCCTTTTCACCAAGAGGTCTTCACTTTACAATTATCTATTATACCGCTCCGTTATCTTTATGGAGTCCATCTTTTATTTGTTTATTACTCAAAAGCTTTTGGTCTAGGTGATTGGTTTTGATCCTTACATTCTTTGATGATTGACAGCAAAAGAAAGTCTCCCTTCTCATGGCAGCAGCGCTTCTTGAAGGAGCCTCGATTGGCCCTTTGGTTGAACTGGCCATCGAATTTGACCCAAGGTATGTATCAGTTTTGTAGATATAGCTAAGCCTGTTATCTTATTGGGCATTCTTGTTGATTTCATTTGGTCCGTCAGGAATGATAAAAGGTTTTACTTTCATTTCATCTGTTTTATTGCATCTCTTTGCTGTTGGCTGTTACTGCTGTATTTTCAAGTCTGTCATCACTAAGCCTGCTTTTTTATTCTTTTCCTTATTTGAGCTTTACTATATGCTCAATCACTGCAATAGAACTCTAGAACCTTACTTTGTTTGAGTATCGAAATGGTGCTTATTCTTTCTTAACTGAGGTTTCAGGAATTGTTTTTTGTTTTAGGGATAGACCAGTCCTTCATATTGTTATGGCTGTGAAAATGTGAATCAAATCGAGACCTGCAACTTCTCCGTGTGTCATAGCACCTGTTATATTTGACATTTTAAGTCGTGTTTCCTATCTAAATGGTTTTGTGAAGTCACTTCTCTTTTATATATAGTTTTTGTTAAATTAGAAAATGCTTATATTGCCTCTGCTTTCAAATTTTCTTTTGAATTGGGTCCATTGCTTTAATTTGTTAATATTGTCCCTATTCTTCCACTTAGTTAAACATTGGCCCTTTTGTAACCTTTTGAGTGCTCATTACGTACACATACCAAGTCCTTATGCTACAATATAAGCAATGATATAATTTTAAATAAACAAAAGTTTTACTTCTTACAAGGTTTTGGTAATTGAAGTTTTCAAATAAAAGTACAGGGCCCTACAAAAAACAATTGAAAATAGACTTTACTGTATTCCCAGTGGCAATGCTGAATGTTGACAGGCTAGCGGTTACCTGTTCTTTAAATTGGTATTTGTTCCCCAGTATACCCACCAACATAATTGAATTTTCTGTTGCAGCATTTTGGTTAGTGCTTTTGTTGGTTGTTCTCTGGCCTTCGGTTGTTTTTCTGGAGCAGCAATGCTTGCCAGGCGTAGAGAGTACTTGTACCTTGGGGGCCTTCTTTCTTCTGGTCTCTCCATCCTACTATGGTTGCACTTTGCATCCTCAATCTTTGGTGGTTCCATGGCTCTATTCAAATTTGAGGTATTGAATTGTGTTATTCACTTAAAATACTGTTTGAACGCCGCCTAGCCATCGAGAGTTTGAAACCGCTTAACGGTTTTTCACTTTTCTTTCTGGTGCAGTTGTATTTTGGACTGTTGGTGTTTGTGGGCTACATAGTAGTTGATACCCAGGAAATAATTGAGAAAGCACATTTGGGAGACCTGGACTACGTGAAGCATGCTCTTACATTGTTTACTGATTTTGTTGCTGTGTTTGTGCGAATTCTAATCATCATGGTGAGTTTTATTTAAGAAGATATGGAATTGTCAATCTATGTTTATCTTGTTATTTGTGATTTGCTTATTATGATCATGGACGATTTGTTACAGCTGAAGAATGCTTCTGAGAAGGAAGAAAAGAAGAAGAAGAAGAGGAACTGAGTTTTCGCAGAGGGAAGCTGAAGTGAGTTACCTCGTATTGGAAAATAATATACTGTCTATAAAACATGGTGTTGTGCTTTTGTGCTTCGTAAATGGTTTTGACTTTGTAATGCGTTAACTAGATTGAAATAGTCTTTGGAGACTTGACTTTTGATGTCCACTTGTGCATTTTCGTTAGGTTTATTCGAAATCTAGCCAAAAAAGAAAAAAGAACTGGTTGCTCTGAAGGCTCCTAGCAGGAAAAGTTCTGAAAATTGGATTGGCCATTCTTACTTTATCTGAGTAAATAGAAGACCGATAAAACTGAATCATGTTTGTGAGTGAAATTAAATACTACTACCGGTTTCTAAGTTTCTTTCTATTTCTTTTTTCTTTGGAAAAGTTTCCATGTTTCATTTTAGCTATTTTTGAACATTTAAAATAAATTATTATCTTTTACCTTTAATTTATTAATTTATTTACCTAAAATATCATATATGACTCACACTATCTCATTAATTAATTAATATATTACTATTTTTAATGTGGAATATTTATCCGCTTACAATAAATTCAATTACTTTTTTTTTATTTATCATTAATTCAACAATTTTTTTTTTAAGAAAAGACTTGGAGACTGGAGGTAGTATGAGATTGGATATCAATTTAAAAAATTTGGAAATTGGAGGTAGTATGAAATTGGATGTCAATTTTCAATGTCCAAAAGACTTTAACATGGATGAGCAATCCAGAACCAAATGATTATTTGTCTCTTAAGGGTGAGTTTATTTGATAAAAAATGGTGAAAAATAAATATTTTTATTTTTCTATCCTTTTCATACATTTATTATAGTTGTTAATTTTCTCCGATTAAGATAAATAATCTTTTCAAGTAAGATGATAATATTGAAGAACAAAGATCGTCAAGAAAAAATTTAATGTGCCGTTGATCGTTTTGTACTGGTTAAAACCGTGATTTGATTCGACTAAATTTCTTCAAAAATAAACAGAGCATTCCGCCGTTGCAATCTAAGTGGATAGGAAAGAGGATCAAGATATATTCTAAAGATACAGTTACCACCAAAACTCGTTCTACCAGGTTAATAAGGGGCACTCTAATTATTTTCTTTAATTATTGTTTTGTTATTTCCTTATTGTACTGATTATTTATTTTCTTTGTATTTTGCGAGAATGTTCTAATAAATTGATTTATTCTTAACAAGATTTATTGTTTTCAAATTGCTAAATTGTTGAATCTTTTATTGTTTCATTTCGGTCTGATAACATCATGCATGCACCTAAAAAGAAATGAACAAAAATTCAATATAGTCATTTCTTAAAAGAAAAGATAAATTTTGTCACCTTGAAAAAATAAGTGTTAGAATGTCACTTTTCTTTATTTTTACCTATAATACTCGTAATGAGAATATAAGAAGGTTAATTTTAGTTTGAAGCATACACGAAGACTAACTTCATGTATGAATTTTCGACGATAAAATTTTCCGATATTGACAGTGTGATTCTCGTGCAGTGGTGCGATTACCGGCGAAAATTCTCGCCGAAAATTTGAATCATATACGAAGCCTAACTTCATGTATGCATCATGTATGCATCATACACGAAAATTTTCGACTTCAAATATTTCATATATGCATCATACACGAAGTCTGATATTCAGGGTATGCATCATACATGAAGACTGATATGCATCATAATACACGAAAATTTTGGACGTCAAACATTTCAAATTTGTATCATACACGAAGATTAGTTTTCATGTATGATGCATACATGAATGTTAGTCTTCGTGTATGATGCATATATGATGCATACATGAAGTTAGGCTTCGTGTATGATTCAAATTTTCGCCGAAAATTTTCGCTGGAAATTTTTGCTGGCAACCGCACCACCGCGCCGGAATTACAGTGTTGGCGTCGGAAATTCATACATGAAGTTTGTCTCCGTATATGATTCGAATTAAAGTTAACCTTCTTGTATTCTCAGTAAGGACAATATAGACATTTAACAAAGTAAAGTGTTATCTGAACAATTTTATTTTGTGAGTGATATTTTAGCATTTTTATTTAGAAAAAGTGACATTTTACCACATTACCTCAAAAGAAATACTCCCTTCGTCCCACCAAACTTGACCTGTTTCTTTTGGGCACGAAGTTTAAGAATAAAATAATTAAAAGTAGATTGTATGTTTAGTGAGTTTTTAAAGTGAAATAAAGTAGGTAGAGAGAATGTGAATAGTGAAATAAAGTAGAATGAAGTGGGTAGAAGGAGGGGGAATAGTGAATGACACAGATTATGAGGTGAAAAAGTAGGATGAAAGGTATAAAGTTGATTACTTAACAAATTAATTGGACTCTAATTATCTCCTAATTATTGTCAAAAAAAGAAATACGACAAGAATAACGAGCCAACCTAAAAAGGAATACTACAAGCCAATAAAATTGAGATAGTGGGAGTATATTCGTTTCAGAAAAATAGATTCACACATATCTGCGCTAACTAGTTTTGTTGACTTTGTAATATAGGAATGACAATGGGTCTATTAAATATTTTCTAAACTCAATTTATGAAAAAAAACAAATTCGGCCCAAAATAATTAAAAATTAAATTTTAAAATTTGTACCCAACCCAAATCCGTCGGTAATACTCGTTAATTACCCGTTAAAAATTAAATACCGAAAAGATAAATATCAATATTAAATAGTAGGAATAAAAAAATATTATAAATTATAAATATAATTAAAACATAAGTATCTACCATCTAGAATAAATCTCAAAACAATGTACTCTCTCCGTTCACCAAGTAATGCCCCATTTCAGTGGTGGCACGGAGATTAAGAAATCTGAAAAAAATGTTTTGAGTAGGGTAAAAGTTGAAAAATAGGGGTAGTGTTAATGAGATGCTTACTTTTGCTAATCTCTAATTAAAGTTAGTGGATGTTATTTCTATTTATTTAATGGAGTATTGTGTGTAAATAGAATTGTTTCTTATTTTCCGACTTGTTCGATTTTATTTACTGAGCTCGTTTTTTTACTCATCCTGCTCGTATTTTTTTTTTGTCTCACTAGCCTGTTCGATTTTTTGTGTTGTGCTTGTTCGTTTTTTTTGTCTCAATGACTTAATCGATTTTTATTTACTGAGCTCGGTTTTTTTTTTAATCGTGCTCGTCTTTTTATTTTCTCACTGACTTGTTCGAAATGTTTGTGTTGTGCTTGTTCATTTTTTTTTCCTCACTGACTTGTTCGTTATTTTTTCTATTCCTGTTCGTTTTTTTTTCAGTTCCTGTTCAGTTTTTTTTTTTTGCTTACTTACTTGTTCATGCAAAAATGTGTACAACCTGCATCCAATGAAAAAAAAAAAAAGTACAGAAGGATAATGAGAATGGAACAACATGCACAAAACATCACTTCATTAACCATTGAAATTCCTGATTACATAAGGAATCAAATGAAAAACAATGGAGGGAAACAATTAGGGGGAAATTTAAATATCCAAGTGTCTAATCAACTTCCAACTAGCTAATGGCCTACATATACAAGCATTGAGCTGCCAAATGCAGCATAAATACAGATACAAAATCAGCTTCTACTTCTCTCTCTCTTTCCTCCTTAATTCACAACAGCAAAATAAAATGGAAAAAGCATCTCGAAGGCCCGATCTTACAGAAATTGAAAGAAACAACCTCGCACATTGACTGCTACAAAACAGCAAAGACATGAAGCTTCGCTATAGCGCGAAGAAGGAAGCAGGTCAGATTTTCAACTTGAATGTAAAGAGTGTGTGGCGCATTTGGAAGGAGGTTTGTGCACAAAAACAGTTTGGTGTCACAGTGCATCTCAAATCAATGAAAAAGGGTGCAAAACACAAAGATGCATGGGTGCTTGATGAAGAGAAAGTGAGAAGTATGTATGTGCTAGAAAGATCCAGCCTCAGAAAAATATCATCATAGCTGGGAGTATCTACACCTTTGATGCGTAAGTGGGTGAAACAGAAAAAAAATACAGCCACATACCAATGCAATCAAGGCATTTCTCACACCACAGTGTAGTACCAAGTTCATCATTTTAGAATCAGAGACAAATGTACATATTTCACACAAATACATGCTCATCATATTACTTACAAATCCATCATGTAAATAATCAAGAGAATCAGGACATGAATTTCAGAATCAGAAACAAGTGTAGTGCCATGTTCATCAGTTTTAAAAGCCATCAAAGAAGCTGTCATAGAATCAGATATCACAGCATATGATCAGATTTCACAGAATCAAGAGATTCATAGCATCAATTTCAGAATCAGAAACAAGTGTAGTACCATGTTCATCAGTTTTTAAAAGCCATCAAAGAAGGCAACTCAGAATTAGAATCAGGTATCACAGCACCTCAACATCATGTAAATAATTATCAGAATCACAGAATTGCATCAATCAGGTTATCAAAAATTGGCATCACCAGTCCCAACACCAAGCACATTCAAGCAAATGCATAAGGTAAATAAGAATTTGGCATCACCAGCCCCAACACCAACTGAAATGAATGAATAAGAACAAGATAACCTGATGAGAAAAGCTACGCATCAGTTTTCTCTGATTTTTTTCAGGTGAGCAGCCTCAACTGCTTTTTTTGCCTTTCTTTTCCACCGGAACATAGCAACCTCGGACATTAACCAGTAAGCAGGATCATCAGGCAACATCGATTCCAGGATGGAGTCCAGCTGCTTCGGTCCACATTTACCCGATCCAAAGGGCGGCAAAACAATATCCACCGCCGTCGATGGAGTTGCAGGCACCGTCACAACCTCCGCCTCAACCGCCGCATCAGCCACCGTTTCAAGTACGACCTCAGCCGCCGCCTGAAGCTCAGATTCAGGCACGAAGTCGACTGGCGCCTCAAGGTCACTTTCAGACACGAAATCGACCAGCGCCTCAAGGTCATCTTCAGGCATCTTCAGGCACGAAGTCGACCGCCGCATCAAGGTCAGTTTTAGGAAAGAAATCGACGGCGGCTTAGAGTCAAATTCTGGCATGAAGTCGACCGCCGCCTCAAGGTCAGTTTCAGGCAAGAAATCGACCGGCGGCTCAGATTCAGATTCAGGCACGAAGTCGACCGCCGCCTCAAGGTCAGTTTCAGGCACGAAATCGACCGACGGCTCAGAGTCAGAGGGATTTGGATCTGAAGAGTTCAACGTCATCGCCGCCGGCGGGGGTGGAGAGATGAAGCAGACGATGTGAAGGTAGGGTTAGAGAACACAACGACTGAAATGGAAATGGGGAGTACGAGGGTTAGGGTTTCACCTCGAATGGAAATGGGGATCGATCTGATGAAGAAGATCGCCTTAATTGTGAGAGAATGAGAGAATTGGGTTAGGTTTGTGTGGAATGGAAATGGGGATCGAGGGATCGAGGGATCGAGAGAATGAGGGAATGAGAGAATGAGAGAATTAGAATTTCTGTGGATTGAGAGATGTGGGTTTGGGCTGGATCGAGATGGGTGGGTTTGGGTTTTAGTTTTAGTGTTAATTAGTGGGTTGTAATTAACCGTTAATTAAATGTGGGTGGGTTAAATAATGACAAAGGGTAGTAATTTATATAAAGGAGAAAGGGTATATAGGTAAAAAAACAAAACAGGGCATTACTTGGTGAACAAAAAAAGAGGTGAAATAGGGCATAACTTGGTGTTTGGTGGTTTTGTGTGTCTATTTTCGTGTCATTTTTATTATGTTTTCTATTATGTTTTGTGTCGTTGTGTCGTGTTATTTGTACTTTTGTGTTCGGGTTTATGGTTTTGTGTTTTTGGTTGGTGTAGGTGAGTTTGAGGTGTTAATGATAATATTGTGGTGAAAAAGAAGCTAGGACAAGAAAATGAAGATGCTTACTGCCGGAGTAGGAGAGCCACCGGCGTGGGTGGAAGTATTTGATGATCGCCGAAGCGGATGATTTTCTCAAGCGGCAAAAAGCCACGATTTTGGGCAGAACACTGAACCCCGCCGCAGCGCGGGTTTGTATGTTGACGGGAAAACCCGCTGCGGCGGGTCAGCCGCTGAAGCGGTACGGGATTTTAATAGCCATATGCGAGATTTTCAAGAGAAGAAAACAAGGGTTTTGGAGAGGTGATGGACATTCTACACTTTTTCATCTAGATTAGAGATTTCTTTTCTTCTTATATACTTTCTTTTGGAGTCTTGTACGAGAATCTCTTTCAATTCCGTTAATCTATAAGAATTCATATTTTTCAATTCCGTTAATCCGTAAGAATTCATATTTTTCAATTCCGTTAATCCGTAAGAATTCATATTTTTCAATTCCGTTAATCCGTAAGAATTCATATTTCTGGCTTACGATTCTGTGGAATGGCCTAATCTGAAAAATCTGTTATTGGAGTTAGGATTTCCATATCAATTCGTTCAATGGATCATGGCATGTCTCACCTCAGTTTCCTACACTATTTCTGTAAATGGAGAGACCACAGAACCCTTTAGAGCACGCAGAGGGTTAAGACAAGGGGATCCTATATCCCCTTATCTTTTTGTGATATGTATGGAGTACCTGCACCGAAATCTCCTTGAGTTGAGCACTTAATCTTTGCTCGAGGTGATTATCCTTCCATTCAGCAACTAATGCAGGTGATCACAAAGTTTTCAGAGGTATCTGGCTTGCATGCAAACCCTACTAAAAGTTGTATCTACTTTGGTGGGGTTTCTGAATCTCAACAAGAATTAATCCTTCAGGATTTTGGTTTGGTGAAGGGAGAGCTTCCTTTCAAGTATCTAGGGGTCCCGCTATCTTCAAAGAAGCTCACTGGAATTCAATGCAAGCCCTTGCTTCACAAAATCATGGCTAGAATAGAAGATTGGACAGCCAAGTTATTATCTTATGCAGGGAGACTCCAATTAATCAAAGTTGTTCTGTTTAGTGTTCAAATTTATTGGAGCCAAATCTTCCTCTTGCCACAGAAGGTAATGAAATCAATCCAATCTTTGTGTCGAGCCTTCTTGTGGTCTGGAAAATCTGAGTCAAAAAGAGCGTTAGTGGCATGGGAGCAGCTATGCTTGCCTAAGATCGCAGGGGGATGGAATCTAACACACATGCTGAGCTGGAATAAGGCTTCGTTGAGCAAGCTATTATGGTGTTTGATTCAGCACAGAGAAAGAATATGGATCCGCTGGATTCACGGCTACTATATCAAAGGAAGGGATATTTTTACTATGCCACTGCCAGCCCAAGCTTCGTGGGTCGTTCGAAAGATCATTGGTGCTCGTGATTATGTGAGTAATTCGCCATCAGGTCAGGACCTTCTTCGTTATAACCTGTTTTCAATTCGGAAAATGTATGGTGTGCTACGTGAACATGGTGAGAGAGTTGCATGGAGTAAAGTTATCAGCCATAATAGTGCTACCCCTAAAAGTATCTTCATTACATGGCTCGCTTTGAAAGGAAGATTGGTAACTAGTGATAATCTTGCTAAGATTGGCATTTCAGTTGACCCTCTTTGTGGTTTGTGTGAAGTTTCGAATGAATCCATCAACCATTTACTCTTTGAATGTGACTTCTCTGATCGTGTTTGGCAAGGAGTGAAGCAATGGTGTGGTTTTTCTAGAAGATCACATGATTGGGAAGGAGAACAAGCTGCTCTCAATGCACATTGTAGATCGAATACAGGAACTCAGAAATTATACAGACTTGCAATATCTGAGGTGATCTATGGAGTTTGGAGAGAAAGAAATGCAAGAAGATTTCAAGGAAAGAGCTCAACAGTGGAGGAGATTATAAGACAATGTCTTATAATTATAGTTTTACGTTGTAGAAGAGATAAAAAACTCATCAGGTTCATTCATTAGGTGTTTGATGCTGCTCTGTTTTGCCGTTGTTAGGCCGTGTTTTGTGTTTCTGTAAGTTTGTTCCTTCATGCCAAGTTGGTGAAATAAAATAATCTATTTACCAAAAAAAAAGAATTCATATTTCTGTTTTAATCGTGATTGTGTTTCTATGCATTATTTATTCTTGATTGCTATTTATTTGAATATGAGTAGGTAATTTTCTAGTCTAGGGATTTGGGGAATTTGAATCTAAGTGTTTGATTGATCTTTGATTATTATTCTTACCCAATTGAATTGTTCTTATTTCAATTATACAATTAACCGTTGTTTAATTGACTTGTGTGGCAATTGAGATCGATAGATGAAATTGTTGTGACCTAGGTTCAATTGGGGTTGCACTTAATCGGAAACGCGTGGTGCAATAATTGATCTTTCTTTGTAATTCTAGTAATTTAGGATTGGACCATCATGCGAAAGTAGGGGTCGATATCTTAGTTGGTGGAATTTCTAGATTTGATTAATCCGTCTAATGATCTTGTGATATTATAAACACTTGGAGGAGAATAATCCTATCCCTAGACATTTCTCTATATCTTCATTTGGCTATTTAATTTTCTCATTGTTGATTAGCTCGATACTTGATGAAAATATATTATTTAGAATATTTAGGACCTTTTTATTTATTGTGAGTAGCATTAAACACCAAGCCCTTCTAAGTCTTCCTTGAGAATACGACTTGGGAAATCTTACCGCCCTTCATCTGACCTCGTTCTATTGCGAGCGACCTTAATGGTAACTTTTAGGTTGAACACTTGGTGAACGAAGGGAGTAATAAAGTTTATGATGAATAAATCATCTTCCTCCATCGTACATAAACAAGTAGATTTGAAGAAGTATATGAGAACTTTAAGAGACTCAGTTTGCAGTATACGTGGGTTAATAAATAATATAAAACTCCAAACTTATTAATATTTACACTAATTTTTTAAGTTATATTATATATTATATTAAAATATATAAAATATTTTTTTATCTTATATACAAATGGGTTTCGGTAGTAAGTGCCCGTAAGTTTCCAAACTCGACCCAAATCCATCATGTATTTGAGTGTTTCTATCCAAATCCGTTCCAAAATTATTTAGGATTTGGTAAAGCTAGGGTACCCGTAAAAATCCGACCGATTATCATCCCTAGACATGTACTCTGTCTGTTTCTTTATAAGTGTCCCTAGCTGTCAAAACACATATATAAAGGAAATTGATATATTACTATTTTTAGCTATAATTATTGCTTAGAAAACTTAAAAAATAAATACTTAGCATTTACTATTTAGGTGAAATAGAAAGTTTTGCATAATTGTCTCAAAAGTTGCATCATTTTTTTTATAAATTTATGAATAAGACACTTATCAGAGAATAAATCAAATTTTATAAGAGGACACTTAATAAAAAATATAAAGAGTATATACTAAATTTAACTTTTACTTAGAAACATGATTAATAAATGTAGAAAATTTTCTCATTCGGTTTCAGTTAACTATCCGAATAAACAACATGCAGTTTATGGATATCAATAACAAAAATAAATATATGTAAAAGAGAAGATTATGGCAAAAATTTCGTCCAAAGACTATGAAAACGACGTGTAAAACATTCGTCCAAAGACTATCAAAACGAGGCCGTATTCTTTATCCTGTGCTATGTTAGCATCCACACCTCATCATTCGCGTGAACCGCCAAATCTTTTTGTAGGGTCTTCACTACAAAACTCATAAAATTCGTGCTTATTGTAAAAACACTTAAAATTGAGGATTTATTTTGTACGAACCATGTATATTAATATTGTTAGTTAGAAAATTAGAGAATATCCCCAATAATAGCACTAAACACATTGCAAAGTTAAAAAATAGCACCTTATATAGTTTTTTACTAGCACCTTTTGACTAATTTGCCCATCCTCTCACTTTTCACTAAATTTTCATCTCTCTTCCCTCTTTTCTCACATTATTGTTCTATCACATTTTACTTTTGTTACTGAACGAAAAAAAAAAAAAAAAAACGTTCCGCCGTCGCAGCCGCCGGCGGTCACCAAATTTTTTTTGTGACTGAACAAAAAAAAAACGTTTCACCACCACTTTTCCGTCGTCGCCGCCGCCGTGCCACCACCGCCGGCGGTCACAAAAAAATTTTTGTGACTGAACAAAAAAAAAATGTTCCACCACCACTTTTCCACCGTTGCCGCCGCCGCTACTTTTGTCGGCAGTCACAAAAAAAAATTTGTGACTGAACAAAAGAAAAAAGTTCCACCACCATTTTTTCGCCGTCGCCGCCGCCGCCACTGTCGCCGGCGGTCGCAAAAAAAATTTGAGAATGAACAAAAAAAAATTTGTGACTAAACAAAAAAAAATTTGTGACAGAACCAAAAAAAATTCCACCACCACTTTTCCATCGAGCCACCGATTTTTTGTTCAGTCACAATTTTTTTTTTGTGACCGCCGGCGACGGCGGAAAAATTATGGTGGAACGTTTTTTTTTGTTCAGTCACAGAATTTTTTTTGTGACCGCTGGCGATAATGGCGGCGGCACGACGGCTGCGGTGGTGGCACGGTGCCGGCGATGGTGGAAAAGTGGAGGTGAAACTTTTTTTTTTGTTCAGTCACAAATTTTTTTTTGTGACCGCCAGCGTCAGTGGCGGCGGCATGACGGCGGCGGCGACGGCGGAAAAGTGGTGGTGAAACTTTTTTTTTTGTTCAGTCACAATATGTAATTCTTATTTCTTACACTACCATTTCACAACAAAATATGTGTTACTAGTCTTACATAGAATTTTGTTAAAGAATCAAGGGTATATAAGTCAAAATGTGCTAGATTTTTAAAGAATTATATTGAGTGCTATTTTTTATCTTTACAATGTGATAAGTGCTATTTTCACTATCCCCTCTAGAAATTAATTGGTTTACTTGTCAAAGTCAAGCTGATCGTGGATGATATCTACACGAAAAATTAATGTCATTTATCTACTCGCTAATTAATTCGTATAATGATAGTCGCCGCATGTTTTATTTAAGAGCTACACTTCCATGCAACCAGTTGCGAAGTATGCAACCGGTTCGGCCCATCAACCCACTCCAACCCCAACCTAAACCTGCAAAAGCTGCTCTCACATAAAAAAGGGCAGAAAACGGTATAAGGAATCGAACCTGGGGCTCATAGAGCTAAAGCTCTATCATCAACCCACATGCCGCTGGACTACGGCTAAATCTGTTAGTTTAGGTAACGATTGTTATTTGTAACGTTTATACTTGGTTTTATTATTTTACAACCATTTTTCGTTTTCTTTTTTCGATTTTTAATTTCTTTTTTTAATTTTCCATTTTCATTATGTATATATTCAATTTATTTTAGTTTCAGTATTAACTTTTTAAAAAACAAAATTATTTATTCTTCATGCTTTATTTTTTTAAGTATTTTTTATTTTTTCGTTTGTCTTTTAAATTTTGATTATGTTGTTTCCTATTATTTATTTTTCCAATTTCTTTTCAAATTATTTATTTATGAAAAGTAATATTATTGAAACATTATATTTGTTCATATCAAAATTTACTTTTCATTATGACAAAAATTACTTTGCTAATACTCCCTCCGTCCATTAAATGGTTGCCACATTGTGGACGATACAGGTTTAAGAAAATGGTGGGTAATAGTGGATAATAGTGGGTATTATTGTGAGTGAAGTAAGGGTCCCACAATAGATGTGAGTGAAGTAGTGAAAAAAATAAGGTTATATATAATGTAATATGTGGGTCCTACTACTATAAATGAAAGTGGCAATCATTTCGTGGACGGAGGGAGTAATTATTGTCGTAATAAAAAACAATTGTTAATATAAAGAAATGTAATGTTTCAGAAATATTACTTTTCTTCACGGCAATAGTTACTTTTCATCATGTCAATAATTATTACTTTTTATCACGACAATAATTACATAACCAAATTATTAAAAGTACAAGTTATCGTAAATAAAAGTAAACATTGTGGTTAAAAAAAGTAATAGTTGTAAAATATTTTTTTTCCGTATAATTTGTTACTTTTCATATTTAAAAAAAAAACACTAAAATGATACAAGTGAGATTTGAACCTTGGTGGCTAGAGTACAAGCATAGAACTCTAACCATTAGATTAGAAAGCAACTTATTAAGTAATTGCTGAAATTTTGTATATATATATATAAACCGAATTAAAAGAAAATAAGAAATGCACTTAAGAGGATTCGAACTCGGGTGGCTACAGCAAAAGGCAGCACGCTGAGCCACTAGGCTAGCAGTTAACATATGCAAACAAACTAGACTTATTTCTACTTTAACTTCTTCGGCATAGTGCAACTGGTTGCACCGAAATTTTTATTTTTCTTTTATTCTATTTCCATCTCACCTTTCATTTTTCTGTTTCGCGTGTAATACTCAATTATTCTTATCTTCATCATCTTGTCTTCTTGTTTGGTAATTTAAAATATTAAAGATGTCATGTGTTTGTTATAATTTACAATGTTGGTGCCTTTCGTGTAATCTAATAGGTATTTATTGTTTCTTATGTCGTCGTCATCTTCTTCTTCTTCTTTTTTATTTTTATTATTATTATTATTATTATTATTATTATTATTATTATTATTATTATTATTATTGCATTCAAATATCAAGGACACCAACGTGCACTATCATGTAACATAATTATCTTCTATGAGAAGTATACTTCTAATTTACCACATATGCATTATCGAATTTCTAATTTTTGCATTATTATGGTTCTAAATATGCACAACTAGATAGCTCAGTCCGATTCAAGTGATGTGTATATATGTACATGTATAGTTTTGATATGAAACCTTTTGTTGGATGCAAATTTTGAATATTATTGGATGTTTATTATGAATCTCTTTAAGTAAAAAAAAGTTATAATAAAAATAAAACATAAGATACAATGAATACTTACTTTGAACCATAGTCATATATAAATACAAGACATACAAATCCTCTTTAATTAAAAAAATTAAAATTTATACTTACTTAGAACTATGTATTTGAAAAGTTTATAAATTTTTTACGATAATGCACATTCACTTAATATGATAATGCATACCTAATTTCCGTGTGTCGTAATTATGCATATTCATCTAATGTTATAATGCATATAGGCGATAATTTTTTATAATACATATAAAGTTCTTTTTAGGATAACTTCTAAAATAAAATTTAAACAAATATGAATATGCTATAGATAGCATTATAGACGAGTCAATTAATATTTCATATTAATTAAGATCCTAGTGTAATATCGTAATTTTGACAATGATTTTTCAAAACCCTATAATCTCGCCAGTGTCGTGCATCGCGGGATTTTTTGATCCCGCAAATTTACCTACATATCCCACAAATTTACCTACATATACTTTTGGACATTTTAAATATAAAAAAGTAAAAATTAATAATGTTATATATTTACACATGTCACCATCTTGACCAATGATTAAGTATTAATCAAGGGTTAATAAAAGTTGTTAAGTTTCACTCTGGCATTAGTTTCTACCAGAACCCTACCCTATATATATATATATATATATATATATAGGCAGAGGATCATGTGAGAATACTATCTTAGGTGAGAAATGAGAATAAATCTGGATCCTTAATTTTTGTTGATTAATGACTTAGATTTAACGATGTATTATATTGTAGTAATTTATGCATTACAATGTTTATGCATTAGGTTTCTGCAGTTTATGCATTAGAATGTGTATGCATTACATTTCTACAATATATGCATTATGAATATGATAAAAATGCATTAAAATGTACCATTCTCACGTTCTCATGTAAAATCTATTCCTACCATATATATATATATATATATATATATATAGAGAGAGAGAGAGAGAGAGAGAGAGAGAGAGGATTATGACAGAATGTTTTGTGAATTATCGAGATATGCTCCAGACCAAGTTGATATCGATGAAAAGATGGCAATAAAGTTTAGATCTAGACTGAGGTACGAGATTGGCATGACATTAGCTAGTCATGGAGGACTAAGCTATACCGTATCGCTAAACAGAGCTCTAGATATTGAGGCTGCAATGCCAGAAGAAAAACGAGCACCCGTTGTTACACCACCACCCACTCAGACCTTTTCCCAAGGCTTCAAAGGGAAACGTAAGTGGGAGGGAGGAAACAATGGTGACAATAGAAACCACCACGACAACAACCAAACTAATAAGAAGCCGTGGAAAGGAAACGCGCACCCAGGACAACACTACCCTCAAAGGCAAGGTCTAGAATGACAAATGGCATTGGCTCAAGAAGGCAATAACCAGGGACGAGCTGCAAATGCCGTATGTCCTAAATGCAACAAGCAACATTCCAGCACCTGTCTCATATGCACTGGAAATTGTTACACGTGTGGTCAAGAGGGCCATCTCATGAGAAATTGCCCTAAACAACAGCAAGGAGCGAGGCCGAACCAGCAAGGTCATATCCATCCTCTGAGAGCTCTGTAAGGACAACCGCAACCGGCGCTACCACCTAATCAGCAGAGCTTTATGCCTCAACCCAAAGCAGCCTGAGTAGAACAAGGGCAACTTGGCAGGTATTGTCAAACTTCTTGACCAACCTATAATTATTTTGTTTGATACTGAAGCTTCGCATTCTTTTATTGCTGGTTCTTGCGTGGATATTCTAGATATTAGACTCGAACATGCTAATCATGCTATGAAAGTAGCTACACCATCAGGAGAAATTACGACTACCACGCATGTTTGCTCGAATCTAGAATTAGAAATCAAAACTCTTAAGTTAGTAGCGAACAACTTGAACGTTATGATAAAATGGGATGTGGATATAATCCTAGGCATGAATTGGTTAGCTGAGAACTATGCCATAATCCTTTGCAACGAGAGGAAGATTTCTTTCCAGTCACCGAGAAAGGAACCTACAGATTTCCACGGTATTAGAATGGGTAGAAAAATTCCTGTTATTTCTGCCTTGCAAGCCAAGAAGATGATGAGAAAGAAAAATTGTCAAGCTTTTCTCGTTTACTTGAATGGAGAAGCTGGAATCGAGAAGACGGTAGGAGATGTGT
This sequence comes from Schizonepeta tenuifolia, assembly GCA_029490685.1. NCBI lineage: Eukaryota > Viridiplantae > Streptophyta > Magnoliopsida > Lamiales > Lamiaceae > Schizonepeta > Schizonepeta tenuifolia. Next base: position 16,410,995 of record CM055957.1, read on the forward strand.
CGATCGTGCGAGAGTTCAAAGATGTGTTTCCAGAGGTGTTATCAGGTTTGGCGCCAGACTGACAAATAGATTTCAACATTGACTTAGAACTAGGATCAGCCCCTGTATCTAAGGCACCATACAGAATGGCACCAAAGGAGCTGCAAGAACTCATGATTCAGCTATAAGAGCTTTTAGATCTAGGTTTCATTCAGCCAAGTGTATCCTCCTGGGAAGCACCTATCCTTTTTCGCGAAGAAAAAAGATGGCACGATGAGAATATGTATCGACTATAGAGAGTTGAACAAGCTCACACTCAAGAATAAATATCCTTTGCCAAGAATAGATGACTTGTTCGGCCAACTCAAGGGAGCTAGTGTGTTTTCTAAGATAGACCTTAGATCTGGGTATCACAATTGCAATTCCATCGATCGCAATCAGATCTGAAGACTTCGTGAATTTCGCTTCCTACCAGACGACGCCAAACTGTGAATTTAAATCAATATATCTGATCGAATTAAATTCCCCAAATCAACAGCAACACATGCATGCAATGAAACAGTAAAACCAAGAACTCTAAACTAATTGCTGGAGCAAAATGAAAGCGAAACAGACAAAGAGGATTACATGGTTCGATCAAAATGATCTACGTCCACGGGAGGTTAGCTAGCACTCTCATTATCAATCAAAGATGAAGGTTACAGTTACAACGAAGATAAACAAGAAATCTCACAGCCTATCTACACTTAGAATTCTCAGTGCACAGATTCTCTCATTCCTCTCTTCTAAGTTCTCTCTATTCTCCTCTCTCTGATTCTATTTAAACCAGCACACAAAAGAAGATTCCAGATAGAAACGGTTATCAGCTCAGCATTGCTCCAAGAGTTGGAATGACATCTTAGCAAACAAGATCGACACATGCATCCTTACTGGGGAACTAACTCTACCAATAGATTTTGCAGATTAGCCCTTGTCTTTATGGAGTTCCAGTGATCAAGTCCTCATGTTAAGCTTTCTTATTCATTCACACCTTAACATTTATGCTTATCTTTTACTTTGAAAGAATATGATGTTTGTACTTCTGTGGAACTCGCAAGATTTGAAGGCTAAAAGAAAGAGAATGTCACGAACATGATTGATGGAGGGGAAGGAGCAGTAGGAAGCTGTGTGAATGGAGAGATGGTGGAGAGTAGATCTGCAGAGATTGAGGAAACAGATGAAATGGTGAAGTGTTTGACTGAGGAAAAAGTGATGACCGAAGCAGAGAGTATAATTGAGGAGGGGGTAATTAAGTGTGCAAGTGGCTGAGATCAACGGTGGAGAATGAATATATCTTGAGACACGTGGAAGTTGGAGACTGCTCCATGTGGCTCAGCTTATCTTTTAATATTTCCTGCATTTGTTTATGTTTTTTAATTTCAACAGCTTTAGACTTTGGTCCCCACAGTTAAGACCTTAGTATATATTTGTACGAGCTTGCTTGGGAAACCCTAAGTAATATGAAATATCTTTTCCTCATCTATCTTCCTATCTACCTCCTCTCGCCTATTTCTTCTATCTTATCTTTCTCATTTCATCAACAGCAAAAACTGCATTATTATTAATATTCTGTTCAGAAAATTACAAAAACATTACAACAATAGTCAGATCTATTACAGAGAATTGAGCTTAATAGAAGTAAATTTTGGCTATACGAGTTCCTTTAAAAAAACGACTTAAGAAATATATAGATCAAAATTGAAGAAAAACTCAACCAAAAATGTTGTACACAAGGGTTAATATCGATATATTGTACATATATGAAGAGAGCAATGGTACATATTATGTTGTAACAGTAAAAATAGAAGGTTGTTAATTAAGTAGGAGTATAAACAAACACACCCATCATAATCACAGAATTATACTACTAGCTTAGCTTTAGAGAAGTGAAAAAGATATAAATATATAAGTGGGTGAGGGAGAGGCAATTAATCCTAAATATATTCATACTGATGACAAGCTTTTCGGTGATCATGATGATGAGTCTGAAGGCGAACGCGCTCTACATCAGCGAGTTCAACAAGGAGGGAAAGTCGTACAAGTTAAAGCTCAACAACTTCGCAAACATGACCAACGGCGAATTCAGGTCCACGTACACGGGTTCCAAGGTGTAGCACTACAAAATCTTCCAAGGAATTGTGCAAGCAAATGGAACATTGTTCAGGTACAACAATGTCTAAAATGTTCCTCTCTCCATTGACGGAAATATTCGCAGGTAAATCCAATTTTATTTTATTCTATCAAATAAAATTTTACTAAAATATATACGTCCGTTGATAATTTTGTCGTTAATCCAGAAGGAAATACCCAACCAATAATCCATTAGTAATTCGTCGGAAATATTTTAGGAGCCAACTCGTCTTTTTTCCATCGGTACCAACGGATTACTGTCCGTTGGTTATTTCAAACGGTAAATCAATTCATTTTTGTAGTTTTACTACATTTCATGTAATACGAAATAAAAGTCAATATAATATATGTTTTTAGCCTCTGAAGCAAGCATGTGAAGCACAAATACGCTTAGCAGGGCTCACGTATTCCAAAAAATATATAAATACAAAATTAATACATATTTCATTTAATTTAATTTCTTTATTTTAAAAATTAAATATGAAATAAATACGGTCACCATTAGGTTACCATATTTTTGTGCATTTTTCCCTTGTTTGGGAAAGATGCACAAAAATACATGAATTTTGCTCCTTCTTCCATTTTGCACATAACCTTTCAATTTTATCCAATTTTTTTCTAATTTTAAATTCCATCCAGATCAAATCTAACGTGTCTCTTATGTGTTAGTTTAAATGAGACATAGGAACTAGGATTTGCGAATTTTGAAGAAACACTATTTTTATTTTTAGTTTATGTACTAAACGATGTCATATGCAATTTCTAAAAACTATGTCGTTTTGATTTACTGGACGAAAAATAGGTTGACCCATGCCCAGATGCCTCAAAAGAGAGAGGCCGGTGCATGTCTGAATGCCACTTAAGCGGCACATCTGATTTGATTTAGGTGGGATTTAAAATTAGGAAAAAATTGGACAAACTGAAAGTTGGTGGGTAGTTTTGGAAAAATTGAATTTTTTTTGAGCAAAATGAAAGAAAGAGCAAAGTTCATGTATTTTTGTGCATTTTCCCCTTGTTTTAACTTTGCTAGTTATTTGTTTTATTTTAAAATGAATGTGTTTATATAATTTTCATAATATTCTAATAAATTAAATATAAAATATATATTATAAATAAGTATAAACATATTTTCATGAACGTACTTGTATCTAGATTTTTTTAAATAAGCATATTTTTGTATAGTATCGTATTCATATTTCGTATCCGTATATGTGCTTTTCATAGGGAAACAATTCGCACCGGGCCTCCGTGTTCTTAGCCCTGCTCCTGACGGACACCATCTCGGACACCATCTTCAAGGCGAACACGCTCTACATTAGCGAGTTCAACAAGAAGGGAAAGTCGTACAAGTTAAAGCTCAACAACTTCGCGGACATGACCAACAGCGAATTCAGGTCCACGTACGCGGGTTCCAAGGTGTAGCACTACAAAATCTTCCAAGGAATTGTGCAAGCAAATGGAACATTATTCATGTACAACAATGTCTGAAATGTTCCTCTTTCCATTGACGGAAATATTCGCGGGTAAATACAATTTTATTTTATTCTATCAAATAAAATTTTACTAAAATATATACGTCCGTAAATATAACGATAGATTATCCGTTGATAATTTCGTTGGATATCTAGAAGGAATTACCCAGCCAATAGTCCATCGGTAATTCATCGGAAATATTTCAGGAGCCAACTCGTCTTTTTTCCATCGGTATCAACGGATTAGTGTCTGTCGGTTATTTCAAACAGTAAATCAATTCATTTTTGTAGTTTTGCTACATTTCATGTAATAATAAATAAAAGTCAATATAATATATGTTTTTAGCAGGTGAAGCAAGCATGTGAAGCACAAATACGCTTAGCAGGGCTCACGTATTCCAAAAAATATATTCAATATGAATACAAAATTAATACATATTTCATTTAATTTAATTTCTTTATTTTAAAAATTAAATATGAAATAAATAGGATCAACATTAGGTTACAATATTTTTGTGCATTTTTCCCTTGTTTGGGAAAGATGCACAAAAATACATAAATTTTGCTCCTTCTTCCATTTTGCACATAACCTTTCAATTTTATCCAAATTTTCTCTAATTTGAAATTCCATCCAGATCAAATCCAACGTGTCTCTTATGTGTTAGTATAAATGACACATAGGAACTAGGATTTGCGAATTTGGAAGAAACACTATTTTGATTTTTAGTTTATGTACTAAACGATATCATATGCAATTTCTAAAAACTATGTCGTTTTGATCACCTGGACGAAAAAGAGGTTGGCCCATGCCCAGATACCTCAAAAGAGAGAGGTCGGTGCATGTCTGAATGCCACATAAGCGGCACATCTTATTTGATTTGGGCGGAATTTAAAATTAGGGAAAAACTGGACAAACTAAAAGTTGGTGGGTAGTTTTGGGAAAATTGAAAGATCGTGAGCAAAATGAAAGAAAGAGCAAAGTTCATGTATTTTTGTGCATTTTTCCTTGTTTTAACTTTGCTATTTATTTGTTTTATTTTGAAATGAATGTGTTTATATAATTTTCATAATATTCTAATAAATTAAATATAAAATATATTATAAATAAGTATAAACATATTTTCAACGTATTTGTATCTAGATTTTTTTTAAATAAGCACATTTTTGTATAGTACTGTATTCATATTTCATATCCGTATATGTGCTTCTTAGCTTTTAGCTATCCTATTGTGTGTATGTGATCGAGACGTTTGATATTACTCAACATTTAGCTTTTAGTTAGGTCTTAGGTAATCCTTTTTAATGGGGTGTTATTCACAGGGCAACAATTTTGTTCAATCATTAGGTTGTGAGCTCTTTGAAAACAACTAGCTTATTTAGGCATTTTTTAGGGTTACCATGCCCAAACTACATCGACTTTGCCCATTATTTTTTGACATCATCATCTTTAAATTTAGTCTGTAGCCTTTCGATTTGTTTTTTACACAGAGTCTACCTTGGGCTAAAAAGAAAAAAAAAATTAAAATTAAGAATCTTTTAAGATATTTGACATTTTGTACTTCCTCCCCTCTCTCTCTCTCTCTCTCTCTCTCACCCCCTTCTCCAAACCGACTGTGTCTTTCTCTTCTCTGCAAGTAGTGAACCAAGTGAAACTCTGCTCACGAAGCTTATTACTCTTGCAGAGGACAGAGGGAGCGGAAGCGTTAGGGGGCTCGAGAGACGGAGGAGGGACTTGTTCCCCGGAGGATGAGCGAAGCAAGCTCCCCGCTAGCAAAGGAACGCTTCCGATCCCGATGGGATCAGAGAGAGGAATAAGCGTAGTGAAGAGTAGCAGACTGAGTGAACGAAGGTGAACGAAGCTTCCACGAGAGTTACTATAATGACGTATATATAGTAAGAATACAGAGCGAAGCGAAGTATTATTACTATAAGGAACGAAGGTAACTCCACACTACCTCTTCTCTATTAACGGATCCTTTTTACATGTATGTTCAATATGCGGAAATTTGGATTTAAATATGAACTTGTGCTCGTGCGGCGTTTTTGCGTGAATTAGCTAAAGACAATATGATTGTATAAAGTGTTAGCTAGTTTTGTACAATTGTAGGGGTAACATTTTTGGGATGGTTGTATCTTGTATGTATACAAAACTGTACAATCGTAGGGGTGCATTTTTGGGATGGTTGTTTACCCATTTTATATTTCAATCACTTATTATTTAGAAGGTTCATGTGATCGATCATCCTGTAATTTGATTGTTGTGAAGAAGTGAAACGGCAATGGCGATAACAAATAAACTCCTAAAACTGTAAACGAGGCAACGATTTACGTGGTTCGGGAAAACCCTTACGTCCATGGGAGAGTTAGCATGCTTTCTTATTGATCAAGAGAAGAGAAGTTACAGAAATCACTCATACAATTTCCAGAAATAAGAACCCTAGATTTTCTACCCGATTCTCACTTCATGCACTCGTGTTTCCCTCAAACTTTTGCAGATTACAAGATAAGATTCTAATCTCTATTCTAAGCTTATATACAAAGGTATAACCGACCTAAGCATCCTGATCTACACCGTCAAATAAGCAACGACCATGATCAACTCATAACCACCATGCACATGTGTTCATGCAGCTGTTATGTAACTGACTTGGAACAGAATTCCTTCTCGATCCTTCCAAGCATCAACACAGCACTTGAGTCCCTCTTCCAAGCTTTCTCTTGGTGCCACGTATGCAGCCACAAACACCAACAAATCTCCACCTTGGCTGCAACAAGTCCAATAATCGAGCCGAGCTTCCTCTCCAATGATGCCCCTTTACAGGGCTTCCCTCACTCTCTATTGAGAACGAACACTCACCAGCTCCAAGCAATTATTAAACTTGGATGCTGGCAAAGATTTTGAGAGCATGTCAGTCGCATTGTGATCTGTTGAAACTTTCACAACCCTGACACTTCCTTTTTCAACTTCATTCCTCACAAAATGGAGTCTAACATCAATATGCTTACTCTTTTCATGAAAGACTTGATGCATTGCCAAATGCAGTGCACTTTAGCTATCAAAATTGATCTCTACAGTATCTTGATTAACTCCAAAATCTTTGATAATTCCGTTCAGCCATATCCCTTCCTTTACTGCTTCTATAAGTGCAATGTATTCAGCTTCTGTAGTGGATAATGCAACCATAGATTGAGAGCTTGACTTCCAACTAATGGCCGAACCAAACAACTTAAACACATATCCAGATTGAGACTTCCTTGTATCCAAGTTAACTACATAATCAGAATCACAGAATCCCACCAAAGGATTCCCACTCAAATTATCAATTCTTTTGAACAAAATACCATGACTCATTGTTCCCTTCAAATATCTCAAGATCCATTTAATTTGTTCTTCTTGGTTCAGATATATACCTGCTCACCACACTCACAGCATGAACTATATCTGGTCTTATGCAAACAATCAAATACATCATACTTCCAACTATGTTAGAATAAGGAATCATACTCATTTGTTTCCTTTCTGCATCTGTACTGGGCCTTTAATCCTTTGACAATCTGAAATGTTGTCCCAAGGCACTGAAACTTCCTTAGAATCTATCATTCTAAACTTCTTAATCACCTTCTCCAAGTAATCTTTCTGAACTAGCCACAATTCCTTCTTGGTTCTGTCTCTAACTATATCCATACCCATAATTCGTTTTGCATTCCCCAAGTCCTTCATATCAAAGATAGATTGAATTTCCTGCTTCACTAGTTCAATCTCAGATTTGTTTGGCCCAACAATGAGCATATCATCAACATACAACAACATGTAAACTACTGCAGCATCCATCTCTTGTTCTAATATACACACAACTATCAAAACTTGATCTGCAGAATCCAAATCTTCTTCATGTGATCATCACATTTCTTATACCAGTGCCTGTTGCTTTGTTTCAAATTGTAACACCCCAATTTTCATAAATAAAAGTGAGACGTTATTCTTCTTTCATCAATGGTGATATTATTATTTTTTACAGCGGAAGACTGAAATAAATAACATTTACTGACAAAAATAAATATATTTGACTCCTTGACCATCATCACTCGCTCTGTCGCACATCGCCCGAGCTTTAAACCTTAAAAGATAAATTGATTTGGGATGAGTTCTATTGACTCAGTGGGGTGCGTTTATCCAAATTATATGAGCCACAACAAAATATAAGTGCAATAAATATGTCTCATAGCCCGCAAGCTAAGCTTTATCGTCTCATAGCCCGAAGGCTAAGCTTTACTGTCTGATAGCCCGTAGGCTTTAACTTTTCTTTCACATAGCCCAGACGCTAAGTTTTACTGTCACATAGCTCGAACGCTTTAACTTTTCTTTCACATAGCCCAGACTCTAAGCTTTACTGTCACATAGCTCGAACGCTTTAACTTTCTGTCTCATAGCCCGAAGGCTTTAACTTTATGTGTGATAGCCCGTAGGCTTTAACTGCATCTCACACATATAATTTGAGTAAAACATATAATAAGGATAAATGAATAATGCAACAGTAAAAATACCCCACTTTAATTTCTTTGACTTGAAATGACTCAAGAGCTGCAATTAAAATATTAAGTCTTGTGCATCAATCCTACAATTAATTACGAGATATCATGATGCATATTTTGATAAAATATAAAGATAAGACTGACATAACCTATTTTAATAGCACAAGATAATTACTATTGTACGTTTATGTGTGTATATATATATATATATATATATATATATATATATATAGAGAGAGAGAGAGAGAGAGAGAGATATGCATTCTAGTAAAAATTCTTCTTATCCTAAAAAATGAGAATTAATCTCAACCACACATCTATGAATGATGGATGGTCAAGATTTGACCCTAGTCAAAACGGGTCAATCCATTGACTTTTTTTCGATTTTTTTTTACTATCAGGCCATATGCACCGCACCTCAATGCACTTAGTGGTGCACCTCATTATCTAGTGTTGTGCATATGAATACATGGTGTGGTGCATATGGCCTGACTATAAAAAAAATAAAAAAAATTGAAAATTATGTTGCATCTCAATGCACTTAGTGGTGTCTCTCGTTATATAGTGTGGTGAATATGAATGCATGGTGCGGTGAATATGGCCTGACTAAAATAAATGGAAAAAAAAAGTCAACGGGTTGACCTGGGTTGACCCGATCTTATCTTGACCATCCATCCCTCCTAAATCAATGGATGCGATCAATTCTCATTATTTAGAATAAGGAGTGTTTTTATATGAACATAACTCTCTCTCTCTATATATATATATACTCATTAAACTAATTTAAGCGAGTTTAAAAAAATGAAAAGAGAAGTCTCGATTAAAACAATAAATACGTACTGTAGCTTAATTAAGGGATTACTATCACATACACTTTACGCATTAAATAAGTATATATATATATATATATATATGAAATAGATCATATGAGAATAAATATTATCTTAAAAAATGAGAATAGATCTCCATCATAGATTTATTGGTGATGGAGGGTCAAGATTTGGCCAAGTCAAAGCAGGTCAAACTCGGGTCAACCCGTTGACTTTTTTTTCGATTTTTTTTAAACTGTCACCCAAGATGCACAACTTCACATATTCGGATGCACCACTCTATATAACTAGATGCACCACTAAGTGCATTTAGATGCACAAGATTTTCAGTTTTTTCTTTTCATTTTTTTTAAACTGTCACCCAAGATGCACAACTTCACATATTCGGATGCACCACTCTATATAACTAGATGCACCACTAAGTGCATTTAGATGCACAAGATTTTCAATTTTTTTTTTCAATTTTTTTTTAAAAGAGTCACCCAAGATGCACCACTTCACATATTCGTATGCACCACTATACATAATGAGATGCACCACCATGTGTAGTGAGATGCACCGAATATGTAAAAAAAAAAAAAAAAAAAAAAAAAAAAAATCTGAAAAAAAATTGAATGCACCACAATGCGTAACTAGATGCACTACACAGTGTAACTAGATGCACCACATAGTGTAACTAGATGCACAATATTTTACGAAAATAAAAAAAACGAAAACAAAACTAGTGCATCTTAATACACTTAGTGGTGCATCTCATTATATAGTGTGGTGCATATGAAAACATGATGTGGTGCATATGACCTAACCTTAAAAAAAACATAAAAAAAAACTTAAAATCTTGTGCATCTCAATACACTTAGTTGTGCATCCGAATATGTGAATTGATACATTTGAATATGTGAAGTTGTGCATCTTGTGTGACAGTTTTAAAAAAAAAATTCGAAAAAAATAAATAGAAAAAAAAAGTTTGACCCGCTTTGACCAAGCTAAATTTTGACCTTTGTGACTGATTGCAATTCCAATAAGTAATAATGCTGATTAAAATTAGCAATATACGTTGCACATGAAACCAAAAAAGAAATATAAATAACATTCGACCATATATGGACCCTCCCAGTACATATAAGAGAAATCATGTTAATAATGTGTGGAGTAATAAATTAATGTGTATTATTTGAAATAAATCACAAATAAAAACCGTATATGCATGTAACCGTCCATATCTTCTGACTATGGAACCCATTAAATTAGGAAAAAAATCGGTTATAAATCAACAAAAAGACATAACAATCCCTTAGCGTATTATATTTAAACAAATTAGCAAAATCACGCAATCAATCTCAACCATTAACTAAATTAAATCAAAGGTGCACAGTGGTTTCTAGTTTCTAGATAAGGGATGGTTTCTATTTGATCCATCCCCTATATATATATATAAGTTCCCATGTAAATCTCTCTTAGTGTAAGAAATAAGAAGGAATCTTGTCCCTTGATAATTAGAAAATACACGGATCAGATTAATGCTTCAACAAATCACATATCAAGCTTATATTGCAAAAGGGTAAATTAGTAAAAGAAAGACATTACCGTCCCATGCACTAATTAAAATGGGCGATAATCTAGAGATATGGGAAAATCATCCAGATTTGCATAATAATAAATTTCCAAATTTATTTAACGTATATCTAAAATAACTTAACATAATACAAAAAAAAAATGAAATTAAACTATAAGTAGTTGAGAGATTTGAATATACAAATAAATCAAATATATATGGTAATGCACTTTTATATAATCTACTACTAATAACTACTCCATCTGTCCACGAAATGATTGCCACTTTTGCTACTCCACTCACATTTATTGTGAGATCCTCACTCTACTCACAACAATACACACTATAATTTACTATTACCTACCATTTTCTTAAAACACGTGTCGTCCACAATGTGGCAACCATTTCGTAGACAGGGGGAGTAATAATTTTGCACAATTTCAAATAATGCATTTATTAAGGTTCTATGATAATGCACTTCCATAGAGGATGGACGAAATAAAAATAATAAACAATGTTATTGCATTTGCATTATATAATTCATTTTAGATTTTAGTTAATGCACTATGAATAATTATTAAACACATTTTAGATTTTAGGTTAATGCACATATTTATATAATGCAGTTTAGATTTGAATTTTGAATTATTTGTACGACAAATTTTGACATATATTTATTAAGATATGATGTTTTATCTCAATTTGCTAATGGAGGATTTGTTGATACACAAAATTTAACAATGCATTTGTACATTAAATGTTAGTAATTCATAAAATATAAAAGAACTAACGAACTACATATTTCGATGCATTATTATATACTATGATGCATTACTTTACAACTGGACATAATAAAATTATTTTTCAATGCATTAGAATATAGTACTATATTGCAACTTTAAAGTAAATAAATTACTATGAAATTCTATTTTCATAATATAATAATAATTAGAAATCTTTTTGGCGATAAGAACTTCGAACGTTAAAGGAAATAGAGTATGGATTTTAAACGTGCGGTAGTTTCTATGATTTAATTGTTCCCCATTAAATAACAAAAATACAGAAATACCCCATTACTAATTTCGCAATATAATAAAGTAGTTTAAAATTATTAAAAAGAATGACCATTGATTATAAGAAATAGACGCACCAGATTTGTCACAGCCCCAACTTCCGAAGGACGGCCAAGCCGGGGTGCGACTAGGGGTTGGAATAAAGAAATGGAAAAGAAGGGGAATAAATGAATAAAAACACATTAACTTAACACTAATTACGATGAACTTGAATAAAAGAGAGTCGATCTTGAAGGATCGCTCGTCAAACTGTATACAGGGAAAACTAGGTTTAAAGTAATAACAACTTAAACCGAAAGAATTTACAATAATAGAAGAACCGACTTTATTTAATGAAAGAAAGAGTTGATCACGAAGGATCACTCGACATAACTGTTCTTAGAAGAGACTAAGTTCAATGAATGAAACTTAGTTCTAAAGTTATATACAAACTGAAACTAGTTTGCAGAATTGGCAGCGGAAAAACGTAGAAATGATAACACATATAAAATGTGTTATCGAGGCTCAATTAATCTTTACTTCCTTAATTACGACCTTTCCTCAACCTCCTCCGCCTTCGTCACTCAACCTGCACATCCAAAGAAAACAAACATGCAGGGCTAAGTACAAAAGTACTTAGTGGGCACAATGCCGAAAACAACTCACAAGAGTTTTTATTATAAAATAATCAAACATCTTTTCATAAACATTCGTATAAGACTCTTACTGTTATAAACTTAATTTCTGTATGACACACTATGGGTTTTTAACTCACATCCGATCGTCTGGAAAGCACCTGTGGGCTAACTCAGAATCTGTCCCTCTGGATAGCACTCTATGGGCTATCTCAGAATCTGATCGTTTGGTTGGAATATCTGGTTAGCACTCTGAGGGCTAACTCAGAATCCAATACTCTGGTTAGCGCTCTGAGGGCTAACTCAGAGAAGCATAAGAGAATTCACTTAAACAATTTATCATGCACTGATAAATACTTTAATACACACTTATCAACAATACGTAAACACTTTCGAGCAACGCTCACATAATATTACTTCACAAGTAATGGCATTCATCGGAGTTTTTGGTTTTAGAAAGCCCACCTCGTTCGTTTACAAAACTATTACTCGTGCTTCTGTCTCTGATCTTCCGTCCTGTCTTCTAACCTCAACGTCCTCCTTTGAGTGCAAGTAATAAAACAACGATAAGTTGTTGAGGCGATAGAAGAAAATGGAATTCAAAACTGAAATCGAATTAATCTTTTAAGTTCTTAAGCTTTAGGCATTTTCACGCTTAACTAGATTCTTTTAGTTAATCTAGAACAAGACTCAAACACTTCTCGTTTGAAACTCGTCCGGGTTATTACTCGACACTGGGGTCAGTCATTAATGATAGTCGATAGCTTATAACGACTTAGAAGATCAAAAGAAATCAAGTTGAGAAGAATTCAACTTAGGAAACTAGATTCTTAACATTACTGTACAGATCAGTAAGTTCACCCAGAACAGGGGATTTCGAAACAGGGGATGTGCCTGTACCAAAAGAAAACCACGGATGTCTAGTTTACTCTCCAATTCGCGGATCTCGATTTCGTTAAGCGAGCTAGGAGATATGACAGTTTCCGTAAAAGGTCGCAGAACTGCCCGAGATTAACCCTAATGCTCGTAACTCGACGCATGGCTTCCTAGGTTCGACTAATGCTTTACCACTTTTATTTTCACGAATTTTACAACTTAAAGCAGTCAATACGTATAAACAAACGTGATAAACTCCTTTTCATTTCTCGACTAACAACTCGACGTTTAAAACTTATAACCAACCATGTACTAAACCAAAACCATTTTATTTCTATATCAATCCTCAACTTTAAAATCATAATTCACAACTTAATAACCTCATTCACTACTATATTAATGTATGTCATCACCAATTTCATCAACTACTACTTACTTAAAACTCCAAATCTTCACATACTTGATCTATTTCGTCAATTATCGATTTAAATCTTCACAATTACACACCAATTGATTAATTACCAAGCTATGGCATCATCTAACACTTCCACCATTATATATTGAATTCCCAATCTCAAACCCTAACCCCTATTTCGATTTCTACATTAATTTTAGGGGAATCGATTTCTTCTTTGCATTAATCGTCAATTAAACCAATCCTAAGCTTAATCATCCAATTAATTAAGCTTTAAACATCCTACTATTAAAACCCCTAATTTTCGGTCAAACCCTAAACATGGGGGTTCTTGCTTTTCTCTTCAATTCATCCATAGAAATCAATTTCTATCCATCTAATTACATGAATTAATCGAAGAACAACATCTTACTTTATCCTCAAATTTTCGGTCATAATAAAATTAGAGGAATGAAAATTCTAAATGGATAGAATGATAGAGGAGGTGATTACCTTGATGAATATGTGATTGGATTTGAATTTTGATGGATGATGAATGATTTAGGATGAAGAACCTTGAAAAACTTGAAGCTTTTCCATGGAGAAATGAAGAAGAAAGAGAGAATTGAGAGAGAGAGGGCTGCTGGCTCTATTGGAGGAGAGAGGGGGAGATGATGAGGTGTTTTTGATGACTAAGTAGAAGAACTATCCAAGAAGGGGTGAGTCACACCCCTAGGTGGCGGTTGGATAGGATTTTAATAAAAAATATTCCGTTTACGGGTCTAATACGACGTAATAAAAATCGAGAAATAAATTCTTAGTCGGTCACATTTCCGGCGAAAACTAATTCGACCATTAGTTCCGGAATATTTTACTTATTCGGAAAGGACGGTTCGTTTTCCAAAATCCGAGAAAAAGTCGGGACGTCACAGTCCAAAATTCGTCCGGAAAATCACAAAAATTAATTTTCTCGGGTGAACTCGTCTCGAAGAAAAAGTGAATGTAAATTCTGACGGAATTCGATTCCGAGTTTCCGGGCGAAAAACTTAACGGACGCGAAAAACCCTAATACAGTATTCGTTCGTCCGATTTCTGAAAATTATTTTTGGAAACGGATTTCACCGTTAGTCTTAGAATTGAAAAACGGGAGCTAAGACGTGCAAAGCCATAATTATTATTAACTTTAAATTTTTAACGCAGAAGAAATTTTCCGGGGTATTACAAGATTGCTTCTTATTTCTTACGGAAAAGCCTTTATATATATATATATATATATATATATATATATATATATATATATATATATATATATATATTCCAAATATTTTAAAATAACACTAAATTTATACAAATACTTTAGAAGATAATAAAATAAAAAAAAACACACTATCATCTCCTATTTTAATATTAGTGCCTTTAAATAAAATTAACTTTCATTTGGCGGGTTCTTAATATATGCAGAATTTAAGCTATCACAACAACCTTTACTAAGTCTGTCCAGACCTTTTAGGCCTCAAAATCTTTAAAAGCTCTGATGCCAAAAAGGGGGCGGGGCGTGTTTTTTGGAGATACACGTTAATCCACATAATAAAGAGGAGAAACAGATCTTACAACAAGAATACTTCCAGATTAGGGAAGTTATCCAGGTTGATCAAATCCAGAAATATGCACAGCGAATTTTTTTGTTTTTTTTGTTTTTGTTGGGATATATTATATGAACTAGGAAGGATTAACTATTTAGCTAGAAACTAAGATGGAGAGAATTTAGAAACTCATTCTCTTCATTAATTCAACAGTGTGTGTATTACAATGAGAGCTATTAAGCTCTTTATATAGAAGACTATTACTAACTATTCCTAACTAACTATTTCAATTTGCCATGATGTATGACAAGAATAAAAGCGTCTAGAATTTAGCAGGGAATTGTGAACTACATACTAAAGTCTTCCCTATCTCTATTCAACTCAACCATCACCGCTCCCGTCGCTTCAACCTGCACATTTAAAAAATATATGCAGGGCTAAGTACATAAAGCACTTAATGGGCACTTCGCCGAAAACATAATCATAAGTATAGATAATCAGGCATTTCATTTCTGTAGCACATCGGAGTTTTTCAATAAATTTCCTGTGTCTACTAAACATTTTTTTTCTCATTTTCATAACTTAGCTTGATCAAGCATTTTTCATAAATGTTACGTTCAATCTTGACCATTTTTTTTATCACCGTGACAAGTCATCCCCTCAACAGGGTTCCATACTTCAACGACTACTGTGTACACTTAACTTTGGAAAGTCCCTTTTTACTAACTCAAAGCCGATCGTTTAGTTAACCCCTTTTGGCTAACTCATAAGGTACTAGAGAACTCACATAAAACAAACAGTTCATGCCATGATTATCACTTTGAAAACACGATTATCAAAGCGATAAAGAAAAGGTTTTCGAGCATTACTCATTTTGTTTCATATATAAAAGCCCACCTTGAATTTACAGAACTATTATACGAGCTTCCGTTCTTCAATCTTCTGTCCTGTCCTTGTGCTGAATTCCTCCTTCATCGTAAATAATCATGCTTAAAAACTCGGCCGTAAACGATAAATGAATACGGAAAATGAAATAGATTTTAGTCTTTTAGACTTTTTAGGTATTTGCACGCTAAACTAGATTATTTTAGTTAAACGGAAACGAGATAAGAACACATCTCGTTTAGCTGTCATTCGATTCCTTACTTGACACCTAGGTCAGTAGAAAGAAGATAGTCGATAGCTTATTACGACTTAAAAGATCGAAAGGAATCAAGTTGAAAAGATTTCAACTTAGGAAACTAGGTTTTAAAGATTCACTGCACAAGACAGAAGTTCTGGAGACTGTCCAGAACAGAGTATTCTGAAACAGGGGAGGTGCCCTATACCGAGATAAAGCCATGGAAGTCTAGTTTACTTTCCAATTTACCGATCTCAATTCCGATAAACGAGTTAGGAGATATGGCAGTTTTTGTGAAGGGTCACAAAACTGCCGAGTGAAAACCCTAATGCTCGATAAAATTCGACGCACGGTTTTCTAGGTTTGACTAAAGCTTAATCACTTTTATTTTCATGAAACTACTGACTCAAGGCAGTCAACACGTATCGTTATACGTGATGAACTCCTTTTTATTTCTCGATTATAAGCACGACGTTTAAAACCTCATCTTTTCAAACTAATCATTTACTATACCAATAACAATTCAACTTCTCGTTTCTACTTCTCGTTTACAACTATAACTCATCATTTCATATCTCGGATGTAAAAGCCGTCAACTACAAACTCGTTCATTTAACAATAACAAACATTAATATCCAATTACTTTCCTTATTCGTCTTTACTAACGATACTTAGGTTCATTCATTCGTCTCTTATGAAAAATCCAACGTTATTAGAATTCGTTCTAACTTTCCGATTATGATCATTTACTAATGAGATTAACTTATATTCACATCATAGACCTATATCATTATCTAATCTCGACTTTTTGATGATTCTTCGTCTCTTACATTTTTCATTATATTTTAGAAAATTCTAAATTATTTTATGGAATCATCTATCATCACATAGAACCTTAATCCATCATTAAAACCTTAATAAAATCAAACTACATTAAACCCTTAATTCCTTAATAATTTTCGGTATTCATAAAACAATTAGGAGGGGTGATTTTCTTCATTAATTCGATCCATTAATCCATTTCTAATCCTATTACAACATATATTATTCATTGATTAACATTCTACATCATTAATTGAATTTCACCACTTCAAACCCTAGCCCCTAAAAATCGGTCCTCACTAGTTGTTAGGGAAATCCAATTCTCTTTGCATCTATCAACAATTAAACCCTTTCTTAACTTAATTATCCAATTAATTAAAGATCAAAGCATCCTAATTATTTTCCCCCAAATTTTTCGGTCCATATTAGGTTTAGGGTTCTAGATTTTTTTTTTCTAACTCAACCCTAGAAGATCAATTACTAACCATCTAATAACATGAAATTAAGACTTAAATCATCAAACTACTTCATCTATATTTTTCGGTCATAATTAAAATTAAAGGATTAAAAATCCAATTGGATAGATAGAGATATATGATGAATACCTTGAGTATTATGAACTTAGAAATGGAATTAGATGGATGATGATCAAAGTAGGTGAAGAATCCTTGCCAAAAGCTTCAAGTTCTTCAATGGTGGAGAAAGAAAATTGAGAGGGAGAGTATGTGTGTGTTGGCGGTAAAGGGGAGGGAGGGAGAGAGGTTGATGACAAGTGTTATGATATTTTAGTTATAGCATGAGGTGTAATATTTGGAAGCTTAGAAGACAATGAGTCATAAAGCATAAAGTGTAAGGAAAGAAAATATCCTAATTGTGTGTGTGTTTGATGTCGATTGGGAGAGGGAGTATTTCTCCAAATATCGCGTTTTTTTGGCTCGTTACGATGTTATAAAAATCGAGAATTAAAAATGTAATCGGTTACGTTTTTCGTCGAAATCTAATTCGACCATTAAAACCGAAATATTTAACATACTTGAAAAGTATATTTTAATTCCTAAAATCCGACAAAAATTCATCACAGTCCAGATTTCGTCCAGAAAAATAATAAAAACTGACTTTCTCCGGTTAACTCGTATCGAAGAAAAAGTGAATGTAAAGTTCGACGGTTTTTCGAACTGAGTTCTAGAACTCAAAATTTTTCGTACGCGAAAACCCTAATATAGTAGTCGTTTAACCGACTTCTGAAATTTATTTTTGGAAACAGATTTCACCGTTAATCTTAGAATCGAAATTCATGATCTTAGGCGTGCAAAACCTTAATTATTATTAACTTTCATTCTTAAAGACAGAAGAAAATATCGGAGTATTATACTTATATTACTAAAATTACAGAAAATTCAGATTTTATAAAAAATCAAAATAGTCATATTATTTAAGAATTAGTAAACTTAAAATAAAGAAACAGAAAATTCAGAACCTTTCGATTTTACTAAAGAACTTGATAAATTAACAAAAACAATAAAAAATTTAGATTTAGGTCCTACTGAAAGACCTAGAAAGGAAATAACTCCACCTATTTACAAACATTGGAAAGCTAAAAAATGAATAATTTTACAAGAAGGTCTAGAACCATATAGGAAGGAAGAAATAGTGCTTCAAATATTACTGACATAATTTCAAATTCCTTTTTAAATAGATTAACTACAAGAGGATCAGGAAGCAATTCTTCAGAAAATGTTATTCAAATTGAAGATGAAATTAATATAGATAGAAATTTAGAATTATACAATAATCATAAAATTGATATTTTAAATCCAAGAATTTTATATCAAACAGGCATAATGAATATCAATACAGTATTAATAAGAAGCAGTAGAGACGAAAGTTTGAGGATGGTTGATAATACTCAAATTATAGATTTAATTTCACCAGAAACAATAACAAAAATTTAAAATTCTAAAAAGTACTTTGTCCATATTGGATTAGTCGTTATAGGAATTAAAGGGTTAGGAAGAAGAGAGTTAGGTACTAAAATTTTTGCAATAATAATGGATAAATCTTGGAGTACTAACATGAAAAAAGCTTCTATTTCAGGAATGGAAGTAGATATGAGCCAAAATAGTGCAATATTTTACTGTTCACAAGCAATATTAAAAGATATAAATGATTTAAAAAATTTAAAAATAGGATTACAAACAAAATGATATGAAGGTTATATAGGAAACAACCTCATTGTAAGTGCAGGAATTTTAGGAAAAGCTAGTAATCGATCTGGTATGAATTTTAAAGTAAATATAAATGGAATTGTAAAAAATATCAATAGTAAAGGAATAAAAATGATTGATCCCACAAAAATTAATCCAGAAGATCTTGCTGGATTAGATTGGTCGTTAGAAAATTTTAACATAATGAAGAAAATAATGTTTTAGTTCCACAGAAAAGTCTTAAGTATGAAACAAGTACTGGATCTTTTAATTTAAGATTCACCGACTATATTAAAAAAGAAAATGAAAAAAGTGATGATGAAAACGTTGAGCATACATTAATGGCAAATATAGAAGAAAACCTTTTTTATGATTTAGAACCTATTTATGATACAGAAGCTGAATCAAAAGATTATGAACAAATTGATTTAATTGGATATAGTAAATTTAATGAAATAAATGATTATTCAGATAATGAACCAAAAATGAAAATTGAAACAGGTTTTAAAATAGAAGAAACAAAAACTTCTATTAAGCAAATAATAAACAAAAATTTTACTGAAATAAATATGCAGAAACAAGTAGATGACATGATAATTGAATGTATGACAGAATTAGATATGAATTATGAAGAATCATATATTGAATTGGAAAAATACTTTAACTTACCCTTAGTAAGTGATATAATAAATGGTAAAAGTATGATTACAAATTTTTATAAATAAGAAGCAAATTTTATGGATACAACTATAATTGGATATAAAAGATCAAAATGGAATTTTAAAATACAGGACTAGGTGCAACAGAAAATACGAGTAGAGAAAACTGGGCTCCTTCTAATCTAAAATACGAAGGAGAATCTCAATTTAAAGGAAAAAGAAGTAGAATGCCTATAGGAAATTATATAGAAAATAAATGTTATTATTAGAACAAAAAAGTCCCCAATTATGGTCAGATGAAATTTTAGTTTGGGAACAAAATGTAGTAAGAAATTGGGAAACGAATAAAAGAACAGATATTGATATGTTTGCGTATTTAGAAACAACTCTAGGACAATTTGCTTTAGGATTATGGCAAAGTAAAAAGAACAAGCTCCTGAACAAATTAATCAAATAAAATCTTTAGGAGAAAATCCTTATAATTTCACAAGTCAAATCAGAATATTACTATTAGGAGTTGATCCTACAAAAGAAAATATGTTTATACAAGATACTGCAATTAGAAATCTAGAACAATTAAGTATTTCACATTTTAAATATATTAGAGAATTTAGTATAAATTTTACTCGAATAATATCACAAACAGGAAGATCCATGGAAGATGAATTATGTCACAAATATTTTATAAAATTACCAGGAGATTTAGGAAGAGGTCTTCATGAAAAATGGAAAAAAAAAAACTTGATCCAAAACCTACAAATTTAGGAATTGGGCCAAGAGTATCTTTTGTTTTTCATAAATTAGAAGAACAATGTAAAGAAGCTGTAATGCAAGAACAAATTAAAAGTCAAGCATGGGCTTTTTGTAAAACAACAATTTATACACCACAGTCATATGAATATTATGAAAAACCTAAAAAATATAAAAAAATAATTAGAAAAAGCACTACACAAAATAGAAATTGTAAATGCTTCATTTGACCCAAGACATTCAGCTGATAAAAATAAAGATAGTAGATACAGAGAAAGAAATAATTTAGTTGAACAAATAGGAGATTTTGAAATAGAAGAAATTAAAACAGACTCAGATAATAATTCAGTATATAGTATCTATAGTGCAGAAGAAAAATCACAACTAACTTATACATAAGTTGTTTTATTTGTAAACTATTTCCAGCTATTGATAAAAGATATCAATGTAATAAATACTTTAGAGAAATATGTTTTCTATGTATACATGAAATATTTAAAATAATACCGAACTAGAGGGAAGCACATCTAATATATTAGAACAAGGTAAAAATTTAAATTTTTATAAAGAAAGAATAAATAAACATGAGTTTGCTATTGAACTCCTAAATAAAAAATACAGCAATTAGAATTTAAGTATAATAAATTAGAGGAAAAACTTATTATAGGAAAAAATATACCTATAATAGAAAACAAATGTAATAAAATGTCACAACAGATAGAAAAAACACACGAAGTTATTTCCATGAATAATAAAAGTCTTGAAAGTATTAATAAGAGAACTCCAAACCTAATAACTTTACATTGTAGAGTTTGGGTAGATCAAAATATTTATATACCACTAGCAGCCACACTTGATACTGGAAGTAAGTTTAATGGGATATAGTCTAATCCCAGAAAAATATCATCAAAAATTACATTATAATATACTAATAAGAACCGTTGAAAATAGAACAATGACAATTACACTAAAGTTAAAGCATTGGGAATTCAATTCCTAGACTTTGCAGAAAATTTTGATTATAAATATGAATTACCACAAATTATTGTTAATCCAAAATCAGTAAAATCAGAAGATTTTTTGTTAGGATTAAATTTTATTATAAGTTTACATGGATCAATTACAATAGCACAAATCCAAATTACTCTTAGTAAACAAGTTTATAGTTTTCCCACAAATAGATATAGTCAGACATCAGAGTTAGCTCGAAAGTGTGGTGGAACTGGTGAATTAGATTTCCTTAACAAATCGCAAAATCATAGAATAAAATAAATCGAAAATGAAATAATATTTTATTCAGAAAATTTTTTAGGTCACAAATCAGAAAAATAACAAAAAATTACAGAAAGCATAAACTATCCTATAATTCAAAGACTTGAAAAAATAGGATTAATAGGTGAAGATATAACAAGAAATCAGATCTCACCTAGATGCATGGTGAAGATTGATCTACAAAAGGCCTAAGATACAGTAGAGTGGCCTTTCCTCAGGTACCTAATGTTTGAACTTGGATTTCCTTATCATTTTGTTCATCTCATCATGACTTGCATCACCACAGTTTCATATACCATTAATGTCAATGGTGAGTTGACAACCCCTTTCAATGCTAAGAAGGATCTGAGACAAGGAGATCGAATGTTTCCTTATCTCTTTGTGATTGGAATGAAATATCTAAACAGATGTCTATTGGAATTGAATCATGATAGAGACTATAATTTTCATCCCAAGTGCAGAAAACTAGGAATCACTCGTGTGTGTTTTGCCGATGATCTCCTCTTGTTTGCAAGGGGAGATCTCATATCAGTAAAGGAAAATGATGCAGGCTTTCCACAAATTTTCTACTGCTTCAGGCCTGAAAGCAAATTATATGAAGAGCAGCATATACTTTGGGGGTTCCTTAGCATATACAAGAGAGTATTCTTTCTGAATTTGGGCTCCAAAAAGGATCTTTACTTTCCAAATATTTAGGAGTGCCCTTGTCAACTTAAAAACTGACCACTATACAGTGCCAATCTTTAATTCAAAAAATTCTTGGTAGAGTGGAATGCTAGACTTCCAAGCTTCTCACTTATGTGGGTCGCAGCCAACTTATAAAGTCTGTGCTCATTAGCATTCAAATCTACTAGTGTCAAATCTTCATCCTACCTCAAAAGGTGATTAAACTGATTCAAGCAGCCTGTCATTCTTTCTTATGGACTGGATCCTCTGGCGTCACCAAGCGAGCACTTGTCGCATGGGAAACTCTTTGTCAAACTAAGAGTGCGGGCGGGTGGAATCTTACTCAAATGAAATTATGTAACAAAGCAGCCATTTGTAAGCTTCTATGGAACCTCTCCCAGATACAAGACAGAGTTTGGATGAAATGGGTTCACGAATATTATGTTAAAGGACAGGATATCTCATGCATGAAAGCAAGCTTCATGGATAGTGCGAAAGATATTTGATCTGAGAGAGGAGTTGGGAAGAATTCCAGATGGTATGAGCATGTTACAAAAACACTCTTTCTCGATTCAAAGAGTTTATAAAAAGCTTAGAGGAAACGCTCAGACGGTCCCTTGGAGGAAGATGTTGTGCAACAACCGAGCCCCCTCTAAATGTATCTTTATAGCATGGCTGGTACTTCAAGAAAAGCTTGCAACTTATGAGAATTTGTTGAAAATTGGCATCACATGTGATCAGGAGTGCAACCTGTGTGGAGAAGAAGACGAGAGCATTCAACACCTCTTTTTTGCATGTGATTTCTCAGCTTCTGTGTGGAAAAAGGTGACGACGTGGTGTAGCATTCCCTATGCTAAGAGAGTATGGCAACAAGAGAAGGAATATCTGGTGTAGCAGTGTAAAGCAGATGTGGGGAAACAAGCCATGTACAGGATCATGATTTCCATTGCCATCTACCATATTTGGAAGGAACGAAATATGAGAAGATTTCAAGGAAAAGAAAATTCAGTTAACGCTGTTGTTCGTGAGTGTCAAGTGATAGGAGCCATGGTCTGTAACAAAGACAAGAAGCTGTCTAAATTGCTTCTAACTTGAGCGGTTTTCCTCTTAGCTCTTGTGTGGAGCTTAGGGTTTTGGAGATTGGGTGTTTGTACTCTTAGTGCCATATTGGTTTAAATAATAATTTTACTTTACCAATAAAAAAAATTATCTAGTAAAACAAAAAATTAAAAATTCAAATGTAAGGATTATTACAACAAATATAGAATACTCTCCTCTTGATAAAGAAGAATTCAAAAAACAAATTCCAGAAATGATATGTAATACCCCGGAAAATCCTTACGTTCTAAAAATTTTAAAGTTAATTAAATAATGGCTTTGCACGCCTAAGTTTACAATTTTTGAATTCTAAGGCTAACGGTCGAATCCGTTATTAAAAATAAATTACAGAAGTCAGCTAGACGTCTACGGTATTTAGGGTTAGCGCGTACGAAAAGTTTTTAATTCGTTAACTAAGAACGGAAAACCGTCTAATTTTTGCAATCACGAAACTGCGATACGAACACGCCGAGAAAGTTTCTTTTTATGTTTTTCCGGACGAAACTCGGACCTTGTCGTCCCGAGTTTTTGTCAAAATAAATTTTGTAAATTTATCTTCCAATTAAGTTCAAACGTTGGAATTTGTAAATCAAATCGAATCGCGACGATTTTTGTACCGAACAATGTTTTTCGTCGTTCGTTTTTCCGTAACGTCGGATCGCGCCGGAAAAACCCGTAACCCTCTAAAACTCTTCCATGCAGCCGACACCTCATCTATTTAGTGTAAGACATGCAAGTTTGACTTAGTTAATTAATGACACCTTAACCTTACCTTTTCATAACTTTCAACTAATTCATCATCACACAACTTAGACAAAACCAATTTCTCTCTCTCTCTCTCTCTCTCTCTCTCTCTCTCTCTCTCTCTCTCTCTCTCTATTCCCGGCTGCACCACCCCCATAATCTTCATCTTCTTCATCTTCATCTTCTCCATTCTCCATTGAAGACACCTTCAAAGCTTGAAGAAATCATACAAGTCCTCAATCCATCCATTCAAACACCATACATCCTTTGTTAAATCTTAAGGTATTTCCATCCTCCACAATTCTATCCAACTAGTTTTCTTTTCTTTTCATTTTTTTCCATCTTGATCGAAATTTTGAAGTTTTGGAATGGATGTCTTGATCATAGAATAATGAAGTTAGATGTGTTAGATAGATTAATTAGGGTTTAAAATTTATCAAAATCAAGAATCCTAAAACCTATGTGAATGCAGAATTTTTTGGGAAAATGGTAGGATTTTTAATTTTCTTCTTTTGATGATTGATTTATGCTTAGTAGATGTTTAATTGATGATTAAAATGAAAAGGAATCAAAAGCCCTATATGTTTGTGAATTTCCAATTAGAATTAGAATTATGAATTTAGGGATTTTTTGTATGTTAGTTGATTTTGGAATTGCAATTGATTAATGGTTGTTATAATAGGTTGATTAGTGAATAAATGTAGTTAATTGGAGAAGAAAATCATCCCCTTAACATATGTTTAAAACCAGAAATTTATAGAGTAAATAGGGGTTTATACATGTTTGATATAAGTGATCATTTGTTAGTTGTTTTATGTTGCAAATCATGTTAGTTGATAATAGAAATTAAATGAGAATTTTCTAAAAATGTTTAGTGAAACATAAGAGGCAAAGATCACCATATAAACTGAGTTATAATGATGTTATGATATATTTGCATGCATGAAAATGATTCACGTTAGACGTAGTTTAACGTCGTAAAGTTTGAACAAAAAGCGACAACTTTTGAAAATCGTATAAGAGACGAACATGTAGTTGTAACTAAAAATCGAGAAGTCGGATGAAATTTATAATTTGATATTATTGTTTATAATGAAATTTAGAACAATTTTCTAGTTGACGTCATAAGCTTTCGAGTTGATATAGTATGGGCTATAGTTATAGTCGAGAAGTAGAACGCGTTTGAAGTTTTTGTTGGTTTAGTAATTGCTAGTTGAAATCCGACGTTTAGAACGTCGTGCTTTTAAGTGAGTTTTGAGAAGGAATTTGTCACGTACGGAGGTACGTGATGACTGCCTTGAGAGTCCAGTTTCTAAAAAAAATTGAATACGAGAGCTTAGAACGCACCTAAGACGTTATACGTCGAACTTATCAAGCAATTAGGGTTTCCACGGCAGTTTTGCGACCCTTTCCGGAAACTGTAATATCTTCTAGCTCGTTTATCGGATTTGTGATCCGTAAATTGGAGGGCGAACTAGACTTCCTAAGCTTTCTAATGGTACAGGGCTCACCCCCTGTTTCCAAATCCTCTGTTCTGGACAGCCTCCAGAGTTACTGGACTGTGCAGTGAAAATTCAGTTTCTTGTTTTCTAAGTTGTTTAGTTCACAACTTAGCTTCTTTCGATCGGTTAAGCCATTTTTATCTAACGAACATCTCCCTACTGACCCTAGAGTCAAGTACAGGCCTTAAGTGATGAAAACCAGTCAAGATCTTATCTCTTATCCTTTCAAATAAAGAAGTAGTAAGCGAGAAATTTCATAAATCATTTAAAGAACTAAAACGTAAATCGCCTAAGTGATTCTTTCCAACTTAGTTCCTTATAATCTTTTAAATCGTATTAAGATACCGACTACCTTCTCTACTGACCCGAGAGTCGAGTATGAGATCTTCTGAGTTCTAAACGAGATTGGTATGAGTTCGTTTCCCGTTTAAGTAAAACGAATCTAGTAAGCATGCAAATGCCTAAAGAATGAAACAACTAAAACCTTTTTCGATTCTTTTAATCGATTATCTTCTACGACCCGTTTTTAAGTATGTTTATTTTACGATGAAGGAGGAAGCCAACTGTAGAGAAAGGACGGAAGATCCAAAGTTGGAAACTTTTGTTTTAAGTTCTGTAATTATAAGGTGGGCTTTTATCTATTGAAATAAAATGTGGGTTTTTCCACAACTCGAAAGTATTATTTATCGCTTTGATAATTGTGTTTTCAAAGTGATAATCTTGGCATAAACTGTTTCAACTATTTTATGTGAGTTCTCTTGTACCTATCTGAGTAAACCTTCGGGTTTACCAGATTTCTGAGTTAACCTTCGGGTTTTCCAGACTTTTTAAGTTAACCGCTAGGATTGTTAACTATCGATCGGCTCTGAGTTAGCTATTAAGCGCTTTCCAGAGTTAGTGCACTTTGTAACCTGTGGTGTATGTGGTATCCTGTTGAGGGGTAGCCAGCCACGGTGAATTAGCTTTGGTCAAGACTGAACATAACATACTCTAAAAATGCTTGCGCAAGCTGCTTTATACAAATTAGTCAGAAAATGTTTAGTAGGCACGGGCCTTTTCAACAAAACCCCGATGCGCTACGGTTACAAAATGCCAGATTATTTATACTTATGATTATGATTTCGGCATCGTGCCCACTAAGTACTTTTGTACTTAGCCCTGCATTGTTTTCTAAATGTGCAGGTTGAAGCGACGGGAGCGGCAACGGTTGATGTTGAGTTGAAAGATAGGATACTTTAGTTAGAACTCTTCCGCTGCAGAACTTTAGCATCTTTTGAGAGTATGTGTATTGGACAAAATACTATAGTATAAGTCTGTAATCGTGAACTTAGGCACCTCTGTGTACTTTTGTCGAGTAATCACTCGTGATTAACTCCTTCTTAATTACATTCCAGTCTTGTTCTTTGAATGTTTGATGTCATTTATGTATGTTTAGTCAGTTAGCCCCCTTCTTCCCCGCTTCTTTAATCCAACCCCAGTCGCACCCCGGCTTCTGCCGTCCCTCGGGATTTGGGGCTGTGACATGATAGAACAAAAATTAATTGAAAGATCAGAAAGTCAACACAGAACAACAACCTTTATAGTAAGAAATCATTCAGAAAAGGGGAAAGACAAGTGTCACAGCCCCAAATCCCGAGGGACGGCAGAAGTCGGGGTGCGACTGGGGTTGGATTAAAGAAGCGGGGAAGAAGGGGGCTAACTGACTAAACATACATGATAAACATCGATAAACTATGAACAAGACTTGATTATAGATAAGAAAGAGTTAAACCCTAAAGATTACTCGACATAAGTACAAAAGACGAAACTAAGTTCAAATGTACAGACATAGACTACTGAGTTGTTCCAAAAATACATCTCGAAAAGAAATACAGAGATTGACAGCGGAAGGGTTCTACTATGCATCTTATCCTTAAACTCAACAACAATCGTCGCCGCTCACCGTCGCTTCAACCTGCACATTTAGAAAGCAATGCAGGGCTAAGTACAAAGGTACTTAGTGGGCACGATGCCGAAAACATACTTATAAAAATAGATAAAATGGCATTTCATAAGCGTAGCACACGGGGTTTTATTGAAAGAATCCGTATCTACTAAATATTTTCTGACCTTTTCTCATAAATCGCTCGCGCGAGCATTTTCTGACTAATGCTACGTTCAATCTTGACCAATTCTAATTCACCGTGACTGGTACCCCTCAACAGGATATCACATACACCACATGTTACAAAGTGCACTAACTCTGGAAAGCACTTAGCAGCTAACTCAGAGCCGATCGTTAGTTAATCTAAAATAGACCAACTCTAAATCTGGAAAACACGTATGTTGACTCAGATAGGTACAAGAGAACTCACATAAAAACATAAAACAGTTCATGCCATAATATCACTTTGAAAACACAGGTATCAAAGCGATAAAGAAAGATTTTCCGAGCGTTGCTCGTTTTATTTGTATATAAAAGCCCACCTTGTAAATACAGAACTTATACGCAAAAGCTTCCAACTTCGGATCTTTCGTCCTTTCTTTACAGTTGGCTTCCTCCTTCATCGTAAAATAAACATACTTAAAAACGGGTTGTAAAAGAATAATCGAAGGAAGAGAATCGAAGAAAGTTTTAGTTATTTTATTCTTTTGGGCATTTGCACGCTTATTAGATTCGTTTTACTTAAACGGGAAACGAGACCCGAACCAATCTCGTTTTGAACTCGGAAGATCTCATACTCGACTCTCGGGTCAGTAGAGATGTTAGTCGATATCTTAAAACGACTTTAAAGATTAAATGAAACTAAGTTGGAAAGAAACAACTTAGGCGATTTACGTTTTAGCTCATTTCATGACTTATGAAATTTCTCGTTTATTACTTCTTTAATAAAAGGATAAAAGATACGATCTTGACTGGTTTTTCATCACTCAAGGTCATGTACTTGACTCTAGGGTCAGTAGGTAGATATTCGATAGATAAAACGGCTTAAACGTTTGAAAGAGACTAAGTTGTGAATTAAACAACTTAGAAAACAAGAAACTGAAATTTTACTGCACAGTCCAGTAACCGTGGAGGCTGTCCAGAATAGAGGGTTTAGAAACAGGGGGTGTGCCCTGTACCACTAGAAAGCTTAGGAAGTCTAGTTTCTGCTCCAATTTACGGATCACAAATCCGATAAACGAGCTGGAAGTTATTACAGTTTCCGGCGAGGGTCGCAAAACTGCCGTGAAACCCTAGATGCTTGGTAGGTTCGACGTATAACGTCTTAGGTTCGTTCTAAGCTCTCGTATTCAAGTTTTTTAGAAACTGGACTCTCAAGGCAGTCATCACGTACCTCCGTACGTGACAAACTCCTTCTCAACTCGTTCAAAAGCTCAACGTTCTAACGTCGGATTTCAACTATCAATTACTAAACCAACAAAGAAAATCCAAACGCTTTCTAGTTCTCGATTACAACTATAACCCATATTATATCAACTCGGATGCTTATGATGTCAACTATAAAGATGTTCTAAATTTCATTATAAACAATAATATCAAGTTAGAATTTTCATCCGACTTCCCGATTATTAGTTACAACTAGATATTCGTCTCTTACGCGATTTTTTCAACGTTGTCGGATTTCATTCAAATTTTACGACGTTAAACTACGTCTAATATGAATCATTTTCATGCATGCTAACATATCTTATCATCATTATAACTCAGTTTATAAGGTGATTTTAGTCTCTTACATTCCATTAAACATTTTTAGAAAATTTTCCAATAACTTCTATAATCAACTAATATAATTTGCAACAATATTCAACTAACAATTCATCACTTTAAACAATCATGTGGAAACCCCTAATTACTTATAAATTTCTGGTTTTATACATATGTTAAGGGGATGATTTTCTTCTCAAATTAACAACATTTATTTACTAAACATACTCTTATATCATCAATTAAACAATTGCAATTCTATTATCAATTAACATACAAAAATCCCCAAATTCAATTCAAAACCCTAATTGAATTTCATAACAACATAAGGCTTTCAATCTCTTTTCATTCCAATCACTAATTAAACACCTACTAAGCATGAATTCATGATCAAAAGAAGAAAAACAAAAATCCTACAATTTCCCAAAAAAATTCTGCATTCACACAATAATTAGGGTTCTTGTTTTTGTTCCATTTTAATCTCCAATTATCATATCTAACACATTCAATTACATTATTCTAAGATCAAAATATCTAAATCAAACCTCTAAAAATTCGAACAAGAAAGAAAAGGAAAAGAAAAGAAAACTAATTGGATAGAAATGTAGAGGATGGAAATACCTTAAGATTTAATGAAAGAAGTATGGAATTGAATGGATGGATGGTGATTTGTGTTCTTCTTCAAGTTCTTGGTGAAGTCTTCAATGGTGGATGGGAAGGATGAAGAAGATGAAGATGAGAGTGTGTGAGTGTGTGTGCTGCCGAGAGAGAGAGTGAGAGTTGGAGAGAAAATGTGTTTTGTCTAAGTGTTTGCAATGATGAAGGGTTTGAACATGCATAAAGGTAAGGTTAAGGTGTCATTAGCTTAATCAAGTCAACATGCATGTCTTACACCTAAACATGGGTGAGGTGGCGGCTGCATGTAAGAGGTTTAGAGGGTTTCGGGTTTTTCCGGCGCGATCCGACGTTACGGAAAAACGAATGACGAAAAACGTTGTTCGGTACAAAAATCGTCGTGATTCGATTTGACCTTAAATTCTAACGTATGAACTCAATTAGAAAATAAATTTATAAAATTTATTTTGACAAAAACTCGGGATGACAAGTCCGAGTTTTGTCCGAAAAAACGTAAAAACAAACTTTCTCGGCGTGTTCGTATTGCGATTTTGTAAACGTAAAATTAAACGGTGTTCCGTTCTTAGTTTACAAACTAAAAACTTTTCGTACGCGCTAACCTCTAATACGGTAGTCGTCTAGCCGACTTCTGTAAATTATTTTTAATAACGGATTCGACCGTTAGCTTTAGAATTAAGAAATTGTAACTTAGGCGTGCAAAGCCATTTATTTAATTAACTTTAAATTTTAAGAACGTAAGGATTTTTACGGGGCATTACATCCTACCCCCCTTACGAAAATTTCATCCCGAAATTTGCTTACCTTCTGCAAAAAGATGAGGATATCGCTCCTTCATCTTCTCTTCGAGTTCCCACGTGGCTTCTTTTTGCCCGTGATGGTTCCATAGCACTTTAACTATCGGTATCGATTTGGTTCTTAATTCTTGAACTTTTCTATCTAAGATCGATATCGGCTTTTCTTCATAACTTAGGTCAGATTCAAGAACTACGTCTTGCTGACTAATGACGTGCTTAGGATCATAAACATATTTTCTCAACTGAGAAACGTGAAAAACGTTATGAACGCTTCCTAGACTTGGCGGTAAGGCCAATCTATACGCGACTGATCCTATTCTCTCGAGGATTTCATAAGGTCCTATAAACCTGGGTCTTAACTTACCCTTAACTCCAAACCTAAGGATTCCTTTGGTCGGGGATATCTTAAGAAAAACTTTATCTCCTATTTCAAACTCAAGGTTGGTTCAACGATCGTCGGCATACGACTTCTGTCGGCTCTGAGCCTCCTTCATTCTATCTCGAATCTGTCGAACTATCTCGATCATCTCATTTATCGCGTCTGGGCCTAGGTTCTTTCTCTCACCTACTTCGTCCCAATAAAGCGGTGATCTACATTTTCTCCCATACAAAGCCTCAAACGGTGCCATTCCTATTGTGGCCTGATAGCTGTTGTTGTAGGCGAACTCGACTAAGTGTAGAATTTCTTCCCAATTCGTGCCTCGGTCCAAAACCACTGTTCTTAACATATCGACCAAAATCTGAATTGTTCTCTCTGACTGTCCATCCGTCTGTGGGTGAAAAGCTGTACTGAAATTAAGCTCTATTCCTAACTCCTTCTGCATCGTAATCCAAAATCTCGAGGTAAACTTAGCATCTCTGTCTGATATTATGACCTTTGGTATTCCATGCAGACGTACGATCTCTCTGACATACAACTGAGCTAGTCTCTCTGATCCATATGTAGTCTTAATCGGCAAGAAGTGAGCTAACTTCGTAAGTCTATCTATTATTACCCAAATCGCTGTGTTTCCTCTTTTCGACTTAGGCAAGCCTGTGACAAAGTCCATAGCTATGCCTTCCTATTTCCAATCTGGGACATCCAACGGTTGTAGCAATCCATACGGTCATTGGTGTAAAGCCTTAACTTGCTGACATGCTAGGCATCTTTCTATAAATAAGGCAACGTCTCGTTTCATTCCGTTCCACCAAAAATTTCTTCTCAAATCCTGATACATCTTCGTACTTCCTGGATGTGCTGTGTAAGGCGTATCGTGAGCCTCACTCAAGATTTCGTTCTTCAATTTGTTGTCGTTGTCGGGAATACAAATCCTGCCTTCATAAAGTATTGCATTGTCTGGAGCCTCAGAATATCCTTCCGGCTTATCTGTCCTTATCCTTACTCGTAACTTTTCCATTGACTTGTCTTTTCTCTGAGCACTAATGATCCTTTCTCTCAAATCTGGTGTAGCTTCTAATGCTGCTATTTGACTTGTTATCGTTGTTGGCGTGTCAAGCACTCTGATATCCATCTTCTCGAATTCTCGTACTAAAGTTTTTTCTTCTATGAAAAGACATCCTAACTTCATTGAAGCCTTGCGACTCAATGCGTCTGCTACCACATTAGCCTTTCCTGGATGGTAGTTAATTCCACAGTCATAATCTTTGACTAATTCGAGCCATCGTCTTTGTCTCATGTTCAGTTCTTTTTGCTCGAAAAAGTACTTCAGACTCTTGTGATCGGTGAATATCTCAACTCTTACACCATAGAGATGGTGTCTCCAAATCTTTAGCGCATGCACTACGGCTTCAAGTTCCAAATCGTGGGTTGGGTACTCAACTTCGTGGGGTCGAAGTTGTCGTGAAGCATAAGCTATCACTCGTCCGTCTTGCATCAAGACACAACCTAATCCATTTTTCGATGCGTCAGTATAAACTACATATTCCTTGTTTGCATCTGGAAGTGCTAGTACTGGCGCTGTAGTTAACTTCTCCTTGAGAGTTTGAAAACTCTTCTCGCACTCATCTGTCCACTTAAATTTGGTATCCTTTCTGAGTAGCTGCGTCATTGGGCGAGCGATTGTAGAAAATCCCTCGATAAATCTTCTATAATAACCAGCTAATCCCAAGAAACTTCTGATCTCATTCTGATTTGTTGGTGTCTTCCAGTTGTGCACTGCTTCTACTTTGGCTGGATCTACCTTGATTCCTTCTGTCGATACTATGTATCCAAGGAACATCACTTCCTTCAACCAAAATTTGCATTTACTGAATTTGGCATAGAGTTTCTCAGCTCTTAGTGTTTCCAACACTATCCGTAGATGTTCCTCGTGCTCCGTTTCATTCTTAGAGTAAATAAGGATGTCGTCAATGAATACTAGAACAAATTTGTCCAAGTAGGGGTGGAAAACTCTGTTCATAAGGTCCATGAATACGGCTGGAGCGTTGGTCAAACCAAATGGCATCACTAAAAATTCGTAGTGGCCATATCGAGTTCTAAAAGCGGTCTTCGGTACGTCCTCAGGTTTGATCTTAAGCTGATGATATCCTGACCTCAAATCTATCTTGGAGAAGACTCCTGCACCCTTAAGCTAATCGAACAGATCCTCGATCCTTGGCAAAGGATATTTGTTCTTGAGAGTGATCTTGTTCAGTTCTCGGTAATCGATGCACATTCTCATCGATCCGTCCTTCTTCCTAACGAAAAGCACGGGTGCTCCCCAAGGTGAACCGCTTGGTCTGATAAAACCAAGGTCCAGTAATTCCTGTAATTGGATTTTGAGCTCTTCCAGTTCCTTCGGTGCCATTCTGTAAGGGGCTTTAGACTTAGGTGCTGCTCCTGGTTCTAAATCGATCGTGAAGTCCACATGACGATCTGGTGGCAATCCTGGTAGTACTTCTGGAAAAACATCTTCGTATTCGTTCACAACTTTTACGTCCCGAATGGTCTTCTCGACTCCTGGTTCTCCAACTAGGTACACAAGGTAGGCTGTGGTACCTTTCTTCTACATGAGTTTTGTGGCTTGAAGGGCCGATATGATTGGTACGCCTCTACCCATTGAAATTCCGTGGAATTCGGTCGGTTCTTTGCCCGGCGGCTTAAAAGAAATTTTTCTTTCGTTGCAGAGAATCGTGGCGTAATTCTCCGACAACCAATCCATTCCTAGGATTATATCTACGTCCCACATTATCATAACATTTAGGTTGTTCGCTATAACCTTATGAGTTCCGATTTCTAGTTCTAGGTTAGAGCAAACATGCGTGGAAGTAGTGATCTCTCCTGAAGGTGTGGCTACTCTCATAGATTGTGCAGCTCTTACAGGTCTGATGTCTAAGTTATCGGCACATGAGCCAGCAATGAAAGAATGCGATGCGCCAGTATCAAACAGTATCTTAATGGGGGTGTTATGGTGTTTTCCCATACCTGCTAGATTGACTTTTCCTTTACACTGGCCGCTTTGTTTGATAGTGCATGCCCTCGCATTTTGTTGCTGCTGTGCATGCTGCTGAAACTGTTGCTGGTTCATAGGCGGCTGCTGCGGCTGTGCTTGAATAGCTCGGAGAGGTACTGCTTGAAGCGGTTTAGGGCAGTCCTTTTTCATGTGTCCCTTCTGTCCACAGTTGAAACAGTTAGGGGTGCCTATCTGGCAGACTCCAGGATGGGCTCGGTTGCATTTCGGGCAGACAGGATGGTAACCCTCCCTGGGTTATTCACTCCCTGGTTAGAATTCCTCTGTTGTCCTTGCGGCTGGTTCGGCTGATTATTGCCTTTCCATGGCGAGTTCTGCCTGTTCCCTTGAATGAACAACCCCGATTGGTTGTTTCCCTGCCACGGCCTCTTGCCACTGTTGTTGTTGTTGGCAGGCTGCTGGTAACCTCTTTTCTTTGCTCCCTGATTGTTGTAACCCTGACTGTAGCCTCCGCTACCTCCTCCGTTCCATTTTCTCTTCCCCAGGTAGTTGCTGCTGTTGTTGTTGTAGTAGCCTCGATTCTGACTCTGCGCTGGTGCTGTCGCAGTTGGTACAATCTTCTTCTCGTCAGGCACGACGGCCTCCATTTCCAGCGCTCTTCCCAGTAAGTCTGAATAACCTAGTCCTCCATGACTAGCCAAAGCGATTCCCAACTCATGACGTAAACCTCCCTGAAATTTCTTTGATAATTTCTCCTCAGTGTCGACCAATGTCGGCGCATACCTCATCAATTCGCAGAATTTGACGTCATATTCCGTCACAGTTAGCTTTCCTTGCTTCAGATTGTAAAATTCAGCCTCTTTCTGTGCCCTATACGTCTTGGGGACGTACTTGTCAAAGAAAATCTCCTTGAACTCTTCCCATGAAAAACGAGCCAGATGCTCAGCAGGTATCACCTTCTGTCTTGCCTCCCACCAGTAATCGGCCGATCCGACACACAACATTCTCTCTTCATCAGTACATCTGAGGAGTTTGAAAATTTTCTCGGTCGACCTCACCCATAGCTCAGCATCGCTAGGGCTTCCAGTTCCATTAAACATTGGAGGGTTCCTTTTGAGGAAAAGATCCTCAATATCTCTACGGGGCTGTGGTGGAGGTGGTGGTGATGGTGACGGGGGTGGAGATGTGGATGGAGTGATATTCCTCTCATTTTCCTGTTCTTGGTTATTTTCTGTCTAACGTCCACCACGTCCTCTCGGCCTTCCAGGTCTTCGACCTCTCCTATTGTTTACATTTCTCGGCGGCATTTTCTTTAGTCTAGAGAAGAATTGAAAACTCTTATTAATTTCCTTCTATTAACCACACTTAGCACTTACTAGCTCGTTCTTAACTTAATCCAATTTATAGAACAACATATCGAACCTAGCTTGATATCATTTTATTAATCTTTTAACTTTCGAGTTAACTCATTTCTTCGTTACACAAGTTCATTTAATATTCTAATTTTTTAATTACTCGATTCATAAGAAATTTTTACTTGATTAAAAACCCTCTTTACGGGTCATATATATATATACATCCAAAAAGAATATTAATTTTGCCTCCAATGAAGACTTATACAAAAAGGGTTAGACTACTATTAGTCTAAACTAGGCTGACTGCCTACTATTTACTAGGTGCACTAACAAACTGCACTCCGCATCTACTAGAGTACTAGAACGGAAACGATTCATAAAATTTCGTATCCGCTAGAGTACTACCAAACTAACTAGTTACTGATCCGACTCTATACAGGACAAAAAGCTATTACTACTACTGATATTTACCCATATCTATACAGCACTGCCTAGCTAAACTGTAGAAGAAACCAAAAACTACCCCGAAGTCTGCAAAAACCTAACAACCCTCCACTGGGTCCTCCTCCGGGTCCTCCTCCGGATCCTCCTCCGGGTCCTCCTCCGGGTCCTCCTCCTCGGACTCTGAACTATAAACCAACTCGAGTGGCTGGTCCACTCTCAAAGTAGAACCGTCGTCAAGTGTAAACACGGTGGGTGAAGGTGCCTCAAAAACAGTCTCCTCTAAGTAGTCCTCTCTGACCAGTCTCGCACGCTTCTTCGGAGGAAGAAGGTGCTCGGTAACTGAACCTAAACCCGACTTGAACTCCTCCCTAGAACGGACCCTGGACGGTCCTGCCTCCCTGTGCCTCCAAGGTACTCCCCACCTCGTGCAGATCTCCTCCAGTGGTGTAAGTGGAGAAGGCAACTCCAACATAGCGGCGAGCTCCGCGTCGATCTCTCTGCAGTCTGGTCCCTCTCTGTACAGTCTCGTCTCCGACGGTCCCCTGACCCTAACACAAACGTCTGGCAAAAACGGTGTAGACAACCCCAACAACGCGGCTGTCTCAGCGTCAACCTCTACAAAACCGGGGCCTGGGATCAATTCCTCAATCTGTTGTGTAGCCGGTGGTGACTCTGGTGGAACTACCGTCTCCTCGTCCTCCTCTGGCTGCTCTAACTCAGCCTCAGACTCCTCCTCTAGTACACCGTCTGGTGGTAACTCCAACAACTCTAAGAACTCCGGGTCTAAGTCAAGTTCCTCAAGCTCTGTCTCGACTGGAAAATGACTGTAGGGGATGTGTGGCTCCAAAGGAAGGGCAATCATATGCCTGCTCTCAAAGAAACGCTTGTGTATACACAAGGCAAAACCAGCATAGTTGCCTGTCGGCTCCGTATCGTCGCCGAGAATCCCCAAGTAGTATCAAGCTGCACGGTGCGCCCATCCGCGCCACTCGTCCGGTAAGTGCACGATCAGATCCAGTATTGCCTGACTCTCCCTGATCAGGTGTCTCACTGGGTAGTAAACTGATGAAAAATTACTGACAATCTGTCCCACATCCTCTTCTCCGTAGTCTACCTCGAACTCGTAGTACTCATCCTTCAACATATCCACTATGGTGCGCTCGCATGAGGCCAAAGGCTGGCTCTTCCGAGCCGTGACACGAGTTCTAGCCATCCTACAAAAGGTTTTTAAGGTAACATGGATCAGTAACAGGTAGGAAAAGAAAATAACTTATCTTAATCAAACATAATTTACAAAATGAATATCCCTTATTCAAATTGTAACATCAACACTTAAGTCAACCACTTATTAAGACTTCTAGCAATTCAAGAAATTGCACTCAACAACATACATATATATATTTTTACATTCATAAAAGATTTTATTTTTATTCTTTTTATTTCACTATACTATTACTCATTTTAATTCTTCTATTTTTTTTTTTTTATTTCTTAACTCACTAACTCTTAACGATTTTCACTTATTAAAACAAAGTATATTTACTTCATTCATGTTACTTTTTCAAAAGTAACATCCATTTCAAAAGAATTTATCGCTTACGACTCTTAATACTCGTACTAATTGTAGTCGTCGCTCAAGACGAAAATATGGAATTTAATTCCATAAAAAGAAAAAGAAATATAACTTAAGAATAACTTCCTGGAAAACTAAGTTCCAGTTGTCGTCTCGTTCATGACTTTCTTAACTCGAAGCCGAAAGCTTCTCAAATGTCTAATCGCTCCCTTCTTTTACTAACACGATTTATTAAATTATTTTTTTATTTATTTTATTTCTTTTCCCTCGCAGGAAATTCTTAGACGACAAGTTCGACTTTGCCGAATCTTTATTCATGTCACTAAGCGCACGTGACATTCATCAGAGGAAGTCCTTCTCGCATTAGGGATCTCCTTTCGAAATCATTTCAAAACAACGTTTCTTAAAAACGTCTAAGTTCTCGAAGAACCGGAAAGTTCTTAAGTTCCACGTCTACGTTCTCATTGAACCGGGAAAATTCCCCTAAAATCCGTCTATATTCTTGTATCCGCATACTTTTTCATAAAAAGAAAATCATTGCGCACATATTTTCACATAAGATAATACTTGTACTATCACATAATCATGTAAGTATAAAAATTATACTTCTATAAAATTCTCATTTTTAAAACACAACTCATTCTCGTTTTCAAATTTCACTGAATACTTGCTCATAACTTTTCTTATTAAAAAGAAATCTCATTATAAAATTCTTTCACTTTTTCCTTGTTGAGTCGACGTAGCGGGCGGTTGAGTTGACTTCTACGTTCTCAATCTTAACATCATAGTCTAACTCTTATCTCATACTTGGAAAGACGACTCTGATCCAGAGTATATACAAATACCATGTCTCATGAGTTGAAAGAAGACTCGATATAGAGTACGAACGAATACTCTATATTATTTCTCGAAGAAAGATTTGTATACGAATACCACTTTATGATATTACCTCAAAGAATGACTTGTACTTGAAAGAATGACTCACACTAACTCATACTAGAAAGAATGACTCATAATCAGAGCAGGAAGCCCGCTCTGATACCACTCTGTCACAGCCCCAAATCCCGAGGACGGCAGAAGTCGGGGTGCGACTGGGGTTGGATTAAAGAAGCGGGGAAGAAGGGGGCTAACTGACTAAACATACATGATAAACATCGATAAACTATGAACAAGACTTGATTATAGATAAGAAAGAGTTAATCCCTAAGGATTACTCGACATAAGTACAAAAGACGAAACTAAGTTCAAATGTACAGACATAGACTACTGAGTTGTTCCAAAAATACATCTCGAAAAGAAATACAGAGATTGACAGCGGAAGGGTTCTACTATGCATCTTATCCTTAAACTCAACAACAATCGTCGCCGCTCACCGTCGCTTCAACCTGCACATTTAGAAAGCAATGCAGGGCTAAGTACAAAGGTACTTAGTGGGCACGATGCCGAAAACATACTTATAAAAATAGATAAAATGGCATTTCATAAGCGTAGCACACGGGGTTTTATTGAAAGAATCCGTGTCTACTAAACATTTTCTGACTTTTTCTCATAAATCGCTCGCGCGAGCATTTTCTGACTAATGCTACGTTCAATCTTGACCAATTCTAATTCACCGTGGCTGGTACCCCTCAACAGGATATCACATACACCACAGGTTACAAAGTGCACTAACTCTGGAAAGCACTTAGCAGCTAACTCAGAGTCGATCGTTAGTTAATCTAAAATAGACCAACTCTAAATTTGGAAAACACGTATGTTGACTCAGATAGGTACAAGAGAACTCACATAAAAACATAAAACAGTTCATGCCATAATATCACTTTGAAAACACAGGTATCAAAGCGATAAAGAAAGATTTTTCGAGCGTTGCTCGTTTTATTTGTATATAAAAGCCCACCTTGTAAATACAGAACTTATACGCAAAAGCTTCCAACTTCGGATCTTTCGTCCTTTCTTTACAGTTGGCTTCCTCCTTCATCGTAAAATAAACATACTTAAAAATGGATTGTAAAAGAATAATCGAAGGAAGAGAATCGAAGAAAGTTTTAGTTATTTTATTCTTTTGGGCATTTGCACGCTTATTAGATTCGTTTTACTTAAACGGGAAACGAGACTCGAACCAATCTCGTTTTGAACTCGGAAGATCTCATACTCGACTCTCGGGTCAGTAGAGATGTTAGTCGATATCTTAAAACGACTTTAAAGATTAAACGAAACTAAGTTGGAAAGAAACAACTTAGGCGATTTACGTTTTAGCTCATTTCACGACTTATGAAATTTCTCGTTTATTACTTCTTTAATAAAAGGATAAAAGATACGATCTCGACTGGTTTTTCATCACTCAAGGTCATGTACTTGACTCTAGGGTCAGTAGGTAGATATTCGATAGATAAAACGGCTTAAACGTTTGAAAGAGACTAAGTTGTGAATTAAACAACTTGGAAAACAAGAAACTGAAATTTTACTGCACAGTCCAGTAACCCTGGAGGCTGTCCAGAACAGAGGGTTTAGAAATAGGGGGTGAGCCCTGTACCACTAGAAAGCTTAGGAAGTCTAGTTTCTGCTCCAATTTACGGATCACAAATCCGATAAATGAGCTGGAAGTTATTACAGTTTCCGGCGAGGGTCGCAAAACTGCTTTGAAACCCTAGATGCTTGGTAGGTTCGACGTATAACGTCTTAGGTTCGTTCTAAGCTCTCGTATTCAATTTTTTTAGAAACTGGACTCTCAAGGCAGTCATCACGTACCTCCGTACGTGACAAACTCCTTCTCAACTCGTTCAAAAGCTCGACGTTCTAACGTCGGATTTCAACTATCAATTACTAAACCAACAAAGAAAATCCAAACGCTTTCTAGTTCTCGATTACAACTATAACCCATGTTATATCAACTCGGATGCTTATGATGTCAACTAGAAAGATGTTCTAAATTTCATTATAAACAATAATATCAAGTTAGAATTTTCATCCGACTTCCCGATTATTAGTTACAACTAGATATTCGTCTTTTACGCGATTTTTTCAACGTTGTCGGATTTCGTTCAAATTTTACGACGTTAAACTACGTCTAATATGAATCATTTTCATGCATGCTAACATATCTTATCATCATTATAACTCAGTTTATAAGGTGATTTTAGTCTCTTACATTCCATTAAACATTTTTAGAAAATTTTCCAATTAACTTCTATAATCAACTAATATAATTTGCAACAATATTCAACTAACAATTCATCACTTTAAACAATCATGTGGAAACCCCTAATTACTTATAAATTTCTGGTTTTATACATATGTTAAGGGGATGATTTTCTTCTCAAATTAACAACATTTATTTAC
The DNA here is from genome assembly GCA_029490685.1 of Schizonepeta tenuifolia. NCBI lineage: Eukaryota > Viridiplantae > Streptophyta > Magnoliopsida > Lamiales > Lamiaceae > Schizonepeta > Schizonepeta tenuifolia. The sequence goes on from CM055957.1 coordinate 16,452,128, forward strand.
TAAACATACTCTTATATCATCAATTAAACAATTGCAATTCTATTATCAATTAACATACAAAAATCCCCAAATTCAATTCAAAACCCTAATTGAATTTCATAACAACATAAGGCTTTCAATCCCTTTTCATTCCAATCACTAATTAAACACCTACTAAGCATGAATTTATGATTAAAAGAAGAAAAACAAAAATCCTACAATTTCCCAAAAAAATTCTGCATTCACACAATAATTAGGGTTCTTGTTTTTGTTCCATTTTAATCTCCAATTATCATATCTAACACATTCAATTACATTATTCTAAGATCAAAATATCTAAATCAAACCTCTAAAAATTCGAACAAGAAAGAAAAGGAAAAGAAAAGAAAACTAATTGGATAGAAATGTAGAGGATGGAAATACCTTAAGATTTAATGAAAGAAGTATGGAATTGAATGGATGGATGATGATTTGTGTTCTTCTTCAAGTTCTTGGTGAAGTCTTCAATGGTGGATGGGAAGGATGAAGAAGATGAAGATGAGAGTGTGTGAGTGTGTGTGCTGCCGAGAGAGAGAGTGAGAGTTGGAGAGAAAATGTGTTTTGTCTAAGTGTTTGCAATGATGAAGGGTTTGAACATGCATAAAGGTAAGGTTAAGGTGTCATTAGCTTAATCAAGTCAACATGCATGTCTTACACCTAAACATGGGTGAGGTGGCGGCTGCATGTAAGAGGTTTAGAGGGTTTCGGGTTTTTCCGGCGCGATCCGACGTTACGGAAAAACGAACGACGAAAAACGTTGTTCGGTACAAAAATCATCGTGATTCGATTTGACCTTAAATTCTAACGTATGAACTCAATTAGAAAATAAATTTATAAAATTTATTTTGACAAAAACTCGGGACGACAAGTCCGAGTTTCGTCCGGAAAAACGTAAAAACAAACTTTCTCGGCGTGTTCGTATTGTGATTTTGTAAACGTAAAATTAAACGGTTTTCCAATCTTAGTTTACAAACTAAAAACTTTTCGTACGCGCTAACCCCTAATACGGTAGTCGTCTAGCCGACTTCTGTAAATTATTTTTAATAACGGATTTGACCGTTAGCTTTAGAATTAAGAAATTGTAACTTAGGCGTGCAAAGCCATTTATTTAATTAACTTTAAATTTTAAGAACGTAAGGATTTTTACGGGGCATTACAACAAGGATAGTTTATAATTATAAAAGATTAAATGACAACATAATAGATGACGGGTATAATATTCCAAATAAAGATGGATTAATTAGTTTAATCCAAATAAAAAGATTTTTTGTAAATTTGAACTCAAGTCAGCATATAATCAATTACAATTAGAAGAATGATTTAAACCATGGACAACTTTTACCCGTCGAGAAGGACATTTTGAATGGAATGTGTTAAGCTTTGGATTAAAAATGCTCCATCAGTTTTCTAAAGATTTATGGACTCTATTTTTCTAAAATATGATTTCTGCCTAGTTTATATAGATGATATTCTTGTAGCAAGTAATAACATTAAAGAACATGAATACCATTTAGAAATAATTTTTACAGAAATAGAAAAACAAGGTATTGTAATAAGTAAAAGAAAAATGAAATTATTTAAAAGAAAAATATCCTTTTAGGATTAGAATTGGAGATGGAAAAATTGAATTACAACCATACATTGCAGAAAAACTATTAAATTTTTCAGATAAGTTAGAAGGATTAAAGCAAATCCAAGCATTTTTAGGATTACTAAATTATGCTAGAAAATTTTAATAAAGAAGACATTAATTTAGTAAAGAAAATAAAAGAAGCAATTAAAAAAATTAAACCACTTGAATTACCTCTAGTAACAGATTATATCATCATAGAATGTGATGGCTCCAAAGAAGGATGGAGGGCTCCAAAAAAGGATGGAGAGCTCCAAACAAGATGGGTTAATTTACAAAACTTAATCCAAGGAAAATGATACACAATAAATTTTGAACACATTAAAGGAAAAGATAATAACCTTGCTGATTTACTTTCCCGTAATATTTTTGAATATTTGAATACAGGTCATGCATAAAAAGAAAGTCATCAGACCAAAAGGAAAAGAAAAAAGTTCTACAGATATTTCCCCAATGATGACGTCAAGTTCAGAAAGTAGCCCAAAATTTACAAAATTAGGACATACTTCGACTACGTCTCCCAATTCTAAATTTACACAGATGGGAAGTGGTTCTCAAATTTCTCCCAGTTCTATTTAACAGATGGGAGTGGTTCTCAAATTTCTCCCGTTCTAAATTTACACAGATGAGAAATTTTTCTCAAGCTTCTCCTATTTCTAATAATTGAAAAAAGGGAGAAATTTTTTTGCAAACAAATTTCCAATTTGGATTTGTTATGCTTTCTGCTTGTACAGATCAGAATAAAAAGTTCAAACCATACACTGGAATTGAAGTTAATCCTCAGCTACAGTGTCTGCTTGACAATTTTTGGCATATTCAAACCCTCCAAAATGCCACCCATTTCAAGGTTCAAATTCTTAATGCCCTTAGTTTTTACTTTTCGGAACTGAAGGCAGAAAAGAATTTAATCCCTAGAAAAAGAAATTCTCATTATGTTATTTATAGAGGTATGAAAGTGGGCATCTTTCATAATTTTGACACAGTTAGAAAATTTATTAATTGCCCAAACCCTATTTTTAAAGTATATTATACATTTAAAGAAGTTCTAGATAATGCTAGAGAAACTTTAGGTATAAATTTTTTCATTGAACTAGATTAAGTAAAAAAACTTTTCACAAATTGTAGAAGAAAACCCGAGTGGGGTTATTTCAGCCCAAGCAGGGGAAATACATCAGTTAGAAAAGCAAATCTCTGATTTACAGAGTCAACTCTCTCTCTCTCTCAATTAAAAAATCAAGAAAAAATGAGGCTCTAAATTTTAAAGATCAGACAATTTTTACAATGGAAAAAGGATTTTCAAATCTTAATGCTCAGATTTTTTCTCTGAACACTGAGATTAAAATTTTAAAAAATAAAGAAGATTTATTTCCTCAAAGAAAATTTGAAAACTTCAAAGTAAGAATGCTTGATCTCCCTTATCAAGAAGTCTTAAAACCTCTCTTTGATAAAGTTCCTAAATTGGATCAAGTAATTTTAACAAAACCCTTGGCATAATTTCCAAAAATAAATAATAAAAATTATATTTGGAGAAATTCAAGTCGAAGGAGTAAAGGTTATTAAAAAATTCAAATCCTTCTGTGATCCTCAAGAAATTTCATAAATCCCAGAAGGAGTAATCCCATGCCTTTTCAAACTCCAAATTGACTTAAATTTGACCAACATGAGTTGTGAAAACATTTTAAAGTTTTATCACAATGGCATGATGGATTACATTGAGTTCCGCCTTAAAGAAGAAGGCTCAAAAATTGAAGAAATTCTGGAGAAACTCGGAGAAAAATTCTTGCTTATTGAAGGAAAAATGGCATCAAAATCCCTCAAGGGCAAGATCTTCTTCAAAATTCAATCCTCTCTTCCACAAGTTATCAAAGGTTCTTACATGCCAGCCAAAAAGAGGATATTCATGGAAGAAAAGAACAGATTAAGAAATCACGATTCTACAACATTTGATTTCAAAGACATTGAAAATTCCAAAATGTACAAATACTGTCAACAAAATATTGGTATCGAAGTAATATTCTGGAACCAGTATAGACTTCTTGGAGAAGGACATTTTACCCAAATATTTAGAACAGAAAATTGGAAGATGCTTTTACCATTCAGTGGAGAAGGCGAAAAATTAGAAGACGACGAACACATAATCAATACTGAAGAAGTGTTCGGACACCAAGAAAGTAATACAGAAAATGATGAAGAAATTCCAGAAACTCACAGTAATTTCTAGAAAATAATGATGAAAGTAGTGACGAAAAATAAAATTTTATCGTTACTACGCATTTTTTCAAAAAGTTCTCTGTACTTTTTGAATTTTTGGGCCACGATTGTTATGTCGGCCAAAACTATTAGCTTATTGTTATGTAGACCAAAATTATTAGCTTTTTAAACTAGCCTTTATTTTATTCTTGTCATACAATAGTTAGTTAGGAATAGTTAGTAATAGTCTTCTATATAAAGAGCTTAATAGCCCTCGTTGTAAACACACACTCATACACACACACTGTTGAATCAATGAAGCGAATGAGTTTCTAAATTCTCCCCATATTAGTTTCTAGCTAAATAGTTAATCCTTCCTAGTTCATATAATATATCCCAACAAAAAAAAAAATTCGCTGTGCATATTTCTGGATCCGATCAACTTAGATAGTTGCCCTTTTCTGGAAGCATTCTTGTTGTAAGATCTTTTTCTCCTCTTTATTATATGGATTAATGTGTATCCCCAAAAAACACGCCCCACCCCATACATGTGAAAGTCTAGAAAAACTGAACAGGTGATAAGAATTGATATGTAAATAAAGGGAATATTTTATTAGAGAATTTGACCACAATACATAATATAAGAAAAGGGAGGCTATACTCAATTGAGAAATGAGAACAGACCCCATTGCCATTCTTGAATTAAAAGAGAAGAAGAAATGAGTGAGAAGAAAATAAGGATGAACTCACGGAAGATAAAAGACAGAGAAGAAGGCAAAACAAAAGAGAAAAACTCGTCGAAGATTTAAGAAAGAATGGTAGACAACGAGCATCCGCCGTCGCCGGAATGCGATCAGCGCCCGAGTCCCCACCTTTCGACTTCCCTACTCCCGATTCATAGTTCTCCATATTAGGTATTAACAACAGAAAAGAAAGAGAAAGTTAATACCTTTACTCCTTATTTTATACCGTGAAGAAAATTCTTGATGTGTGAGGAAGATGAAATGAGAGTCCTCTATTTATACTAGTTTCACAGTTCTAAACAAGGAAGGAGTAAGAATTACAATCAATCCTTCCCTATGATTGATTTTGTTTCACACGGTTCCGAAAAGAAGCAAGGGAAAAATTGGCAGCAAATTGGGCTTGATTGGGCTTGAAAGAAAATAAATAAAAGAGTTTGGGCTTTTCACTTTAGATATTAATCAAGAGTTTTAAGGGCCCAAATCTATCTAATGAAACATGAAAATTAATAAATATTGGCTGCCAAAAAATAAATAAAATAAATAAATTTATCATGCTCGTGCAATAACTCTAAGCACAACTTATAAGACTTAATATATAATTGCTTAAAATAATATATAAGTAAATATTTAAAGAAGAAAAATACTAAAATGTTCTTGGTCGTCACACAAATCATATAGACTTTTCTTCAAGAGACAGACTTTATCTTCATTTCCTTTCTCTATGAAACCATCTGGCTGATTGATTCATATAGATGGTCTCTTCTAGATCACCATGTAAGAAAGCAGTTTTCACATTCAATTGTTGTAACTCCCAATCAAACTGAGCTACTACAGACAACAAAATTCTTATAGAACTATGTTTTACCACAGGTGAAAAAACATCATTGAAATCAACTCCTTCTTTCTGTGTAAAACCCTTGGCCACCTACCGAGCTTTGAATCTGATTTTATCCATCTCAGCAACCGCTTTCTGTAACTTAGGTTTGATGACAAGTACCCAGGTTCCATTTTTAAGCATTGAACTTATCTCTTCTTGCATAGCTTTCCACCAATTGTCCTTCTCTTTGTTGTTCATAGATTCTTTGAAATTACTAGGTTTTGAATACTCTATCTCTTCAGTAACGCACAAAGCATAGAAGACCATATCTGCATCACCATATCTAGTTGGTGGTCTGATTGTTCTTCTTTGCCTATGTCTAGCCAATCTGTAATTTGGGAGATCTCCATCATCACCAAGAGCTTCTGAATCAACTCTATGATCTCTCAATGATCTCTCAAATCACTCTGGACTTCATCAGAGGATCTCTCATCACTAAGCTCCACCTTCACTCTTGAAGTAGAAGCTTCTTCTCTATTATAAGCCACCACCTTTACTTTTTCTTGACTAAGATAAGGCAGATCAGTCTCAATAAAAACTACATCCCTACTAATGATGATCTTCTGCTTCCCTAGCTCTATGCACCATAATCTGTAGCCCTTGACTCCCTTCTGATATCCAAGCATAACACATTTCAGAGCTCTGGCCTCCAGTTTTCCCTGTCTTTGATGTGCATAAGCCTTGCATCCAAACCCCTTAACTTTGAGTAATCACCCTCAGTACCATATCATCTATAATTACGAATATCAAAATTTATAGCTGATGAAGGACACTTGTTGATCAACACAACAACAGTAGCAGCAGCAGCAGCTTCTGCCCAAAATTTCTTTGGCATCCCTGAGCTCAGAAGCATGCATCTGACTCTCTCCAATATGGTCCTATTCATTCTTTCAGCCACCCCATTTTGTTGGGGATTGTGTGGTACAGTCCTATGTCTTCTTATTCCTTTTTCACTGCAATACTCATTGAATTCTCCATAAATGAATTCAAGTTCATTATCAGTCCTCAAATACTTGATCCTTCCCTTTCTCCACCTGAACTTTAGTACACCACTTCTTGAAGGTATCAAATGCCTCAGTCTTATCTTTCAGCACATATAACCAAAGCTTTCTTGAGTAGTCATCAATGATTGACATAAACAACTTTCCACCTGCAAGTGATGTAGTTTGTGTTGGCCCCCATAAATCACTATGGGCATAATCAAGAGGTGCTACTACTGAAGTTTGCTTACCAAATATGTAAGGTACCTTTGTGCTTTTTCCAAGAATGCACTGCTCATATGTCTCTGTGGCTTGTGAATCATCAACTTTAATCAACTGCTTCTTGATGAGCTGCATCATTCCAGCTTCACCAACATGACCTATCCTCATATGCCATAGATTCACATTAACAAAAGAAACATGATTAGTGTTACCAATTATAGTGGTAGCATCATGATAATACAAGTTATTTTTCCTAATTGCTCTCATGACAATCATAGAATCCTTCTTAACATGCATTCTTCCATATTTAGACTCATAGTATCATCCTTTAGATTCTAACATACCAAGTGAGATCATATTTCTTTTAATTTCTGGAATAAATCTCACATTAGTTAAAATCTTGAAAGAATTATCATGCATTTTCAACTTGATATTACCTATTCCTTGAACTCTGCACACTTGATTGTTTCCAAGAAGAACAGATGCAAGTCCAGCTTGATTTATTTCCATGAACCAATCTCTGTGAGGACACATGTGAAAGATGCATCCAGAATGCATGATCCAAGCTTGCTCCACTGCTTCCTCTACCACATTCAACATCTCAACTGGTTCACAATCTTCAACAACAATCATACTTTGGATCTTTGCCTTCTTTCTGCTTTCTAATCCAAAAAATAGCAGTTCTTTTTTAGATGACAAGGCTTCTTACACCAATGACATTTCCTTATCTTTTTCCCTTCTTGTTCTTTTTTCTTTGGAGGGAAAGACTTCTTGCCATCAAAAGCATTCTTCTTGGATTTCTTACCCTTGAACTTCTTGATGTTCAAGCTTTCTGCTGTGGAATCTTGCATTTCATCTACTTGTTTCTGAAGTTCCTTTGCCTTCAATGCATTCTGAACTTGTTCCAACGAGATGGAGTTTTCCCTGCTATAGAGCATTGCATCCTTTAGCTGATCATAACTGCGAGGTAAAGCATTCAGAAGAATGATAGCTTTATCTTCATCTTCAATCTTGACATCTATGTTTTCCAAATCATCAAGAGACTTTGAAAACTCTTCTAATTGTTCACCGATCGCTCTTTCTTCAGTAATCTTGTAGGAATACAAGCTCTGTTTCATGTAGAAACAATTTGCTAGAGATTTTGTCATGTACAAACTCTCCAGTTTCATCCAAACTCTGGTTGTCGTCGTTTTCTTTGCAACCTCGCACAGAACTTTATCGGTGAGACACAAAATTATGGCACTATGTGCCTTCTCCAGCATCTCTGCCCTTTGTTGTGCTTCTTTCTCCGCCGTCTTTCTATCAACCTCTCGTGTTTTGCCAACAGATTTGTCATCAAAAGATTTACCGGAGTTCTTTATCTCCGGTTTGAGATGGCACTATGTGCCTTCTCCAGCATCTCTGCCCTTTGTTGTGCTTCTTTCTCCGCCGTCTTTCTATCAACCTCTCGTGTTTTGCCAACAGATTTGTCATCAAAAGATTTACCGGAGTTCTTTATCTCCGGTTTGCTCACATTTTGATTCACCATAGCCCGAAGTCGTTTTTCCCTAAAAACTCCTCTGCATCAAATCTGGTGGAGGACATCGTAGATTCTTCTCTAATCACCGATCCTATCAGATCTTCCCGCAAGCGGCGCTAATTCGTAATTCGATTGTTGTGAAGAAGTGAAACGGCTAAGCTCATAGAGCTTCAACAATGGCGATAACAAATAAACTCCTAAAACTGTAAACGAGGCAACGATTTACGTGGTTTGGGAAATCACTCATACAATTTGCAGAAATAAGAACCCTAGATTTTCTACCCAATTCTCACTTCATGCACTTGTGTTTCCCTTCTCTCTTTCTCTCAAACTTCTGCAGATTACAAGATAAGATTCTAATCTCTATTCTAAGCTTATATACAAAGGTATAACCGACCCAAGACTCATGATCTACACCGTCGAATAAGCAACGACCATGATCAACTTATAACCACCATGCACAGCTGTTCATGCAGTTGTTATGTAACTGACTTGGAACATAATTACTTCTCGATCCTTCCAAGCATCAACACAGCACTTGAGTCCCTCTTCCAAGCTTCCTCTTGGTGCCACGTGTGCAGCCATAAACACCAACACATCCAGATCTCGATGAAAATTCAGAAACTCTTCATATACCGAAATTGGAGAGAGTTTATAGAAAAATTGCCACCACCAGTTATTATTTTTTAGGTCAATGAGGTAACATCTTTCGGTGTGATGTATTCATTTTGTATTTCAAATCACTCGTTCACGAATTCATTTATTTGGGTTATTGTTGCGAGATATGTTGACAAATTCATTTATTCGGGTGAGATCCAAATATCTGAACTAAAGAGAGTACAGATGATGGCAAAAACTTCCGTGGAGATTTTCCACCATATAGACGACTTGCCCGACCCGCACCGACCCTGCGCTCCACGCACAGCGCGTGTATCTCACGCACTACAATAATTTTTTTTATTTCAATTTGTTTTTATTTTCATATTTTTATCTCCCCTTCTTTTTGTTGTTTGACTCTTCATTTTTTTTTTTGCCGTTTCTTCTTTGGTCAAGATTCGAGCGAGGGAAGCCGAAGGCTTCGGAGCGAGCTGAAAAATCCAAATTGTTGTCCGACAATTATCCTTATATTACTGATCGGAGCGAAGGCGGAGCTATAAGATCGGAGTCGAAGGCTCCGCTAAAAGAAAATAAAATAAAATAAAACTAAAAAAAAGTCAAAGAGCGTTGACCCGGGTAGATTGGGCTCTTTCCCTTTCGTTTTCTGGTTGACGTCTACCCCGTCCTCTAGGTCTACCAGGGCCTCTTCGATTGTTAACGTTTCTTGGTGGCATTTTTGAAACTAGAGGAAACGAGAGTACTCATTAGTGCCTTACCTTAAACCTTTCTTTTAATTACTAGTCCTTTTGCAACTTAAACAAGTTCAATTTAAAGACATTAGGGAATTAACTTCATTACTAGCTCTTTCATCTTTTAACTTCCCAAATTAAACTTAAACTCTCGTTACACGAGTTCATTCGACATTCTTATTTACTACACGATTTAAAAGAAACTTTCTTGTGATCAAAACCCTCTCACGAGTCATGTATATATATATATATACATCAAAAGAATACTATTTTTGCCTCCAACGAGGACTTATATAAGAGAAAGTCTAGACTTCAATGAGTCTAAGCTAGGCCATCTGCCTATCTATGTACAGGATGCACTACTGGTTGCACAACTGTACTACTGGTAGTACTAGAACGGAAACGATCCATAAAACTATGTATCCGTATAAAGTACTACAAAAAACTAGTTACTGATCCGACTATTTACAAGAAAAAAGGAACTACTACTACTACGCGTCTAAAACGCTCTCCTCATCTAGTTGCGGTCGAGTCAGCACTGCCCTCTACGGCCTACAAAACCTCGGAGTCCTCCTCTGGGTCCTCCTCTGAATCTGAATTAAAGGCGAGCTGAAGTGCTTCGTCAACCCTCAAGGTAGTGCCGTCTGTAAGTGTAAATGGTGGTGGGGCAGGTACCTCTAAAACTGTCCTCTCGGAATCTGACACTAGGTAGTCACAGCTGAACTCTACCGTACGCTTATTTAGGGGAAGAAGGTGCTCTGGAATCGTACTAGAATCGTACTCCTCCCTAGAACGGACCCTGGACGGTCCTGCCTTATACTCTGCTCTAACTCTGGCCAACTCTAAACAAATCTCGTCAAGTGGTCTGAAGGGGTATGGTAACTCGATCATAGCGGTAAGATCCACGCCAATCACCGGGTACTCTGCCTTTGAAACTAGCTCCTCTGTGTCCTCATTAGGTACAAACACTGGAGGGATATCTAACTGTGCGGCCATCTCTGGATCTATCTCAACATGCTCTGACTCTGAATCTGCTGGAAAGTGAGTGTAGGGAGGGTGCTCTTGAATGGGAAATGATGCTATGATTCTGTCCTGAATGAAACGTTTGTGTACTGCTAGAGCGAATCCTAAGTAATCACCCGTTGGCTCTACGTCGTCACCAAACACTCCAAGGTAGTACCATGCCGTGTCGTGTGCCCAACCACGCCACTCCTCTGGTAGTCGCATAATCAGGTCGAATATAGCCTGACGCTCCGTAACAGAATGGCGAGCTGCATGGTAAACTGCCGAAAAGTTACTCACAATCTGCCCTATATCATGATTCAGGTCTGCCTCAAAATCTCGATACTTATCTAATATCTGATCTGCCCAAGTACGCTGTGGCGGGGATTGGCTCTTCTGAGCCGTGTCAATTCCAGTATCCATCCTACAAAGTTTTTTTTTTTTTAAGAAACATGGATCAGTAACGGGTAGGATAATAACTTATTTTAAGGGAAATCTTAAATTACAAGTTGAATATTCCTTATTCAATTGTAATATCACCACTTAAACAACCATTTATCTTAAACACCTAGCAATTTCAAGAAAATTGCACTCAAAATATATAGAAATAAAACTTCGAGATTTTATTTCCATCCTTTATCTTATCATTCTTTTACTTCCTCACTTTATCTTCTTATCACATTCTTACCTCATTCTCCATTACTTTCTTTCTTTATTTCTCCTTTGAAGAAATTTTCTTAACGATTCTCACTTATTAAAACAAAGTACGTCTACTTTGTTCATGTTACTCATTCAAAAGTAACATTCGTTTACAAAAGATTATGTCCTTCCTGACACTTGAATCTCGTACTTATCGTATTCTTCGTTAAATTACGAATTATGACATGAATTCCAAAAGAAATTGGAATAATAACTAGAGAATAACTTTTTAGAACTCAAGTTCTAATCGTCGTTGGAATCGATCGATCGTTTAAGATTCGTGCTCGAGTCTTAATAATTAAAACAAATCTCTTCTTGAAGTTCGAACGAGGCGAACTCCAACTGAAAATGAATTCGTTCATGTTACTTTTACGGAAGTAACATTCGTTTCTTCCATTTACTTTGATCCCCTTTATTCTGTCCTTCTTGACCCGATCATTTCTTTCTTATTTCGAAGCCAATGCTTCTCAAACGTCTAATCGTTTCTTTTGTTCACTTGGTATAGAATTAACTTTCCTTATCATTACTTATCTTATTTTCTTGAAGGAAATTCTTATCGGCTCTTGATTACAAAAACAAAAATTGACTTTGCCGAGTCTTTGTTCATGTCACTATTCGCACGTGACATTCGTCTATAAAAGTTCTTCCCGTTTTACGATCTCCTTTTAAAATCATTTGAACTAACGTTTCTTAAAACGTCTAAGTTCTCGAGGAATTGGAAAGATCTTAGGTTTCAAGTCTATGTTCTTAGCGAACCGGGAAAAATCCCTAGAATCAATCTAGATTCTCGTGCCATCATAACATTTTAAACAATGAACACAGATAATTTCACGTAATATAGTACTCGTACTATCACGAAATCACAAAATATCACAAGTGTATCTCTTATACTTTCAAACAATTCCTTACTTGGCACCTTTTATTTCATTCTCGACTTTAATACTTATTCAAAAATTTTCCTTAAAAAGGAATCACATTTCTTGAAACTCTTTCCTTTCTTTCTTTCTTTCTTTTCTTTCTCTCTTTCTTTTTGTTAAGTCGACGTAGCGGGAGGTTGAGTTGTCGTCTACACTCTTAATCTTAGTGTCACGACCTAACTTCACTTGAAATGAGACTCGGGTATAGAGTATGAACGAATACTCTATCTGACTACTTGAAAGAAGACTTGTATGCAGAGCAGAAACGATTGCTCTGATACCACTCTGTCACATCCCCAAATCTCGAGGGACGGCAGAAGCCGGGGTGCGACTGGGATTGGATTAAAGAAGTGGGGAAGAAAGGGGATGAAAGAAATAAACATACATTAAAAGACAGAATACTTCTATGAACCTGACTTCATTAGATAAAGAAAGAGTTGATCTCGAAGGATTACTCGACATAGTTCTCCAAAAGCAAACTAAGTTATAGTACAGAACTTAGAATACAGAGTTATATACAAGATAATACAAAAAGGTTTAGAGTTTGGCAGCGGAATAAACGTAGAATGTGACTCTGTTCTTCTTTCCTATCACTATCCTACTCAACCGTCACCGCTTCCGTCGCTCAACCTGCACATTTAGAAAACATATGCAGGGCTAAGTACATAAAGCACTTAGTGGGCACTTTGCCGAAAACATATAATAAGTATTGATAAATCAGACATTCTTATCTCTGTAGCACATCGGGGTTTTCTTTTAAAATGCCCGTGTCTACTAAAACATTTTCTTATCATTTTCACAATTTAGCTTGGCCAAGCATTTTTCTGACAGATGTTACGTTCAATCTTGCCCAATAAGAATCACCGTGGCTGGTTACCCCTCAACAGGATACCACATACACCACAGGCTACTGTGTACACTAACTTTGGAAAGCAAGTCGGCTAACTCAAAGTCCGATCGTTTTAGTTAACAAGTCGGTTAACTAATAAATTCTGGATAGCAAGTCGGCTAACTCAGAAGGGTAAAAGAGAACTCACATAAAACACAAAATAGTTTATGCCTAATCACTTTTGATAAACACAGTTATCAAAGCTATAAATATCACTTTCGATTTGTGGAAAAACCCACATTTTGTTTGATGTATATAAAAGCCCACCTTAAAGATTACAGAACTTGTAATCGAGCTTCCGTTCTTCAATCTTCCGTCCTATCCTTGTGCTGACTTCCTCCTTCATCGTACATAATCATACTTTGATAAGTCGTCGATACGATAAATGAAAAATGGAAATCGAAAACGAAATCGAATTAGTCTTTTAAGCTTTTTAGGCATTTGCACGCTAAACTAGATTCTTTTAGTTTAAACGGGAACGAGACTCGAAAGCATCTCGTTTAGAACTCATTTGGTTCCTTTCTCGACACTTATGTCGGCAAAATTGAAGTCGATTGCTTACAACGACTTAAGAGATCAAAAGGAAACTAAGTTGAAAAGAATTCAACTTAAGAAACTAAGTTTTGAAAATTATTGCACAGATCAGTAAGTTTTCACAGAACAGGGGATTTCGAAACAGGGGGCGAATCTTATACCAAAAGAAAGGTACGGATGTCTAGTTTACTCTCCAATTTACGGATCTCAATTCCGATAAACGAGCTAAAAGATATGACAGTTTCCGTGAAAGGTCGCAAAACTGTCCGCGGCTAATCCTAATGTTCTTTAATTCGATGTACGACTTCCTAGGTTCGACTTATGTTATTCCACCTTATTTTCTACGAAATTACTGACCCAAGGCAGTCAACACGTATCCTCATACGTGATGAGCTCCTTTTCATTTCTCGATCACAAACACGGCGATTAATTCTTCGTCTTTCAAACTACACAATTACTATACCAATCAACTTCAATTCAATTTCTACTTCTCGAATTCAACTATAATTATCATTTCATAACTCGGATAAACACGTCGTCAACTACAAACTTGTTCTCTTATCGATAACATTCATTAATATCTAATTACTTTCCTTACTCGTCTTTTCTATAAACACTTATATTCATTCATTCGTCTCTTACGAAATAGCCGACGTCATTAGAATTCGATCCAATTTCTACAATATTATTAATCGTCTATCAAGAATCATTAGTACGTGAATCATAACCTCAATTCATTATCTAATCTTGACTTATTGTCGATCATTCGTCTCTTACTATAAATTTTACGTTCTCCGTTTTCGTTGAAATTTTACAACAACGATTATCGTCTAACGAACATTACTAACATGCAAATCATATTATCAAAACATTAACGAGCTCTAACTTATCGACACGTCTTCGTCTCTTACGTTTTTCATTTTATTTTTAGAAAAATCCCAATTAAATATATAATCATCCTCGTACATCCTATATCTCATTTCCATAAATATATCATGCATATCACAACCTTTACTACATCGAATCAACCCTTTTTCATCTCTTATGTTCCGACTTTTATTTTCAGAAAAATCTAAATCAATTCATAGAGTCAATTAGCAACATGTAGAACACTAATCTATCGATCAAACGTCAAATAAAACGAGCTACGATCAAACCCCCAAAATTATAAAAATTTTCGGTAATAACCCTAAAGAAATTGGGAGTGATTTTCTTCATGATTCGATCCGTAGAACTCGATTCTAAACATCCTAAAACATGAATCGATTAAAGGACAACATGCTATTCTATCTCCTACATTTCGAAAAAAAAGAAAAAGATGGAAAAGGAATTGTGTTCGGTTCATATTGGAGACGAAGTTCTCACCTTGCGGAATACGAACTCGGAAATGGAATTGATCGGTAGATGGAAGACTTGTGTTCTTGAGAAGAGCTTGGATGAAGAGTTTTGGAGATGAAGTTTTAATGGAGGAATTTGAGAGAGAATGAGAGAGAGAGAGGGAAAATTCGGTTATGAGGGAGGGAGGGAGAGAGAAGGTGATGACAAGGTGATTTTCTATAGTATAAAGTAGAAAATATCTCCCTTAGGGTGGTGACTCGCTTAAGGGCCGTTTGTTTGCAAAATTTTGACGGAAATATCTCGTTTCCGGACTTTAAACGATGATTAAAAAGTCGAGAAATACTTTCTTAGTTAGTTACGAATTCGACGAAATCTAATTCGTCCGTTAGATTGGAAATAATCACGTACTCGGAAAATCTAATTCGTTTTTCAAAATCCGAGAAAAAGTCGGGACTTCACAGTCCAAAATTCGCCCGGAAAAATCATAAAAACTAACTTTCTCCGGCGAACTCGTATCGAAGAAAAAGTGAATGTAAATCCTGGCGGATTTTAATTCTGAGTTTTCGGACGAAAAATCTATCGGACGCGAAAACCCTAATACAGTAGACGTTCGCCCGATTTCTGGAAATTTTTCGGAAACGGATTCCACCGTAAATCTTAGAATTTAATTTCATGATCTTAGGCGTGCAAAGCCATAATTATTATTAACTTTCATTTTTAACGACAGAAGAAAATATCGGGGTATTACAATTTGTTTGTTTATTTGTGTTTATATCAAATAAGTTCAAATTGTGCACTTTGAAATTATTCCAATCATCTTATAAGTTTTTTCATATTTTTTTTTTTACTTTCTATCTTTATTTTTCTAAAAAATTCAATTTGTACATTGTTTAAGATGTGCCAAATTGAAGCCTCAATATTAATCGTGCACATCTTAGGAAATAACATGCATAAATAATCACGCAAGCAATCAAGAACACACGAAAAGTGTTTACCCAATTTGTTACGATATGTGATTACGCATATGGTACATAACACGTCGAGATTTTTCCCTATAATTTTAAAATACAGAATAGAAAGAGAACGACTATTTGTACTATAACAAATAACTAAGCCAGAACCCTAATCACATTAAGATTCTACTTGAGCCTAACAATGGACATTAGGCATCTAAAAAATTTGAATCGGAGATCGTGCTTTGATGTTCAGTACTCTCAAGCTCCATATCCAGCAAATAACAAATTGTTGAAAATAAATGAACTTGAAGATGTAATTAAGTAACATTGAATTTATATTTTTATTAAGTTATTTTGGTTATCTTTATATTTTAGAATATTATTAATTTTGTAACTTTCTATAAGGATTTTTTGAAAAAAAAAATTATCTTATTCAATTATGATTAATTTACATAATGCGCGTGATTGGTGACCGGTGATAATGATTCTCTTAAAGATTATCAATTTCTTAAATATTAAATTAAGAAGGTTCTAGCACTCCCATCACATCATTCTCCTCAAAATTACACCTCCTTAAATCTTCTCATATCTCACAACTCTAGTTGGACCCACAATTTTTATAGGATAATTAATAAAAAAAAAAATAGGGCATTTGTTATATGCATTTGTAAAATATGATAACAAATAATATAGGGGAGACTTTAGGAGTATATTTAAGAGCAAAAATTTAAGGGATCCGTTGTGAATGCTCTTGTATTTAAAAGTTCACAAAGTAAATATATTTATTTGGAGACTATTCAACCATTAAATTCCCTATACTTGAACAAACCCCAAAAGTAGCTTGAGTTTTATTGATGACTGCAGAACATGTCTATGATTCTATCTTTCTTACTTTAGAAAACAAAAATGATTCTGATGGGGTTCAAATATGTAATACTCGAACATATAAATGTTCAAGAATCATAAGCACATATTAATTACTTTGTGTCGAAGATATAAGGTAGGAAGAGCTTCTCCACGTGGTTTTATCCTTCGAACTCCGACCTGCAAAAATGTAACGTCGGGTTGTGTGTCGGTGTCGCGTCTACAACGTTCAAGTTACTGTGTGTAGAATACGAAAGCTTGAGAGAATTCAACGAGTTCTATCGTATAAAGAAGATGATACTTGCTGATATGCAGTGAATTGTATATAATACCTATAAAAGTAAGGGTATTTCCATAATTTCGAGTCAATTTTGAGGGCCCATTAACCGACTTTGACGGGAAACATTCCCAACCTTTATTGATGTGACAGGCTATTGCTAACACATCGCAGAACAGACAGTCAGATATTTATGCATCGGGAATACAAATCTGTAATGTACTTTAGATCGACATGCAATAAAGTACAAGTGGTCAGTGTTACCCTGAAGTAACATTCCTTCAAGACAAGATTCAATACTTCGGGACATGTTTCCCCAATACTAAAATTATTGAATCAAGGTTGTCTTCTAGGCAGAGGAGCACTTAAAGTGCTGAAGCAAAATTGTCATTTAGTCAATCATGATATAGCGAAAGTATCACATTAGATTCTATCTTTCTCTTTTTTTAAAAACTCATATTATATTCCTTTATTTTTTTGAGAGCCATATTCTATCCCTTTATTAAAGGATTCACATAATCATAGCATAATATTCTCAAAATTTAGCTTTTAAATTTTCTCAGAAAATTTACCCTATATTATTTTTAGTCTCTATTTTATATTTGCATGTAACAGTTCTCATATACTAAGGTAATTATTTTAATAAATATGCGGCCCAACTTAATTTATGAGATAAAATTTTATTTAGGGAAGTGTAAATTTGAGACAAAATTTAGGAATGTATAATATTTTTGTTGGTTCACCCAATTTGAGAGATTTGATGGACATTTATCTCATGTTTTGTTTGTTTTTTTATGGGATTACAACAAAGTATTTATGTGGATATCAAATAAGTCGTTACACCATCATATAGGTGGAACCACTACACCATCAAATAAGGTGGAAATATACTACTCCACAAACCCAAGATGTTTCACTAAGGAAAAACTCGTGGTACCTCACCAAGTTAGTTGAGCTAGTACTTTATGGGCATTTCATATTTTGTTATTTTAACCAAAATTTAGTGTTAAAAACGATTTCAAGCTCTATTTTTTTCATCTTTTTTTGTCCTTCCATTCTCTTGATGATCGTTAATTTGATATTCCGTATCTTTCATTATCCCTATCTTTTATTTATTCAATGCTAATAAGTATCTCGTAAAAATCGACGGAAATATAATATTGGATTGACCATTATTTATACATATCCACTTACAATAAGCAAGCAAGGTAAGATCGTATATTAACATACAATTTGATAAACATCTCCAAAGAGTAAAAATAAAAAATATAAACTGCACCAACATTTTTCCGCTGATAAAACCTCCTAAAATCTCTCTCATGAGCATAATATCATGGAGGCCAAAGTTGTCGAAACCGCAGACGACGACGAGATAACCATCCTCGACACGGGTCCGGCCGTCTTCAAGAGCCGCGCCGCCAGAACAACCATCGACTTAACCCAAGACGACGACAACTACGACGTCGTCCTCGAAATCCCCCCCACCAAACGGCGAAGACAATTCTACAAGGCCGACGACACCGTTTTACGCCGATCGTTCACCTGCGAGATCTGCGCCGACGACAAACCCCTCAGCGACTCGTTCCGAGTAATCGGCTGCGATCACCACTATTGCACCGCTTGCATGGCAAACTACGTGGCGGCGAAACTGCAGGACAACATCTCCGACATCAACTGCCCCGTCCCCGGCTGCGGCGGGTTCCTGGAGCCGCAGCACTGCCGCACGATACTGCCGAAGGCGGTGTTCGAGCGGTGGGGCGACGCGCTGTGCGAGGCCTTTATTTCGGGGGCGGAGAAGTACTACTGCCCCTACAAGGATTGCTCGGCGCTGCTGATCGACGATGATAGAAACAACTGTAATTTGACGCAGTCGGAATGCCCCGAGTGCCGGCGGCTGTTCTGCGTTTCGCGTGGCATTCGGGGATAAACTGCGACGAGTTTAAGATGCTGGGAGAGGATGAGAAAAGCAATGAGGATATAATGGTGAGGATTCTTGCCAAGGAGAGCGGCTGGGCTAGGTGTCCAAGGTGCCGCTTCTTCGTCTCCAAATCGTCGGGTTGCTCGGCAATGAGTTGCAGGTATCTTCCTCTTCTCTCTTTTAGACGACTCTCTAGGTCTGTTTAACATGGCTGTTTAATTATGTCAAATTATGCGACATGCTCCCCAAACAGCTAGCTTGGTGTAGAGGGGTTGAATACACCAAGTAGAGCTGGTAAAACTCCGGGCCGGCCCGGCCCAGCCCGAGTAATCGGGCATTTGGGAAAAAAAGTTGGCCAGGGTCAGGTCGGCCCAAAAATCTGTTAATACGAAGCCCAAGCCTGCCCAAAAAAAAAGTTTTATAGTGTAAAATTTTTGGAACGGGTCGGGCTGGCCCGAGTTTATTGGGTTTTACCCTTTTAGGGCTAGAGCGCCCCGCCCGAAATAATTCGGGCCTAAAATCCATGAGCCCAAGTCCACCCAAAACCGAGCCCTTGGGCCCGGGTTTATTTTGCACCACCTCTAACACGATGCTTGAATTCTTTTTTCAAGCTTAGAGTTAGAGAGTGCGAGCTGTGTTGGTCAGCTGAATGGAAAACATAGCTGATACGGAACTTGGTGGTTACTTTTGTGGAAGTTGAGTTTGAGTTTGGTTTAAGTCAGTATTAGTGGGGATGAAAGCGTGAGTTAATATGCTAGGTTAAGGTTAGTATACAGATAAACAATGCAATACACAAAGATAAAGTAGAGAGATGAAACTCCTATGGTGAATCCAATTAAACTTAGGTTAGGGTCATCTTGCTTTAACGAGTAGCAAAGCAAGACGACTAATTCTCACCTCCTTGATCCTTCCTTACAAATTACTCACTTCGAGACAACAGCTCCCACTCTCAAACTTATCTGAGTAGATCGTTTGATTTTGGGTTTTCTACAACTAATGAACAAGCTTTGATAATAAACTAGCATGAATAACGTTAGACATAATGATTCTAACATATAAATTTTATTGAATAGATTTTATATTTTATTTATTTTAAAGTAGTATAATAATTTATTTATTTTTTGTGTTTGGTTTTCTTTTTTTTTTTTTTCAATTTCTCAAAATTTTAAATATGATCAAAAAGAAATAAAACGAAATGTTTAATTGTTAAGAGTTTTCTTCTTCTTTTTCTTGTATAGTAATAGAGTATCACTCTTTTCGTCCCACAATAAATATTCATATTTTATTTGAATTGTCTCAATATCTAATACGCAATATAGAAGTCACTTTCTCTCATAAAAATGTAAGCTCCACCATTTTCTATCTCTTTATCATTTAAATCAAAATTTTCCTAAATAATTATGACAAAAAAATGAGATACTTAATAAATATTAATGAGTAGATTTTTTATATTATTTATTTTAACGTAGTGTTGTAATTCTTTTTTATATATTTTTATTATTTTATTTTTTAATTTCTCAAAAGTTTATATATGATCGTTCAAAAGAAAATAAAGATAAAATATATTATTCTTATGAGCGTTCTTATTTTTTTTCTTGTATAGTATATAGGTACTACTCTTGTAATACCCCGGATATTTTCTTCCGACGAAAAATAAAAGGTTAATTATTAATTAAGGCTTTGCACGCCTAAGTTAAGGATTTTCGATTCTAAGATTTACGGTGAAATCCGTTTCAGAAAATAAATTCCAGAAATCGGTCGAACGACTACTGTATTAGGGTTTTCGCGTCCGATAGATTTTTCGTCCGAAAACTCAGAATTAAAATCCGTCAGAATTTACATTCACTTTTTCTTCGATACGAGTTCACCGGAGAAAGTTAGTTTTTATGATTTTCCGGGCGAATTTTAGACTGTCTAATCCCGACTTTTTCTCGGATTTTGAAAAACGAATTAGGTTTTCCGGGTACGTGATTTATTTCCAATCTAACGGACGAATTAGATTTTGTCGAATACGTAACTATCTAAGAAATTATTTCTCGACTTTTATAATGTCGTTTAAGACCCAGAAACAAGATATTTCCGACAAATAAAACACAACCAAACGCGCCTTAATGAGTCATCATCCCTTTGTAGGATATTTTCTTACTTTATGCTATAATATTAACCTTGTCATCACCCTCCCTCTCCCACACTTCATTACCCCCCCCCCCCCCCCCCCCATTGTTCTCTCTCTCATTTCTCTCTCAAATTTCTTCCATTAAAGCTTCATCCTTCAAGCTTTCTGAAGCTCTCAAGTCTTCCGTCTACCGATCGATTTCATTTCCGAGTTCGTATATCGCAAGGTAGGAACATTATCTACGTAATGAACCTAACAAAAATCTTTTCCCATCAATTATATTTTTTTTCGAAAGTTAGAGTTAAAGAAGCATGTTGATTCTTGTTCGATTCATGTTCTAGTATGTTTAGAATCGAGTTCTACGGATCGAATCATGAAGAAAATCACTCCCCTTTTGCATTTTGTAATTACCGAAAATTTAAGTAGTTTTAGGGGTTTTCCGTAGTTCGATTTCTTTGATGTTTGATTAGTGATCTACATGTTGTTAATTGACTTTATGAATTAATTTAGGTTTTTCTAAAAATAAAAGTTGAAGGATAAGAGATGAATAATGCATGATTTAGTATAATAAATGTTATGATATGCTCGATTGATTAATAGAAATGAGATATACGATGTATGAGGATGATTATATATGTAATTGGGATTTTTCTAAAAATAAAATGAAAAATGTAAGAGACAAAAACACGTCATTAAGTTGAAGCTCGATAATGTTTTGATAATATGGTTTGCATATTAGTGATGCTCGTTAGATGATGATCGTTGTTATAAAATTTGAACAAAAACGGAGAACATAAGATTTTCGTTAAGAAACGAACAATCGACGATAAGTCGAGAATAGATAATGTTTTAGGTTTGTGATTCGAACCTTTGATAATATTGTTAGTTAATGATCGTGACCGTAAAGTTTCAACGAATTCTAAGAAGTTTCGATTTTGAATAAGAGACGAAGAATCAAGTTTATAAGCCGATAGAAAAGTCGAATAAGGAAATCCCTTTTAATAATAATGTTTGTTATTGATTGACAAACAATATTGTAGTTAACGACTTTTCCATCCGAGAAACGAGACGTTATGAGATATAGTTAAGAATCGAGAAGTTGTTGAACGAAATAGAAATTGAAGTTTGTTTTCGTATAGTAAATGGTTAGTTGGGAAATGACGAGGAAATGCTCGTCATTTGTTAATCAAAAGTCGTGAATATGAACCCGATTAAGAGATACTGTATGTAGACTGTCTTGGGATGAAAATTTAGTGAAAATAAAAGTGGAATAGTATTAATCGAACCTAGGGAATCGTGCGTTGAGATTTGTCGAGCATTAGGGTTTCGCGTGACTGTTTTGCGACGTTTCACGGAAACTGTCATAACTTTTAGCTCGCTTAACAAAATCGAGATCCGTAAATTGGAGAGTAAACTAGACACCCGTACCTTTCTTTTGGTATAAGATTCATCCCCTGTTTTCGTATACTCTGTTCTGTATGAACTTACTGCTTGGGCAGTAAGTATCCAAAAGTCTAGTTTCCTAAGTTGAATCCTTTTCAACTTCGTTCCTTGTGAACTTTTAAGTCGTTCTAAGTTATCGACACCCTTTTACCTACTGACCTAAGTGTCGAGCAGTGTTCCGAGACAGTTTATAGACGAGAATTGATCGAAGTCTCGTTTATTAGTTAATAAAAAAAAAGTAGTAAAGTGCAAATGCCTAAAGAACTAAAAGCCGTTTCGATTTCCTGTTTCTTTTATCGATTGCGTTCAAGTTGCTTAAGTCTGTTTATTTGCGATAAAAGGAGGAAGTCAGCACCGAGGATAGGACGGAATACCAGAGACGGAAGCTCGTTTAATAGTTTTGTAATCAGTCAAGTGGGCTTTAATATATGTAACAAAATGAGCAATGCTCGAAAACCTTTTCTTTATCGCTTTGATAATCGTGTTTTCAAAGCGATAATCATGGCATGAACTATTTATTTTATGTGAGTTCTCTTGTACCTTATGAGTTAGCCAAAAGGGGTTAACTAAATGATCGGCTCTGAGTTAGTCAAAAGGGACTTTCCAAAGTTAAGTGTACATAGTAGCCGTTGAAGTATGGAACCCTGTTGAGGGGACGACCTGCCGCGGTGATAATAAATGGTCAAGATTGAACGTAACATTTATGAAAAATGCTTGATCAAGCTAAGTTATGAAAATGAGAAAGAAAATGTTTAGTAGACACGGGCCTTTATTGAAAAACCCTGGTGTACTACAGAAATGAGATGCCTAATTATCTATACTTATGATATGTTTTCGGCAACGTGCCCACTAAGTGTTTTTGTACTTAGCCCTGCATATGTTTTATAAAATGTGCAGGTTGAGCGACGGGAGCGGCGGTGGTTGATGTTGAGTTATGAAGTTGTGATTAGAATAAGAACTTGTATTCAGCTTTACGTTTTTCCGCTGCCAATCTCTTTTTGAAGTCATTGTATCTTTCTGTTGGGTCTAAACCCCGTATAATTAACTCAGTTTCTTTTTGATAACTATATCGAGTGATCCTTCGAGATCAACTCTTTCTTTTATTATAATGAAGTCTTGTTCATAGTAATTCATTTTGGTCATTATTGTCTGTTTGTTCTTTCATTCTTATTCATTCCCCCTTCTTCCCCGCTTCTTTAATCCAACCCCTAGTCGCACCCTGGCTTCTGTCGTCCCTCGGGATTTGGGGCTGTGACAGAGTGGTATCAGAGCAGTCGGTTCTGCTCTGGTCGTAAGTTATTTCTTCTAGTGATACCACAGAGTGGTATCAGAGCAATCGTTTCTGCTCTGCATACGAATTTCTTCAGTAGTAAGATAGAGTATTTGTATATACTCTATACACGAGTCTTTTTTCAAGTAAAGTTAAGTCGTAACACTAAGTATAAGAGTGTAGACGACAACTCAACCACCCGCTACGTCGACTCAATCAAAGAAGAAAAGTAAGGAAAGAATTTCAGAAGTATGATTTCTTTTAAAAAGAAATTTTTGATTAAAGTATGCAAGAAGAAATTTGAGAATTAAGTATGAAAGTATGATTGAGAATAAGGATGCAAGAATTTGCGAATAAGTATGCAAGAACTTGAGATTAAGTATGCCAAGTATGATTTGATTTAAAGTATAAAAGTTATACTTTGTGAATTACATGAACTATGTGAAAGCATGAATGCTATTCTATGCAAAAGTATGTGAAATTATATGAGTTATAATTTCTTTTATTATTCAAGATGCTTGTTTGGCATGAGAATTTAGACGAATTCTAAGGCCTTCCCGATTCTTTGAGAACATAGACGTTCTAAGAAGCGTTGGTTCCAAAATTTCCAAGAAACGATCGGATCGGAAAGGGGCGAATAAAGAGAATCAAAGCGAATAAACGAATATCACCTGCGTAAAGTGACATGTACAACCGACTCGTTGGAGTCGACTTGTTTTTGAAAATGAAAGCCGTAAGAATTTCCTTTTAAGGAAATAAAATAAAGAATAATAAGAAGAATAAGGATGAATAAGTTATCTCTTCCCCGACATTGGAACAGATTTGATGTAATTGTTAAGAATCGAGTACGAATTTTTAGCTAAATTCCAACAATTGTTCGATTCCAACGACGACTAGAACTTGTGTTCTAAAGTTATTCTCCAACTTATATTCCGTTTCCTTGGAATTTATTTCACAATTATTAAATAAATGAAGAATACGATAAGTACAAGGTTCAAGTATCGAGAGAAGTTTATATCCACTTTAATGTGGCATTAAGAATATTTCTTTCTAATGATGAGAACGATATGCGTTTATCGGTTAGGAGTTTTCTTGAGGGAAACTACGAAGTCTAAGTTAAAAATTAGAAAGAAAATCCCAGAAATTTTTTTTATTTAAAGTATTTGAGTGCAATTTCTTGAAATTGCTAGATGGATAAGATAAGCTGAGATTAAGTGGTTAAGTATTGCAATTTTGAATAATGGAGTATTCTAATTGTAAATTTAAGAATTTTCTGAAGATAAGTTATTATCCTACCAGTTACTGATCCGTGTTTCTTAAAACCTTTTAGGATGGCTTCTAGTAGTGACATGACTCAGGAGAATCAATCCCCGCCACAGCGTACTTGGGCAGATGAGATACTGGATGAGTATCGAGATTTCGAGGCAGACCCAAATAACGACATTGGACAGATAGTTAGTAACTTTTCAGCAGTTTACCATGCAGCCCGACACAGTGTTACAGAGCGTCAGGCTATAGCAAACTTGATTATTCAACTACCAGATAAATGGCGCGGATGGGCACATGATGTGTCTTGGTACTTCCTTGCACTGTTCGTCGATGACACCGAGTCGATAGGAGATTTCTCAGGATTCGCTCTCGCTGTACACGAGCGTTTCTTTCAGAGCAGATTCATAGTGTCAATTCCCATTCATGAGCACCACCCCTACCGTCATTTTTCAGAGCCAGAGCCAGAGTCTTTGAACATGGATCCGGAGATGGCCACACCGTTAAAGTTACCACTAGTTCTTTCACCCAGTGAGGAGTTAATTCCAGAGACAGGATACCTGGAGATCGGCACGGGGCTTGCTACTATGATAGAATTTTCATTCCCATTTAGACCACTTGAGGAGATCTGTGCAGAGTTGGCGAGGGTCCGAGGAGAGTTTGAGGCAGGACCATTCAGGGTCCGTTCTACAGAGGAATACGAGTCTAGTTCACCTCCCGAGCACCTGCTGCCTCCAAAGAAGAGGACAGTAGAGATCAGTTTGGACTACTTGGTTTCAGACTCGGGGAAGACAGTTTCAGACGTGCCTTCACCACCACCACTTACACTTTTGGACGGCACTACTTTAAGGGTTGACGAGGCATTTCAGCTCGTCTTTGGTACAGATTCTAAGGAGGATCCGGACGAGGATCCGGAGGGGCACCCTGAGAAGTTTTAGGCCGTAGAGGACAGTAGTGACTCGACTACAGCTTGTTGAGCAGAGCGTCTTAGACGCGTAGTAGTAGTAGTAGTAGTAGTAGTAGTAGTAGTAGTAGTAGTAGTAGAAGTCTCCTTTTGTCTTATAAATAGTCGGATCAGTAACTATCCTTTTTGTAGTACTCTAAGCGGATACGAAGTTTTGGGATCATTTCCATTCTAGTACTTGCAGTAAGTACAGGAGATGCAGTATGTTAGTGCATCATGTACATAGATAGGCAGTTAGCCTAGTTTAGACTAGTCGCAGTCTAAACCTTTTTGTATAAGTCCTCGTTGGAGGCAAAACTAATATTCTTTTTAACGTGTATATAATATATATATATATGATGACCCGAGAGTGGGCTTAAATCTTGTGAAAGTTTCTTCTAAGCGCGATTAGAAGAAAAAAAGTTTAGATGAATATTTCGGTTTAACCGAGAAATTAAAAGTTTAAAGAGCTAAGTATCGAAGCTATTATCAGTTTTCTATTCCGTGAACTTGTTTAAAGTAAGAAAAAGGGTTTAGTGAGTGAGCGAAAGCTTAAAAGCAAAAGTGCTAATGAGAATTCTTGTTTTCTATAGTTTCAAAAATGCCGCCGAAAGTAGTTAACACCAGAAGAGGACCTGGTAGTTTTAGAGGACCTGGTAGAGGTCAAGGACAACGTGGAAGCGAAAAAGAGCAGGAACACCAAGCAACCCCTTCACTCCCGCTACCTCCACAACATCATAACATTGAGGATTTATTCTTCAAAAGAAATCCACCTGTTTTTAATGGATCCAGTAACCCAAGCGATGCTGAGCTTTGGGTACGATCTATAGAAAGAATCTTTAAGCTTCTAGGATATACTGATAAGGAGCGCCTTTCATGTGTTGCGTTTCGACTAGCCGGACCAGCTGATTACTGGTGGAAGGCTAGGCAGAAAGTTATGCTGGCGGAGCAAATGGCTCCAATTACTTGGGAAGAATTTAAAGAGGCATTTTATGATAAGTATGCATTTGATCAAGTGGATACCGAAGAGGAAATAGCAAAGAAGTTTCGTGAAGAACTTAAACATAAATTAGGAATAGCATTAGCCAGTCACGAGGGACTGAGCTATAAGGAAATACTAGGACGAGTCCTAGAAATAGAGACAATTGTGCCGGATAAAAGAAAGAGTATAGCATCCATACCAACACCAACCCAGGCTCCAATTCAAAACCCTCCCAACAACAAAAACAACTATAAAGGAAAAAGGAAATGGGAAGAAGGAAATAACAGTGGCTGCTATGGGAACCAGAGAAGAAATTAGAAAGGCTTTCAGCAGCCAAATCAGAATAATCAATCAAGGCAGGGGCAACAAACAAACAATAATCAAGGAAAGGTTACCGTTCCTGTCTGTCCTAAGTGTAATAGGATGCACTACGATGTCTGTCAAGCGAACTCTTGTGTTTGCTTTAAATGTGGACAGAAAGGACACGTGAAAAGAAATTGTCCAAACCCGATGCAACCAGTAGGATCGAATCAGCAAGGTCAGCCACAAGGGCAACAAAGGAATAACCAGGAAGGAAACAACCGAGGAAGAGCTGCCGTTCCTGCCTGTCCCAAGTGTAATAGGGTACACTTCGGGAACTGCCAAGCAAACTCGGGAAGTTGCTTCAACTGTGGGCAGAAGGGGCACTTTAGGAGATAATGCCCGAAACCGATGCAAGCGGCAAGACAAAATCAGTATGGACAGCCCCAGCCTTTGAGGGTGATTCAAGCTCAGCCGCAGCAGCAGCTTCAACATTACGACCAATAGCAACAGAACGTTAGGACATTCGTGATCGAACAAGATGCGCGCAATAAGGGCAAGGGAAAATTGGCAGGTATAGGACGAATTTTTTAATTACCTTGCCATTCTTCTACCCCATACCAAAACCTTACATTCGTTATTTCTAGTGCTTGTCGACACTATAAGAGTAAAACCAGAGTGCGCTAATCATAAAATAAGAATAACCACGCCTTAGGAGAAATTATCGTCACATCCTTAGTTTTTCTCGAACATAGAATTTAACTTAGGGTCTTTTTTTTAAGATCATAGCAAGCAATCGGAACGTAATAAAATGTTCGACATAGATAAAAACCCATGGAATGAATTAATTATCTATTAACTGCACCATTCTATAAGGAGCATGAGCCGAAAGAATTAGAAGAGCTTAAGATCCAGCTGCAAGAATTGTTAGACCTTGGATTCATTAGACCGAGTGTTTCACCTTGGGGAGCACCTGTTTTATTCGTCAGGAAGGAAGATGGTTCTATGAGAATGTGCATAGACTATCATGAATTAAATACGATTACCCTTAAGAATAAGTATCCTTTGCCAAGGATAGAAGACCTCTTTGATCAGCTTAAGGGCGCAGGAGTCTTTTCGAAGATAGATTTAAGATCCAGGTACCATCAATTGAAAATAAAACCCGAGGACATACCTAAGACTGCTTTCCGAACCAGATATGGCCATTACGAATTTCTAAGTTATGCCATTTAGATTGACTAACACTCCCACAATGTTCATGGATCTCATGAATCAAATTTTTCACCCATACCTAGACAAATGCGTCTTAGTATTCATCGACAACATTCTTATTTACTCCAAGAATGAGGAAGAACACGAGGAACACTTAAGAATAGTTTTACAAATGCTTAGAGCTGAGAAGCTTTACACCAAATTCAGTAAGTGCAAGTTTGGCAGAAGGAAGTGATGTTCCTTGGACATGTAGTATCAGCAGAAGGCATCAAGGTGGATCCTGCCAAGGTAGAGGCAGTACGCGATTGGAAGACAAGTCCGAACGAAATTAGGAGTTTCTTAGGTTTAGCCGGTTATTATAGAAGATTCATCGAAGGATTTTCAACGATTGCTAGGCCTATGACGCAACTACTTCGGAAGGAAAACAAGTATAAATGGACGGATGAATGCGAGAAGAGTTTTCAGACACTTAAGGAGAAGTTAACCACAGCACCAGTGTTGGCTTTGTCAGAAGCGAATAAGGAATACGTGGTCTATACAGATACGTCGAAGAACGGATTAGGTTGTGTTTTAATGCAAGATGGAAAAGGTAATAGCTCATGCTTCACGATAACTCTGACTTCACGAAATTGAATACCCAACCCACGACTTAGAACTAGCAATCGTTGTGTATGCGCGGAAGATTTGGAGACACCATCTCTATGGTGTTAGGGTTGAGATTTATACGGACCATAAGATTTTAAAGTACTTCTTCGAGCAAAAGGAATTGAACATGAGACAAAGACGATGGCTCAAATTAGTCAAGGATTATGATTGCGGAATCAACTATCATCCAGGAAAAGAAAATGTTGTAACTAACGCGCTGAGTCGCAAGACTCCAACCGAGTTAGGATGTCTCTTTGTTGAGAAAGAAACTCTTGTAAGAGAATTTGAGAAAAGGGGCTTAGAAGTGCTCGATGCACCTGAAACGATAACAAACCAAATAAGCGGCACTAGTAGCTACACCAGACTTACAAGAAAGAATTATAAGTGCTCAGAGAAAGGACGAGTCGATTGAGAAGCTACGACTAAGGATAAGAATGGATAAACCAGACGGTTATTTTGAAGTACCAGATAATGCGTTTTTAATTCAAAGTAGACCTTATATCCCTAATAACGACAAATAGAAGAACGATATCATGAGTAAGGCTCATGATACGCCATGAACAGCATACCCAGAGAGTACGAAGATGTATCAGGACTTAAGAAAGAAATTTTGGTGGAACGGTTTGAAACGAGACGTTGCCTCGTTTGTAGAAAGATGTTTGGTTTGTCAACAAGTGAAAGCTCTACACCAAAGACCATACAGATTGTTACAGCCATTAAGTATCCCAGAATGAAAATGGGAGGATATAGCTATGGATTTTGTGATAGGTTTGCCTAAGTCAAGAAGAGGAAACACTGCCATCTGGGTAGTTATTGATAGACTCACCAAATCAGCTCATTTTCTACCGATTAAGATTACCTACGGGTCAGAGAAGTTAGCACGCCTGTATGTCCGTGAGATTGCACGTCTGCACGGAATACCAAAGTCGATAACATCAGATAGAGATGCCAAATTCACTTCAAGATTTTGGATCACGATGCAGAAAGAGTTAGGAACCGAACTTAACTTTAGTACATCTTCTTACCCCAGACAGATGGACAATCCGAGAGAACGATTCAGATACTCGTTAATATTTTAAGAACGGTAGTATTGGATCTAAGTGAGAAAGAACCTAGGACCAGATACGGTCAGTAAAATGATCGAGATCATTCGGCAGTTTCGAGTAAGAATGAAAGGAGTTTAGAGAAGACGAAAGTCTTATATGATATACGCCGATCAGAACTTAAATTCGAAAAAGGAGATAAGGTATTCTTAAGATTTCTCCGATAAAAAGAATCATGTCAAATATAAGCTTAGAAATTATGTGATTATTTGATATCTTGAAAAAGATAGTTTTAATGTGTATAGATTGGCCGTGTTGCCAAGTTTATAGAATGTTTATTTTATTTGCGTATCGCGTTGAGAAAGTACGTGTTCGTTTCTAAATACGTGACCCACCAGCAAGACGTTGTTCTTGAGTAAGATAAGTTATGAAGAAAGGCCGCAATCGATCTTGGATCGAAAAGTGCGAGAGTTAAGAAGCAAGTAAGTACGAGCAGTGAAAGTAACATGAAGTTATCACGGGCAAGAAAAAGCCACGTGAGAACTCGAAGAAGATATGCAAATTTCGGGACGAAATTTCTTGTTAGAGGGGTAGGATGTAATTCCCCGGATATTTTCTTCCGACGAAAAATAAAAGGTTAATTATTAATTAAGGCTTTGCACGCCTAAGTTAAGGATTTTCGATTCTAAGATTTACGGTGAAATCCGTTCCAGAAAATAAATTCCAGAAATCGGTCGAACGACTACTGTATTAGTGTTGTTGGGAAATTTATTAGTATGAGTTTTGATGAATTCCAAAACCGACTGACCCCAACCGAGTAGATGTTGCCAGAACCTAATGTTAGAAATTAGGCTCGCTGTTTGAGCAAAGTTGAGATTTTATCTTTACAGGTCTCCAGCTAAAGATGGCAACAAGGCATCACTCAGACAGAACATCAGTTATGATGAAGGACAACTGAGAGTTCATATGTTTAGATGGAATGAGGGGGAAGTCTTCAGAACATCAGTTGTGAAGGAAACCAACTGAGCGTTCATCAGATGAGAAGCAGTAGAGAGGAAGAGAACATCAGAAGAAAAGAAGTCATCTGAGAGTTCGAACCCAACTGACTAAATACAAGAAGGACAACTGAGCGTTCAAGACTTTCAACCGACTAACCGAGGTTGACTGTCAGAAAGGTTTGAAGTTGAATTTCAAAAGGAAGTCACATGAGGGTTTGACCGTTCAGTCATTACCCCATTTGGCCCAACACAAGGCTGTCTCAGATGGAAAGCAGAAGAGCACAGATGCCATATCGGGAAAGTCTGCAGAGATGAGAGACAAGCCATCGCTATCAAAGAACAGAGATCAACAGCTCCTCCAACGGCTAGTTGATTCTCTCCGCCTATAAATAGAGGCTTCCATTCATTGGAGATTAAGAATGAGGAAGACACACAAGGGGAAGACACACGAGACGAGACAGAGCGAAAGAAAGAACTATATTCCTTACTCGAGCTGAATTAGATTTAGTCTCTAAGAACATCACTCGTTGAGAGTTCTAGAGCATTAGATTGTGTCTGAGTGTCTTTAGATCGAACCTTGAGAACATCACTTTGTGAGAGTTCATAGAGTGTTAGATCCCAACTCACTTCTTGTTTGAGCTGTTAGTTGGAACCTTATCTTTTATACCTGAAAAGGTTTTAGGACCCTACTCTTCCTATAATTGAGTAGTTAGGTTGTCAAGTACCCGGAAACTTGACATAGGTTGTTAAGTACCAGTAAACTTAACTGTAAAGGTTGATAAGTACCCGTAAACTTATTGCAACGGTTGCACAGCCCGGGTAAGCTGTATGGTTTGTCCAAAAGACCATGGAAAAAGTTGTGTGGACTCACAACTCCCCGTGGACGTAGGAGGGTTATCTCCGAACCACGTTAAATCTTGTGTGTCTGTGTTTATTTTATTCAGTTATTTATTGCATTATTAACTGACCAATCTAACCGGCATACAAATCTGCATCTTTGCATATTCAACTGTTTTGGTTGTTGACCAACCCTGCACTAAAAGCGTGAGTTGATTTTAACGAGTTTAATTTTCCACCACATTCCGCACAGCCGCACTCTTCCAGCTGAGGTTACTTACTCAGCTGTGAGATTCCAACTGAGTCCGTTTTACTCGGTTGAAGTAACTTTTAAGGGTTAAGTTTTTAAAATCCTAACTGGTGTATTCCTCCCTCCCCCCCCATACACCAGTAACTCGTTTCGGGACCATCAAGTGGTATCAGAGCAGTGGTTCAAAAGACTGCTGACTCTGTTTCACAAGGTGTGAATTCGAGGAATTCTATTCAGTGGTCAACTGAACAGATCTCTTTATCACGCTAGTGCATATCTGCTTGCACCCTTCTTTTGTTGTTGTGTGCAGATGGACGTCAAAGACGATGAGGTACAATCTAATCCTGCTATTTTGAATTCTTCAATTATTTCTAACATGCAGGAAACCCTAGATGAAGAGTTGGAACTCTCATGGGACGACTTCTTAGCACTCAATGAGGAAGTGCAACAACGGTCGGTTGAGTTTAAGAGTCTTCAAGTACAATTCACCAAGCTTGAGGAATCCTTAACCGAAAAGGACGATCTGATCAAGAGCTAAAAGGAAGAGATTGGCAATCTCAATAATCAGCTGAATGCTGCCAGCCAACCTAAGGTTTCAACTGATGAGGAGTTAAAGAAACAGATCAAGAAGCAGGAAGATCAGTTGAACAAGCAAGAGGCGCAGATCGGCCAGCTGGTGAAAAAGTCAGACGAACAGTCCGAGTATATAGCTGTTATTCTCAAAGAGTTGCAAACTGAAAAGGACAACCTGTTCAAGCTATATCAGTCATCCAAGATCATAGAGAATCTAATCAGTTACAGCCGACAGATGGATGACTTGTCAGGACTCGGTTACGATATGGTTAAAGATAGTGGAATTCCTCCAGCAACCTTTATCAAAGCTGTTGAGGTCAAGGTTGTCGAACCTAACACAGTTGAATCTGAATCTCTCCAAAGTAATGCAACTTCCACTTCTCAGCAAGCTCAACCGACCAAGGGAACTCCAACTGAGAAGGGAAAAGAAGCAATGGATGAACAGAACGTTCAATCAGTTGGGACATCAATCGAGGGGAAATGTTCCAAGTCACAGAAGAGGAACCAGAGGTGTCGGAGATACAACCGAAACAAAAATCAGAACCGACTCTGAACCGTCCACAGATCCGACTACAGAAAGAATGGAACCGACCGCAGAGCCAACAAGGACTCAACCATCTGAATCAATTGCGGTTCCATCATCAGTTCAACCAGAGGTTCCAACTGAGTCAACCAATGAGGAACAGTTCGAACAGCTGGAGATATTCATGCCACAACTTGAATCAACATCCGAGCATGACCAGTTGTCGTCGTCAGTCAGGAAGATGGAATCAGTATCAGCTACGAAGATTCCAACATGGCGTCCGATCATTCAGACAAACTCTACAGGATAAGAATCGCCATCAAAACAGGGGGAAAGCCTCACCTCCTAAAGCTCAACATAGGAGAAATCCAACTCCTCCCAAGAAACAGAACATCACTACTAACAACAAGCCTAAGGATAACCGAGGTGTTGTTATAGTTGATGATGAAGGAAAAGTAATCTGGAATGATAAATCCATCCGAGTTTACAGGGAAAAGCGACGCACAGTTCCAGTGGGAACTGGTTCTAACCCTCCAGGACCCAACTGAAATTGGGGACCTAAGTGAGTTTCTCTTTGCAGGTGCAGGAGAAACAGCTGAGGAAGAAGAAGGCGTCTGCTACAATGTGGGTGATGGATAGTAGATGCTCGAAACACATGACGAATCTGAAGGATTTGCTTGGAAGTTTTGTGGAGAAAGAAGGTCCATCAGTTACTTTTGGTGATAACTCGAAAGGTTATACCAGAGGTTACGATACCCTTGAAACCAATCATGTTTCAATTTCTAATGTCTCTTATGTTGATGGATTGAAGCATAACCTGCTCTCCATCAGCCAATTCTGTGATAATGGTTTCTCTGTCAAGTTTGATGCACAGGGTTGCAGAGTTAAAGATGTCGGATCAAAGCAGGTGATATTGTTGGGAAATTGATCTCCAACTGGGAATGTTTACTACGCTGACTGGAACAGCAGCCTCCCTGACACTTGCATGCTATCAAAGAGCAGTTCGGATGTGAGCTGGCTGTGGCACAAAAGGCTCAACCATCTGAACTTCAAGACGATGAACCGACTCGCCAGACAAGAACATGCAAGAGGCATACCCAACCGAGTGTTTTCAACAACACATATCTGCAGTGCATGCCAGTTGGGAAAGCTCGCTAGATCCTCCTTCCGGTTGAAGTCAACTCTCTCAACCGACCGAGTGTTACAGCTGATCCATATGGATCTCTTCGGGCCAGTTACACCAAAGAGCATAAATGGCAACGAATATACACTGGTTGTAACTGATGATTACTCGAGGTACACGTGGACCATCTTCATGCGCCACAAAAGTGAAACCCGAGATGAGCTACCCAAGTTGATGGATCAGATATCGAACCAACAAGAGATAAAAATTATTTCCATCCGATCAGATCATGGAACTGAGTTTCTAGATCACAGTTGAGAAGAAAGACGTTTCCTTGGAGAAAAGACTCCAACTGAGATTCAGCGAGCTGACATCTTCAACAAACCTCTAGCCGAAGCGCGGTTCAAGATGCTATGTGATCTACTTGGATTGTTGGATCCTTCAGATGAGGAACCAGCCGAGGTGAAGAGATAGATGCCCATCTGAGGGGGAAGCTCAGATGGAGGGGAAAGCTCAGCTGAAGGAGGAATCTCAGATACGGATTGCCAACTGAAGACGTCAAACGTCAGCTGAACGGATGAACTCGAGTCAGCTGATGGTATGCTGCAACAATGGATCAGACGTCAGCTGAACAGACGAACTCGAGTCAGCTGATGGTATGCGGCAACTGAGGAACTCGACTGATGAACACAGCTGATTCAGACATCAGCTGGCAGGTATCTTAAATGAGAATGTTTGAAATAAATTCAAACATTCCTGAGCTAGTCAGTTACATTAAAATAGCCATCATGTCGCATTAAATGTAAAGTACGGCTGAGCATCCATAGCCTACTTTATAGTGCGACTGGGCTGACATGAAACTATACACCTTCTCACGCGCTGGTTGGAACTCGGATCAAAACGTCGAGTCAAAGATAGTCAACAGTCGCGTAATCCCAGCCATTGATGGATTCGCGCCATTTAACCCCAGCCGTTGATCTCATCCGAGTCAAAGACCTATATAAGGCGAAAAATCAGGAAGATATCTCCTACTTTCCTCATTTGTGCTTATCAATTATAACTGTTCATCGTCTTCCAGTTTTCTGCCTAACCCGTTTCTGCAAAAAGATTTCTTTCCTTTTCTATATATTACCTTTGCAGTGATTATTAATGGCACCTAAAAGCATAAGAATGGCGTCATCCGGACCTTCCCTCGTGCCTACCACGTATGAAGAGTCATTCGATATGTTAGTATCGAAGATTCACTTCGAGCAGATCCTCTCCGACGAGGATCTAGAGTCGCCGGTCCTAGCCCCGCTCGCCAACACTCTCCATGAGAACGGATTACTGGAATGGGCCAAGCTCTGCCCCTCTCACTTGCTCAGGCGTCAAGTCGGAGAATTCTACGTCAATCTTGTTCGCCCCTTTGACAGTTCGGAGGGAGTTTCTACGAAGGTGTCCTGCCGACAAAGAGATGTTCCGGCAAGGACGATACGTCGTGTCTCCTTCTCCATCGACGTGTCCGATGTCCTCCGGTACATCATACCAATCAACCACACCGCCACCGAGTTCCTGGAGAATATTACCGACGAACAAGCAGATGAATTTCTTCAGGATGCTTTGATCGAGCCGGAGCGGTTGAGGAGCAACATGCAACGAACAAAGCTGAAGCTAGAACACCGCCTGCTATTCGACGCCGTGTTGAAGGTAGTGTTCGGATACAGTGGTGCGTTCGGCGACATCAGCCGACCTAAATTGAAGCAGCTGGTGGCCCTGGAGCACCAACACCAAATCAACTGGTTCCAATATTTTCTGAACCAGTTGATGGTGGAAAAGTCGAAGATCTCTGAGACTACAACCGAGTCTGGAGAGAAGCTGCTGAGTGTGAAGGGAACGCTCAACTTCGGCTGCAAAGTCTCCGCCCTCATCCTCCTCGCAACAAAGGACCGCAACATGGTCTGGGCTGACTGCGAGGAGACGCCGCTGAAGAAGCTGTTGTTGTTCCCGACAGCCAAGAAAGCACGGGAGGTGCTGAGGAGTGTCTACACTCCTAAGGACAAGAGGGAGTCGGGAAAGCCAGCTGAGTCAACAGCTGAGGGGGAACAAGCTGATGCTCGCCCTGCAAAATCCAAAGCCTCACGTCGCCGAGCTGACGCTGAGAAGGATTTGACTGACAAACCTGCCCAGAAAAAGTTAAGGGTAAGGTTCAAGAAGTCCACCAAGAAGGCAGCTGAGGTGCCGGCTGATGAGCCAACTGATGTTCCAGCTAATGAGTCAGCTGATGAGCCAGTTGATGTTCCAGCTGAGGAGCCAGCTGAGGAACAAGCTCCAGTCGAGAAGGGAGTGCAGGTTGAATCGACACCTGCTGAGGAGCGTTCCGAATCCAGCCGCTCAGCTGAGGCCGCATCATTTGAGATCGTACCTCGAGGCCCCGGAGCTGATGAGGCTGAGGGCATGGAGATGTCGAATGCATCCTCCTCATCTGAGGACCTCGAAGATGTTACCACCTCCCCCCACAGCTGGAGAGAATATTGTACCGCCCCCAGAGCCTCTTGCTCTTTCTACCCAAACCGAGCTAGAAATTCCGAGCTCTCAGCTCGATGCCAACATCGTGACCGCTCCTTCGACCAATGTTGAGGAAACCATTGCACCCTCTTCCCCAACTGAATCCCAAATTCCGAGCTCTCAACTCGATGCCGATGTTGTGACCGACTCTTTGGCCAACATCGATGAACCTATTGAACCCGAACCATACAATCTCACCCCCTCCCCGATCAACGAAGCGGAGGACCTGCAGGCTGTTGCTGAGGAGCACGAAGGCAGGGTGGCCTACTGCTTTCAAAAGCTGTTGGGTTTGTTCCCTGCGGCTCGCGACATGCCCATCTTCGCCACACTGGGAACCGAGCTACTGTACCAGTTCCACCTGATCTTTAGCCAGTGGTATGTCAAGGAGGACACGATCAGGGTACTGAGCTGGGACAGGCTGAAGTCTGATGAGTCCCGCATCCGAGCCTACTTTAACTATTCCAACTTGGAGGTGGCATACAACAACCGGATCGCGCTGCTCACTAGATGGATAGACTAGAGTCTGGCTGAAGGGAAGGACACAAGGGAGGCAGCTGGAAAAGAGTGTGTCGACTTCCTTGACAGCATGTTGGTGAAATCAGCTAACTTCCTTGAGGATGTTGATGCAGCAGCCGCCGCCGCAAAGGAAGATGAGGAAAACCTGAAGTTGTACCTAGCAAACCGTCAAGCCATGGTCACAGCTGAGCCTCTAGCTCAGTCTGCTCAAGCCCTTCCAGCTGCTCAGCTCGCTCCTTCAACAGAACAAATCTGCGAGCTAGTAGCTGAGAGGGTCAACCAGTTGAGGACCGAGCTGCTCGCCAACCTCCAGCACCAACAAAATGACTAGCTGGGGGAGTTGGCAGCACAAGAAGCGAAGTACCAACAACTGGTGGAGGAGAATGCCGAGCTGAAGACGAAGCTTAATGATTTCTCCTCCTCCACCAGTCAGGACGTGTCAGAGCTGAAGTCCACTCTGTTGGGCTTGAAGTCGGAAGTGAATGTCTTCAAGTCCTTGGCTGACTCAAATCTGGCCAAGTCCCAACAGACGCAGGATGTTGAATGGGAGTCCCGGTTTGAGTCGCGTTGGGCTGAGTTCGTTGCCTTTCAGACAGAGGTCAACGACAATCTCTCTGTCTTGAAGAAGGCAGAACAAGAGCGCCAGGACTCCGAACTGGCGAAGAAGATCGAGCTGAAGTGTGCGGTCGATGAACTCTTCAACCGTGTTCAATCAACCGAGGCCAAACTCAACTTTTTGGACGGTTCAGTAG
This sequence comes from Schizonepeta tenuifolia, assembly GCA_029490685.1. NCBI lineage: Eukaryota > Viridiplantae > Streptophyta > Magnoliopsida > Lamiales > Lamiaceae > Schizonepeta > Schizonepeta tenuifolia. The sequence continues at coordinate 16,490,383 of CM055957.1, forward strand.
CAAGCCTTGTTGCTGATGCTAAAAAGGGGGAAGAGAAAGAGACGGAGGGTGAAGCACAGGAAGAAGAAGAGACCCAAGAAGAAGGAGTGCCAGCTGCTCAATCATCCAAATCTCAGCTGAGGAGGAGGAAGTCTGCTGCTGCCAAGTCAACCGAAGTCGGTGGAGCCGAAATGACTAAGGATTTGGAGCAGGCAAAGAAGATTGGAGTTTCTTACAGCTCCATAGCCGAGATTGCAGCCGAGCTGGATTCTGAACTCGACGGGATAACAACCGAAGAGTGCATTGCAGCGGCCAAGGCTATGGATGTAGAGGAGAAGGACTACATGAACCCGAGCTGGATCAGAAAGTTTGCCGCCAGCCAGGCGAGGAGGGTGAACCAGTTCGAGGTTGAGTTGAAGAAGGTTTCTCAGAACCTGGACCGCAACGTTGCCTCCCGCAGCCGACACCGCATCAACAGAATCCAATCAAAGGCAGAAGCTCGGTTGAAGCAACAAAGGTTGCCTCTAAAGTCCAAGGTTGAGAGTCGGTTCAGGCATACCGACAAGTGGATGCCGACCAAGTGGAATGAGGAGTGGGAGTTGTTCAAGCAGGAGTTCGTGAACGACTTCTATTACAGGAAGGTTTACGCAACTGACGACCCAAGGAGAGCGTTCAAGGAGGCGCTGACCGAGTTGCACTCAGGTGACCCGGGCATGTTCAGTCAATTCAGGAGGGCCATGATTGACGCCAACCTGGACTTGAACACTGTTCCAGTTCCCAAGAGGGTTACTTATCGGCCACCTCTTCTCCCGGATTCCAGCAACCCGAACCGCACGAAGATTGCATCTGAGGCGAGGCAGGTCTGCAAGGAGCATGGAGTGGACATTTCCAAGGAGTCACATGCTAAGAGGGAAATTTTTGTAAGGATTTTTGGCAAGTATGGGCTACAATACTAGCTCAGTTAGTTTTCTAGAAACTGTTGTAATTTTCGGTTTTTGAGCCTATCTTTTGTAACAATCAGTTGTAATGAAAACTATTTAGTTATAAGATTCACCTTGATGAACAATCCCTCATTCTCCAAGCTCTGAATCACAAAGTCTTTTAAATACCATGTTATAACTGTGCTAACCCTTTGATGTTTTATCTTATAGACTGTCTAGAAATTCAGCTGAGATTTTAGATAAGTTAGTGAGGTTTAGATCAGTAGTGGTTTCAAGTTGTAAGTGGTTTTGGCATCATCAAAAAGGGGGAAATTGTTGGGAAATTTATTAGTATGAGTTTTGATGAATTCCAAAACCGACTGACCCCAACCGAGTAGATGTTGCCAGAACCTAATGTTAGAAATTAGGCTCGCTGTTTGAGCAAAGTTGAGATTTTATCTTTACAGGTCTCCAGCTAAAGATGGCAACAAGGCATCACTCAAACAGAACATCAGTTATGATGAAGGACAACTGAGAGTTCATATGTTCAGATGGAATGAAGGGGAAGTCTTCAGAACATCAGTTGTGAAGGAAACCAACTGAGCGTTCATCAGATGAGAAGCAGTAGAGAGGAAGAAAACATCAGAAGAAAAGGAAGTCATCTGAGAGTTCGAACCCAACTGACTAAATACAAGAAGGACAACTAAGTGTTCTAGTTGGAACATCAGTTGTAAACTCAATCAGTTAATATCAACAAGATGAAGTTCAAAGTCAGCTGAGAGTTCAACGGTTCAGACAGAACATCAGCTGAAGACAACTCAGATAAAGATCAAGACTTTCAACCGACTAACCGAGGTTGACTGTCAGAAAGGTTTGAAGTTGAATTTCAAAAGGAAGTCACATGAGGGTTTGACCGTTCAGTCATTACCCCATTTGGCCCAACACAAGGCTGTCTCAGATGGAAAGCAGAAGAGCACAGATGCCATATCGGGAAAGTCTGCAGAGATGAGAGACAAGCCGTCGCTATCAAAGAACAGAGATCAACAGCTCCTCCAACGGCTAGTTGATTCTCTTCGCCTATAAATAGAGGCTTCCATTCATTGGAGATTAAGAATGAGGAAGACACACAAGGGGAAGACACACGAGACGAGACAGAGCTAAAGAAAGAACTATATTCCTTACTCGAGCTGAATTAGATTAAGCCTCTAAGAACATCATTTGTTGAGAGTTCTAGAGCATTAGATTGTGTCTGAGTGTCTTTAGATCGAACCTTGAGAACATTACTTTGTGAGAGTTCATAGAGTGTTAGATCCCAGCTCACTTCTTGTTCGAGCTGTTAGTTGGAACCTTATCTTTTATACCTGAAAAGATTTTAGGACCCTACTCTTCCTGTAATTGAGTAGTTAGGTTGTCAAGTACCCGCAAACTTGACATAGGTTGTTAAGTACCCGTAAACTTAACTGTAAATGTTGATAAATACCCGTAAACTTATTGCAATGGTTGCACAGCCCGGGTAAGCTGTGTGGTTTGTCCAAAAGACCGTGGAAAAAGTTGTGTGGACTCACAACTCCCCGTGGACGTAGGAGGGTTATCTCCGAACCACGTTAAATCCTGTGTGTCTGTGTTTATTTTATTCAGTTATTTATTGCATTATTAACTGACCAATCTAACCGGCATACAAACCTGCATCTTTGCATATTCAACTGTTTTGGTTGTTGACCAACCCTGCACTAAAAGCGTGAGTTGATTTTAACGAGTTTAATTTTCCACCACATTCCGCACAGCCGCACTCTTCCAGCTGAGGTTACTTACTCAGCTGTGAGATTCCAACTGAGTCCGTTTTATTCGGTTGAAGTAACTTTTAAGGGTTAGTTTTTAAAATCCTAACTGGTGTATTCTCCCCTCCCCCCCCCCCCCATACACCAGTAACTCGTTTCGGGACCATCAAGGGTTTTCGCGTCCGATAGATTTTTCGTCTGAAAATTCAGAATTAAAATCGGTCAGAATTTATATTCACTTTTTCTTCGATACGAGTTCACCAGAGAAAGTTAGTTTTTATGATTTTCCGGGTCAATTTTAGACTGTATAATCCCGACTTTTTCTCGGATTTTGAAAAACGAATTAGGTTTTCCGAGTACGTGATTTATTTCCAATCTAACGGACGAATTAGATTTTGTCGAATACGTAACTATCTAAGAAATTATTTCTCGACTTTTATAATGTCGTTTAAGACCCAGAAACAAGATATTTCCGACAAATAAAACGCAACCAAACGCGCCTTAATGAGTCATCACCCCTTTGTAGGATATTTTCATACTTTATGCTATAATATTAACCTTGTCATCACCCTCCCTCTCCCACACTTCATTACCCCCCCCCCCCCCCCCCATTGTTCTCTCTCTCATTTCTCTCTCAAATTTCTTCCATTAAAGCTTCATCCTTCAAGCTTTATCAAGCTCTCAAGTCTTCCATCTGTCGATTGATTTCATTTCCGAGTTCGTATATCGCAAGGTAGGAACATCATCTACGTAATGAACCTAACAAAAATCTTTTCCCATCAATTATAATTTTTTTCGAAAGTTAGAGTTAAAGAAGCATGTTGATTCTTGTTCGATTCATGTTCTAGTATGTTTAGAATTGAGTTCTACGGATCGAATCATGAAGAAATGAGATATACGATGTATGAGGATGATTATATATGTAATTGGGATTTTTCTAAAAATAAAACGAAAAATGTAAGAGACGGAAACACGTCGTTAAGTTGAAGCTCGATAATGTTTTGATAATATGGTTTGCATATTAGTGATGCTCGTTAGATGATGATCGTTGTTATAAAATTTGAACAAAAATGGAGAACATAAGATTTTCGTTAAGAGACGAACAATCGACGATAAGTCGAGAATAGATAATGTTTTAGGTTTGTGATTCGAACCTTTGATAATATTGTTAGTTAATGATCGTGACCGTAAAGTTTCAACGAATTCTAAGAAGTTTCGATTTTGAATAAGAGACGAAGAATCAAGTTTATAAGCCGATAGAAAAGTCGAATAAGGAAATCCCTTTTAATAATAATGTTTGTTATTGATTGACGAACAATATTGTAGTTAACGACTTTTCCATCCGAGAAACAAGACGTTATGAGATATAGTTAAGAATCGAGAAGTTGTTGAACGAAATAGAAATTGAAGTTTGTTTTGGTATAGTAAATGGTTAGTTGGGAAATGACGAGGAAATGCTCGTCGTTTGTTAATCAAAAGTCGTGAATATGAACCCGATTAAGAGATACTGTATGTAGACTGTCTTGGGATGAAAATTTAGTGAAAATAAAAGTGGAATAGTATTAATCGAACCTAGGGAATCGTGCGTCGAGATTTGTCGAGCATTAGGGTTTCGCATGACTGTTTTGCGACGTTTCACGGAAACTGTCATAACTTTTAGCTCGCTTAACGAAATCGAGATCCGTAAATTGGAGAGCAAACTAGACACCTGTACCTTTCTTTTGGTATAAGATTCATCCCCTGTTTTCGTATACTCTGTTCTGTATGAACTTACTGACTTGGGCAGTAAGTATCCAAAAGTCTAGTTTCCTAAGTTGAATCCTTTTCAACTTCGTTCCTTGTGAACTTTTAAGTCGTTCTAAGTTATCGACACCCTTTTACCTACTGAGCTAAGTGTCGAGCAGTGTTCCGAGTCAGTTTATAGACGAGAATTGATCGAAGTGTCGTTTATTAGTTAATAAAAAAAAAGTAGTAATGTTTATTTGCGATAAAAGGAGGAAGTCAGCACCGAGGATAGGACGGAAGACCAGAGACGGAAGTTCGTTTAATTGGTTTGTAATCAGTCAGGTGGGCTTTTATATATGAAACAAAATGAGCAATGCTCGAAAACCTTTTCTTTATCGCTTTGATAATCGTGTTTTCAAAGCGATAATCATGGCATGAACTATTTGTTTTATGTGAGTTCTCTTGTACCTTATGAGTTAGCCAAAAGGGGTTAACTAAACGATCGGCTCTGAGTTAGTCAAAAGGGACTTTCCAAAGTTAAGTGTACACAGTAGCCGTTGAAGTATGGTACCATGTTGAGGGGACGACCTGCTGTGGTGATAATAAATGGTCAAGATTGAACGTAACATTTACGAAAAATGCTTGATCAAGCTAAGTTATGAAAATGAGAAAGAAAATGTTTAGTAGACACGGGCCTTTATTGAAAAACCCCGATGTGCTACAGAAATGAGATGCCTGATTATCTATACTTATGATATGTTTTCGGCAACGTGCCCACTAAGTGTTTTTGTACTTAGCCCTGCATATGTTTTATAAAATGTGCAGGTTGAGCGACGGGAGCGGCGGTGGTTGATGTTGAGTTATGAAGTCGTGATTAGAATAAGAACTTGTATTCAGCTTTACGTTTTTCCGCTGCCAATCTCTTTTTGAAGTCATTGTATCTTTCTGCCGTACAATTAACTCAGTTTCTTTTTGAGAACTATGTCGAGTGATCCTTCGAGATCAACTCTTTCTTTTATTATAATGAAATCTTGTTCATAGTAATTCATTTTGGTCATTATTGTTTCATTCTTATTCATTCCCCCTTCTTCCCCGCTTCTTTAATCCAACCCCTAATCGCACCCCGGCTTCTGTCGTCCCTCGGGATTTGGGGCTGTGACAACTCTTTTGTCCCACAATAGATACAATATTTCATATTTTATTGGGTTGTTTCAAATCTAATACCAATACGAAAGTCCCCCTCTTTCACAAAAAATGTAAGCTCCACTACTTTTCATCTCAAAATAATATCACCATTTTTTTTTCTTTAATCAATTACAATATTCTAAAAATCTATTCCCAGATAAGTTTTACAAAGCCTGAAAATTGAATAGGGTCATCATCAATGTGACATTGAAAAGCTTGTGTAAAATTCTATCTTTTGTAGTGCCTCGAGCTAAAATATAGTTTTGAAATTGAAAGAGAGAAGAAGATAATTACTTCAATTTTGAAAAGCACTAAAAAATATATATTTATACACATGTACTTTACGTTTAACGTCTCACAATTTGTACAAAAATAAATTTACATAATTTCACATACCTTAAAATAAATTTTATTGAAATTAATAATTCATAATAAAATTGAAAAAAAAAATAGCTTAAGATTAAACTTCATTTATAATTTTCAGAATATTGAACAATATTCACTTAGCATGAATAGACATATTTAATTATTAAAGAAGGAAATAAATTTTGTTAAATTTGTTCTCATATCATCGTCCTATTAGAACATAAGGAGTTCGTATATTAATTAATAAGGTAAGTTTTGATTTAATAGTAATAAATTCATGGGTAATGACATTCGGTCACACTGTGGCCAGCCACACGCGTAAAAAAGAAAAGTTGACTGTAAAAATGGAAATAATCACATTTTCCCCTTAAGATTTATGTTTTCCAATTAGGGTATATTTCCATTTTCAAAACATATATTACCATATTTAGCTTGTGTGGTCGGTCACAATATGGCCGAATATCATTACCCTAAATTCATATATTAAACTATAAGGTAAATTCATATTTGTAATGTCATATTATTATATTACGGTGTTGTCCTTATTTTTAATTTATAATAAGGATATTTTAAGTAAAATAAATTTTATAAAATAAGATTTTTCTTATATTAGTATAGATTACGGATGGGGTTATAAGCTTGTTGGCTTTGAATGGAAAGATAGGCTGAAGTCATATTAGGTAGGCTGAGCTGTCGATTTTTTATTGGTCCACGTCACAGAGTCATTGGCAGACTCACTGAGTCTTCAGCTGCTTGAGTCGTCAATCCTCAGCTGCATGACTGATGAAACAGCTTCATCGACGACGACGAGCAATGATTTTCGGCTTCTTCATGAATTTTGTTGAGCTGTTTGATGCCGAAATCTTGAAGATTTCAAGACTTATTTTGACCATCAGTTATGTCCTAACTTCTATGAAAACAACTTCCTAACATTTTAGTGGTAGGAAACAAAAGACTAGCTAATCTATACTCATGAGGAGACAGTTGAGTTTTGGGATCTAATCATCACATTTTTCATTAATTTTCCAAACACTACGAATTCGAATTCATTACAAACCTGTCTACACTCGTCCTGTTGTTTTCTACAATCGGATGTGTTTAAGCATGTCTGTATCACATCGGAAAGAGTATTTCTTTTGCGAAGTAAATGGTTAAGGAGAGCAGAGTTCTTCCTCGTCTGGGATACTCTCATGACCTGCCACCTAAGGAGAGCAGAGTTCAACTATTTTTTGTTGGCCGGTATGTCTTATTTTTGTTTGTTGATATTTTTATGTTTTATTTTAGGTGTGGATGTTCTTTTTGTTACAAGTGCGGAAATATGTCCGGTCACTGCTGGTGCGGGAGATTTTGATGTCGGGAAATATGTCATGTTTTTTCTTCTTCTTTTTTTTTGGGGGGGGGGGGGGGGGGGGGGGGGGGGTGGGTCTATTTACAAAATAGCGTGATTATTTGATGTGAGGGAGGATTATTAGGATTTTGTTCGCATTGGGGAGCTAGACTTTTAGCTTTTCATTAGTTTATGTTCAACGTTTTATTTATGGTATGCATTTAATTTAGTTTTATGGATTGCAATAGTTGGATGTTCTTCTATAAGTATATAATTTCCATTTTTAATCTAAAGTCTAATCTCACTTTTTAGTTTCATTGTTTGTTTTCTCTCACTTTCTTTCCTCTTTTATTATTACTAAAAACTTTCTCCTTTTCTTTCCTTTTTTTTGGGGGGGGACGAAATAATGGTTAAATACGTTTCTCCTTTTCAATTAACCATTCCTCTTTCTTGAATAAAATCACGCCTTGTAACAATTGAGGAGGCCGAAGTCTGATTTAGAAATGGTACAATGTGTTTGACATTTTAAGGATGAACTACTTTGTAGTCCTTCGAAAATCGATAAGAAACAGTTTTATATTGTATAGTTTATTTGTATATGCTTAAAAAGTAATCAAACAAAATATATTATCATTTATACTAAAACAACATAGATGTTCTATTTCGTAATGTGGAAATCGATGGACGATGCATGAATTTTTTTTAGTTGAGTATCTCATCACGATCATTGTTCATGATTATCAGCCACGAAATTTGAAGAAGGGACGTGTCATCATGCTTTTCAAAAATATTAACCCGTCCAATGTAGTATATATATAAAAAATTATTTTTGTTACTTACTAGTGTGAGACTGTGAGTTGTTATAATAAAATATTTTGTTATTTTTACTGATTAGTTAATGATTTATATCATTCCTTGAAATCGATTCTTGATCCAATCAAGCTCGTGTGTACGTACATATATGTATCTTGCATATCTTGCTCAAGCTAATAATTGGCTGTAAATCAAACAATTTAAAGCTGTTGACAAGCATACATTCTCTTTTCTTTTTTTCTTTTCTTTTTTTTTTTTTTTTTTTTTTGAGAACCATCAATCATACATTCTTATGTATTTCATGATGGAGATGAAGCCGCAAGATATGATATATACGTATTTAGTTATCTTGATAAACTTTTAGTATATTTAATTGCTACATATTTATTTTAGTTTAATTATCATTAGTACATACAGGACTTTAGATATTTGGCAGATGGTGGTTGTATTTTTTTTTTTTTGGTTGATAAGAAAACGAGGGTTTAATCCTTCAATTTTGAGTCTCTTTCCGGTATTCTTTGAATCAACAGATTGTGTCGTGTTCTTCTTTATGTTCGTTCCATTGTTACACTGCGCCAACATCAATTGGTATATTTAGAAGCATATCGTGCCCTATCGCTGTCAGCTGCAAAGCCATTCAAATTTCATGATTCTAGTTAGTTTTCCTTTTAATGGGGTGTTATTCAACTGAGTTTGTTAACTCTTTGAAAACAGTTTGTCACCTATTTGAATATTTTTAATAATACCCAAGAGATATTTTGATAAAATTTCAGCATCTTAGGCATGGATCTCCTTGCTCCTACTCTGAATCCATAACTACAACAACACCATTGATCAATAAGAGTCCGTGCTAGTAACAGTAATCCTTAGTGTACAGTCGAATATTTCTATGATATATAAAAAGTCTAGGTTTCAACAAATCAAACAAACGTTGAGATCGGAAGGTGAGCACAAAAGTTAGAACCGTCTCACATGAGATTATCAAGTTGAGCCTGCAAGTCTTGTATTGAAACCATATTAACATTCTGCATGTCTTCAGGAGAATACTCGGAATTGAGCAAATTTTGCACTTGAGTATGTGCTTCAATAATATTTGTCCTGCAAATTCGAGGCAAAACAACTTTCTTCAACAGACATGGAAAAAACACATATACATATAGCCAAGAACGAGGATTGATCCACACACACACGCACACGCACACGCACACGCACACACAGACACACAATTGATATGTG